>JAPFBL010000023.1:967500-1617500 GCA_026182355.1 Hermatobates lingyangjiaoensis
ACTAGATGATGATCACAAAGTAGTTTGAATAAAAAAACTTTTTTGTTTGGCGTCATGTCCATCATCAGATAGACATTCAATGGAAGTTTACCAGATGATGATCACAAAGTAGGTTGAATAAAAAAACTTCTTTGTTTGGCGTCATGTCCTTCATCAGATAGACATTCAATGGAAGTTTACCAGATGATGATCACAAAGTAGTTTGAATAAAAAAACTTCTTTGTTTCGCGTCATGTCCATCATCAGATAGACATTCAATGGAATGTCAACTTTACCAGATGATGATCACAAAGTAGTTTGAATAAAAAAACTTCTTTGTTTGGCGATTTTATATTATCCATTTACCTCTGTATCAAAAAAGGAAGAGTACTAAAAAAAATAATAAATATTACTTCAATACTTTATGCAAAAAAGAATACTTAAATAAAAAAAAAACGCTATTAACTCAATCATTTTTCTATTCTTATTCCTCATAATAATATTTCTCGACAGCCACACTACTTCCAGATGTGATAGGTTCTACGGAGGTAAAGGGTCCACCATGTACGGCCTTTGTATCAATCATCTTATAGCTTCCCTTATCAAGGTCTCAATATTCCCATTGCTATATATACTAACAACCATATACTTCCCTTCAATAATTTCTATTACTGATTCTGCAATAAATACGGTTTTCTGTATCAATGAAACTCTGCGAGTCTCGGAAGAAACACGTAAATGCTGAATCCGCATCAGTAATTGCGTAAGTGCATTGCTATTTCCTATATCATTATATTTATTAATATGTTGGCATATCTATATGCAGAAGTGTTACAATAAATTGACTCTATAATCAAGAAAAACACCCCTAAAAGTATATTTAAATTTTTTTTATTGTGTAAATACAAGCCGGAAACAAAGGATAGTTTTATTAATCACGAGATGTTATTTTATGATTTGAAGCATTTTTTTAAGGTCTAATATATATTATGATTGCTATTAGAATAACGTGAACACGCCAGGTAAAACGGTTTTGTCAGATAAAAGATTTTCAGTTAATCCTTGACTGCTGTGCACAAGGATTATTACTAACTTGAGGAAGGTGTTATCTTTGCAGGCACCCTTGTGCTTGTAGCATTCAGGATTAGAATCTGTGATGACAAAGCCTGACTACGCGGTGCTTCATTTCGCTAAGTCCTGCTTTGTCTCTCGTTACTCTTTACTCTGATATACTCTCTTTGTCCATAGTATTATTGAGCAATAAATATTTTAAACTTCTATCATCAGTACAATATCCATTTAGTGAAAAGCATTTCATAACATGTATTCAATTGCAAACATAGACTGCAATTAACTGTTAAATCATTTTACTAATTAAAATATCAAATTGTCAAACAAATTTTAAAAATACTTCTTCTTAAGGACCTATTTTTCCAACTCTACCAATTTAATTGATATTTCATTAGAAATCAAATGCTTTGGCCGTATGAATATAGTAATGGGTAATTAGCGAAATTAATCATTGCTTTTGAAGGCAATGGTTCACTAACAGATACAAGCCGCAATTAGCCTAATTTAGCAATATATACTATTTCCAGGTCCAAACGGTGTGTATTCACAGATTTTTAGACTACTCTAAACAAAGCGTATATTCAAAATGTTTATTTGAAAAAAATGGACAATGTTTTTCATGTTTGTATTTATCTCTTTTTATCTGTAAATATAAAAGTTCAAACACATCAAGAACAAAAGAACCATCATCTTTTCAAACAAAAGAGTTATTCTATATATATATATATATATATATATATATATATATGTTGAATGCCAGATCTGGCATTCAACATATAATAACGCACAATCCAGCCAGGAACTACACCCACCAGCTTGAGAATGACCGAGGAACGGTCGAAACCGGTCGCAACGACACGAGGAAGGCGCATTCTTCAAGAAAACACTGCAGTAAAGGGGTCTAATGATAAACGCCACACACACTCAACTTCAACTTCAACTCATAATGCCCATAACCCGGACCAGATTCTTACGAGGAACTCTTCTGCGTGAGGACGCCTATGCCATTCCTGCCCTCTGTGAAATTAAAGTAGGGACTGCGAGCCCTCTCCAGGAAGGACGGCGGATGCGGCCAAGCGTGTTAGGAAACCGACGGGGAAAAGGTCTACATACACCCACATCAATAGAATTTACAGAAAACACCAACAACCAGTATCTAATGAAATCCACTAAGCCCATAGTAAACACCGAGTTCGACGAGGTACACTTCCAAGCCAGGGCGCCAAGACCTTCATCCAACTCTATTGGAAAATTAAGTAGGGACTGCGAGCCCTCTCCCGGAGTGAAGGCTGAGGCAGCCGAGCAGACGGAGTGTGCTAAGGAGAAACGTGTTCAACGAATAAACACCCACAACCAATAAGAAGTGCCCAAAGTAATACGTAACAGGGATTGGCTCGTCTTTTACAATATATATATATATATATATAAAAGATTCCACATAAACACGTGAAACAACAATCAATGATCAAACCACAATAACAAAATTAAAACGGTTGAAAGATCTTAGTCTTGTTTTCCCATTTCTTATTGTGGTTTGATCATTGATATATATATAAACAGAATAAATATCCAACACTAAATTTTATTATATGTTCAGTAAATATATTATCAAACTCTTAATACATCAATTGGTTTTGCATTATATTTTATGAGGGCTATCGTGTAAGCATATAGATAAGTAATTAAATGATTTCATTTGTTCTATTGCCATTGTATCTATTTTATCATTTATTGCAAACTTAAAATCATTGATTTGGAATAATCTGATATACTATTATTCTTATTATTGTTAGTAAACTGAGAACCTGAAACTAAATGATTTATTATGCTAAACTAGGTCCGATTGTTCGAGTCAGCTTTTGCCTACATTTTTTTCATTCATTTATCAATTGTATCCTTGATAAAGCTGGGATGAGTTGCGAGAAATGATCCAGGCCTTAGGTTTGTTTGTCTGTAACATTTTCCAGCCGCTCCACAGTCTCAGTACCCTGTATGTCTCTTGTTCAGGTATCCAAATGAGACTTTTTTACTGCCCTTGTCCATGAACTTTTGAGTAATGGTCAAAGTATACCAGAAGATATCTGCTTGTTGTTTTTAATCCCAGACAAGATTTAGGATTATGCCTCTAAGATCTTCAAAAGAATATCTTGCAGCTGAATATTCTTTTGTTCTGCAAAAATTCTTTTGGCATTAGTCAAAATATATCTGCATATACCTATTAAAGTTTATTATTTGATTTAATAACGCTACAAAGGTTTTATATATTTCCTAGAGAACAAGTTTAGTATTTTTAATAAAGTTATTTCAGACTTACTGCCTTTTCTCTTAAAAAAAAAAAAAGGTGTTAGAACTCTTTTAGCGTGATTTATATTTAGACTTTCCTTTGTACCTATTTTTCAAGAATTTTAAAACCATGCTGGAAAGTTCAAATACCATACAATCAGCATTCCTCTTCTCATGACAGCAAGGTCGTATGCGTATCCTTGCCAATCCTATACTTGTTCTTTGAAGTATGCATTAGGCGATACACAACTAGTCATCACAGTGGGAGTGGAGCAATCCTTAATGGGAACAACCATCCATCAGTGTACAATATTTCATTGTAGTAGTATATGCTTACACTAATTATTCTTCCGTTAGATTGTTGTGACCCATTGTATAGATGCTGGAGTAATACATCTAATTTTTATTAAATGAATTACAAGTTTGTACTATAAAAAGCTTACAAATAGAACTAAATATTTAAAATTTTAGTGTAATAATACTGTTCTTATATAGTAAAAGTCATCAAATACTTATAGTAAACAAATAAGAAATGTTAAATTCATTGAATCGATGGAAAAGTGGCTTAAAATGATGGGCTATTTGGTCATAAAGAACGAACAAATATATTTCCTTCGCTTCTATATTACATAGAAACAAAGAAGTTGTTAAACACAAATTGAATTATGTCTCTGAGATTAGGAACTGTTAAAGGGTGCGACATCTAGAGTGATTACAGCATATTCATTAGACTACCATCCTGCCGGAAGGTTGAGAACATCATACAATATTTGACTTCTTTTCATTGGCTTTTGTATTTTTATGAATCTTATTCTTATATCATACGAGTATCAATTCAAAAACACGTAATTTAATTTTATTTATTGATATTTAAATAATTTCTTTCTTTGAGTAGATTCTGATAACAAATTTCTAAGTGAAGGAAAACAAATACATTTTAGCAGATTATTTTCAGATAAGTAAGTTTTTAGTGGTGTTTAGATATAATTTCATGGTTACTATATATATCCTATAAGCAGGTAAAAAAGGATATCACAACATAATATGTCCTGAGTAGATGAAATAAATATGAACTGATTGATTTAAATGTTTGTGTTTAAAAAAACGGAAAATATGGAAACATGTATTTCGATGGTTATTGACTTTGACAAAAGAATGCCGTGTGTGTTAAAATGCTGACTGCTTAGGTAAAATGACTCCATTAGTACTAATGTATAGGTTAAAAACAATCAACATTTCCTGTGCTTAGGAAAACATGAAGATGGCCTTCGTAGGAGTGTTCTGACTGAAAGCAGCGCATGGCAGAGTTATAACGAAAACAAGGACCAGTGTATGGGCTGCTTAAACAGTATAATAGTTCTGCCACATTAAGGCAATGCGCTGTGAAGCAGTATATATTTAATGGATGGCTGATTCTTGGGAAGTTTTTTTTTTTTATTGATCTGGTTGTGCAGGACCCACGGTAACATGACTCTAATTTACGATTTCCTTGAATAAATATAATTCGGGACTAAAAAAAGAAAAAGTTTCAAGTTTATGACAGTGCTAGTAGGGGGGGGGGGGGGGGGGGGAAGTCTGACAAACGGCGGTGTCTCGACCAGCTTAGGTGTGCTGCCACGTAAAACTGACTGGCAGGTGCAAATATTTGCACGCCCGACTGTTTGTCGATTTAAATCGTATCGTTGATTAAACACAGCGATTGTGCCAGGCACATGTGGCATTTATAGCTCTTGAATTCAAATTCTTTTAATTGTTGGCGATTGTCACTTCATATCGCTTTTGAATTCAATATATATTTCTTGATAATTTAACAGTCTGAAAGTAATACTTGACTCTCCACTAAATGATTACTAATTCTAGAACCTTCGAAACCAATGAATTTATAATGATCACAGTTCAGTTATATCATAATATTACCTCAAGTGTCTAAGATTAATCGAAGATACTTTAGAAACATAACTTTTCTTATAATATGGTAGCTGTTAACTTATTCTAATACTTTTGTTTAGTTCTTTAGTAAGTTTAAGCATTATCCCTCGTTATCTAAAAACGTGATTTTTGATAGCAGAGTGTTTTTATGTTGTATGTTTGAGTCTAAAAAATTCGGAGTGTCATGAAATAGCTCTAATAACTGTAATAACCGATACAATTTCAAGAATAACGACTTTATCCGTCAAAAGCTTTTGATAAATTTCGTTATCTGACACCCACTCATTTTAGTTATTTTTAGTTAATTCGAGATTGTGATTCTAAATGTAACCCTATTCAAGTTCATTATAGTAAGAATCTTTAACAAGTATGTCAAATGCGTGTTATTATTTTTTAGAGTTTACTAGCTGATGATGTCTCCATATTGAAATATATGTTATTTCATATAACTTTTGAGAAATTAAAGTCATTATTTACCTTCATTTTTTTAATATTGAGTCTGAAATTCGACAGTGCGACAATTGCAAAGTAAACTAATATCCTACTCAATGAATAAACAAATTTTATTTTTAAAAAAAAAATTTCTTACCTTGTGTACATCATTTAAGTGGTTTTACACATTACACAGCTAACTAATTTAATTTATTGCTGTTATCTCTTTGTCTCATATATTGGTGTTTATTGTCTCATTGTTTCCAAACATTTACCAACTTTGTTAGGTCATCATTTTAGCGACATATTAGTATAATTATAAAAAAGTAATTTGCATTAAGGAACATATAGAGGTGCTGTATATTCCTAATTTTCATTTAAGTTTAACGATACATTTTTGTCAAGGTCTAAAGCGCGTTAAGACATGGGTAAATCTTGCTCTGAGCAGACGAAAAACTATTGGCCTCTAAACTGATTTATGTCAAGTACTTCTAAAGATACCTGTCAATAATCTTTGTTTGCAAATTATGTATATAGGTCTTGATGTATATAAACAACCTAGGTACATAAAAACTTCAATTTTTAACATGTTCCTCAAGTCGATGACTTCGTTTCTATTACTTCTAAAATTACTTCTTAAAACGTTTCTTACAAATACATCCAGCTATTGCTTGTAGCTTTTTCTCAAATATTGCTTTCGTATATAATAGTTACAGAAATATTTAATTTTTATTTCATTTTGTTTTATTTGGTTTGGTTGAATACCATTAGTTCGTCCATACTTGTGACTTTAGTAGCATTACTATGGATTAATAATACTGTTACAGGCATGCAGAATGAAGAATTGCCATTTTTATTCTTTATTTCACATGTTTATTCGTAAATGTTATCCTATATAACTTCTTTTTTTATAATGTTGTAAATTACGAGTTTAAAATTGGTGAATATTTCCATATACTAAGTTGTTTTTTATAATCTCACTTTTTAATATTAGAAGTGCTGGAAGTGTATCCTATATGACTTTTATCTTCCAAAGAGGAGTCCTACTTAAAGAAAGAACGCCATTCTTTAACGGAAATCTTTAAAATTAAAAGGATATTAACACTAACTGGTTTCTGAAATAGGTTTAGAAGATAAATTTCTACCGCTTTTGATAATTATAGAGCTTTAAAACTAATAGGACGAAGGCGCTTTAGACCTGTTTGGAAAGTACAGACAAATAGAAGGTTTAATGAGCAACTCTTGACATAACTTGGTCAAATTACCAACTCCCAGAGCTGTTTATCTGTTTGTAGCAACTTAGAATTCTCCCAATAACTGCCCATAACTGCCCCTCACTTGTTAGAAAGTAACTTGCACAATTCATCATGGTCTGTATTTCTTATGTTTTTTTTTTTGATAAAATATATAGTGTAGTTTGATGGAATGGAGAATAAGTCAAAATAAAAGGGAATAAAGTATTATTGTAATATTTTAATCGTTTAATTGAAGTGAAAATTTCTTAAGCAACGTTTAAAGCATTGGGTATTGCATTGAGATAACTTACTATCTGAATATCATACAATCACTTTAGCTGTTGTTTCAAAGAGCATTACATCTAACACAATATTAATTTCTTATAGGCTTTCAGACATTTGTATATGTATGAACTATTTCCTTGCTCCTTTAGTTTCAGCAAAATTTGTATGTTCAAGATGCACTTAAAAAACTGGTGAACATTAAGAAATATACTAGATTTGATTTTTCTTCTCATAATAAAACACATCATGTTTTTGTATAAGTTGGTCATTAGAAATAATTCTAGCAGTTGTTTTTAATAATAACTCTTGTTTTTTAATTTTTTTTATTTTTGTTTAATTTTTTTTTATTCAAGTTTATTTTATCACCTCAGTACAAAATCGCAATTGAAGATAATATATATTTTTCATATATTTAGTGTGAAATCCTATATATTTCATATATTTAGTATAACCAATCCTATTCAAAGTTTACTCCTGGAGTTGTATGTCATTCTTCAGAAAGGATGCACCTGACATGATAATCTTCACTTATAGGATTAATGTAGTATTGGTTGTTCGAATTTCTTTATTTTGAAAATATAGTTTTGTGAACTTATTCAGGAATTAAGAGTGCTTATATAATAATATTAATAAGCTGAAAGGTTGATAAAGTCAAGCAAAGATCCTCATGTTTCTAGAATACAGTTGATTATAAAGATAGCTATCATTAAATTGACTAAAATTCATTGACGAATGGTTTAATAGTTAGAAACCTCATGCTGATTTATAATATACTGTGATTCAAGATTTGTTTCATATGGTTGAGAAAATTTGCTTCCCGGCCCTTAGAGAAGACCTTTATGATGACATGTTTGTTAATGATTCTTACTACAAGGAAGTTGAATAGGGCTAAATTTAGAATTCTTGATGTAGAATCAACTAAGAATAACTAAAATGGGTATCAGTTAACAATTAAGACACACTTCCCTACCTTAAAAGAATACAAATGAATAATGTTTTGGGCATTGCTCAAAGATATAATCAAGTCGTTTAAATTGCTTATCAAAAGTTAATAGTGTAAAAAAAACCTGACGGACTGATATATTGGTTTTTCCGGACGACAGATCTGCAACTGATCCTTGACTGTTTTTTAGTAGCGTTCTTTTTCTGACAAAAGTCGTTCGCACAACATTTATTAGGAGTTTTTTATTAATATGAATCAAGGACTTATTAAGTACCAATTAACATAAATTTTATATTAAGTTTTTTTTTTCAAGATATCTTCAGGTAATTTTAAATTATATCAAATTTTGTCTGTAGGATTTATGAGAGATATTAGATTACAAATATTGCAAAATGTTTCTATAAGGTACTATATAAATGATCAAACCACAATAAGAAATGGGAAAACAAGACTAAGAACTTTCAACCATTGCAAGCGGTCTTAGTCAGAGTCAAAAACCCAACTGAAAGGTACTATAAATGAAAAACACCCACTTACAATCTCCAATGTCTTGTGTGTACACCCCTCAGGGGAGGAAAGTGAGGGAAGCAAAGCGCACTATTGTAGAGACTGTTCGATACTGAGTCGTTTTTTAATCTGTTACTATATATATATATATATATATATATATATATAAATGACAAACCACAATATCAAATGGGGAAAAAAATACTGAGGTCTTTCAACCGCAACAAGCCGTTTTCGTCAGAGTCAAAACCTAACTGAAACACTAGATGTAAAAACATCATAGTGAGGGTTTGAGAGGAGTGGGAGGGAACAATGGTTTTTAAAAGGGTGTAAAGTGCAAGCAGGGATAAAGTCCAGGCAGAGATGTTTGGGGAAACAAAGGAGTTCCGCAAGAAAGAGTAAAAAACTGTCCACTAGCTGTGAACCTTCTTAGAGGAGTCTATTGCTCTTGTTAACACTGAGTCAAAAGATCTTACTTCAATTCTTGTTGTAACATCTTAGTCTTGTTTCCCCCATTTCGTATTGTGGTGTCATATCACGTGTTTTTGTGAAATCTTATTTTGTATATATATATATATATATATATATATATATATATATATATATATAAAGATTTCATATAAACATGTGAAATAACAATCAATGATCAAACCACAATAAGAAAATGGGAAAACAAGACTAAGATTTTTCAATCGTAACAAGCGGTCTTGTTACTAACTGAACAGTTGGGAATTTGACTCTGACGAAGACCGCTTGTTACGGTTGAAAGATCTTAGTCTTGTTTTCCCATTTTCTTATTGTGGTTTGATCATATATATATATATAGGTGTGTTCTCTAATCGGGGTTCGGTCAATTTTCCAGGATAAAAAATCAAACTCTCGTTGCCAACGTTTCGGTTTTATTTAAAACCTTTTTCATAGGCCTACAAACAAAGGATAATAAGAAATCACATATCAACATCAAACATATACACAATATAAAAATGGATTGTTACAACTCATGAATATTACAAGCAAAAAATATTTCAGAGATACATAAAACAATATTACTTACAGAAGTAAGAATTTTTTAACTAAGAAAATTGTAGGCCTATGAAAAAGGTTTTAAATAAAACCGAAACGTTGGCAACGAGAGTTTGATTTTTTATCCTGGAAAATTGACCGAACCCCGATTAGAGAACACACCTATTCTATCAAACGGTCGATATATTATTGAATCTGTTATATATATATATACAAAAGTGAGTTATATCTGGGTCTATCTTTGTCAAACTTCCGTTATAATTTTTATAAAACGTCCTATGATCAGGTTCACTTGATACATATAAATAACGTTTGCTGGGAAAGATATAGGATACAACTAAAATATTATGCGGTGTCGGTTATTGATGCTTTATGCGGATGGAATGTAAAGTTGGACAAGTGTGTGGGACAAAGGAAGGTAGACGATAATGACCGAGTCTCGGCTAACTGCAGGCTCACGTCTTTTTTATTTCGGAAATGATTCGTTGCCGAGTGGCGCTTGTCGGCCGCTATAATTATCCACAGCTTTTGCCTAAGGATCATTCATAATTGAAGGCTGTGTTCGACCCCCCGAGGCTACATCGACTGATCTTATCGCAAGTCCCTCCTCTAACCCGAGTAACTCACATAGCAACCTTATCGCCTTTTCTTTCTCATTCTTCATGGTTTTCTTACGGTTCCTCTCATTAGATTGCAAATGAAGGATAGCAGCATTATTTAAACAAATTTTTCGTTAATTATTTAGATATAGAAATTATTTTGTACATGAATTTGTTTCCCGACATAAACATCTACAAGTATTGTGAAGCACGTCTAAAGAAAACTAAACATATCCAGGGCCCAGAGAAAATGTTATTTAACAACGGTAGACTAATCCACTAAACACATCAGTGCACCATAATCATAAGTTACTTATGAACTGGCAGTTATAAATTGCAGATATTAAAGACCTATAGAATTCTTATATGCTCTCTTTACTACCCGACTTTGCTAAAGGATAATAGAACTAATAATAATAAATAATGCAGTATTCAATAACAGTAAATTATGTTATAATCTATTTTGATTTGCTATTATAAATCTGATGGATTTATATTTAACGGGATTTCTTTGAGGCCCACCTCCGCAGCATCATAGGCATTGATCGATTTCCACTTTTGGAAATTGTTAGATATATGGCTAACAATTAGACCAAAGTCATAACAAAGATATAATCTGGGGAAGACCACAAAGGTTTTTATTACCGCATTATAAACTAAGAGCTCATACTGATGATGCACATGTGAACGAAGATATAGTAACTTTCTGTACTTTCTAATTGCAATTTTTTTTTTATTCGACGCTGGTCATGATCATATGTTCACAGTTTTGACTATGTAGCATATGTTGTTTTCATGTGAGAGGGATGGACTCTGTTCACGTACTCTACGATTTTTAGCTATTGAAAAAAGATTACCTATAGAATAACTTATATACCACTTATAAAGGTCCTTTTGCCTTTTTCAAGTTGATTCACCGTACCCTCAACATTTCAACAGTTTTGGAAGACTTAATACCATTTTTTTATACAATAATTAATACAAACTCTCTGCTTCATTATTTTCAACAGCGCAATATTTCCAAAAACACAAATTCTTGTCTAACTTCTTTAACCACTCACATAAAAACAATATATGCTATTTAACAGTGATAGCGCACCTTTTGAGTTTGTTAACTCAGAGCCTTGAAAAATTGAAACATAATTTTCGTGGCGTGTTACAATCTCAAAAGTAAAAACTAAAAAGAAAATATAAATATTTAATATAATTTTTTTTAAGTCAATTATTTCTTTAATGTCATTTAAAATACAGAAACTGAAATTGTAAAAGTAAAATTTAGCTCTTTCAGCATTTAGAATTTAGCATTTTCATATTAATAACAATATATTTATGTGTTTAATTATTTTTTAATGTCATGTAAAAAATTAAAAAAAAAAACAAAATTTTGAAACCAAATTTATCATTTTAGCATGTAGTATGAAAAAGCTTTTTATAAAATCGAACGTCGGCAATGAGAGTTTGATTAGAGGTGAAAGAAAGTGACCTCACCCCGATTTATCCTTTTTATGTTATATATATATATATATATATATATATTATATATATATATATATATATATTATATGTGTACGTTTCACAGTAAACTATAGTCACAGAGTAAAGATAAAAACACAATTGCAGTCTCTAATTCTAAAATCGGTTCAACCGAAATTTAGAGGCTGCATCAGAAGAGTAGGGATAAGGCACCATGAGCACTTGCGAAGCGACGGTTGAAGACTCCAACCGTCTCCAACGGTACATGTATACATAAATATTCGTGAAGACGATGAATGTTAAAATATCGAAGTGAGTTCTGGAGTGACTTTCTCTGTTCTTTCCTTTGTGTTTATATATATATATATAAACCACAATAAGAAATGGGGAAAAAAAGGTAAGATCTTTCAACTGTATCAAGCGGTATTCGTCAGTGTCAAAATCACAGTGAAACACAGGATGGAGAAACAGCAGGTGGGGGGTTTAGAGGAGTGGGAGGGAAGAGTGGTATTTTAAAAAGGGCAAGTGTAAAGTGCAGGAAAGAAGATTCTTATATTGAACAACAAAATCTTATATTGTTTACCTGAGATAAAGACTTTCATATTGCGTTAAGAGTGTAAATGAAAGTAATAATAATAAGGTATAAATATAAAAAATAAATCAAAGGATACAAAGTGTTTTTTAAAGTTTATTCTGATTGAATCCTGCAATCAATTAATCTTGTTACAGTAGCAAGTAATAAGGTGTTTGACCATATTATTTTAGTTGAATGAATAAATCAATTATTTTCGTATTGATAGTACTTTCACCCAAATGCCACAGCGTTCCGGTCATTAAAAGCTTTTTTTGCAAATATTTTAGATACACACTAATTAAGTTTTCAATTTTAGAAAGCTAATATTAATTTTCTAATGTTATTAATTTATGTTTCTAAGATGATTTAATGCAGCTGCACGTTAGAGAAATGTTGTTAGTTAAGGAGAATATGACGCATGTGAATGGACATCTGGGATACTCGCGTGAGGATAATGCCGGGACCTTATTACTTGTGATGAAGAACACCAGTGGAAGATGAAATGAACAGAAATGCGATCAGTCACTTATGAGTTCAATAAATCTCACAAGAGCTTCTTCCATTCCTGATAACTGATACCTTGATGTAAGAGGTTTATGGTAACTTTGACATCAGACCTGTATGTTTGTAACTACAACTTTACTATAGTTCACTGTACTACTGCCACAACTACTTCTAATGTAGTTGTTTTACTCGCATCAATCAGCAGTGTGATTAAAACTTACTGCAACAGATGAATGGACCCTCCCTCAATCACGTTCAAGCCTGTCAAACCGTGCAACCATGAAATATACAAGTCAAAACAAATGCTTTACCATCACTACGCCATTTATATAGAATTACCATTTAAACAATTCTTATTAAAACAGCAAACTTTCTCTTTTCGATTCTGTTAAGGATGTAAAGCCCAACTAACCTCCTTCCTCGTATATTCCATCTGTAACAAGATATAAATATATTCAGTTACGTAAAAGAAACATGGTGTTTTTCTGCTTTCATTAACTTAAAAAGCGATCACTTGTGTCGTAATCGACTCGTGGGATAAACTAATTTCCACGAGTGAATCCGTAATGGAGTAACAGTTATATTTTAACCGTGCGAAACGACATTTATATCAATAGAATGGAGAAAAGGAAGTTCTTTGTTAACCGGTTTTGAGAACTTGTTTTCAGTTTTACTCCATAAATCAGAGCTTTCAAGAGTCGCTAACTTCAAGTATTCCTTGAAGAGTGGTGTCACTTAAAACATGTTTTATTTTAAATACAGTTTCAATCAAATTTAATTCTACAACTTTATTTAATTCAATTAATTCTTTCGAGAAGTGATAAAATAATATTTATTAGAACAGAAACAACCACTATATGAAATTGTTTAGCTCTCTCTCTGTCATTTATTCTTAAACGTCCTAGTTGAATATAACTAAATTTCCTGTGGTTATGGTATTTGACCGAAGAATTTTCATAGAATATATATATTCTATCCCTCAATAATGTAGCTTAAGAATTGTATATGTGCTTATGTTCGAATTTAAGCATTTCATTTATAAATGTAATTTTGTTTCATTTTTAATTTAGCCTCACTCATTTTATTTCTGTTATTTCATTTTTGAAATAATTAGGTTGTTTATTAATTGTCTGGGATGAAAAAAATAGTATGAAAGTTTAATATTCTAGCGAAACTTGGCTCGCCGATGACTTGTCTCTGGCACGCAAGAGCACAGGTTACCCTTAGCGCAGATACAAGCACACGTTACCCTAAGCACAGACAAAAAAAAAACTACTTCCTTGGGGTATAAGCTTTCATGCCATGACAGTATATATACGTCCTGGTGGTAAAGAGGTTTAAGCTCTACGAAGCTAAAGAGGTCTCAAGAAGAAGAAGTTGATCTTGTTGCCATAGTTACCTTCTTTTTTTAAAAGGTTAAATACATTTTTTTTCTCTTTTTTCATACTATGTTTTATTGGCCTGAGGTAATTTATTATTTTTTCGTTTAAAAAGTTCTTAAGCGATACAAAATATGTTCTAAACAAAAAATGGTTGGCACGTGTAAAAAGTTTGTGTCAGAGACTTGCTGATTTTGGCACGCACTCTCAAAAAGGTTGCCTACCCTTGTTCTAGATCCTGAGTCTCTATGATGTCAAGTGCTCATAGAGCACTTTTTTTTTGCTTTCTTTCAACTATGTCAACAACCTCTTTTTGGTCACCCTGTCTTTTCTTTCCTGAAGATAGATTTTCGAAAAAATAGAGTAAGTGCATATCTTTACTTTGTCTGTTAGTTTTCTTCGTATTTGAACTTACATATATATAAAAAATTACTACAATGTCATTAGCAAAAGTGAAAAGAACTAAAGTATTTTTAATTTCTTTTAGTTTGCAAACATTTACAAAAATTGAGATTAAAAATCAATGGCTTTACAAACAAAATATGTTTAATTCTAGAAAGTGAATGTGAAAATCATATAAAATTATTATATAAAGTATAAAATTATATCTAATTTAAAATTCAAAATTAAAATTTATTATAATTGTATTAAATTTATCTAAAATTATATAAAAGTCCTGTGGACTTCATATTGAACTGAAATTAGAATGTATTCATGGTCCAGTTTAAAAAAATATTCGCTCATTTTTTCCTCCTATCTATTGAACGCAGCCGAGGTGTTCTGGTCACCGTTATTTGGTTTATATTCAGAAGAACCTTTTTTATTGTAAATTATTTACGTATTTTTATATTATATTTCGTATTTTTATGGTTAAGTTGAAATAATTTAAGCTGTTCCTACTCGTAAAAATCATATAGTGATAACAAAAGGAGCAGAGTAAATCTTTTAGTAATTATCAAACTTTATGAGTTATGTGTATTTGTTTTATTTTAATGTTACTATTCAAGTTTAGAATGCGTTTTTCTTCTTAATGACTCTTGATTGAATAATGAAGAGGTAGATAATATTGGCATTTGTTTAGATCGTTTGACTTGGCAGTAGAGAGCAAGTCATATAATAGTGGTAGCTAATGAGCAAGGTTAGGTGTTGTCATAGAAATGTATTATTAATACAGCTAATGCAAGAGAACTAGCAAATACGCGTGGCCCGACCGCGATATTCTACTGTCAATTGTTTTGGTTATTATTGAAACTCTTATACAAAACAGAGTATAAAAAATAGCAAACTTATTTAACGAAATTCTGTTAACTGTTCATTTCTTAGCAAGCATTACCAAGAAGAAATAAGAATAAAAAAAATAAATGAAAATAAAAGTAAGCATTACTGTTACTTTTTACTTTTATTTTTAATTTAACTTATTTAATGATCAAATGAAAAATGGTATATTTATAGCAATTTCACTATTAACAAAGAAAGCTGTAAGTTAGTTCTAGAATTAAATATTACTTCCAATAAAACTATTTATTTAGTTTTTTGTTTGGCTGAAAATTAAGACATATAAATACGAATTGTTAATTAGCCGTGCTTTCTAGTGATCTTTTTCCTCTTATGTAATTTCCATGGTTCAATTCTGATAGTAAATACGGTTTTTGCAATGTTTAAAAGAGTGGCAAAAAGTATATTATTAGTCAGTTCTATTGACATAAGCTTGTTTGTTAATTTCCCAACTCCCACACTTATAAGGCTTTCACTTTTTAGTGCTCTTCTAGGGGGCAGAAATTGTGTCTCATTTATTATTTGTCAACTTGTTTATTAAGGTATGAGTCACATTACCTGTTGATTGAACATTTGGAAGGCTAAATTTTGCCTATCTTACGTGTATTTAAAGTAGGAAATTTTTAACGAGTATCTGGCATCGTATAGGCTTGGGACTGACAGTTTAACGTCCTCTCCGAGGGACAAAGTACTCATATTTATTTACCTTTCACGTGAAAAAATCTAAGAGTCAGGTGGGTGTCGAGCTCCGAACCTACCACTTCATAGGCTAATGTTAACCACTGAGCTAATCTAGCCTATTTTTGGCATAAATTAAAAAAAAAGAACATGTTAAGAAATGATGACATTTTTTGCCAAACAGAAAACTAAATGTCTTAAATCCCTGTAATATGTGCCAAGAGGTCCAGTTTTTAGTACAAGTTCCACCAAGAAGTATTATTTTTTATGTTTCACTTCAGCAACAGACATAATGAGAGAAGAAATGTTTTTTTATTATTAAAGTATTACTAAAGCGAAATTTTATGTTTTATTTCGATATATCACTTTGTACGTAATATGAGAAAATAATGCCAAAGAATAAAATCGGTTTTAAACCATATACTCCGAGTTATGTATGTACTGATTACTAGGGGGAGCAAGGCATCCTCATTTAGGAAAGAAGTTCGTTATACTTAGGAAATAAATGTTTATCTTTTATCATAATTTACACAAACATATGCAAATAAGGCTTTTCAAGGTATGTGATATAGTGACGATACGTGTCCCTCATCCCCAAGTTAAAATTTTGAAAACAGTATAAACTTTAATGGTTTGCTGATGTTAAAACCTGGATATTTCACTGAAACATTTGCATTTTTTTTTTTTAAAGAGAATGAAAATAAAGGAGGTTAAAAACGTTAAAAGTAATTATTTTTTTTGAAAATGATCAAATTCAGTTAACTTTATGTAATTGGAGTTGCTATTAATTAGTAGTTAGTCAAAATGGCGGGATGGAGTGGCAGGAAAGGTTTGGGAGACACAATACTCGGCTCTCCGGAGGGAATCGCAGCCGGGCGCCAAACCCCAGCATCCCATCCTAACTCGTCCCCAGTAATTAGTCACAGACTTGTGCTTTATCCTTCACCCCTCCCGATTTCCTCCTCTAATGAGCTAATTAAATCAGTATTGAGTCTTTGCCTTCTAATGAATACTCAAGATTATTACATGAATACTACTCTAATTACCTCTGTCTCCAGCAAAACCATGCCAGAAGCCCTCTTCTTCAGTCTCACTCTTCAAAGAACATTACCAGCCAAACTCCTAATTAATTGAACAACCCTTTTATAAAAACAATTTCTAATGAGACTATCTCAAACATGCTCTCCACACCAAAATGCCAAAGCAAAACGCCTCCTTCACTCAAAAACTCTGTGTTCCCTGGAAATACATCCAATTTTACATCACCACTTTTGTATTTAATCAACATCAAAGACATCTGCTTGCTTCACTACATGTTATAATGGTAATGTATTATATATATATATATATATATCAGTTCACAAACGAAGAAAAGCAACACACAGAGAAAGAGACACACTTACAAACTCAAATTTTCGGATGATCCGTCTTCAGGAGAAAAGAGAGAATGGGCGACCAAGCACGCCGGAAACACAACGGCAGGAAACCCATATATATATATATAGATATATATATGAACAAACCACAATAAGAAATGGGAAAACAAGACTAAGATCTTTCAACAGTAACAAGCGGTCTTCGTCAGAGTCAAAAACCCAACTGGAAATTTTTTTTATTTATTTTATTTATTCTATTTATTTATTTATTTTATTGATTTTTATATATATATTTCATTAAACAATTTTTGAACCCTTGTTCTCGTCTCTTTTCACTTTAACTTTCCTAATTTCCTAATCAGTGTTCTGAGGTTTTCCGGGATATGAAATAATAATTCTCCAAAAGTTTTATCCTCAAAACTCATTGTTTACTATTTTCACGTTTACACAATTCACCTACGTTTTAGTCATCATTGACCATCTGCAGGTTGTTTTTAACTTCACTTGCTAATACTAAAAATTTAAACATCTATATAACTATATAATAACTAAATATAAATACTTTACACAAAACAATAACGCAGTCGACATGCATGATATATAAATAAGGGAGGTTACGGTAAAGCTTAGTTATTATATAGTTATATAGATGCTTAAATTTTTAGTATTAGTAAGTGAAGTTAAAAACACTCTGAAGATGGTCAATGATGACTGAAACGTTGGTGGCTAGTGTAAACGTGAATATAGTTAACAATGAGTTTTGAAGATAAAACTTTTGGAGAATTATTATTTCATATCCCGGAGAACCTCAGAACACTGGTTAGGTAATTAGGAAAGTTAAAGTGAAAAGAGACGAGAACAAGGGTTCAAAAATTGTTTAATGAAATTTGTATCAACCAAAATCTGCTCCCAAATTACACAAATATATATATATTTATTATATATATATATATTATATATATATATATATATATATATATATAAAATTGAAGGTTGTGAGACTCGCTCAGTTTTCAGGTTGAAATTAAACTCTCATTGCCAACAGTTATATATATATATATATATATATATATATATACATATTACTGAAAATGACACCAAAATTAGCTGATACCTGATTCTTAACAAGTTATTCAATTTTTCTAAATAACACTCTCGTTATTTCGTCCTCAAAATAAAGTACGAAATGCGATCCAGAAGGACTGATTATACTTATAATAAACCTTGACACATAGAAAGAAACTTAACAAAGGTCTTTCTTTTCAATATTTCGACCGTTATAGCCGTCGAAATATTGAAAAGAGAGTCCTTTGATACATATAAAATCGTAGAGAATAAACACAGAAGAAAACACTAAACCCACTACCGTAATTCAGCATACGTCGGGACAGTGGCGACTCCTGACCTTTTTCTTTAGGCATGCAATTTTCAAAGAATAAAAGAAATACAGAGAAATACCCTTCTAATTCTCATGTTCAGTCTTTTCATGTGCACAAAAGGATAATGATGTATTAAAAACATTTTATGGCGATTTGAATCAGGTTTTATTTGGAAATACTTTTAACATTAACTTTTATTAACCAATACAATAAAAATAGGCAAAAAATGTTTTTATTAAAGAAAGAGATCATTTCACACAATACATCATTTGAATAAAAATTTCTTGCAAAATTCTTCGACAACAAAACCATAAAACTTCTCTCTATCTGCCATGAGATGTTTAAGTAAATGTCTTTCAATTGAAATTTGGGATAAATTAGACAATCGCTCTTCACTTTGGGAGCTTCGTAAATAACTTTTAATTCTTTTGAAGGCAGAAAACGATCTCTCAACACTTGCTGTTGTTATGGGAATAGTCATAACCAAATTCATGAGTTTATAAATTTCCGGAAGACCTGTGTGCAAATCACTTTCCAGTATGTATTTGAGGAGCTCAGCAAGCCTGAGTTGCAGTGTATGCAAACTTCGTTCTTGTTTCTCTTGGCAATTAAGACCATTTTCATTAACCAGAAATGATAAGAGTAAACCCCTGCAATGGGAAGCTTAGCGCAATCATAGAAAATGGTTCCTTAGCGTGTAGTGGAATAAAAAAAAGGGGTTCTTTTAAATATTTCGAGTCTCGAACATTTTGGTTTCTTTAAAGATGAATTCTATGCATGCAATGCATGTGTTGCATTCCCTAAGAAATCGCCACTGCGTCGGGATCTCGAGGGTGATGTGGGATACTCAAAAGAGAACTCGAAGCTGGTCTGCCTACTGAAAAGAATATTGTAGCGGGTTTAGTTTCCCATATGTGATTTTTTTTATTTAGTTAGTGAAATCATTTTTAAAAATCTCTTTGATATATATCACTATTATTATTAACCATGCAAAACTCTACAATCAAATATAAAACTAGGAAAATGGTGAAGCTATAATTTATCGAGTGTTGATATAATAGCTGTTAGTCATGAACTCTGTGTTAAGTCCCCTTCAGATGTGTCGGGAGATGTCTTTAAGTTTTCCTTTCTTGACATGAGCACATAAAAAACGTGAGAATAAAGATCAAGAAACTTGTGTTTGTGAAGGGAACATGGTCAAGGAGAGCAATATTCTACAACTTCATTATATATTTATAATCGGTAACATTCTTAATTGCCATACCTTAGACGTACTTGCTGTTCTGAACGTGAGAGGTGTGGTGTCTGATGAAAATATATTGAGAGGAGTTATAGTGGATATATCCTTGCCTAATTGTGATGGTGGTGAGACTACAGATAAGTGCTGATAAGCTAGAGATAATAAAACTAGTCAAAGTTTTGAAAAGGTGAAATGTATAACTCATCCTAAATACTGGGACTGCAGTAAACTTTCATGCCTGGCCATTTATTTGATTATTTTTCCTGTTGACTACGTATGGTATGTCAAAATACAGAAATGAGTTTTGTCTCATTGTTTTTGATTACTTGTGTTTCCATTAGTTTGAGTTATGCCCTTTCAATCTATTACAATTCTAAATTTCATTAATAGATAAATGTAAAACATAAATTATATAATAGTGAGATTCACATGGTAAATGATATCGTAGACAAAACAAAAAAGGTGATCTCTTTCTATGTTCACTTACACTTCTATATTTATACACATTCTACCATAACAATTATAGCTTATTTCCTGGAACTGTGACTATAGATTGGACTTTACCTCGTTTTAATGCATTTTATGTAGGTTTGGCTTCTACTAAGCTGAGCCTGCTTATGAATAGTCATAGGGATTCCGCTCGCCAGCGCAGCAACCTTTCTCTTGTCATACACGCAAACTCTCACGGACTCTAGCTCAATAAGTTTTTTAATATACAAATCCTTAAACAGGTCACGGATTTTAATACCATCGCTGCCTTAAGGGCTTCTGAAGAGATACATTTCAGTCTTCTTGGTCCTAGAATAACTCCTGGACTCAATCTCAACGGCAGTTCATTTTTTATTAATTTTTAAATTTTTTTAAATTTTATTTATTTTTATTACTTAGTATTTTATATTTACTTTTTCTTTTATTTTTTATCCTTTTCTTTCTTTTTCCTTACTCTTTTCATTGATTTGAATTTATTAATTGCTGTAATTATATCATTTAGTTTTTTTTACATTTAATTACAGTCATTTATTCTTGCCCGTTCCAGTTCTTGAGTATGTTCCCTACTACAAAGGGATAATCTAGTGCGGTTTCCCTTCCCAAGCGGTAACACTCCCCTTCTGATAAATCTATCCTGCATTTGCTGATGAGGATTTATATTTATATAACAGAACATACAGAGGAGTTATAGGTCCTATAACTTTTTTATAGATTGAAAAGGAAGCAACTTCATTCTTCCAGAATGAAGCACTCTTCGAAATCAAAACCGGATTATTATTGAGCTAATTACTACAGATTGCTATAGAAACGGGTATTGGATGCATTATGACACTAAAACAGGTAGGACGCTTATAGACGTTAGGCCACCCCCTATTGCAGGGCTGGAGGCACCTGATTCATATCCCACCCCATACCATGACAGATTTCAAATTAATTAAATCCTGTCATAATGAAAATTCGGGTAATCCATTATGAGTGATAACGCCGAGTCATTAATTGAAGTAAAAGGGAGGAGGTGGGAATAAATTTGTTTAAACATATTAGAGTGGGGGCGGTGTGAGATGGAGTTTAATATGGGCTTAATAAGCAGTCAAGGAGGTAATAACATATTTCAGTTACGGGGCCGAGCCACTTTGTAAATGACACCCTTTTGTAATTTTGACTACAGAACAAACACCGACCTCCGCCCCCCACCTCGCCCAACTATATTTCATTTTAATAAAAGTTTTAAAATTAATTAATATCAGAGGGCGGTCGAGGGGACAGAAATTAATTAGTGTAGTCGGAGGAGGGGGAGGCATCTGCCTAACCCCACCTGACCCCCCGTTCTGAAATTAGTTTGCACACAATATTAAAGGTAGTTAGTTGTAGAGACAGCAAATGCACTACAGTACTTTATACAAGTATCTTCAACATCTATCCTTCCAAATTTGTACAAAATAAAGTCATTTTCTTCTTATTGTATATTTTATTATTTTTCTATTTGTCTAACAAATATAAAAAAAAAATTACAATTGATTTTACAGTTTATTAGAATAATGAATGACTATTGAACGAAATTTAAAGAGCTGCTAATTTATGTAGTAAAGATGTGTTAGATTACTGTCTGGTCCCGGGAGAAAAAACTCATACCATAGTTGAATTGCTCTTTGTAACACACTCTCAAATCCTCAATAACCTATCCCATTCTCAATGGGCCACCTACAAACCGTCCACTAAAGGACCCTGATTATCTAATAGAATCCCTTTTATCGGGTTTTTTATTTGTCGATTGCACTAACGAACTGGCAGAGTTATTACAGAAAAATCAGTTTTAAGATAACTGAACAAAGCAGCTTTTTCAATTCCAGTTGATGTAAAAATTAGTTTTTATCTTTAAAAATAATAAATGTTTTTGTATTGTACATATTATATGGTTATAACCAATTGTACGCCAACATTTGATACTACATGTGGGTCAGGTGTGATCTAATAGTGACGTGCCTCAGGTTGTTACTGAAGACATTAGATGCAAATCTTGGTAATCATCGAATTTTTTTTGTTTCATTTAGAGAAATAGACTCATGTGTGATGCTTCCCTTGACGAAGATTCAAAGACGTATGTACTGAATTCGTAAGATTACAGTAACTTGTTAAATATTCTTACTCTAAAAATTTCAATAATGAAAAATTTAGGGCTCGAAATGCTGAAAGACATTACAAAACGGTAATGCGGCTTTTTCCCATGACTAAAATGACAGGCAATTAGAAAAATCACATTTCTGCTGACTAGAGTAGTGCTGAAGACAAACGACCGTAGCTTCGAACATTGGTGACTAAGAAAACTCCACGTCAGAGCACGAAGCAGGAATATAAAACTTGCAGGTATCAAACTTCACCTATAACTACAGCTCCACGGCTTTACCACAGTTATTTTTGTTAACATTTAAAAGATACTCTATCGGCAGTGAACATCTTACAAATTACACATGATTTAATCTGGCTGTTTGTACTTGGGTAAGTCAATGTTAGGTATAATAAGTAACAGATTCAAACAAAAATGACTTGGAATTGAATGCGGGATTAAGAGTTCGAAATATCAATCTCAATATTTAAATATCATACATTGTTCGTATGGGCAATTTATTAATTATATTTGAACTGATTTACTTATCAAAGCAGTTGATCAAGCATGTATCAAGTGCAATAAATGTCTAATCATTTCAATGCAATATAAACCTATAATAGAGTAAAGTTTTATCATAATCATAAATGCAATATAAATATCCAATACACTGATGGCATGAGTGTAGAATATACCTTAACATTTGAATCAATTTGCCTAGTCTATCAAGAATAGAAGCTGTATATCTGTTTAATTGTTCATAAACGAATCTAAAATGTTGGAAGTATATACTGATAGACGGTTGTCCAGGGTAGTAGGCTTAGTATAGTTTGTTGAGGATGCTCGTACTTATTACAAAAGCTAAATGGCTATTGTCCATGGCTCATCATATGAATTCAACACAACTAAAGTTGCTTACAAACTACTGATAGAAATTTTAATGAATATTAAACAATCAGTTTTAATGATAAAAACGTCTACTAATTTGTATATACATATATGGTCTTGGAACTTGTGCATGGGGGATATTTATGTTTCTTTTAAATCCTTTTATAGTTTTACTACCACGCGTTATTCACTTCTCATGAAATAGCCTATTTTGCATTTATGATAGATTTGTACCTTTTGGGAAACTTCAATGTATATTGTATATTCCTATGCTGATGTCTGGATGTGTTTGCCTGGTGTTTGTATGTACAATCAATCAATATTATTGTCACTCAACAGATATCACCGTTTGATAGATTTTCATGAAATTATTCAGATATTAGTCCTTGATGTATAAATACTCTGCGTGTGTGGAATATTGCAATATGGCAAAGGTATTTTATCACACATTTAATCCAAACAAATACTAATTCAACCTTTTTTTTTTTAGATTAGTCCAGACGTTTGAAATTGTGAATTAGGCTGATTTATTCTATAGCAATGAAAGATGCAAAATAACACTAAAAAAGGCAACCATTAAGTTTCAGCTATGTACACATGTATTCTGGTCCAATAATTCGTATATTAATCTGGAGAAATACATGTATTACTGTATTCTGAATCGACTTCGATAAATTGAGAGTTGATCTCAATTTTCTTGTTAAGTTCTCAAAGTAAATTGTTATTTGTAAACTCTTTTCGAAATTGAATAATATTTTACAACCAATTATTGATTGTAATTCAATTAGTGAAGTAATTCATGTTTTAAGCTGTTATTTACCATTTAAAAAAAAACTAAATAAAAAATGGAATCAAATGACATAATTGTTAATAATATTTGGAGTTGTCTCATTACGTTTGTATAATCTCTCTTAAATGATATCAAAATCAATTGACAACGTAATTAATAACCTAACCTCACTTCGAGTCATTAATCCCCATTGTGATGAGAGCTCAAAAGAGGCATGTCTGATCTCTTTCGCTGTGTTTAGTAATTTGATTGCTATACAAACCTAACTTATTGGCCATAGGTAATTGTATTCCCTAAGTGATATGATTTAAGTTTATACTAATTTTACCTCTTTTTTCGCATTACTAAATCAAATTTATTCTGAAGAATCATACTTCCCAGCTTACAATTGTTTGTGAGTCAAATAAATTTAGTAGTTACAAAAAAAGTAATTGAGTTTTTTAGTCTTTGTTTCGAATATAAGTGAATTTACAAATAAACTTGAGTGTGGACCACACCAAATTTTTCGTTTTTTTTTTTGTTTAGGTCTGTCATTTACACCAATATGAATAATGTTTATAAATGAAAATGTATATTTTGGTTTAGTTAGATACATAATCTCCCAAAGTTCTTCACAGCTTTGAAATATGTATACATATTTCATTCGAATAACAGCCTTTGTTAAGCATCTATACCTCAGGTGTGACAATCATGTATTATGATAAACTTGCATCGACTTTCCTTTTTTATCGAACTCCTTCAAAAGTTTTAGGTGTAGATCTTCAACTATTGTGAAAAGCTTAATATTCATTGTAGAAGTATAAAGCATGATAACAGGTTTGTATTAAATAAATTCTTTGAAGTTTGTATTAGTTTTAGACCTAATATGGTATTTATTAGCCATTATAAGTAAACACCTTATGGATTGTTATTAATCATGTTGAATGCATTATCAAAGTCATAAACCCTCATATGTGTCTTCTTGAAAGCGGTTTTAGAAGATGTCTATTTTTAGAAGCTCGCTTGATCAGTTATTCTCTAGCCTAGAGTATCTCTGTTACAATGTGTTAGATCCACAGACATTAATAAAAAATGCCTGTTTATTGAGACAGGAATAAACAGCCTACTCCTTCATTCATTTCTTTTCTTTATTTATTTTAAAGCATCATCTTTATTTTGCCTTTCTTAATATAAGGGAGGTATTATTCAAAAGAGTTCTAGTAGAAGACGAGTGTAGAATGTGTGATGGTTTATTGCCAAAGTAATCATTAGATTGGAATTTATTTAAATAGTTCATTATTAATACGATTTATTTTTCATAAATTATGACAAAATGTATATAAATACGTTATTAATGACTCTATAAAGAAAAAGGAAAATGTATTTTTTCGTACTTTTTACACTATTGAAAGTTATTTTTAAGCATAATCCTCGTGGAATGACTTGGTCAAACTGCTCAACTGCCAGTGTTGGCACCAGGCCCAGTTATACATCACGAGAGCCACGTACTTGCTTTTAATTAATGATCTCTTCCTATTCTACTGAAATAGAAACTTAAAACTCGACCGGTGTTGGTCTCAGAGGCTCTTCTACAACAGACTCACGTCCTCCAGATATCACTGTTTTCAATCAAAATAAAAGTCATACCTACTTTTGTTAAAACTTTGCTAAAATTATTCATCAACTCTTCAATTTATTAATAATACAAAGTTAGAGATTAGTTATTTTCATTATTTCTTTCTGAATTGTCTTTTCTTTTATTTATCGAAATATGAAAACAATGGAGCGACTAGACTATAAATAACTAACATACGATATTACAAAGCACATACTACGATTGATATTCAAATCATCAGGTCATCATCAAGAGGAAATGATAGAAAATGATCAGGAGGAAGAGATGAATTCGGTCTGGTATAACGAAGATAAGTTTTACCAACTGAATTCATTTTTTCATTTTCATCATCTCTTGTCATTGTCTATTTTCCTGATGATGAACTGTTTTTCGATATATAAATTATAATTATATAATAAATATAATTTTATTATGATTAAGTTTTCCATATTGTGTTAAAATTACATAGTCTCAGGCATATCTACACTAAATTCAAAGCTTAAGCTGTTTATGAAGATGGAATATTGAAAATAATCAAGTCAAGTTTTTGGCAAAAACTGACTGCCATATTTTGAAACTTATTGTCATCAGGAGAAGACGAGACTTTGTTGTAGCAATTGTAACAACTGTCCCTTTTTTGCATCCTGGTCTCTATTTTCTTTCTCTGATGACGATGCATGTTCAAATATACAGATAGTTTTTTTCTGTCTCTCTCTCTGTGAAAAGAAAAATAATTCTTCATGTAATTACTTTCTCATAAAATTAGAACTCCTTGTTTACACAATTTTTAATAGAAGAATAAGTTAGTTTTAAATGGCTTTTTAGCAGTTTATTTTTATAAATTTCCTAATAAATTAAAATTTAAATATTATAGGAAACAAGATCAAGGTTTTCGTATAGTCTACTGTTTTCCATCGAAATGTTGGAATATCAGTTTTGAAATACATTTTTCCAGCGTTCTAAATGTTTTTTCTTGGTTTTCGAATGATATAATTACAAGAAAAATATGTTGGTACTGATTCCTAAAAATACCCATTAAAAGTATTTGTTAAACAAATAGAAGTACTGGGTTTGTATTCAATCCAACTTCTTACAAGTCTTTTAATATAAAATAAAATTTCGTTTAACAGAAATTGATAACCTTAAATAATTACCCAAATTAAAATAAATTTCATTCATAATTAATTAGAAAATTAATACAAATAAATATGCATTAAGCGATTTAAAAATCAGACAATTCAACTTAGCGGCTCAGCATAATACTTATATAACAAGAATTATATAACATGGATATAACATGACGAGCTCCTAACAGCTCGTCCTCGTTCAAAGTTCTTAACGTTGGGTTATATATATATATATATATATATATATATATATATATATATATATATATATATAACTTCAAATAAACTGTGACTCATAGACAGAAAAATAACAAAGACTCACTTTTCAATATTTGAACCGTATGGGTGGTCGAAATGTTGAAAAGTGAGTCTTTGTTATGTTTCTTTCTATGTGTCACAGTTTATTTTAAGTGTAATCTGTCCTGCCGGACCGTTTCCGTTTATCATGTTTTTTATATATATATATATCAATGAACAAACCAAATTTCACGTGTTTATGTGAAATCTTTATATATATATATATCAGTTGGATTTTTGACTCTGACGAAGACCGCTTGTTACGGTTGAAAGATCTTAGTCTTGTTTTCTCATTTCTTATTGTGGTTTGATCATTGATTGTTATTTCATGTGTTTATGTGAAATCTTTTAATATATATGTATATATATTGTTAAAAGTAGCAGCAGCTTTTGCTCTCACGATTTTTGAGCTGGTGGCCTGGATCTTGCGGGCGATTCTTCTATCTTGTGGTTAGAGCTTCCACATCAATTGTCCAAGGGACACTAATTCATACGAGCTTTCGACCATAATTATGTTGGTCATCGTCGGGTACAAGAAGATTTGCTGCCGATTTACACCAATATATATATATATATATATATATATATATATATTATATATATATAGTTAACACATGAAAGAGAAAAAAGAAATAAAGACACACACAAAAGACTCACAACGATATTTCGACAGTCGTCGTCATCGGGTAGAAGTAGTCCCTTTGAGTAGCTGAAGCTAACTGAATTAATATATATATATATATATTTCACTGATAAAACGAAATACGATCCAAACTGGACACAATACGAGTTCGAGATTAACAAAGAGCAACTCACAAAGTAGGGAAACACACTTACAGACTCAAATTTTCGGGTAATCCGTCTTCAGGAGAAAAGAGAATGGGAGACCAAGCACGTTGTAGGCGCAACGGCAAGTAACCAACCCGGCAACCGCCAGTGCTGTCAACCGTACCCGGTCTTAAAGTATAAAATTAGGAGAAGATATAAACAGAAGCTCAGATACGCAGTACTGGTTGGGTAAAACTATAAGTAGGTGAAAAATTATAAACAATAAAAGATAAAAACAAACTATAAGAAACAAAAATAATGATAGAGAAAAGAAGAAAAAATAAATAAATAAATAAAAATAAATACAATACAAAAAACTTGCATTGGTTGTTTTAGTAAATAAAAGGGTAAGTATGGGAAACTAGTTAAGAATAAGAATTTAGAAAAATAAAATAGGATAAAACAAACTAGTAGTAAGTGAAGAAGACAAAATAGATATACACAAAATATACGAAAGAGGAAAAAAGAAATAAGTACTGGAGAATAAAGAAACAATATAAGATAAAAACAAACTATAAGAAACAAAAATAATGATAGAGAAAAGAAGAAAAAATAAATAAATAAATAAAAATAAATACAATACAAAAAACTTGCATTGGTTGTTTTAGTAAATAAAAGGGTAAGTATCTGAAACTAGTTAAGAATAAGAATTTAGAAAAATAAAATAGGATAAAACAAACTAGTAGTAAGTGAAGAAGACAAAATAGATATACACAAAATATACGAAAGAGGAAAAAAGAAATAATTACTAGAGAATAAAGAATACTGGAAAAAAGTACAAAAAAAAAAAAAATGTACAAAAAATTATCTTTTAAGGTTAAGTCCAGGTGCACTGCGCGCCCCGAGCAACCAGATGTGAGCCTCCTCAGAGGCTCTAAGGGTCACGGTATTATCACCAGGGGGAATCTGACGCAGAATCTGCACACTGAAGCAGTCGTTAAAAGACAGACCGTGGGATTTGGCGTGTATGGCGACAGGTAAATTGGAGTTGTTGTTAACGGATGCTCTATGACCGTTCATACGGAGGCTGAGCTTGTTAGAGGACAGTCCTACGTAGAACGCATCACAACGAGTACAGTCCAATTTGTAAACACAATTTTTGGATGTACATGAGCAGTCCTTAGCAACAGGGAAGGACTGGTTATGGGAAGATGGAGTGAAGTGTGAAAGGGGGTTTCCGATACTTACCCTTTTATTTACTAAAACAACCAATGCAAGTTTTTTGTATTGTATTTATTTTTATTTATTTATTTATTTTTTCTTCTTTTCTCTATCATTATTTTTGTTTCTTATAGTTTGTTTTTATCTTATATTGTTTCTTTATTCTCCAGTACTTATTTCTTTTTTCCTCTTTCGTATATTTTGTGTATATCTATTTTGTCTTCTTCACTTACTACTAGTTTGTTTTATCCTATTTTATTTTTCTAAATTCTTATTCTTAACTAGTTTCCCATACTTACCCTTTTATTTACTAAAACAACCAATGCAAGTTTTTTGTATTGTATTTATTTTTATTTATTTATTTATTTTTTCTTCTTTTCTCTATCATTATTTTTGTTTCTTATAGTTTGTTTTTATCTTATATTGTTTATAATTTTTCACCTACTTATAGTTTTACCCAACCAGTACTGCGTATCTGAGCTTCTGTTTATATCTTCTCCTAATTTTATACTTTAAGACCGGGTACGGTTGACAGCACTGGCGGTTGCCGGGTTGGTTACTTGCCGTTGCGCCTACAACGTGCTTGGTCTCCCATTCTCTTTTCTCCTGAAGACGGATTACCCGAAAATTTGAGTCTGTAAGTGTGTTTCCCTACTTTGTGTGTTGCTCTTTGTTAATCTCGAACTCGTGTGTATATATATATATATATATATATATATATATATATCCATGATCAAACCACAATAAGAAATGGGGAAAAAAAGACTAAGATCTTTCAACCGTAAGAAGCGGTCTTGTTTTCCCATTTCTTATTGTGGTTTGATCATTGATTGTTATTTCACGTGTTTATGTGAAATCTTTATATATATATATATATATATTTCATTTGCTACTATAATTACATTTGCTCTAGTGAGTTTAGTAAGTTCAAGCTATACCAGTACTTGTGGGTAAGAGAGATTTGAACCCAGATATATGGCGGGACAAGCAGCTTTTCATAAAATTGTTTTAATATGTTATATTGCCAAAAATAATGTAAATAAGATTATATGGCAAAGTAATTTTTTTGAGTCTAAAAAATAAAATTAATTATTAATACAAGGTTAGTTAGTAGAGTAGAGTTGAGAAGGAGGCATGGAGAGAGACATTCGTCCCACGAGAAGGGAGCCTCTCTAGATAAGATCTCTGATAGTCTACAGTATACAAGCCTGTTTAAATATTTAATGTTTCCTGTTTACTAAACATTTAGCTAGATTTGTCTTTCATTTCTGACTTCAAATCGAATTATACATAAACTATACTGTTGAGCTTCTTAGTGAGATTGGAGCAGATCGCCTTTATGGGGAAATGATTAGGTTTGTGTGAAGTAAACATGTGTAATCACTTCTGGCGTTCAATTATTTAACCATTTGACAATGAATTCTGCAAATAACTGTCACATCCATGACATATACGTAGTGTAAATGCATTTATTTCTATAGTTTAGTAATAACCGTTAGGTACTCCTTTGATTGAATTTCAAAGCAACTTGAATACTTTCACATATAATAGTAACTGATCTATTTGAAACAAAACATAATAATTTCATAGGGTTATTGGTATATTTATGTTGTATTTGTACTAAACTTCTTTTTTGTATCTGTAGCTTTTGTATATATGATTTGTAGTTTTTGTTTAGTGAATGGTAAAAGAAGTCCCTCTGTGCCCTACAAAGCCCTTTGTAGGAGGCATAAGCCTTGGTTAAGGTCAACGTTTATATTTTTCTTATCTATCTTATATTCATAAATATCTGCATTTACAAAAACTGTTCATTTGTATATTTTATACGCAATTTTTAATTTTCTATAAGTCATGTTTTAAAATCATAAAAACAAACGAATCCTGATTTTACTCATATACACTTTGTTGGTCCCCCTAGTCAATTCTTAAATATTTTTTGATAATGTTTGAGTCTGTGTGTGTGTGTGTGTGTGTGTGTGTGTGTTTGCCTCTTTGTTCCAGTTCAGTGTCATTTTATAGTGTGTGAAATTCATACACGCACTAATGATTAGTTGAAATTGATGTTATAACCAAAAGTATCTCTTTTAATGCAGACTAGCTTTTGCAATATTACCATATCGTATAAGGTGGTTAGGCTTAGACCCCATTTTATTTCTTCTGACGTAAAATTTTTAAAGAGTTATAATTTTACCATTAGGTACTCATTTCCTGGTACTAATAACAGGAAAAAAAATCTGATATTATAATCGAAGAAAAGGTCAGTTTTGAGTAAATAATTTTATTGCATGGTTAAATCTGAGCAATTATAAACAGGATGCCGGGTACATCATCTGACATGTAGGCATTAAATTTAATGAAAATATTTCTGCTTATATGAGAATTAGCTAAATAGTTTCATTTGTTATTTCCTTCAACTAAAAGGGCCCGTTTTTTGGATTCAGAATATATTTTTTTTCTTCACTGTTACTATTAATTTCAGTTAATCTGAAATTTTCTATGTTTTTTTGCGTACAGTTGGTGTTATAAAAATTCGAAGATTTTTTCCTTTCGTAATTCCTTGAGGATACCGTATGGTTCATGACCGTATAGCAACCATCTAGTTAAATTATTGTGATATAATGACCAATATGTATAACATAAAAAAGTAATAAATTTGATTAATTAGTATGCCATAAGTATGGTATGACGCATAACCATGGAGTGATGACTGATATCGACGCATGGAAGTACCTCATGTCTGTTGTTTCTCCATTTCTATTTTGTTGTTTCAAATCCTTGCTCAGTAATTTAGTGAGTTTTCTTCGGGGACTGTTTCGTTTTATTTATGTATTTTTTTCTTTTCTCTATGTTTTGACCAAGCTACCACTACAAGGATTAGTGATAGGTATTCCTCAGCTACTGTGCAGAACAAAATCTGTAACTTATTCATACCGCTACTCTCATAAGTTTGTTTAATATATATTCCAGTGAGTTATATTATTAGTTTTTTTTTGGTATGTGGTGAGTTATTGCTTTACGTTTATCGTAGTTGTTTTGATGTTTTCACTTATGCGTATATTTATTAAATAACAGTAGGAATAAATGGGTAGGCTGAGAATAGCAGAATGACACAGTAAATGGGAGCGAGATTTTGAAAAGTCCTTGTATTTCAAATGAATTGTGTTTTATTGTTTGTGGTTTATTACCTCCACTCTGAGACGGAGACCATTTAAAGTGGTTTAATTTATCGGGCTAACGGCTATACGTTAAGTCTTTCTAATTTGCATGCTAAGTTTAATTAGAAGCAGGACTAATGAAGGGGCGTGATTCATAGTAGAGGGTGTTTTCCTTTCATTCCGCCAGGTGTCAGGCCTGTAGGGGGGGCCCAATTAACCAGCCCTACGGGACACCACCCCAGTCATGCCGCTATTTACATTCGCCTCTCTTAGCCAATAATGCTCCTCCACTTAGCTTACCAGTCTTTAAACTTGATGTCCTACAACCTCCCGCCAAATTTAGCCATTGCTTTAAACTCCCCCCACCACTCTCATACAACTTTACCCAATTATCTCATTTATATCGATGCAAACATTCTCTTCTGTGCTGCAAATGACTTCAGATGTGCTTTCCTGTCTACCGACTTATCCCCAAGTTAATCTGAAGTCTCGTATAACAATTATTGTTACAATACAGGCAATCAATGTTTAACATTCATGCATGATCAACTTGTCTTGCGGAATTATTACTATTATTAGTTATATGAATCATATAAACAGAAATATAGCACCTCGTGATTGGTCGACTGATGAGAGTAACATACGAATTAAGGTTAGCTAATTAAGGTTAGCTAAGTGGCAACGTACTCGCCTCAGAACTGGTGGGTCCGGGGTTCAATACCCACTCTGGCTATCGATTCATTCACGTGGGGGAGTGAATAAATCTGAGCATGTCGTCCATAGAATCCGACTGTCCCTATCCTGTACGATGTCAGGTACTCATTAAAGATCTCCAGTCTAAATACACTTCAGTTAGGCCAAATTTATGGCTCCCAATGCAGAGTCATCATCATTGTGTGGTATCACACAAGGTCAAAGTTTGGCCTATCTGTATTCACTTGTGGATCTACCTCTGCTATCTAACCTAACATAAAGCCAACCCATCTGGCTAGAGATGTGTATGAATCTGACTCACAACTCCTGAAGAATTGGTGCCATCGAGAGCTTTCTGAGCACAATTTTTATCTAAGTGAGTATATTTAGCACTTTATAGTGCAATAAAAAAACTTGGAAGTATCAAATTTTATAGATAATGTATAAACTAAGCTCTTAAGGTAATTTTGTAATAAAAACAATTACTTGGGTGATATATACTATATAGAGATATCCAAAGGATCAATGTTCGACCTATGTATGTTTCCTTGCGGGACTGCCAGTGCAATCTAACATACTGATTAAGACTGTATATTATAATAATATTATCAGCTCTGTATTGCTAACAATTATATCATTTCTTTTTTCAATGGATATTTAAAAAATCATTATTTTTGGTGTTAATAAAGCAGTGTAAATATTCAACGTTGTTACATTGATACTATTAGTTAAAATAAGTCGTATGACCGGACTGACTCATAGAGTGGATAGAAAGTTAAATACAATTAGGGATATAGGGCTGGGAGGTGAACCATCAGTGGAATTGGACTTTCCAATCTGGCACGCCCCCCGGTCTGAAAACAATTACCCTACATGCAGTATTACTTGTGGCACACTGCACTTCTTACCTTCCTTGTAATTAGAAATATGCCTCATCAAGTGTGGACTGGGCAGGCTATGTATGCTCATAAAACAAGCAACTCGTGAGGAAAACAAAACCAAACACGCCTCCTGCCCTTATTAAATAGGTATTACAAGCAAAACTTCAATAGTCCATAAATCTGTTGAACGCCAACAAACACAGTATTCTCAGAGGCTATCTCTTGAGACGTCTGCATGTTATGAAATGCTCACAAAATATAAATATACAATTATAAAAAAAAAATAAATAACTACCATGAATATAAAAGATAGAAATACACTTGCATGCTGGATAATGTGAAATAAATAAAATAAATAAATAAAAAATAAGAAATAAATAAAAATGCAAAATTACATCCTAATAACAAGAGCTTAAAAATGTATAAATGGTTACATTTCTCAGAATATTTTAGTCTCTAACTTTTGGTATAACCGGCATCCGAATAAAAAAAGAGGATAAACCCAGTGCCGCAAAGTTGATATATCTACATGAAAATTTAGTATGTTGGAAATGTTTGGTAAAATGTCAAACAGAAGGTCTTCTAAAAGCTTTAAAAACTAGTCTCTTGGTGAGTTAGTTCAAATATTATTCAAAAAACACTTAAATAAGATTGAAAAACTAACCAAAAAATGATTAGGAAGAGAAATTATTGAGAAAAAGAACGCACGCAAGACCTAGCAGCCACTCTTATATATAAACAATAGTTTGAAGTCTGTATAAAAATAGTGCGTGTAAATTAGGAGGTGATAGGTCGTGGGCGTTCCTTCTCTTACTAATTCCTTTTATAAACCATTTTTTGGTTAGTTTTTCAGAATTATTAAACTGTTGTTTTTTATGGTTCATTAATATTTGAACTAACTCACCAAGAGACTCGTTTTTAAAGCTTTTAGAAGACCTTCTGTTTGACATTTAACCAAAAATTTCCAATGAACCAAATTTATATATATATATATATAAAGATTTCACATAAACACGTGAAAAAACAATCAATGATTAAACCACAATAAGAATGGGAAAAACAAGACTAAGATCTTTCAACCGTAACAAGCGGTCTTCGTCAGAGTCAAAAACCCAACTGAATAGATATCTTGTTTTCCCATTTCTTATTGTGGTTTGATCATTGATTGTTATTTTACGTGTTTATGAGAAATCTTTATATATATATATATTTATATATATATATATATATATAATTAAAAAGTAAATGCCTGGCTTTGCGTTATTTAGTTGAGTAGAAATTTTTTCTAATTTTTTAAAACAGTTTTTGAAATCTATTCTATTAGTTCTATTCTATCAGTTGGGTTTTTGACTCTGACGAAGACCGCTTGTTAAGTTGAAAGATCTTAGTCTTGTTTTCCCATTCTTATTGTGGTTTAATCATTGATATATATATATATATATATATATATATATATATAACTTTAAAATACACAAAGCACGACACAGAAAAGAGAATACAAAGAAAACTTACAGAATTCAATATTTCGAACTGTTGTTCGTCAACAAGAGAGTAGACTAGTAGAGAGAACGAAGTGAGAGAGATCTCCCCACGTCGAAGAACGGAGCGCGAATGAAGAAATAAAGAGTCAACCGAAGAGAGCAGCACTAACGTAAAAAAGGAGCTAGGCACTAAACGTCGGAGAACGGAGAAAGCAAAAACAATAGATAAAATTATAAATTAAAAATTATAAAAAAGGAAATAATAAAATAAATAAATAAATAAATAAAATAAAATATATATATATAATAAAAAAGGAAAAAAAAATAATAAAATAAAAAATATATATATGAATATGAATATATAAGTTAAAAATAAAAGGAAAAACAAATAAAAGTTAACGCTTCTGATTTAAATTGGGATCTGATCGGGCCCCCAATAACCATATATATATAGTTTTCACATAAACACGTGAAACAACAATCAATGATCAAACCACAATAAAAAATGGGAAAACAAGACTAAGATCTTTCAACCGTAACAAGCGGTCTTCGTCAGAGTCAAAAACCCAAGTTTGAGTTTCAGTTGGGATTTTGACTCTGACGAAGACCGCTTGTTACGGTTGAAAGATCTTAGTCTTGTTTTCCCATTTCTTATTGTGGTTTGATCATATATATAATGATCAAACCACAATAAGAAATGGGAAAAGAAGACTAAGATCTTTCAACTGTAACAAGTGGTCTTCATCTGAGTCAAAACGAGGACTACTTGTTACGGTTGAAAGATCTTAGTCTTGTTTTCCCATTTCTTATTGTGGTTTGATCATTGATTGTTATTTTACGTGTTTATGTGAAATCTTTATATATATATATATATAATTAAAAAGTAAATGCCTGGCTTTGCGTTATTTAGTTGAGTAGAAATTTTTTCTAATTTTTTAAAACATTTTTTGAAATCTAAATTTTAAATTTATATTTATGGATTCAAGAAGGACTGCTCCCAACCTTTACCAATATATATACTTTAAAACCACTACAAAAAGTAGAAAAAATACTAAAAATTTTTAAGCGTAATAAGTGGTCTTCGTGAAAGTCTAATCTAAACTGAGTCTTGATTTGATATATGACTCTGACGAAAGCAACTTGTTACGATTGAAAGAGCTTAGTCTTCTTTCTCATTTCTTCTTGAGGTTTGTATGTTGATTGTTATTTCACGTGTTTATTGTGAAATTTTGTTTTATATGTATATATACACGAGTTCAAAATCGAAGAAGAGTAACATACATACTAAAGAATCACACTAGTAGAAACTGAAATTTTCGGACAATCCGTCTTCTGGAGAAAAGAGGGAGGGAGACCAAGTTGATCGCTTGCAGCAGACCGGTGTTTACCCTCAAGACCTGTGGGCTGACGCGCTCATTGAAATGCCATTTTCAATTACTCCAAGTAACTGTGAAAGCACAAATATCCCCCTCGCCCCGGCCTTATTATTGTTTCATTCAGCCCTCTCCTCCCCCAGACACAGTTTATGTTGAATTAACTACATTAGAATATTAATTCCCAATTTAATTAACAAAATTAATTTATTCACTAGACGAGTATAACCAACAATAACTTCCTTTTCCTCATCTTATCCTTTTCCTCACTCGCTCAAGCTTCCACACAATTATTATAGACAGTAGTCCTATAAGGACGAGTCATATAATGATGTATTAGTTTTAATTGAAATTCTTCCCGTACCAAGCATCCAACCTTGCCATAAACAAAACCCACTATTTTTCTCCTTGTTTTACTTTAAAAGCATTTAATTTAATTTACTTTTAACATATTTATTCCTGTAATTTTTCATAAAGTCACCTTCGCTTCATTGTTTCCAGTATTGACAATTATAATGGCCTTCATACCAAAATTCTGATACTACAATCGAGAAAGACTGAGTTTCTCTGACTCAGACCTAAGTTTCTAATAATTCCACAATGGCAAATATAATCAAAGAGAAAAAAAAAATGAAAAGTAGCCAAGTGAATGTTGCGCATCAGTAGTTTTTATTTTTCTTTTATTTTCTTGCTGATAATATCACGCTATAATTTTTAAAAAGTAGTTCGTATATTAGTCCTGAGGGACAGATCTAGTTTTAAGCTCAATTGCGTGTATATATATTTATCTATGGTTTCACAATAAATATGCGTGACTCTATAACCGAGGAAATCATCATTAAAAGTAGTATCAGCTGATCAATTTTTTTTACAATGCATAGTAGTGATTCTTTGTTATTAAATACTTAAGTTGATTATATATATATATAATCAAAATAAAAGAATAAGGGCATTAAACAAGACACAGACTAAACAGAAAAAAAAGCTGACAAAACTTATGTCTGATTAAATGTTCAGTCATCAAGAGAGGAGGTGTTATCCCTGAATGGTCAACATCAACTAACAATGATGTTAGTCTTTTTTCAAGAAATTGAAAAAAGTACTCATTGTGTAATGAATGTTATAATTTATTTGTAGAAATTAAGTGCAGGGATTATTTGGGCTCCAACTTACCAAGTTTGTGTCTCATCTGGAAGGAATGTACGTATTTAATGGATTAGTATGTATAGGTTAAACATTTTATTGTTAAGAGTTGTAACGTATATATAACCTTCATATATAACAAGATTTCATAACAACCAGGTGAAATAATAATCAGTGATCAAACCTCAATAAGAAATGGGGAAAAAAGACTAAGATCTTTCAACAGGAACAAGAGGTCTTTGTCAAAGTCAAAAACCCAACTGAAACGCTACATGATGAAACATCATGGTGAGGGGTTGAGAGGAGTGGGAGGGAACATGATTTTAATATAGTGTTTCCTAATCATAATAACGTATACAATATGTTAATAAAAAACTCTCCCAGGGAACTGGAGTCCGGTGGTATTTATAAAATCCCCTGTAAAAATTGCTATAAGGTTTATATTGGTCAAACAGGTAAATCTTTAAATACACGTGCAAAACAACACCAATTAAATGTAAGTAGACAGGAAAACAGTAGCACCTTCTTATTGCAAATGAATAACGAAAATCATCATAATGATTAGACAGGAGCTAAATTTATTGCCGATGAAAAATCTGTGTTGTTAAGAAATATTATCGGATCCTGTCTGATTAAATATAATAGATCAAATGTTATAAACATTAGTGACGGTTTGTTCAAATTTGACTTAGTTCTAACGAGGGCAATAGTCTCATCTAAGAGGGTTGACAGCTAGTGGATAGTTACTAGTTTTTTGCTTTTAGTTACTGCACTCTTTTGTTTCCCCAAACATCCCTCCCTGGTCTATTGTCCTTTCCTGCACTTTACACCCTTTTAAAATTCTACTCTTCCCTTTTCCACTCTTCCAACCCCTCACCAAGTTTTTTCTGCACCTAGTGTTTCATTTAGGTTTTTGACCCTGACGAAGACCGCTTGTTTTGTTTAAAAGATCTTAGCCTTTTTTTTTTCATTTCTTATTGTGGTTTGATCATAACTTCATATATATGACAATACAAGGGATTAATGTTATGCAGAGTAAGAGGTGTTCTAATGATATCTTTGTAAATCCTCACTTCTCAGTTTTAATTACTGAATTTGTGTTTTAATCATTATTCATATTGCCTGTCCTAACTCTCCTGTTTCTTGCTGAAGATATTCAGAGGATACACAAAGCAGAGGCAGTAGCAGATTGAGAGACTGGTTGGCTTTAATTGTCAAGACCCTTGTAACAGTTTGTTTCAGATGTAGTTTGGCTTGAGTAATGATTTATAATTCAACTGTCTTAAAGTCACTTTTCAAAAATGTCACATCATCTTGACATTGTGGATGTTGATAAAGGATAATTGAATGAGTGTTGGGAGTGATAACGAGCCGGGTTGATTGCGTTGAGGAGGGCGCGTAGGTGCCGGCTAGCGAGTGGGCTATGGGCAGGCGTAAACAGGTAATTAAGCGTCTAGCCGGCTATGGGGTTTCTTGTTATCTCGCAGACGGCTGCTGGGTATCGCACCCTCTCCAATCTACCTTTCTTATTACCCTTTTACTGCCTCGCCCTGTCGTCTTTAAGCCTGATTTATATCCCTTTTTCATGAGGTTTTCAAATCTTTCTATAACTGCGTCCCTCCAGTCATTAAGCAAGGACTTTGTAATTTAAACTGGTATTAAGTGAACAGGTTTAGTAATTTGTCCGAGCAGTCCAGTCCAAGGCTCATTATTAGACTAATACATGTGAACTCCTCCTCAAGCCTGCGGTCACCCAATCAATCCCGTCTCCACACACACCTTTAGTCAAATTATTTCCATCCTCCTCTTATTGACTTTTCATCCTTTCTTTTAATTCTTTAATTAGTTGGATTCTCAAACACTTCGGACGACTAGAACATATTTTTTCAAAAAATTGATATTTCTGCTTATACTTCATATTAGCAATATTTGCACACTAAATAATTTCTACCTGGTCTCTAAGAGTCTTAATTTTTATATACAATTCATTGAACTTGTTTATCAATTGAAAGTCACTGTGCCATATTCAATAACGTGCCTATCTATATAGAAAACAACACAGTGACTATCAATATAAATTCTCACGGTGGTAAATTACACTAACTGCTATAATTAAATCCTATTGAGTAATTCCAGTACTTGTAAATTATGTATTCAGTAATCTGAAAAATTCAATTTAAATATCAACCACTAATTTCAGTTTGCCTATCTGTTAAAAAAGTTTTATAAATTATATATTGATACGCAGGAATTACCCGTTGCTGAATTCAATGGTTCACCCGAGGTTATATTGAAATAAAAATATTGATTTTTCACACTACATCTCGAAGAAACATTAAAAAGTTTAACCTATTAAGAAATGAAAAACTAGAGGAAAAATGCAAACTCTGGCTCGAAGATGTTAACATGGGACAGAAGGTTTGAAGACGTTAGAGGTGTTGACATGTGGGTGTTGATAAAGTAAAATTGGGGTTATTTGGGATCATGGGGTTATTATACATACAGGTTAGCATAGTATGGATGTGAGGTAATTGTCTTTAAGAGGTTAGGGTTTTTTAGCAAATCATATTTAAAACCAACACAAATACTAGATACTTCTTCAAAGATAGTTATAGAGTTCATTAAAGATCTTAAAATATAAAGTTATTTTTGAAACAATAAAGGTAACCATAACTAAATTTTATAATAATAGTACCTCATACTGCTCTAATACAATGATTATTTTGTTTTATTTTCTAATAAAATGGATTATAAAAACATTAAAATAAATGCAGTTATATAATTGATCATCTATAAGTTTGATAGTATTTTACCACAGCGTTTGATAATAAGTGTACACCAGAGTTTCATCAAAATCAAACTCTGCCATCGTACCTCATACCAAACAGTCATTACAGATGCTTAGCTTTCTATTTCTTTATTCTGTTTGTGACGCTAACTTTGATTGTTACAGGTGAGAATATCATAGTTCATTATGGAATTTAATACTCTTATCTGGATGTTTATTTCTGTTTTACAAGTGTTTGTCAAACCATTCTATATATAACTACAAATAATGGAAAAAAAAAGATAGCAAACAGAAATCAATTTTTTCTGCCTCAGTTAACGATATCTGTGTTCGAACTGTCATAAGCGTGAGTAATTACGAGTATATATACACATGATATTTCCATTGTTATTATAACAGTTATATTAAACATATGTTCTAAAATATTTTTTTGTTTTATTATATTTTTTAGTTATGTTATGTTTAGAGTTTAGAGAGTGCACAACAAACGTTTTTTTTTTATAATTCTTTTCATGGTAAAATGGACTTCTTGAAAACGCACCTACTTTCATTATTAATGTTTTTGGAAACTTTATTCTTTGAAAAACACTTGATTTGTTTAGAAAAGTATTGAAGACTGCGGAATTGTGTTGATGTTGAGAAGCAGCCGTAATGTTTCCATATTTGATGGACGCTGCGACTAGCTGGCGATAGAAGCCCATTCGGTATGAATGAAAAAGATTTTATTTCCTACCGTCGAGTCTACTGCCGAAACATCTCCCTCGCGACTTGAGAAGAAAAAAAAAATTCAAATGGAATAATACATAGTGTGCGAGGCTTGGAGTTGTGTAAAGGGAGGCCAGAGTCGTAAAGCATCGCGCGGCCCGTCAGCGCCACCTTTACACCCTCCAATTCTCAATTGCACCCCCTCCACTTCTTGTTCAGGGGGTGAGGGTGGGGGCTGACCGCATAAACACAACCCCCTCCCCCCCTATCTCGGACGTATTTCCAATAAGGCCTCCCCGGAACGCAATATATACGTCCTGGCCCAGTTGATATTATACCTACCGCTTGTCGGAACGCATAGGGAAGGGAGGAGACGGGTTTGATGAAAAAATAATAACGTAAGTTAGGAACCCTTATTTCCATCCTAGGGCACGCACGCTGACCCAACCCTTTCTCTATCCCATTCTCCAATAACCTACAACAATATTAGTTTTATTTCTTCTTCGAACAGGAGCTACATTTCTACCAGTGAAATATATGCAACCCTTGTCACTTAGCATACCGTCTAAATACCCCAAGTGGCTACCAAGGAACCATCTTCCAAACAGACAGACCTTACCTAACAGCTTACCACAACTAAACTAGCTTCATCGAAATAGTAACTAAACAGTCACGGCTCATGTCGTCTTCATATATTTCTAATGTTTTCCACATTTATTGCTTTGCATGAATATGACATACATTCAATTTCTGATAAACTCATTCTGTTTCAGGTTTGTAAGTTACTACTACTTCTGCGCCTTCATAAGCGTGAGTAATTATTTATTCGCAAGATATTACTTATAATAGCGGGATTGTGCAATCATTAAAAACAATTATACAAAATAATTATCTTGGTATTTACAATATTGATTAGTTATGTTCTATTTAGATTACACAGCCGACATGTCTTGGCAATTTACTCATTTATATTATATGGCGCATATTTATCCTGCTTCTAACTCTAATAACTTCAGTAGAATGAAAAGTTAAGTTACACTCAAATTTATGCACATAAAAAAGTATAGGAGATATAACAAAGCAATCTTCTGTTACAGCTGAACGTCAAGTAATGTTTTTCGTCAATGTCTCAAAACCAGTTATGTTATTCTTCCGGTAAAACTTCTTGTTACTTCTTACAATTTTAGTAGGGATATATATATATATATATATGTATATATATATATATATATATACGTTTCACGATGAATCACAAACACAGAACTAAGAAACAAACACACTTACTGTCTCCAATTTTTGGTTGGACCGTCATCAGGAGAGTTGAGAATGGGACACCAAGCGCACTTGTGAAGCGACGGTTGGAGACCGTCAGAGTCACAATCGTTCTGACTTGGCAAGTATTGTATTTTATATGATATATAATAAAAGTACTTCCAGATGTTAATATTCACCTAAAATGACCATATAATAGTATATAGTAGTTGCTACCTTAGATTTTTCGATCATAAGGTCGTCATCAAGGAATGAGAAGGGAAGTTAAATTAGATTGATTTTTCTAAATTCTTGTGATTTTGGGAATGAACACTATGATTTTGTCCGATTAAGCATTGAGGTGGCATGTAGGATAAACAGGGTATGAGTTAGTTAGATGTTTATTAAACTGATCGAGGTCTGAAGTGATGTGGTAATGAAATAGAGAAGGAGCAAGTGTGAAATACTCTATATTCGCATTTGATTATTAAAAGATTACCTACATAAGCCAATCAGTGAGGGGATGTTGAAATTATACCTGGTCAATGAGTCGGTTATTTCTACTTTAAGGCTAAATTTACGTCGTTATTAACGGTGATGATGCTGCATTGAATTATATATTTGGATGCAATTAAAAACAGCTTACTAGCAAATGTTAACATTTGTCAGAATAACATGTGTTATTTATTTTATTCGCTGAAAAAGGATTATTGATGGCCTTGGGAATAACATGAAAATAATATAGTTATTAAAGCCGCGTTTCTATTTGCCAATTTATTATTAAATATCTAGTCACACCGGTAATTTATATTTTAATGCTTGTTAAATCTACTTCGTTATGCTTGTAACTTTGGAAAAGTGCAGTATAATATACACTCTATGATCTGTCCTGAGTTAACTGAAAAAGTTTTTCGTGATTGTAAAAATAATTTTCTCAAAAAATCATATATTGTTTTATGACAAAAAATTAATATTAATATAAAACCTAATAATTGTAAGAATTAGAGAAAATTATATTAAATTGTCCGTTTTGTGGCAAAAGGCTTTGTAGCGGAAAATTTTTCTGAAAGGTAGTTATTTCATTGTAGGGCAGTAATTTTCAGAAAGCATTGGTTTATTAGAAGAATAGTTTGTGCGTTTGGTTTCAGTGTCCACGCATACACACATTCACCTTTAGTGCTCTTCTAGGGGTGGAAATGTGCCTCTTTGTTATAGGACGCCCATTTCAGTTGGGGGCATACCACACTACTGGGATGTCTAAAGGTCTATCACATCCAAGTGTATTAGAGAATCAATCTTTAAAGAGGCTCTGGCTTTGGGGCGAACATGTTCTGTGTGACTGGGTAAACAAGGTTTTCTTCTCTTACACAAAAAAGTCTAATATATTGGCCAATATGTATTGCTTAGCCAAGAGCCTTCCATTAATCTTCAGTACTAGGGCAAGAAGCACTCATGCTCTTAGATTACACCTGACCCCAGAGAACAAGAATGGTTTTATATGTTTCTTTAGTCGAGTGACTTCATGAAAAGTCAAAACAACAAACATTTCCTTTTCCTGAACTACCTACTGAATTTCCCCCCAATGATTTCTTCTAGTACAGAAGTTGGTTAGTTGGTGTTCCCACAATGATCTGATGAAGAAGGTTTTAACAATAATTTGGAGATAGTTTCTTTTTCATTATTTGTATTTTTCTAACTTATCTCTTAAATATGTTAGAGCATTTAGGTCAGCTTGAAATTTTTTACGCATTGATTTGATATTGGTACTTTTTCCACTATTAAGATGACATTTACTATTTACAGTTTATAGCTGTTTGCTTGTTTTTTTATTGACACAATACCGTTAACCAGCATTCCAATTATGAATCCTTGCCAGGGAGGAGGAGGGAGTAGCCGAGTGGCTTGTGCGCTGGCTTCTAGACTGGTAAATCCTAGGTTCTGTTCTTACTCTGGACCGATTTGTTCACGCTAACGCTAGAGGTGAACAAATCTGTGCATATCGCCCTGGAAAACGACGTTAATCACTCGGTGTCACGTCTGAACTATGTCAGACACACGTTAAAGATCCCTACTCTAAATACACTTGATTTAGACCAAATTTAGGACTCTCAATGTAGAATCAACCAAGTAATGCAGTTCACCCATTACTAAAATGGGTGCGAAATAATAAATGAGTTACACATTTTACTTTAACTAATACTTTCCAACAGAACTTAAAGGCGAATATCTATAAATGTGACATCGGAAAGCAAACAAAAAGTTGTAAATATCTTGTATATTTCCCCTTTAGGACTTTTGTATTTCCTTCCCCTTTGGGACTTTTGTAGCACTGGCCAACTAATATATGACTAATAGCCTTGATGGAGATTACAGTCATCCCAGTTTATGAATTACTAAAGGTTTCGCAGATCCTGAAAATATGTACAATAACTAGCAAACCTTCCTTAGCTAAGCCCAGGTGAACAATTGATAGACAGGGTAGACAATTAATTATATAGGGCGACTTTTTTTAAAATACTAATATTCATGTCTCGTCATTTCTGCAGTTTTGCCGAAATTACAAAATAATTACCATACAAAAATCTACTAGACCGCTAAATTTTAAGGGGATCGGAAGATGTTAGCTTTAAACTATTTTGGCATACAATTTTAAAATAATAATTCTAGTAATTACATTAATTAACTGATGGTTCTTAAATTCAGCAATTCAATGAATTACAAACAAATTAATCCTTATGAGGTCCTAAAGTCAACATAATTAATATAAACACTCTGTAGGAATACATGCATTACTGATAATTCAATTATCAGTCAAAATTCATTTCTGTCCAAATATAAACTAATGTACAACACCAATTTTACACGTTCAGTTTTGCTGTGATTTTGAAAGTTGCAGGAATGATGAATCAGAAAACCATTTTTGGAATGAAAAATTCATTTCTGTTACTTCATATCTTTTGATTTCTTTTAGACTAATAGTTGTTGACTGGGAAAATATGGAAAAAAATTAAACAAACTCCAATTTTTTGGATGTCATTTGGGCACTTGATTATGTAAACGAACAAACGAACACCTGTTTTTTATATATTAATCTCACATTAAAGTATTGGAATAAAAACAAATTAATGAACAAAAATCTTTAGATTTAAATGTAACTAAGTTATATATCATTTTGTTTGTCTCTCTTACAGAACTATTTTTAGTTTGAAAATCGTAGACCCATTTTAAATGTCCATAATTTGGCGTAACCTTTGATATACCGACATACAAATAGCATGCAATACCCAGACAACTCTTGTTGCAATAGATATTTGGAACTGAATTGATCAAGAGAAAACAGATAATTTCTCTCATATTCTTCTTCCAATCTTTAAGTACAGCTCAAATTATGTATTTCAGCAAGGGTTTTGTTGTCACATATGTTCAACATTTCTTGAATTTTTAAAATATCTTAATGAATCTCCATTATATCTTTTTAATTATAATATATTTATATTACATCAACTTTTTTCAAAGGCACCCAAAACGAAGATAGTTCTTCTGTCAGTAAACGAAGTAGACTTATCTGATCGTAAGGTAGATGTATTGATTTGTAACTAAGTATGCAGGTTCCTACCATATTCAAGGATAAGAAATTCCAAAATAGGACTAAAATCTTCCATCCTACAAAGTCCAGTCACTGTTACCTTCTTTCAAAATATTATAATATTATTAAATATAAAGAAATAGTTTAGTGAAATACTTCATGATGACAAAGTGATAAAGACAAGTACCACAAAGGTGATAGCAAAAGAGTCGCTTTAAATTTCTGGTTTGATAGTTTGAGTCAATACTAATAATTATAAGAAGTAGCTATATCGTAAAACGTTTTTGCACACCTGGCTGCGTGAGGTGAATGCGGTTTGAAGATGGATTGAAGCATTATCAAGAATTGTGCAACCCCTGCTTTTCTCTACTTGCCGATAGTTTTGAAAGCGAATTAATCTCTCTAGTGTTGTCACAATTGCTAATGAAGCAGTGTAACAGCTATAATAGCAAGCGATTTTTGTGGGAAAGGAAGCAATTATGAAAAGTCTCAATGCTTGGGAAAAGTTGGAATGCAATAAAAAAACAAGCGAAACATGGAAGCTTGCTCATCGCCTGACCATACTTGTTATGCGATTGTGTATTCGGGGCTTTGATTAGAAAACGACTGCTTTAGTTCATGTGAAGTAGCCACGCACTGAGCAGCAGAAACACCTTGATTGACTCTAAAGAAATCGTAAGCATACAGTTTGTTTAATCAGAGTTACGAAAAACGGTATATTCCTATATTACCAAGTAATAATTTGACCATGTACATATAAATATACTAAAGATGTATTTGAAATAATAAAGCATTTTTTGCCCTATAATACCCGTTTTCAAGTAGAGTGTGATTACAATAAAAAAAAATTTTTTGATTTTGAATTCTCTGGAGGGATCTTAATTTTAACTTTACTTAGCTTAAATTGAAGTTTATTTTGAGTCCCCCTAAATTTACTTTTGAAATATGTTTTGTGTTTGAAGAGAATATGCCCTAAACATTTGAGGATCACTCATCAAATTATTGGACAGATAGTTTGAAACTTGCTATCCAAATAATCCTTCGTTACAGATTTACCTTCGTAAATAAACTTTATATTTTTCGGACAATATTAAACGTTTGAATGTCATCTGTTTCGTGTCAAAATCAATTTTCCTCCAATGTTCTAATAATTGAATAAAAATATAAAAAAAATTACATAAAATATTAATAAAAAATTATCATTGTTAGGAGAAAAAAAATCTTATTTCCGGATATTCTATACTTCAAAACAAAACTGTTGTCTTCTATTTGTCCTGTATTTAGTCGCACGATTATATCTTTAGACATTTTTTTACGAAAGAAAAAAGTTTAGGAGTAATCGAACCGGAAAGAAATCTAAAGGAATAGATGAATGTTTAGCTTCACATGAGTATGTGGGGACTTTGATTAGATAACGACAGCCTCAAGCAACACTATCAGACCTTAATCTTTGTCCAGTTCGCTACCAGCCCAAGTGTTATAGAAACGACTCCAATCATGCTAAGCTATTATTGTACTTAAGTAGAGTCGAAATTCAGTAAGCATGACAGTTTTAGTGTTTGGAAACGACTTAACTGATTCAAACTTTCCATTGTTCAAAATCTAAGAGCTTTTAGAAAGATCTTTATTAAAAAATGAAATTATTTTCAAATTTATATATTTATTCCCAATAAACTATTTTTACATTACTCTAACAAAAGTAATCATATAACTGCTTTGTTTGAGTTTTTTTTTTATTCTCACTGTGAAGGTTTTTGAGCGCTGTTTGTATGCAGAGGAAATGGGTCGTTGGATTCAGCGGCAAAATAGAATTCGGCAGTATGTAGACAGTATGGCAAAAGGAAGGGGAATTTGAATTTAGTATGGGGAGTCTCATATGTACTTTGTCTCCTAAATGTATGAAATATTTTAACTTTTAGCGAAGTATGAAGTCTTTCTTGACACCAGTCGGACAGAGCAGCTCTCTTGTGTCGCAAAAAGTGAATTCTTAACGTATTCCTTTCATCCTTTACTAATTGTAAAAGAATTAATGTTGTTGAAAAAGGCCATAACGGACTCGCAACAAGAGAATACTTGAGAGTTTGGTACTTGAATTGAATGATGAATGACCTGTCCTCAGCTTTGTCCGTTCCACTGTATTACCGAGATTAGTGACTATCTGGAGGTACCTTGGGTGGTCCGCTTACCTTCCTCATTAACAGCCTTCCCAGTCTTCATGCCTGCACTTCCTTCATGCTTAATAACATAGATTCCTCCAGTCCTTAAAAAAAACTCAAATACGTCTCCCCTTATATTTTTTTTTCATAATTTTTTATTTATTTTGTTTTAATACCGTATCGTTAACAGTCATTGTTAACATTAACACAAGACAACCTTTCAAAAAATCAGCACATTAACACATGCTTTCAAACTAAAATCTTTTCTTTTTTTTTTTTGTTTCTCCAGTCGTTAAGTTTATGTTTTATTATATCAAATTAAATAATTAGAGAAATGAATATGAAGACTGATAAAAACTCCTTAACAATAATCAATTAATTAACAGATTCGAATATATTGATATAACTATAAATATGTAACCTTTAAAGAAAAATTCCACGTTTTGATGGCTTAACAAATTTTGTGGTTTCTACAACCCGTTTTTTTATATTTTATAGAATGTTTGGTTATGTGTATACATTAAATTTGGTAAAATCTATGCGATCTGCCAAGTATGAAAGGTGTTAAAGAAGTTTTTACTGATAAGTAACCTTTAGTGTGCACATTGTTGAGCATTTATAGATAATATTCAAGAATTAATTAAAGGTAATATCTCATGCTTTAATCCTGATGCTCTAGTGATTTAGGAACTTAAGGTAATCTATGTGTAAAATTGCATGAACCAAAATCTAAACTGGTCAGTGTACTATAATATAATATCAAATCGTAAATAATCAACTATGTCATTTGTTTTTGTGACTATATTCATTTTATCAGTTACAATAAACATGAAATAATTGATCTAAAGCTAGTTGACTTGTTATTATTATTAAACTGTTGTGTCACATTGAAGTGAATCCGTTATTTCAATTTGTTGTTCATTATGCATGCATAATTGGTTTAATCTGGTAAGTCTTTTGCAGTGTCTTTTGCTCTTAAGATTAACGATCATACCAGTTTAGATGTTTATCTGCTTCATTTGTTTGATATGATGTGGCTTTAATAAAATTATAAATTTTTAACCGATTTTATTGTTGTTTTTTCTTATGATATTATAATAAATTGGGATAAATTGTATTTTATTATTTTCTATTAAAAATTAATTTTTCGAAGATTGGGCGGGAGTGTCATATAAAATTGAAGAATTGAAAGTGTAAGGAAGACTCTATTAAGTTGGAGTGCAGAGGGGTTGGGGAGTAACTTTGTTTTGTTTTTCAAGACGCCAGAGTGAGTTGGTTTCGAGTTAAAAGAGTAAGTAGTTGAGTGGGAGGAGGGGGGGGGGGCGGCTTTTTCAGCTGTTAAGTAGAAGCAAGGCTGGTCTGTTAAAAGCGGCAGCAGAGCCCGAGGCTGGCGTGGGACACAAGTACTACATTAGGAGTTTCTCCCTCAGCTCTACCCTCCACATCTTAGTCTCCATTAAAGACTTAGGGGCTGCCCGGCCATGCTAATCACCACCAAAGACAACCCCCTCCACACTAGGCCTCATTAACACCCCCTACTTACAAAAAAAAATCACCCTCTCTATCGCTTCATTAACGTTCAATTTAAGTTTTTTTTTTTTTATTTTCCGGATGTTAATATTTACTTTTTTTAAATTCTCAATTATTCTAATGCGCTGTAAATTTGAAATGCAACACTATCTGATTTACTTTTCCTTCCTGCTTGCAAATTAAATAAAAATTTTCAATTAGAAATTTTTCCATTTAAAAATTTAGAGAATTGTGATATATGTGTTATAATGCAGAATACTGTTTAGTAATACATTGTTTTATTCCTTTAATACTGCAAATTAATTTAAATTTTTGGAAATACGTGTTTAAGTGGCCTCGTTTCATCTTAGCTTTCATATTGTGAAGCAGCCTTTTATATTCTGTGTCGTCTTTGAATTGTCACTGTTCTATATACAAACACCACATTATCATATTGGTTCTAATTCAGCGATTCTAAATATTTCCCTTCTAAAGCTTTTATAACAGGGATGTTTATCGTATGATTCACTTTGTATAAGGCAACAAATCTTCTTTGAGAAGTATTGATAGTGTTTCTAGATCAATATAAAACATGTAGAATCTTACCCTAGATATGTTTAGATGACAAACATTCCTACCTTTTGACCAATCTAAGCTTTGTTCACCTTCTCCTACTAGTGAACCATGATACGAGTTCACTCGTTAAGTTTTCAAACTAAGCTCAAAGGTGATTTATTTATACAATAATTTCTCCTGATTTGCGCTGCTTTTAAACTACTTTAAACATAATCACTAATTCCATCTTAAACATAGGATTGAATCACAAAGTGCATATAATTATTACCAAATTTTAGTTTTTTTAACACTAAGCTTACAGTTTCAAGTTTTCACAGTTAAACTAATATAATGCAATTATTTTTTTGTTTCTTCCTTTGTTTGAACATGTTACATCCTTAATCGATTTGACTTATATATCCAATGAAAACAAAATAATTATTTTAAAAGTAATTATTATTTCAATTTTAGATGTATAGATTACTCCTACGTCCTAAACGAATTGTAAATGGATAACTACAGGATTATTGCAATTTGACAGGGCGACTATTCACCGTCAGCTGGTTTAGTGCTCAGTGAACCCAGTAATAACAATGGTGACATCTGTTGAAGCTAATGGCAAGGAGACCATTTGATATTGACTATTTTCCCGGGATAATGATATTTCAAGTTACAGGCGTCGACCTTTCCTACACTTTATTTATTTCGTTTCTTTAATAGCCTAGCTAGTATCGTGATTGTCATTCAATTGTAATTCTTGGCATCGTTTTCACGATTCAGTCACTTTAGATATTTACTGATTCTAATCATTTTGCCTGTATTTAAACCTCTTTAGAAACAGCTTTCGTATCATTCACTATTCTAAATCGTTTTTTTTTTTACAATCATTTTGTAAAATATATCTGATGAATTACGATTTTTTAGTTATTTCGTTTTATCTTTCTAATATTTTTCGTATTTATTTAGGCAACTTGAAAAGCTTAAGAAATCACAGGACAAAATTCGGAAGAGATATTGTGATTTTTCTTAATGGCTGAGGCCACAGTCAAACGCTAAATGAGATTCATGTTGCTCATTCATTCAAATTGAAACTCTTTAGATGACCACTCACATAGACTAAGGAAATACTTAGTCTATTTTAGAAATTCATTCTCCGTCATTTGAGTAGCATTTCAGGTGTTTCTTTTGAAGTCTTTATATATGTATATAAACCAATTAAAAAAGCACACAGATAGATAAGATAGATAAAAGATAGCATATATATATATATATATATATAAAAATATGTGTGTGTGTGTGTGTATATATATATATAAAAAGATTTCTCATAAACACGTGAAATAACAATCAATGATCAAACCACAATATGAAATGGGAAAACAAGACTAAGATCTTTCAACCATAACAAGCGATCTTCGTCAGAAACAACAACCCAACTGAAACACTAGATGCAGAAAACATCTGGTGAGGGATTGAGAAGAGTGGGAGGGAATAGTGGTAGTTTAAAAGGGTGAAAGCGCAGGAAAAGACTAATGTCCTGAAAGGGATGTTTGGGGAAACAAAGGAGTCAGTAAGAAAGAGTAAAAAACTATCCGCTAGCTGTCGACCCTCTTAGAAGAGGCTATTGCCCTTGTACTGAAAGTATCAAGTTTGAAAAGACCTTTACTAATGTTTATAATATTTGATCTATTAAATTTAATTAGAGACGATTCAATAATATTTCTTAACAACATTGATTTTTCAAAGGTAATAAATTTACCACTGTAAATTAGTGGTAACATACCACTCTTCCCTCCCACTCTTCTCAAGCCCTCACCAGATATTTTCTGCATCTAGTATTTCAGTTGGGTTTTTGACTCTGACGAAGACCGCTTGTTACGGTTGAAAGATCTTAGTCTTGTTTTCTCATTTCTTTTTGTGGTTTGATCATTGATTGTTATTTCACGTGTTCATGTGATTCTATATATAATATATATATATATATATAAAGATTTCACATAAACACATGAAACAACAATCAATGATCAAACCACAATAAGAAATGGGAAAACAAGACTAAGATCTTTCAACCGTAACAAGCGGTCTTCGTCAGAGTCAAAAACCCAACTGAACACTAAAGTGTTCAGTGTTCAGTTGGGTTTTTGACTCTGACGAAGACCGCTTGTTACGGTTGAAAGATCTTAGTCTTGTTTTCCCATTTCTTATTGTGGTTTGATCATATATATATAGTTAAATGTACATAAAGAAACATAGATAAATTAAAAACACAAACTTACAGTCTCTAATTTTCGGTTGAACCGTCTTTAGGAGAGATAAAGAAGGGAAACCAAGCGCACTGGTACAGAGACGATTGGTGACCGTCTCCAACCGTCTCCAACCGTCTCTGTACCAGTGCGCTTGGTTTCCCTTCTTTATCTCTCCTGAAGATGGTTCAACCGAAAATTAGAGACTGTAAGTTTGTGTTTTTAATTTCTCTATGTTTCTTTATGTACATTGAACTGTATTTGTCCATTTCAGATTGTATTTTCATCGAAAAAGTATATATATATTTCATCATCAATGATAAAATGACAATATGAAATGGAAAGAAGACTAAGATCTTTCAACCGCAATAAGCAGTCTTCGTCAGAGTCAAAAGCTCTACTGAAACACAAGATGCAGAAACATCATGTTGGGGGGTTCAAGGGAGTGGGAGGAAGAGTCATATTTTAAAAGGATGTAAAGTGCCGGAAAGGACAATAGTCCAGAGAGGGAAGTTTGGGTAAACAAAGGAGTACGGTAAGAAAAAATAAAAAAAACTATCTGCTAGCTGTCAACCCTCTTCGATGAGACTATTGCCCTCGTCAAGAAAGAATCAAGTTTGAATAGCCCGTTACTATTGTTTGTAATATTTGATCTATTAAAATTAATCAGAAAAGATTCGATTATTAATAAAAAATTTTGTTAGAAAATCTGAACAAAATCAAAGAAGATTAAGGCACAGAGTTAGTAATTCCCTGGCTTCCAGGTACTCACATGGTTATAAAATTATTTATACTGCTTTCATTAGTAGTTTTTTATCCGTCAGTATATCAGTCAAGAGTCTATTTATTGAAGCAGTGCTGCAAAAATATCTGTTTTTTTTTAAATTGTTTAATGTTTACTTTGTGTTCATTTTGAATCATTAATGGAAACATGGGTCAGGAAATATACAGATCTTCATCCGCTTGTGCAGTTAGACAAGCTGCTTATATGTTCTTTGTGAGAACATCTGCATCAATCTATTCACCCTGCAATACTGACCTGTCAAATAAAGGATTCATGCTGGTTTCTTGATAAACACAATATTAAAATGTTTGAAAAGTATTATTATGAGGAAATGTTGAGTCTTGTAAATTGAGTTCTTTTAGATTTACGAATTTATTGATGATAGAAATGGACGTGAGATGGATGTGAAGATGGCGGGTATGATGTGAATGAGTTTCATCAGGCGACTGGAGTGACAAGAGCCTGCACGCCTAGACCAACTGAAATAGATTCATCCTAATTATAGATAATATCTAAAATAGAAACCTTCTGGTCATTTGTCCCTCCCTACTTATCCACTGCTCGCTTTCTTCTTCCCTATATCTAACATATTTTATATTTCACTCTTGTTATTTTAAATAGTGTTATATGTTGTAGTAAAACAGCTGGATTCATGGATATTCCAATATAATCAAGTGACTAATTAGTAGAATTAGCCGTTATTTTTCATAAAAATAATTAATTTCACTTAATCAACATAATTTATCAGTGATAGCCTAGCTGCATTGTTTGCTCAGTTGAATCACTTTTGTTTTGACTATAGTTGAAATCGTTCGTAGATTATTATACTTGCGTTTGATTCAATCAATCAGTCCTTAGCTATACCAGCTGCACTGTATGCTGTAGTAACTGCCACAAAGCCATATCTACACGACTTAAGGTAATATCCATCGAAGAAGTTCCCTTGAATAGGTTTTGAATTTTTTGTTCTTTCAAAGAACTGAGACTTTAGATGCTTCATTGGTTGTAAAGCTTTATGTTTAAAGATGAAAACTCTGTTTTAGCTGAAATTTATGAAATGATTTCCACTTTATGGTAATTTAGTTATGACAAGGATTATGATATTATGCAGACGGATATCATGGTGGTAAGTTGTGAATGCGTTGCCTGTTTCAAGTGCGGGTGGTGGCCAGGGCTATTGAATTACTCTGAACATAACACTTTTAAATATCATACAGGGCTTCTCCACATTAACGTTTCCATCATTAGTACAACTACAATGTAATAAGATTGCTTAAAATGAACTTACTGGACCAAACTCCTATACACAACTAACACTCTTCATACCGGATAGCAAATTGAGCGGATGTTTTACTTCTTTCTAACCTAGCTCAGACTTACGTGTCTAGAAACCATAACTTCATCTCTCTCTGCTTTTGTTGTCTATTATTCTTCGCCTTCATTCAAGTATTGACATGTTTTCAGTTATCCATGATCATTCCTCACCTACCGGGTTATCACAGGGCTTTAGTCAAACATTATCATTCTTTTCATATGAAGTTCTCTTACCGGTTCCACAACTGTCTTTTTTTGGGTATCCAAATATGCTTCAGGATATGATCATTCCTTTTATTGTACTTCAGAGGTTGTGTTCAAATCAATACGTCCTTGTATTTCAAAAACACAAGTTCAGATGTAAATACTGAGCTCACCTTTTTCCCCCACAACATGGAAATAATCTTGTTATAATCTCCAACCTGGAGGACCAAATTGTAGTTTGATGGTGCATTCTTTTCTATGGCGTTATCGTAGCCGTGATTATGACTAAGAATGTGAAGGGCGTCGCTTAACATCCAGACAGTAGACCTCCAACAGTCACAGTTACACTCTGTGGCTCCCCGTCGAGTCTCTTAATAACTCCTAAACGGAGGATGATAATAAGCCCAATAATGGGCGCTTGCACCACCCCCTCCTAAGGAACCATTAAGATATTACCTTTAAACTTCCACTTTACGACCCGCTCTTAATTACATTTCCTTTTTAATTTTCTCTCCTCATACAACTACTAACCAATACTCTTCATTCCCACTAATCTATTTATTATAACTTCTTTACTTTATCCTCTTAAGAAATTCGCTCCTGAATACAATTCCCGAACATTACCAGATAGCACTTCCATTTCCTGCGGTAATTACTCCAATTATAATAAATTCACTGGTAGCGTGGGTTTTTTTAATCATATATCTTCTTTTTTGTTCATTCCTGTTACTGGATGTAATTAACTTTTTCAGAAAGCCGGCCCTCTACAAAGAGAAGGTATTTTCCAAGTAGAGTGCTTTTAATTTCAGGTCCTCCTGCTTTGCCGGTTTCATTATTCCCTTGAGGTTGATAGACCTTTGTTTGGAGAAAGCCCAAGGCGAAACTGCCAACACAACTACCAGACAGTTGTGTTGCATTAACAACTACCAGAGTCCACTGCTGGTATTAAAACATCTGATCTAATTATAACTTGCATCGGAAAGTCATATTGATTAAAGCATTCACCGATTTTCTAATTTTACAGCCAGTGACTAACGTGCATTTGCTAGTGCTCCACATTAACGTTTTCTTAAGAAGACGCGTTTTCGCACATAGTGCTTCTTAAGATTAATCTGCTTATAGTGCGATGGTAGAAACGAGAAAGTAGAAACAACGAAAAGAACACTAAACATTGCAAAATGTGTTGTTTTGTTAATGTTAAATTTTTTGAAGATTTTTCCATAAATGATGATTTAAGTCATCATTTACGCACATTTTTATTTTAGGGTTTTATATTTTTATGTGACACATTAACTCAGTTATAATGTGTTGCTATTTGAATAATAATTACAGTTTAACAAATTTTTTGTCTATTAAACAAGGTTTTTTTTTGTAGTTGGCATAGATGCTTAGCAATTTGACGTCAGTCGTGCGATCTTATCCTTATGATCTTGAAGGAATTGGTTAATTACTTAATAAAATAATGTGAACTGTTTTTTTTTACTTCAAAAACACTGAAGAGTATATTTGTGGTTTCTGTATGAGGGATGTGTATTAGTATTTTCTCAGTGTCTACCCATTTTCTCACTCTTTCGTGAACGAAAATACAAACATTGCTTAAAATGTCTTATAGTTTATTCTTTACGAATAGTTGGAAGTTGTGAGACAATGTACAAAAGCTTTTCTCAAACAAATTGTTTTACCAGATATCTGTCAAGTTAAATTTTCTTGTTTGACATAATACGTGTCTTGGATTATTGATACGTAGATTATAATTTATAGTTCCACAGGTTTTATATCAAATAGATGAATGATCAACGTTTTGTACATCTGTTCTGTACATTTATGTACGAAATATTTGTTCTAATGTAATTCATTGAAAAATGGCTCATTTATTATAATAGTTCCGTAGGTAACGTTATAATAGACATTCATATAATTATTTGTGAAAGATTTTTGTTTATTTAAAAACTATATTTTTCCGTTTTATATTATCATAAAATTATACCTCTTACCTCTTAGATGAAAGGCCAGTATTTTGTATATAAATATTCTGCCCAATAACTGCATAAGCATAAATAAATATAAAATCATTAATGATTGGTGAATATATAGTAGTTCATAATGAATGCTTACAAAGTTTGTAAGTTAATTTCCTAATGATAATTAATATTATTTAATTAATTAATATGTAATATTTCTTAATAAATATGTCTCTATAATTGTAACTTCTCTAATCTACAAAACTTTGTAGTCTTAAAAAACAAGGTTTTTTTTTGTAGTTGGCATAGATGCTTAGCAATTTGACGTCAGTCGTGCGATCTTATCCTTATGATCTTGAAGGAATTGGTTAATTACTTAATAAAATAATGTGAACTGTTTTTTTTTACTTCAAAAACACTGAAGAGTATATTTGTGGTTTCTGTATGAGGGATGTGTATTAGTATTTTCTCAGTGTCTACCCATTTTCTCACTCTTTCGCTCTAACTCTGGTTGTCTCAAATAACATTGCAACCCCACTCCTCCCATTCGTGGTACTCGACTGAATGCGGGCACGTGTGGAACTTAAACTAGATTCTTGTTTGTGGCATAACTCTCGGCCAGCTGGCTACGTGAGCAATGCGAGGCAGGTGGTCCATGCATGTTAAGACAGATTTGATTGGCTAAGGGAGAATGCGGCAAAGCGTATTCTGTTGGTAATCCCGGAATGCCCGTCTGCCTGCCGGCATGCCGTTCTCTGCAATGCCGCATGCCTCGTCCGTCGACTCGTCCAGCCTACGGAAATGATAGGGATTCAAGCACGGCATTTGCCCTCCACCTCTGACCGCATTCAATTCGCTTGTATCTCTACATCAAATGGAAACAAATATCTATCTCTTCGTGGCTAACCTGAGATAACTATTATCCCTACATGCTACAGGCTAAGACTTATTCAACCTCTGCTTTTATTTAATAATAATGCAATTCCCCTTTTTCACACGTTGTAAAATAATCTTATATAATTTAGAATATTCACAAACGAGAGAATTTGCGCAACTTACCTGAGGACACATTTAATAACTGTCATGCTTAAATTCTATGAGATTTTCATGTTATATGTGATTGATATTTACTTTAATTAATGTATATAATTTTGACATTTGATACATTACTATATGACACTTTCAACCATAACAAGTGGTTTCATCAGGTCAAAAGCCCAACATTAAGTCTTTTTTCCCTCATTTCATAGTGTGGTTTGTCATTCATTGTTATTTAACGAGTTTATGTAAAATCTTGTTATATATATAACAATATTTCATAATAAAAACGTGAAATAACAATCAATGATCAAACCAAACTATGAAATGGGGAAAAAAAGACTATGATCTTTTAACCGTAACAAGTGGTCTTCGTGAGAGTCAAAAATCTTGACTATTAGATTTTTGACTCTGACGAAGACCGCTTGTTACGGTTGAAAGATCTTAGCCATTTTTTCCCATTTCATATTGTAGTTTGATCGTATGTATATATATATGTAAAAATTCGTCTAAAAAAAACTGTAAATAAAGACAGAGGAATCAAGAATGGAAAGAAGATAGAACAAGGAGGATTCAAAGAGAAGTAGGAGGTGCTGTGTAAATGAAAGATTATTTTCAAGATCATAAACGTGCCACTCAACTTGTCTAGTGAAATGGAGAGGGAGGCAGTTAGGCGGCAACTTATCTCGCGACTGTCTTTAGGAAACGACCATATTTTAACCAAGACCGATATAATCAAGTCAACATTATTATTGACTCGTTCAACATTTTGTACGAGTTGGACAACATTCAGTAATGTTAAGTTTATTAATGGAATTTTAATCAGCTGATACTTTGTCCCGGTTCTAGTTTAATGAAAGGAAATAAAACGTAGGATAAAGGTAAGGGGACGATATATGAAGACAAGATAAAAAGTACAGTATTCAAAGACATAATAACGATAGTGAATAACGGTAATAATAATGTAAATGACTGACATAATGAATAATTAGTAGACGATAAAAAATTAATAACTGCGTTAATTGATTGAAGACAAGTAAAAGCATGAATAATAAAATTTAGAATACTATCAATGATGATCACTGAGCTCTAGAGTTGATCTGACACTAAAATGCCAAATACGTGTTTCTTCTGTAAGTTTTTAGGTAACTTAAGTGTTTGGAAGGGTAATCTGATTAATTATTTGAACATGGAATCTGTCACTAAGTCTGAAGTAAAACAGAACGTACAAAAAATAGGAGAGTTGTGTTTCACCTGCTGACATACTCTCCGGATCAGGTCCACGAGGGATCCAAGTGATTCTCTCTTTTTCATTTCTACATTTTTTTTTTCTGCTTGTCTATAAACATGCACTTTTTTAATATTTTTTTTCTATTTAGTGTGCTTCTTTTCTTACTTTTCCTATCAAACCCTGTGGATTTCTTCTGAAAACCTTTCTCTCTTTCCAGCATTTTTTTTTTCTTACATCTCTCCCAAGCTATGTTATTCTGTTAATCGAATGGAATGGTATTAAACTTTTTCTATTGTTAAACCCAAGCGTTCCTTCAATTCTCTTTTCAGCCATAACTTCGTATTCTATCCTATCCTGTTGTTCCCAAAACTACTTCTGTTGGTTGGGTTGCACCCAATTTGATTCTGTTATGTGTTACTTCCACTAAGGTGAGCCTTCATCTGAATTGTCGTAGGGCTTCCTTCGGTCGGTGCAGGGACCTTCCCATTGCAATCCATGTGAGCGCTCAAGGCTCACTTCAAATGACTGTTTTCATCGTCAATCTTTATAACATCCCAGTTCCCATCACTTATGTTACAATGGGTCAACAAACAAGAATATACCCTTCTTGGTGCGAAGTCAGCTCCGGACCAAACTTTTACAGTTGATGGGTTTTTAAAATGTATGTTTTTAAATTTCTTTAATTAATTAAATTAATACATTTATTTCTTTATTTCTTAGTGTATTTTTTCTTTTTTAAATTCTTTATTGAAACATCCTCCACACAAGGTTCTTAGTGTCTAAATTTTCTGCTATAGTACTCATTCATATCATCTTATTTCCATTATCCTTGCTTTCTTCTATGTCTCCTCTCTTTGCCTATTCCTTACTGTCTTTCCTTCCCCCTTTCTGCTTGCTCTAATGTATGGCACTAGCTTTTTCTCTGTTGGGATCAAGACACCTAACCATTTCTTTTCTGATAACGATGGATGTCGAAATATTGAAATGAGTCATGTCACTTCTTTCTTTCTAACAGTTTTATCTATAATCTAATGAATGGGTATAATATATTTCATTATAAACACGTAAAATATAAATAAACGTCCAAACCAGATTAAATTATTCACGGATTGCGGTTTGATTTTTCCTCCAAAATAACTATGTATTCCTCATCAGGCACGCAGTAAATTCAATTTATATTGTGGGTTTAAGTAGAAATTTATATAAATTATAAATTTATTATTATATAAATGTATAGATAGAAATATATAATTCATTGTAAAGTAAAAAGTTAATAAAATGGTCTCCACATATAAAAATTTATATATGTGGAGTGGAGTGTATATTGCGTTGTACCACCGACACTCACCCTTAGTTAATGCCTGAGGAAGAACGCTACGTGTTCGAAACGAGTTGTTTATACCATTAAATTTTTATTTGTGGAGACCATTTTATTAATTTTTTCTCTACAATGAGTAAATGCCACATAATAAGTGATTGCAGTACGTTAGAAATATATAATTATATAGAAATCACAAATACACGTATATAAAATCATTTTTAGGAAGCTGAAATAGCTCTAGCAACGTTATTAGTGAACTCTTAAGGATCTTTTAAATAATGGGCTTTTTATGAATCTTTATTATGCATATGATAATAATGATTGAAAAAATAGTAATTGGTTTTCTAAAAATACGGTTTAAGATTCAGTTGTTAGTATTCCAGAATATGGAGCAAATAGATTGAATTAATTAAAGCACTGCCTGGAGGCTCCCATGCACTGGTGCTTTCGGATAACAACTACTGAGGTCCCATCAATGTTACGCTCATTAAGTTAAGCTGAATGAATACTGAGTGCCTCTTTGTAAAGATAAAAGAGCTTCTTTTTAAACATTTATTTCTTATTTTTACTGGTATATACTTTTGGTGTAGAGAATGTTTTGGTGAAATTAAACAAAATTTTGTTGGTTTTCATATTTTGTGTGTCTGGTTCAATGTTTCCAGTTTGTTCAAAAACCGAAATGTTTTCACTTATTATTTCTTGTTTACACAGCTGGTAAGGAAGAAACAGAAACACACACTGTCTTACCTTTTTGTCCAACCATAATCAGTAGAAAAGAAGAAGGCTAAATCACCCATGAAGAACGTAGGAGGTTAAAAGTGTTGCCACATACTTGCAGATTAAAAACTCATTATAATTGAATTATTATCAACATTTTTAAGTAATTGTATTAAATTAAAAAAGTAAAGTAGGAAAAAATGAGAAATATTAAACAAAACTTGTTACAATTTAGTGAAAAAGAGAGAAAATAAGTGTAATTGATAAATAATAGAGAACCTAATATTGAATAAAATATATTTAAATCAAATGAAATATAAAATAATGGAAACAATCAAATATACAGTAGAAAATAATAATAATATGATTTATGCTTATAAATTTAGACCTACTGTTCTGCATTCAGTTCATAGAGAGGCAAAGAAGCATGGTCGATGACTGCACTACATGGAACGAAACACATTTGATACACTACAATCGTTTTTGGATGTAGTGAATTGGAATGACCTTTTAGAAGAGGGTAATTTGCATCTAGTTTCAGGAGAAATGGTAGAGGATTGATAATAACATATTGTAGCATTCTTAGATGGCTGGATATAATTCCCAGTAGCTGAATATCTCTGGGAAATTATAGTGCAGAGGTTAGAAGAACGTTTATAAGATAACTGAGCAGGTTTGGAGGGTTGCTAGAGGTCACAAGAGGGCAGATTAAAATGAAGGGAAGTTCTCTTTATGGTGACTTCAAGTTTTGCGTAATCCTGGAAATTAGGCTGTGACAAGGTGGAGAGGAAGAAGAAAGTATAATGTACAATGTACAGAAGAAACACATATTTCCATGTGTCACTATAGAAAACTAGGAATACAGTGTAACGTTCATTTAACCAATCTTCTTCACTGTAAAGTGGAAAAATAACCTTTTGCTAGAAATAACAAAAAGGCAAACATAATAATAATTGAACATATCAATAAATTGTTAACAAGATTAACTGTTATGAGTTATTATTGTTATACCTTATACCTTCGCCTCCTTCTCTTCTAATTATTTAGTTATATTAATAAGGTCTTTTATTCCTTATTTTATATCTATATTTTTTTGCACTTCTCTTTTTCTCGCTACCTTTAAATCGGGCATGTGCAGAGCTAGACTACTAGTTTTTAACCACAGCTTCTTCGTTACTCTTCATCTCGAAGTCTGTTCATTCCCTTGAAGACGATTAAACCCGAAAATATAGAACTATAAATGTTAGTGTTTCTTTATTCCTGCATTTTACTTTTGTTGAACTATATATAAAATGAATGCTAATGTGCGGACATTTAATCTCATTAAATGATTTATGTTATCAATGAAAATACGACAATCTAGTTCTGATTTTATATCATGGATTATTATTCCCTTAAATTTCCTTAATTGCTCAAATACATCAATTATTAAATATATTTCATTATTATCAGTTTACTTAATAGTACATGGACACGAGTACTTCCTTGGACAAGTGAGACCATCTTCCAACCGTCGCTTCGCAAGTGCACTTGGTGTCCCTGTCTCTTTTCTCCTGATAATGGTTAAACCGAAAATTAGAGACTGTAGGTGTGTTCTTCTATTATAGATATATATTTATTTTTATTTTATTTTATTTTATTTTATTTTTTTAATTTATTTTTGTATTTATTTCCTTTATTTTTTGTTTTCTTCACCTTTATTCTCTTTTTTAAATAACCATTTTTTTTCTTTGCTCTTGACTCCTTGGTTCCTTTTTTATTTTTCTCCTTTGCTGCAGCACTCCCTCACCAGTGAGTTCGTTAGTTGACTGTCGTCCCTCCGTCAATTCACTTCTTCTCCTGAGGACGACCGCCATTACGGTCGAAATATTGAAAAGTGAGTCTTTTGTTATGTTTCAGTCTATGTGTTACTGTTTATTTTAAGTGTTTTATATATATATATATATATATATATATATATATATATATATAAGTGTTAGAAGAGAAATAGGCATAGGTTTCAATAGAGCTTTATATATATATATATATATATTAAGATTTCATATAAGCACGTGAAATAACAATCAATGATCAAACCACAATAAGAAATGGGAAAACAAGACTAAGATCTTTCAACCGTAACAAGCGGTCTTCGTCAGAGTCAAAAACCCAACTGACTCTGGGTAGTTGGGTTTTTTACTCTGACGAAGACCGCTTGTTACGTTTGAAAGATCATAGTCTTGTTTTCCCATTTCTTCTTGTGGTTTGATCATTTATATATTTGTTTACTGTTGACACCATTGCTAGACTAATGAATATCGTTCCTTGGTCTTAGATCTTAGTCCCATTTCATATGTTTATTATGAAATCTGTTCTTCATGTATATATATAGAATATATTAGATATTTGGATGTTATTAAAAAAAAGTGTAAAGTTGATCAAAATTTAGTAATTTGAGAATGAAGTGCAGGGGAAGCTTACTCTTGGAGGACGAAAAAAATTAATTAAAAAACTAATATCGGTGTTAAGGGATGAAGTAGGGGGGGAGTAGGGGCTTGTTTTGGGGGGAGGGGTGAACAATGAATGGGAGGAATTTTTAATTAAAACCATATATAGGGGTAGGTACGGGTTTCTGAAGCTTCTGTAACATAGAAATAAAATTAATAGCTTAATTAAAAGGAACTTGGGGATTTTTTTTTTAAGTACTTGGCCAAGAGGGAATATTTTTCAATTTTAATTAGTACTTAAATTGTCGTGGAGATTAAGAGGGGTTTTGGTTTAAAAGGAGTTGTTGCCGCGCAATGTTGTTACCGCTGTAGACCACCATAAGTGAAAGGTACCCTTCTAATTGGTATTTTCTTTATTTCTGTAACAAGCTTGCCAATTTGTTTAAGATATCTCATCAAATTCCCTAGGTTCTTCTCCTAACCTACCTTTAAAAAAATGAAAAAAAATAAATAAATGTCTCAGATTCACCTCAGGTCATTATTCTTTGCAGTCATTATATTTTTGTAGGAGTTTTCTGCAGTTTGTTTGGAGATAGAGGGTGTTTCACAAAAGAAACTGGAAAAAGTTTTAATCAATTTTTCATCATTGAGTGGCTTTTATTAACGGAAAACTTTGAGTTAATGCAGTTGAAAGGAAACTTTTGTTTTCAAGTTTTATTTGTATAATACGAGTTGGGTTACCTCTTCCTTGCTTGGTCGAATTGATTCGTAGCCAACATTCTTTGCTCAAGACATGTGACATTTATGTATAGCAATATTTTGTAATTAATAACAAGTCTCTAGTACCTTCAAGTAGTTGTTTTTTTTATTTCATTTTTAGCATAATTACTCTACTTGAAAGCATGTTCTTCCCAAATAGATGTCTATTCATTTCGTAGGCAAATAATTTTTATATATGTACTTCTGAAGTATTCTTTATTTAAACACTTTCCTCGTGTGAACTAAACTACCCGAAATTTTTTTTATCTGAGATAGTATCTAGAATAAAGGGTTAATCTCTCCTCTCAGAAATTAATTATTCAGTTAATATGGAAATATAAGAAACAAAAATAATTGAATTTCTTTTTAGATTAAAGTAAACAAAAATTTGTTTATTTTTTAATACAAGAATCATTAGACTAATTGATAATAAAAGAAAATATGACATATTTAATAGTTAACCTTTGCTACTTTTATTAATATACTTTAAATTTTGTTTTCTGTCTGGCTCTCTCACTCTGTGGCACACATACACGCACCTCCACACACAGACCTAATAAAATTAAACATCAGAGTCCCATATATAACCGAAAACAATACATTGATGGTCGACCCATTGATGAGATTAAAAGACAAAAAATCTGAAGTGGACTACATTCAACTTTACTCTAACTATGACTTAGCGAACACATTTGTAATAAAGATATTAAATTTTTTTATTTGTATGTTGTCATCAATTCTATCAATTGTAGGTAAAAAAGAATCATCAAAAAAACTGCCCTAAATATATTTAGCACAACTACTTTATAAGGGTTGTTCTTGAATGTAATATAGATTTGATGTATGAAACACAATTGGACCTGTAGCGTGTTCATAAACGATGAATAATCACATACACAGCGTAAACTCACCATAGACCATAGGCACACACACACACACACACACACACACACACACACACACACACACACACACACACACACACACACACACACACACACACACACACAAATTGTTCATTGCAATAATTACTAAATTTTACAATATTTAAACCACCAACAATGTTTTTTTCTGCTTGTTGTAAGATATATACTCTAACTTAATTAGAGACTATATACTCTAATATAGTCTCTAATGTTTAGTTTAAGCATTCAAGCAAAACACAACTTTGGATGCTGAAAACCATGTAACTGGGTAACGACTTCAAGTTGTTAGTCATATGATTGGAGCTATCCATATGTTCTGATTCATTGGTATACAATTCCTACCGACTGTGCAATCATTACAGAAAAATAAAAACAAAATGCAAAAACGGACTCCTTCTCAACTCGCAGGTTAGACGACTGAATTGATTGAGTATGTTACTCAAAATTTGTATCCACAAAAGATTTACTAATAAGTTTGGTTTTTTGGAGAATCGTTTTAACTGAGAGGGCACCAAATTTCAGCATTTATAGCAACTTAAGGGTTACAGGGTATTACCATTTGGTATGAAGAATTTATCATCTACTCTCCAGAGGATGATGTATCAATGATCAAACCACAATAAGAAATGGGAAAACAAGACTAAGATCTTTCAACCGTAACAAGCGGTCTTCGAAGACCGCTTGTTACGGTTGAAAGATCTTAGTCTTGTTTTCCCATTTCTTATTGTGGTTTGATCATTGATTGTTATTTCACGTGTTTATGTGAAATCTTTTTAAGGATGATGTATATGACAGTGCGGTATGTCGAATGGATATCAGTTATGACGATGATCTAGTGCTCTTTCATTAAAGCTTGGAAGACATATGACAGCCGTGCAAATGTTTCTTCATAGGCTAACAACATGTTTAACTTAAGAGTAACCTACCCTGTCATGCTGTCATGAGAGCAGAAGTTACTCCAAGAGTATAAACTTGCTTGAGTCAGCAAACTAACGATGGTTAATGAAATTCTTAGGTATGGCAGGTTATTTGAGAAAGTATTTCCAGAATTTTTAAATGTTTGGCAAAACCACTTACTTTACTGTTAAAAATAAATGTTAGTTTAAATTTAATGTTAAATATGAGAAATACTTTAACAGTTTTCAGATCATATTGATGAATGAGTAGTTGACGATACCAGATACATTGTAGTAGTGACACATTAATCCAGAAGACGATTTGTACTAGAGTACCCTAACAGAAATATATCTCTCAAAAGATTCCATCAACCAAATGTTTACAGCAGAAAAATAATGCTTATCTTCAATACTCGCTGGACCATATTAAAAAATACGACTTGATGAAAAGTGATGAAATAGACAAGCGAAATCAGTGACAAGTGACAATACTTTATATTCCACCAATGCAATATAGAAATAAAACGTCTGTATTTAAAAGAATAACTAAAATTGTACTATGCAATTTGTTAATTATTTAAACTTAAATAATTCTTTCATTTATTTTCCATTTTTTCTTTCTTTTTAAGAAAAGGAAATGCTACGTATGTGTACGTGTATATGTGAATCCTACATAATAAGCAGGTCATGTTGTTGCCAAAGGTGGTATTACATACGCTGCTAGCTTATATGTAAATAATGCACTAATTGCAGTTTAAAATATCATTTTTTAGTTTTGATGTTTATAATTAGTTTTAGTGAAGTAATTGATTTAGTGAAGTATTTGTTGTGATAATTACGGTTGTGACACCAAATTATCAATACCGAATCACAGAGGTTTAAACTGACAAACTGACTCATTCAGTCTTCTGTGAGTCCTTATGATTTGTTAGTTTTCCTGCCTGTTTCATTGAACGCTGTGAGTTGTAGTGCGCCACGCACTCCTCTGCGTCGGGTGAAGTAGTATTCAGATTGTTTGCAGTTGCTAAATAAAATGTAGAACCATTTGTTTATACTTTCCGTAAGAGAACACTACATACGTCAAACAAGACTGTCAAGTACTCCTTAAATACTTTTAACAATAAACGTGTTGTAGAAAAATTTATGACTCTCCATTAAGGTATTTTATAGGTGTAGCAGAAAAGGTCCACTGGTGTTCCGTTTACCTTGTTAGTAACTTTTCATGGTGTTGCTGCTATGTACCATAATTTTAAAGTAAATTGCTGCTTCATGAAATGAAATATGAGTGGTTAAATATGATGTTAGTTTTGAAGAAACACCTAGGGACGGGTGTTTGTGTTTGCCGAAGAGAGGACGTAGGAGACTTTGTGATTGGGATAGCAAACAGTGCGGCCAAGGTCCAAGAACGCAAACTTGTTAATTATAAAAGACAACAAAGCACGCGGCAAACAAGGGCCAACACGTTTACATTTCTAAACGGGGATAAATAATTCGTTTAAAAGGGCAGCGAACGGATTCAAGTCGGCCGAAGCACAATGGAGCCAGAGCTAATGGATTTTCCCTCTTCGGCAGGCCCTCACACTCACATTTTCCGCTGGACTGGTGGCCCCCTTTTAGTGCTAAAAAGGCAAAACCAAATACAAACTCGGTGAAACCACTTCTGGAAAACCTAACTCACACACATGGCAAATATAAATGAAAAAATAACCATGTAATAACTCGGAGCTAACTTGGGTCAGATTTAACGGAGAGGTAAACAAAAAATGTTGGTTTACTTTTTAACTTTATAATAACTGAATGCATACTAAATGGATGACTGTGCCACGAGGCCCTAGCATATCTCAGCTCCCACCAAACACTAACAACAGCACTTAAGCGAGAACAAATCATTCCAAGTAAGCTTGCGAAAACAAGTCACTCGACGTAATGCACAATGAGTTCATTTCATTTCAACTCCCACACTTATAAGCGTATATACTGCTATACTATCACCAGTGTGTGTCTCAATAACCTACTATGGTCATCAGTATTGGCGAACTTGTGTACATCGTCAATGACAAACGAAAATTACTAGTAATAGGATAAGAGAAATTATTCAGGAAATTGGCGAATAAAAATACCCCAAGTCTTTAATAAAAATATTTTTCTGTTGCCTAAGTATACACATTTATGTATATATAAAAAGATTTTACATAAACACATGAAATAACAATCGATGATCAAACCAAAATATGAAAAGGGAAAAAAGACTGAGATCTTTCAACCGTAACAAGCGATCTTCCTCAGAGTCAAAAACACAAATTATATATATAAAGATCGGTTTATTGGTTTATCAAGAAAAAGAGTGTTATATATATAACAAGATTTCACATAAACACGTGAAATAACATTCAATGATCAAACCACAATATGAAATATATATAAAGACTAAGATCATTTTTATAATTTTATATTGTGGTTTGATCATTGATATATATATACGAGTTCAAAATTCAAGAAGAGTAACACACAGAGTAAGGAAACACACTTACAGACTCAAAGTTTTGCGTAATCCGTCTTCAGGAGAAAACAGAAAGGGAGACCAAGCACGTTGTAGACGCAACGGCAAGTAACCGTCTACAACGTGCTTGGTCTACCTTTCTCTTTTCTCCTGAAGACGGATTACCTAAAAATTTGAGTCTGTAAGTGTGTTTCCTTACTCTGTGTGTTACTCTTCTTGAATTTTGAACACGTATTGTGTCCAGTTTGGACCGTGTTTCGTTTAATTAAGTGAAATATATATATAGGTTTATGTATATATGAAGAAGTATTTATTGCAATAAATATATTACAATAAATAAGGCAGTCACAACTAAAAATAGTGAAAATAAAGGCAAAAGTTCATAGCACTTTCGAGTGTTCAAAGAACTGCGTTAAGCAACAGAATACTGATAGCATATTGCTAAACAAGTTATAAAAATATTTTGTATGAAGCAGGGTTGGTAACAGTAAGTTAAATGAAGGCCCTTTCAAAAAATAAACCTTTGACTTGTTCCTAGTTCTCCGAATTTTAAATTTATTGGCATGCAGGTATAAGGCATAGATATTTCTTCCTTTTAATAATATGTTTATACTGCTTAATATATGTGTTTTCAGCCCTTCATTCGTTTGCTCATAATACTTTAGGCTGAAATTATGGCAAGGAATATAATACACACGTCCTTCATTACTCTCATCAAATGCTTTCCTAAGCAAATCTTTATGGCAACTCTTCATACAAAATTTAACGATATTTTCGATATTACGAAAAGCCTTTCTGGAAAAAAACTTCCCCATTCTGCAACAAAATTTCATCATATGAAAGACCAAATTATCAAAGTGCGTACTCGTTTCCTCAGCTCTCAGACATAAACATACCTTTAAAATATACGGTTTTTTCTCGTGGAAATTTCCCAAGATCTTGCGATTTTTTGTGACACAGATAGCTTCGTTTTATCTTGTTTGACAGTAACTATTTTATAATTGTCATCTCATTTGCCATCCCTTACCCTCAACATATTTTCGGCATTCCCTCAGACAAAGATGAACTTATTTCAGACGATAGTGAAAAATAAAGTGGAGAAAAATTAACAGAAGAATAAAAATGTGATAAAACTTCTGAAGCTTTTATGAAAAAAAAAATATAAATAAACGTTCTAAAAATTGAAATAAATGATAAAAGTTATAAAAAGTTAAATAAAGAATTTTCTATTCACTTCATAATTTTAATTAAAATTTAAAGTAAATTGTGAGCCCATGTTTGCAATTGGAACGCATTAGGCTGTTTACATGTAGTTAGTGATTCATCTTACGAAGAACTGATCTTACGAAACTGTTTCCTGAATGAATTATTTTGTATGAAGAGGTATGACTGTATTCCACCATTCTGAGTACCCATTAGTAATGCAAACGGCTTTAATAAAGACTGGTAGACCAACTAGCGCACAGCTGAAAAGAAGTGCAAGTAATTTAGCAGGGTTGAAAAGTCCTTTCTTTTGTGTTTAATTACGTAATTTAAAGATCCTTTAATTGCTTTGACATTATTTTTTTCAAATATCAATGGAGTGTTCAAGTTAATTGAATTGGACTGGTATCAGTTTTCTTGTCCAGAACTTCCTTTCTACATTCTTCAGAGGATTGAATCTCCTACAGAAGGAGTTTCGAATCGAAGGAGATTCGTGGCAGAAATCATTGGCACTGGCTCTTACGCTAGAAATGTGTCACCGACATAACTTATCCATTTGTTTGCTATCTTTATAAATGGTGTGTAACCGCAAGAATGACGTTTCTTTGTCTTAATTGATAGCATGTGTCATTGAAAGACATGTTAGATAAAGGACATATCATGGCATAGACCATAACATGACATGTGAGATAAAGGGCATCTGGACTCCACTAATCACTGAGAGCCATGAGAAAGGGTGCCTGTTATTTTTGAGTTAGTTGAAAGTGCAAGGTAATCTAACATGTGCCATCCAATTTGTACGGCCGGTAGCTATTCTAGTGTTTTGACGCAATGTTCGCTTGTGAGGAAATGTTATATTGTTTGCTCGGTCCCATGTTTGCTTTGTCCCACAGCCGGACATATTAAATGCAGTTAGAGCTGGGGGAAGTTGGGGCTTCGGAAGTTGTCGATGGATGATTGCTCCCCCTGTTTAACCAACTACAACAACAGTAAATATTCTGATTGGCTCCCGCGACCGTTCGCCTTAAACTACCCCTTTTACAAAATTAGCTCCCTTTGGTTAACACCTTTAGAGAAATTCCATTAGATATAAAACATCATTGTTTTCCAATTTTGTATATTTTATATAGAATTTTTTCAAACAACATACCCCTAATTCAACATGATATACATATCCTAATAATTACTTTATACATACATATATATATATATATATATATATATTATACTTTTCCGTTGGAAATACGGTCCAAAACGGACAAATATAGTTCAATATAGAAAAAGAAACATAGAGAAATCAAAAGAACGCACTTACAGCCTCTAATTACAGAGTCTACAATCTACAGGGTCTCCAACCGTCTCTGAACCAGTGCGCTTGGTTTCCCTCTCTTATCTCTTCTGAAGACGGTTCAAACCGAAAATTAGAGACTGTAAGTGTGTTTTTTTTGATTTTCTATGTTTCTTTTTCTATATTGAATCAAAATTCTTCTTCCCTTCTACTCTCTCCCTGACGACGAACTTCAGTTCGAAATATCGATCCAGCAAGTTTTCTCGCTTCTTCTATTTGTTGTCTTTTTTCATTTATATATATATATATATATTATTTGAACTATGTAATGACTGTCAGGACAATACAGCCTGTATCTTCCAGTTTCAAACCAAGCACTCAATGCTGGCATTTCTATCTAATTTGAAATTTTATTTATAGTCCTATAAAACAGGAAAATATAAATTATTATGGAATCAAGAAATAATTATATAACAAACACACAAATAATTACAGTGTATTTAAAGATAAAAACAGAATTAAATTGGAAACGTAAACAAACTTACATAAGTAAATTATCGATTCTACATCGTAAGAATAAATTACTTACATGTAGAAGTCTGTTAGGACTGTTACATGGAGTAACAGTTTTTCCACAACATAATCTGTACTACTCATAACATGTTTTCTCCCATTCGTACGTAAGTAAATAAGAAACAAATTTTAATAAACCTGTATAAAATGTTGTACAATGCAATTTAAATGTGAATAAAGAAGGACTAAAGCTTGAAATCTAGAATTAACTGATTTACTTGCAATCCACTCCAACCAAGAAAACTTTTACTAAATTATGTCAAATACACTAACGAATGCAGACAACCAATACTTCATTAATTTAATACAACTGAATGAATAGAATTTTAAATAGGGATATCATTTTAATTTCAAAGGGATGTCTGATTATTTTTAATATATAAAATATCCTGCGTTTTTATTCCTTGATCATCTTGTATATTATCAAATTTTATTTAATTTTATTATCATTAAAATTACGATCATAATGAATACTATGTTCTGTCACTTAGTTTAATCCCACCATTCTTATTCGTTTTTACAGAGTATGAATTTTGGTACAACCGTTCTTTAAGAAATCTTGTTTTGTGTAGGAATCTTTGGTCATGGTTTTTGCACTGTAGTTTGCATACATAAAATTATGTAAATTTTTTTTTGCATTTTTTTCTTTTATATTTAGAAATAGTTTTATTTAGAAATAATTTGTTTTGCTACTATGAAAATGAAGAATAATTTTTGGTAAATTGAATTTTTTTTTAAATTGAGATTTTTGAAAACTTTTTATATTGTTTTTTCCTAGACTTCTAATTCAGTTCCTAAAATGACCAATTTTTAATTGTCAAATGAAAATTAGAAAAAAAAAAATTTTGCTTGATCTTGGAGAAACGTTTTAGTGAGTGGTATTTGTTCTTGTCGGAAGTGTTTAAACCGAACTGTTCAAGTAAATTCTTGGGTAATTATTTCATCTGCAAGAACACAATATACTCTTATTTTTTGTTTTCAAGACACAGAAACTACTGATTTCAGTATTTATTTCACTGACTTTGGAACACCAAGTACTCTTCTAAGTAGGAATTCTTCCAGGACTGGCACGTTTTGTTAATAATAAATTAAGTTATTATTAATTTGGCTTCTTGTAAGTTGTATAGGAAGGAATGGGAGTGTGCCATATTTTTTTCTTCCACACTGATATTTAAGACAATGGCGATAATCCAAAGACTTTGTTTCATTAAAAACATTGTTTTAATCGTCTACGTTCTGTTTTATGAATTTGACTATGTTTCCATGCACTATATTATAATTGCATACTTCAGTAATTCAATTATCACATAGGCAATATTAGCACTATTATTACATAACAATAAATTGTGATATAGCAGAGCTCATATCTAATCAAAACTTTTTTTAATTTACTACTGTATTAATATGTTTTCATTAATATAAGTTTTCACATATTAGATTAGAATGGAAATTTCTTTTTTTGTTTAGAATGCCAAAGAGCACCCTTTCTCGTGGCTCTCAGTGATTAGTGCAGTCCAGATGCCCTTTATCTAACATGTCATGTTATGGTATATGTCATGGTATGTCCTTTATCGGACATGTCCTCCTATGACACATGTTATAAATTACGACAAAGAAACATATGTATATAATCTTGGTAGCGCGCATGTGGAGTACCTTAATGGCTTATATTTACCTTGTAGTTGTTTTGCAGCAGTGTGTTCACTTCTTTGCTAGGTTCATAGTGGCAGAATCGCCTTGGAGGTTGAGTGGTGTTGTGAGGCCTGAAGAGTAACATTTTTACATGAATGAGGCGTACATAAGGCGGCAATCGGCCGGCGGTCGGGGCAAACAGGCTTGACTAATTGGTAGTAATTGTTTGAGTGGGCGGCAGTCACACGCTTTTCATTAAAATTACCTATTTTCCTGGCGGAGGGGGTGTGAGGAGGTTGACTAATGAGACCTGGGGACAATTAGACGACCGGAAGGAAGTGGGGTGTTTGTCGTCGAGCATGTCTTGAACGCCTCTCTCTACACCCACAACCGTTCGGCCGAAACACTCCTATGGCTATCATCTCTTCGCTGTCAACAGACACGAGTTACTACAAATATTTTTGACGATATTTTGTATCAGTGTGCTACAACGGTCTGAAAACCGTTCGGCTTTTTTAAATGTCCCGCTATGGTGCTACTTAGGGAGCTACATAACAGTAGTCATCTATGTCAGGTAAAACCATGAATTGAAAGATGAAATCAAAGTGCAATTTGATTTTCAAAATATTCATGTTTCTTTCGTGAAATGTAACTATCGCCTGCTTGAAAGACTGGCAGCATTAGTAAACTATTGATCAGTTATTTTTAAGTTAACTAAAAATTTAAAAAGGATTTGCAAAAAAATACATAGGGTTGTAAACATAATATCAATATCTCGGATGTTTTAACCAGAAAGACTTACTTTTAGAAGTTGGGTTACCTTCTCCACATATTATTAGAGAAGTAATGCCGTGTTAAACAATATACCTAGGGTAGCAGTCAAGTCGGAAAATTGTAAATTCAATTGAGAGCACTCAAAAGTAACTAATCAGACTCCTAAATAATTATATTTAATATCTGACATATATTATAAATCAAAAAATAGTCTTGTATTAGTTTAATAATAATATAGTTATGTAAAAAAATGTATATGGTACATTAAAAGTCAATAAATTGAATTAGTTTTATTATTATTATATTATACTTAGTAATTATAAATTTGAGCAGACTTTTCTGATCATTCCATATTTGTTAACAGAAGTATCTCAGCTATGAAGGATCAATGTTTCCCTATTGCCTTTTACCTTGTTGGGGCTAACAATGTATGTTATTTTAAACACAATAGTATATTATATGCATACATGATGTAGTATAACGGGATTTCACAATAAATACTTGAAACTCAACATCTAAACCACAGTAAGAAATAAGAAAAAAGACCAAGATCTTTGAAGCGCAGCGAATTCTCAAATTAAGTTTTTTTTCTAAGTCAAATGTTGGTAGAGATTTGACTCTGACAAAGACTGTTTGTTAAATTTAAAATGTCTTAGTCTTCTTTTGATTTTTTATTGTGGTTTGGATATAGTATAGATAAATATGAGAAGCAATTTAATAATGAGATGATTAGGCGATCGCAGAGGCAGAGTTGATTTGACTTTTAAGGCTGTGACTACCTGGCGATGTAATGTAATATAATGGCCTCGGAATTTCTTCTATTAAGCAAGATATCTTCTAGTTTCAACGATACACATTGACATTGTGTGTCAATATGTATGATTAATCAACTAGTTAATATCATCTATGCCAGGTGATAATGAAAACCTTTGAGAACCTCCTAATCCAGAGAACCCCTTTATTCCATAGGAAAACAATGACCTCAACACCTCTCGAGACTCTGAAACCCTATGAGGAACCCCCTAGACGTTGCAGTCATCCTTTGAACACCATATAGTATATTTCTACCACATCATAGTCTGTTCTTCTTTAACTTTTTGGTTTGAATAAATTCCTTGTAATTCTTCTTGTTGTTATCGACAAATTATTGTCACTAGATATCAATTTACAGGAGTTAAAAGAATAAAATTTCCATTGATTTTCTATACTCAAATTCTTCATTTCTGATACATTAAATATCTAAAATTATATTTTTACTATAATTCGTGTGGTAATGTACCATAAAAGTTATAAAAAAAAAGAATTCCCGGTATATTCAATTGAAATTTGTTTTGTTATCGTTAATACGAACTTGTTTTAAAGAAGGAAGATGTTATCTTAATAGAAAGTACAGTATTATTTGTTTGGAAGTGCGAAAGGTAAGCTGGAGATGTGAGTGGACACAGGTCGTGCTCTGGTATTGCCAGCCGGCTAATCGGCAAGTGACACTGCAGGGGGCGTTTCTTTGCACGGTGTGAGGGGGTGGTGGACTACTGACTTGATGTACACCGCTCTCCTGGAACCCTGCCAAACACCCTCTCCGCCACATTATATTTCCTTCTTTACATTCGAGGTGATAACTTATCACGACATCTCTAGTAATTTATTCTTCCCTCCTTATTGCTGCAGAAATATTTTTGCCAATAAACACAGTTTCCATTTTAACTAGAAACAAATTTCATTTTCAACTAAAGCATTCATGCTTCTTTTTTTGTTGTTGTTGCAACTGGCAAAACTTTTTAAGAAACAATCTCTTGTCCTAGTTTTATTGAAAATAAAAAACTTTCTAGGTCACTTCCTTAGTTGCCTACCATATCCCATTTGACCCCATTTATATTTTACTTATTCCTAGTATCTGTTATTCAATCATCGCCTTAAAAGACACAACAAATTATTTCACTAATTACACACAATGAATTTATTACTGCGTAGATTTTATATATCTAAGTATATTTGAACATATTGATTGACGCTTGGTCCTACGTTTTCTCTTCTCCTGAAGATCGATTATCCAAAGATTTGAGTTAGTAAGTGCGTCCCTTTCTCTGTGTGTTACTATTCTTCGTTTTTGAACTGGTTTGTGTTCAGTTTGGATCGACTTTCCGATTTTAAACTGTAAATATATATATAACGTGAAATATATATATATATATATATATATATATATTTGAAAACAGAAAGAAATCCGAATGAAAACCAGATACTCGAACTCACATTCAATGTTTCGACCCTTGTAACGGTCACCCTCAGGAAAGGAAGATATATATATATATATTGACCAACCACCAGCTACTCGCCGAGTATTCACACCAGCAACACCTAAGATATGTATATGAGACAAAATGTCGTAGGAAGAATCAGAATGAAGAAAAATAAGCTCTGACACCTCCTAGATTATACAAAGAAGAGTAAATAAATATATATATATATATATATATATATATATATATATATATATATATACTAATTAACGCATCGAAAATAAGAGGAAGTGTAAACTACAGAACTCACTTCGATATTTGGACATACGACGTCATCAGGAATAAGTACGAAGTACTCGCGTTGAGACTAAATATATATATATATATATATTTGTAAAATTTGGAAGCAGTCCTTCTTTTAAGCATATTTCGTTGAACAGCTGACCGTATTTCGCTGATGTCATTTTCTTTACTAGTTTTTCAAGGTTTCTGAATACCTTCTTCTTTCCTTCATCCAAACGTTGGAGAATGTTAATTAAGTTATAACCGACATGTTTCGACTGGCTTCCAGTCATCTTCAGGGTGATTAATTAAACAAAGAGGAAAATTATTAGTCTTTGGAGTTGGTATTAAAACACATTATACAGTAGAAGTTTGAAGTAGCTGCTCTTGGGCCTGATTCACAAGATCTACTGACTGAGGTGGGGTGGATGGTGGGGTGGGGGTACTGACAGTTAACGGTTTTTTCATCCAATCAGGCGCGTATAGTTTAAGCACTCTCTCGCTACTACCTGTCTGAATATTTATTGTAGGTTTATTCTGTTTAATTATTATTGCTTCTGCGATTTGCAGCCGATTGAAGTTGTTTTCTTTTCTAATTATTTTAGTTCCACTCACGAGTAGGTCTCTAGTTATTTTGGTATTATGCTTGTCCTCTGAATGTTTTTTGGGACCGCCTATAGAAAGGTGCATGGTAAGTCTTCTCGACAGTGATGTAGTTGTCATCCCAATGTATGAATCGTTGCAGGGCTCACGGTCCCCGATTTGACAGGTGTACTCATACACGAGATTAGACTCCTTCAGTTGAGAATCTTTAACCTTATTGCTATTTCTCATCACTAGGCTGCTTATGGTGGGGCTCCGGTAATAGGTTATTAAGGCGACCTTATCCTCGGGTGAGGTGCATTTTATATTCTTCTTAATTATATCCTTGAGTACGCGTTCGTCTATTTTGTGGTCTTCCGAATACTGATTTTCGTAATAAAGGTTATGTGTTATGCCTGTTATTTGGTTATCGGTTTGACTGATGTGTTTCGAATTGAGATATTGTTTTAAAATATTGTCAAAGAGAGAGTTGGAGTAGCCGTTGTTAATGAGGGATTGTTTTGTAAACTCGATGTCCTTTTGAAATAGTTTCCAATTTGTTGTTGTTTTATAGACTCTATGTATCAAGGCTTTTATTGTTGAGTTCTTGTATTGCTGTGGGCATTCACTGTTAGCATTAAGATAAGGTGCAGAGTTTGTGGACTTCTTGTGAATTGATGTAGTAAGTTTTCGGTTATAGGTAATCTATCTTTACGTCGAGGAAGTTGAGTTTATTATTGACAGCAATCTCTGAGGTGAATTTGAGACCGGACTCGTCTTCAAAAATCTCTTTAAGCCTGTTGAGTTCATTCTGATCTTTTACTACAACGAAGCAGTCATCAACGTATCGGCAGTAGATAGTGGGTCTTGTCCACTCGATTGAAAACAATATCTCATAATAATAATCTCATAATATAAACAGTATTTAATTTGTTAGAAAATGTTTCTAGTTTTCTAAACCTCTTTTTTAAAACCGGGTTTCTTGGGTCATGAATTAACTCTCCATATCTGTTGTTAGTGAATATAATTTTCGCCATGTTTCGGTGTAACATGAAAAATATAAATATATATATTTTTTTTCTTCATCTTGGTTTGGTCCAGTATCAACCTGTTCTTAATAAATCCTTTAAGCCAACATTTAGTCTATATTTACAGACATCTTCAGGTCTATATCAATATAGAATAAATTAAAATAACATGGAAAAAATAAGTTATATTATTTATTTGGATATACAGAATTTCCTTGGTGTTATTTATTGACAAAATAATAGTAATAATGTACATCCATTTAAATAATGTATCTTATTTAGTTCACATAGTTTTAATTAATTCCGTATACACGTAGCCCTGTAGACTTTAAAAATACCAAAAGTTTTGTTAAAGGTGTTTATTGAGAAGTGTTTTTAAGGCTAGATCAAGCCTCGATAAAGGAAAATAGTATACAATATATGTGATCAAGATAAGAAGGCATTGAATTATATATATTTTCCCATTTTCTTATTGTGGTTTGATCATTGATTGTTATTTCACGTGCTTATGTGAAATCTTTATATATATATATATAAACTAGAATTTAAAAAGAACACATAGAAAAGAAATCACTGAACTCACTACTATATTTCGATGTCCTCATCTTCAGGAATAGATGTGAATCGTTCCAAAGGCTGATAACGACTCCTTATATATATATATATATATATATATTTCTGTGTCGTGCTTTGTGTAATTTAAAGTTATATATATATATATATATAAAACTTATGTTTCTTTTTTTACTAATTAATATGAGTTATATTTACCACTTACTTGTATATACGAGTATTTGTCAGGTGTTTATTAACTTGTTGGATTAAATTCTATACCTAATTCCATGTTAGTTATGGATTTTGAGCAAAAGACTCACTATTAATATACTTTAAACAATTTTTCAATGATTTTAATAAGAACAGACATGATTACTTTTTCCATTATAAAAAATGAACTAGTTCTTTTATTTTCCTTAACTTGTTGGAACTATTAGTTACTATACTGAAAAAGAATGTGGAAATTCATTGAAAAGGGTTTGTTATGACATCTACCGGAGAGGTCGAGTTCCTGATCCCTACGCCCTTGAGAGGCGATAAGCTTTGAGTACGCTGCCCATCAAATAGGACGCAAAGTCTTCGGCCTGTCGCACCATGTCAGACATTCATTGAACATTTTAAAATAACTAAATTTAATTTCAATTAAATCTACCTAATCCTGAACGTGGAGACAAGATGTTGTCTTGTGTTTGTATGGTAATCCTAGTAATCTCAGACTCCAGTACCGGGTGATATCAGATACAGTAAATTATCTCCTACATTCTTTTGCCATTTGGAGTTATGACTAATTCCACATCATATCTTCCCAGCTTTACTTCAATAAATTTTCTCTGATTTCTTTCGATTTTTCTTTTTTCACTTTAATTTCATTATTCTATGCTTTCCATAATCTATTTTAAAACTTTTTAAACAATTTTATTTATTTTTGTTACAGTTTGGAAGTTGCACGACTCTTTACAATAACAAAGTTTCAATATAAGTTCTTATTTTATTATCTTTTTTTTAAAAAAAAAATATATTGTAAACGAGTGAGGTGTGTAAACGATCACAACTCGTGAAGTTCCTCCCCCCAACACTAGCTTTGGCACTTGTCCAGTGGTGTGATTAAAAGGGTAGGAAACTTGTAAAACAGGTTGAACGGAGAACATAAAAGATTTTTTATATTCCCCACATCATATTAACAACCCATGTGGTACTAACAATATTGTTTTATTTATTGATAAAAATTTCTGACAGTTTTAACATATATTGGATTTTTAGTTGGTATAGTTAATTATGTTGATTAAAGGTAACTGAACACTTTGCATTTGTAGTGATTATTAGGAATTAGAATGTAGTGTCGGGGGTTGTTGGTGGAGAGATGGAGTAATGAGCAGCCGGGTGAATGGGCGGAGGAGAGTGCGTGTGTGAAGTGTTAACAGGGTTAGGTGGGTGAATGGACGCTAACAAAGTGGAAAGCAGCCAAGTGGACTGCTGATTACGAGCCTTGTCGTCTCCGGGTCACTCGTGTGTGCCTTCTGACCACAAGAGGCGTAATTAAAATATTTGCCCTGCAAGAGCGAGACGGCTTCGTGGCACGGGGTGGCTGAGTGACAGTGCAACAGAGTGAGACGGAAAACGCCTAAGGGAACATCTCTGAAAGGGCCACTAAACGAAGCCCGCCCCGCTACCCGAATTACTGCCCTACAATGGAGCCCAAATGACAAATGAAATAGGCAAATGAAGAATTGTACCTTGGGTGGGGGGTGAATGCTCGACTAATGCTGCCACCTCCTGTCATAACGATCCATTGTGGCACCTCGCCTCGTGCGTGCTCCTTCGTAAATACCTCCCCAATCAGCCAATGTCGCATCCGCAACTCCTTCAACCACACCATCGCACCATCCCTCACTTCATTTCTTTACTATACTAAACTCAAGCAATCATAACAAAACTCTACAGTTTTTAACTGATTCCCTTCTTCTCAATAACAGGTCGCATTTTCAAACGTTTATATTTCGCACTTACATTCACTCATATTTCTTCAAAGACTGCAGGTTGCATAACTTTACAGATCGTAAAAGGATTTTGGTTAGAAAAAGGACCGTTCATTAAAAACGGTAGCATTTATTTTTCATTCAGGTACGGAGCAGATCAGATATTTGAGATTTGTCAATGACTAGCTGAAATGAAGGCCAGTCTAAAAGACATACCACAAATTAAACTAGAAAAAATACACATCCGCTCAGTAGTAATCGTCATTGCATTTCTATTATTAACATTTTTTTTTATTTTACATATATCTTAAATTTTATCGTCACATCAAAGATGAAGTTTAATCCTTCCTGATACATCAATAAATTGATAGAAATAAATAAACAATTCAATAAATTTATGGAATTTTAACATTAACTAATTACTGTATGAGTAATTAAATGTAGAAAAACAATGTTGTGTATCGTTCTAAAAAGGTTAAATCAGTTGAACTGTATTAATAATATTTATAAGTATAATTCAATTACTTGTGACTAAAATAAATTTGAATTTTTATATAAATTTAAATGATAAGAATAAAGAGAGTTAAAAGTAAAAACAATAAATAGATATGGGAAAAATGGAAAAAAAATTGGACGGAATGTATTAAAGGCCTTCTAAAAAAGGAATGTATTCATAGCATATGAGAAAAGACTTTCAATGAAGCATTTCGAAATTAATTATAAACTATCTCAATTATGATTGGACGTGGGTCATTTAAAGAATGCCTGAACGAGTTGAAAATGGCTCCTACCCCATCATGTACATGTAACGCGGAGACACCCCCAATATCTTGGACATTTGGTTTATGAGTGTTGTCCGAGAGAACCACAAAGACTGACTCTCATTGGAAAAGTTTGACTTTATAGAGAGGAGTGGCCTATTAAGGCTTCCTTATTAATTACAAAGCAATTTTATTTAGAATTTGATAAATTTTAGCACAGTTCAGAAATTTAAAAATATTTTAATCGAAAGACATTTTATGTAAATATTATCTGAAAAAAGTTATCGTTATATATTATATGTATATTATTTAAATATATTAAGTATTATTACATCAACTTATAACAAAAAAATATTTATTTTGCACAAAAAATGTATTATTATAACGCAAAATTAAGATTTATTGTATATAACGTGTAATTTATGCATATAATACAATTTGGAACATGCTGCAATAAAATTTAGAAAAAAAAATAGATAATAAAAAAAAATATACAAATAGACAATATAAATCATTTACCTAGCCCTTCAAAAAAAAAAATCAAATGTCTTGGAATTCTGTTAAGTGGTATAGTGTGCAGAGTTATTTGATTTGATAAGGGTTGATGATATGATTATAGGGTCATGATAAGGTGGACGATTGAGAGGAGTTAGACCTTAGATCTGGCTTCATTGCAATCAATATTAGTATCAACAATGTTATAGACAAATTGTTCTAGTACTTTGTAATTGTTGATAATGTTAAATGATTACTTTGAATTTGACAATAAAATGAGCCACATTTTATTGTCGCTCATTCTATTATACTACAAATTCACCTTGTAAAATTCGTGCTAAATTGTAGAGTACAAACAACTCAATCCCCTTCCTTCATATTTCAAGTTAAAGTCATTGTGTTATTTAAATAAACAACTTTAGAAGTTTTTTTTTCACTCAAAAAGAAGTTCCCAGTTCTGGTTCCGATCACCTTCACTTGTCTTTGGGGCATTTTGATTGACTACCTCTTGTCCATAGACATAACGTCAAACGTGTCTCTATTTTCATGTCATACCTTAGATCAGAGCTTCTTAAACTTTTTTATATTGCGACCCCCTTCAAGCTTAGGAAATTTTAAACGACCCCCTCCTCCATATAATGAAATATATATTAACCGTAGATGTAGATGTAATATCGCACTATTTTACAATGTAAATAAAATAAGGATTAAAGAATACGTACCCATTCATTTCACATATATATAATTATATCAGTATCAGTATCAGTATCAAAGCATCAGATCTTTGCGACCCCCTTTCAGTAGTCTCGCGACCCCCCTGGGGGTCGCGACCCACAGTTTAAGAAGCCCTGCCTTAGATCAACGTATTTTTCACCTCTATTCTATAATTGCATATATTTGCAAATAAATCCTACAGTAATTTTCAGCTTAATCTAATATCTTGTCCTGTTTAAAATATGTTTACAAAAATGTTAAATTGATTTTGAATTAAATTATTTTATTTTAAATGGTCATCAAAATTTATTTTGCTTTGTAATATGCTGTATAAATATAACTATAAACAACATATTTGATATTTATTAAGTTAGAAGTTTATAGAAGTCAGTTTCAACAGAAAACTCAAAGTTAAGCTATCATTTTTAGTAAATATATTTTTAAAAATTTAGGATATCTTATATAATTTGTATTATAAAGTTCCAGTTTAACTTTTTAAAGAAAAATAGATAGTACATTTCCCATCTAAAATTGAAGTAACTACTTAGAGTTAATCTAGTGAAGATTGAAATATTAAAACACTACTTATGTCCTAAATCTTAAAACCTGAGCACTTTAAATAATTGTTATTACTGCTGCACTCGTTAACTTTTATTTTGAAGAATAAGAGATATTTTAACAAAATGAGGGAGAAAATGAAATTATGAGGAAAGAAAATATTTTGATTGAAAAACAGATACTAAACTGTATAACAGTTTCTTTAATTTTAAAGTAAACCAATGAACAATTAATTTTCCCAAATGATACCTCTTGTCACAATATGGATGAGTCTACATATATAGCAAGACTTACACTGTGACAAAATTATCCAGAACAGAATACAAATGTTCAGAAATCTTCTGAAATTGACCTATAATAGCGAAAGAAATCTGAAACATTTTATAATAATTATCTATATATATCTGAAACAATTATAATAATACTGCGTGCTATAACACGGGTCGGGTGTCTACAACACTGATTCACAAGTTATGAAAGAATTTTATAATAATATGAAAGATTAGATTGCGATTGTTCCTCCTTGTCGTCGGCCTGTTTGTCCACTGACGACACGTCAGAGGCTCAACTCGTAGCTAGTATCGAACCTTTCCTCATTCATTCAGACGCGTGTTCAGGTATCATTCATACCTCTTAATCATTTCACTAGTTACTCTGGGGCTATCTCCTTCTTCTCAATTTTTCTTTCGCAATTCAAAACTATTTTGATAGTCATTTCTCAAAATTGTAAACATGGCCTCATTCCCCACCCTCTACAAGTAACCGTCACTTTCTATTACCCATTCCCATTTCTGCATATTTTTGGCTTGTGGAATTAAGGGTTTGATAGAAATCTAAATACCAATGAAAATCAGGTAAGGTTAGGTATCAGTGGCAGTCCCACAGGAGAACACACATAGGCCGAACATTAGCCCTTTGTGATACCACACAATGAAGATCTCACAATGGGAGTCCTATATTTTGTCAAACTTGAACTTATTTGTAGTAGGGATCTTAACGAGTACCTTAACATCCTACTGGCTATGAATACTGACGGCTTAACGTCCTTTCCTAGGAACGACCTGCTCAGATTTGTTCACCTCCGGCTTGCACAAATCGAGAGCCAGATTGTACCCAAATCTACCAGTCCAAAGAAATTTAGCTACCATGGCTCCAAATATTCTTATTTATGAATGTTTTATTAATAATATCTAGAATATTTAATTATATAATTTGAATCATTTGAACCGTAATTATTATTGTTTTTTTCTTGAGGCTGGAATCGTGGATTATAACCAGGTATATCTTCACCTTCCGAATTTCACAACTTATTACCTTTTTATAATTTTTATTGTAAAATAAACCTCAAGAAAAAACCTGTTCAAAACGCGTTGTTTTTTTTAAAAAAACTACTTTTTCTGTGGACTTTATCTATAATTTCTAATAACTGTGGTTTCTATGTTGCCTAGTATTTTCGTTATATTGGATAATATTGTTGACGGTATTAGTTGTTATTTTTTATGAAGAAAAAAATAACTGACGTTCTTCATGGTAATGAATTCTATAATTTATGATGCAGTATTGTTGATTATAATTTAAAATAAGGATATTATAATTCTCATAATACTTGAAGACAGAATTTTTAATAGCCTATGCGGGAAAAAAAGTTGAGTACGACTGGTTTAAAATAACTGTGAATTATACTAATTTCTATACTATTGTTATTTGCTCCGTTAATAAAGTTAATATCTTAAGTACCGTGGCTTGTTTAACTTTCTAATGAAGAATAGCAGTTATGAAAGTGTATTTAGGCTGGAGATGTCGGCTAGATGTGGAGATGAATGCGGAAGATGGACAGGAAGCTAATGCCATTCCGGGCGAATTTCAATATTAATGTGGGAAGTAGGTGCGTTCTGTGTGGGCATCGAGTTATCCACGTCGCTTCTTCTCTGCCTCCATTAGCTCTAATTGTCTCATAAATATCTCAAAACAGACTCACACACACACTGACAAATGTCCGGAAAAAAAATCAACCCTTTTTTTTTCTCTCAAATTCTGCACTTTGCTCAAAATACAAGTTCATTCTCAGAAAACTCTTGTTATTTAATATCCTTTAAATTTTTGCTTTGGACGAAATGTTTGTCCAAATATTTGGAATCTACGACTTGTAAAGGGACTTGGTATTCAATATCTTATTTCTCACCAGACCTAGATTTAACTACTCTACTACACCAAAAGTAAACTTTTATAAAAAAAAATCAAATTGAATGAAATAAGTGGATAATAAGGAATAATAATAAACCAGAAAACAATATAAGGACCAATTCACTTTTTTTTTCTTTTTTGGCAATTTAATACAATTAAGTGTTTATTTCAGTTAACCATTTCGCTAAAGACACGCAGTCTTTTAAAGTTATACATAACACGTACCTTTATTACACATATCTATGTTACTGATATATTTCCAATCATCTACGCATTTATTTTCAAACTGTGACATTTCACATATTTGTTGCACTACTATATTTTAGCCATCTGTATCCATTCTTTGTATCGATTACAAACTTGTAATATCCATGGGTCTGTCTGTTTTAGCCGTTTTGAATCCAGTATCAGTCTATTTACATTGACACTTCACATATAGCAATATACTTAAGGAATTAAGAAATGAATATCAGGCTTCAAACTGTTACACTCTAAATGTAGCATATTTTTAAATCATTTATGTAGCAAACATCAGTATAGAAACATTTGTACTAAATATAGCTATAACCAATACCATATAAGTAACATATGGTATTGGCTACATATAAGTAACCAATATCAGTTCACAAAATTTTGTAAAAACATATAGTTAACCGTTTTATATTAGATATTGTATAAATATGTTATAATATGTTGTATAGTTTATATTATAGCTAAATATATAGTCTAGTTTTATATTTTAGTATTTATGTGTCCAACATTAGACTTCAAACTGTTACACTATAACCAGTTCGATTTAGAAGACACAAATATTATTAGTTTGTAGTCTGCATTTTACCAACCTGAAATACACTCCTAATTTATTATACATTTTGGAGCTGAAACTGTATCCCTGCTCTTTATTTTGTTCTTAAATTGACTGTGTACTCTATTAATGTTTGTAAACTTTAGAAATCAGTTATAGTGTTCATTGTAAATAAATATACATAATTATACAAAGCGGTTTTGCCAACTATGTTTCTTCTTGGCTTTCAGCATAATTCAATGAATTAACATTAAATACTGTTCATGAGTTTTTTTATAAAAGGATTTCTCGCTTTATTTTCCATCCTACGTATTTTTCTAAAAATTGTTCCAAAATATTGTTTATCTCTAATAAAAAAATCTGGATGCGAAAAAATAATGAAGGCTTTGATTCTAAAATGTTAATTTTAATAAGGTGGTTGTAATAGCTTAGTACTATCTTTCTGTCAGTGTTGTTTTATTTTAACTTATACTTTACTGCTTTCTGAGTTTATCTGAACAGTAAAATTTGCTCGAAGGCAAATCAAACTGTATTCTATGGCACTACACTCTTGTGTCTCGTGTGGTCAGTAATTCTATAGTTTACATGATTTATGTTGCTTCAAAGATATCATTATTTATTTTTCCTATTTTTGTTTTTATCTGAGCTTAACTATGTGGAAATGAAGTATCTAGAAAAATTAGCAAGTTTCTTATTTTTGTGTCTTTTATACCTAGCTTGGTAACTCTGAATATGTGTAAACCTCAATTCAATTTTAGCTATTTGTTTGCAGCCCTGTATCTAGAAAGTAAAACAACAAACTAAGTTTTTTAAAAAAAAAAGAACTAGCTAATTCAGTGTATTTTTTCTCTTCTGTACTAATATATAGCATAGAGCTGGTTTTCATTCTTCATTAGCTAACACTGTTTGTGCATACAGATTATTGTTTTTACCTTGTTAGACAAATTTTCAAATTCATGCAATTTGTTAGTACCACAAAGTTCAGTAAGGTTAGGTTAGGTTAGGTTGCAGTGGCAGTTCCCACAAGGGAACACACGTAGGCCAAGCATTGGCCCTTTGTGATACCATACAATGAAGATTGATTCTGCAGTGGGAGTCCTAAATTTTGCCTAACTCAAGTGTATTTAGAGTAGGGATCTTTAACGAGTACCTGACATCGTACAGGCTCGGGACCAACGGTTTAACGTCCTTCTCCGAGAAACGACGTGCTCAGATTTATTCACCTCCCGCGTGAATAAATCGAGGGCCAGGTGAGGATTGAAAAAGTTCAGTAAACATCTTATTATTATAAAAAAAAATGTCCGTCTTACCTTATAAATCAGTGTTATCGGCGCCCAACCGTTTTCGTACGGATTGCATTTTCAAACAGGACTGATAATTGACAGTACCAATCAACAATGAACAGTCCAACTTGAAGATGCATAACGTGTGAAATCCTTGGGTCGCTCTGACACCAATTTACGACGTAATGACTTTTATAATAATATAAAATTTTCTAATAGTTACATAAAGTAGTTTAATTATTTAATTTAATGCAGTTTTCATCACTAATTTGGAACATCATGTTGTTGAAAAGATAGTATTATATCTAAAGCAGGTATCGCTGTTGTTTTATGTATACCTCTAAAGTGTGAAATAGCAAAAGAAAAGAAATTATTTTATTATAGTGCATACTTACTTTACTGATGGTAAAGAAATAAGAGCATATTTCAGAGTTTTCTTTTATTCCAGCATTTTTTTGTGGAAGAAAACAGTACTGTATAAAGAAGCATTGCACATCGTCAAACTGTTACTATTGTATACTTAATGAATGGTGGGTAATTGAATGACGTCTACTAATGTAACATGTTATTAATAGTCATGATATAATAATTGAGTCAGGACTTCTTTAATGCAGATAGTTCAGTAAATCCTACAAACTATTATGAAGAAATCTATGTTTTCAGTTGATAAGAGTATACGTTATGAACAAACGTTATGAGCTAGTATTTGGCTATTTCAGATGGCAGAAATGTTAAAAGTACGAAACAACTGAGTTGATTCTATTCCGGTTATTATGAATTATGTCGACTGGGAGTTTAGCCCTTCAGTAGAGCACAGGCTTTAAACCCTCTACAAAGGATTGTGCAGCTCCCACATGAAAAATAAAGTGGGATTCTTCATTCGACTCCCGAATCTGCGGTAATACTGGAATGTAGACTAAATACTAGAGTATTGGTTTGCAAAGTTGAGAGGATATCTCGATGCACCAGCCGTTTGGTTCTATCAGGAAGAATCAAGGAACGTGGTAGATTCTGGGAGGTTATCATTGTTGACGAAGTGCACTCATGGCTTTTTGTACTACTACAATATGGTAGTGTTGGTCAACCAGGTTCTGGTAGCTACCTCTATAGTATAGTTGCTGCATTGAAACTCAATTAAGACTTATCATAAATTAAGCTGTCACATACCACCTTACTATGGTATTAACACTTCAAATTGTATGAACAATTATTCACATAAGCTGTTTGTAATAATAACTTGTACAATTGCTTCTGATGTTGTTATAAGATTGATAATGCTTGTGTATTCATTGAAATAATTATCGTTATATATTTCTCTTGAATTCAGCGGAGATGACGCTATTTATATGTCTATCTAAATAAGGCTACTCCAATCCAAGAGTTGGCAGATAACCGCACTACCTAACATGGCTTGAAAACGTTTAGAACTAACAGAATGAACATTCATTTCTTTTAAAAATTTAAACACATATATAACATGTATAACAGATCCCGTTTTTACATTTAAACAATATCCCTAATAAAACAATTTTTTTTTGAGGCTGGAGAAAGGTAAGACGTTGTTAAATGTTTTATTTTTTGTAAATCTTAATGCATTGAATTGTGTAATCCGTGCCATTAGTTTAAAAGTAATAATCCCTTCATGCAACTGTTTATATCTTGATTGTTTCATAGATCCACGCCTAGGATCGCTGACGCCTCCTCCTGACAATCAGATAAAATCTAAACTCCTTAAAGAACCAAGGGTTCAGGGATACCAACTCTTGTTGATAAGTGCCCGAGGCAAACAACCAAAGTCTAACCTACAGAGGTGATCTAATCTAATATTAAACATCAAAGAGGCCTAATTAATTTCCTAAATTAAACTTAATTATGTAGAATTATAATGAATATAAATGTTAGTAAAAGACTGTAATTTTAACAGCACTTCTGAAACCTTTAGTATAAACATTTTCCCATTCTCCGGCAATCTGAAGCAGTCGTAGGAAAGTGTTCATTCTGATCTAGCAATACCTTTTTTATCGCTAGTTATTCAGCTCTTCCTACAACTTTTCATTTTTTTCTTTTAATTACTCCTACCCTCTTCTTTACTCTTTTTTCTACAATTATTTTTTTCATTGAATTCTTTCCTTAATTAAAAATTAACCTTTTAAAATCTAGCAATCAAAACAAAAATATTGGTCTGATAATTATATTTATTTGTGAAACATAAAATTTATACCCGTCTTATTATTTGTGTAAAACCCTTCACTAATGGTTATTAAAAATAATGAAATATTAACTTGATGGGGAACAAATTAAAAGTAATCGAAATAAATCTAGTAGAAAATTTTACAATCTCAGAAGAAATTGTTTTCCATATTGTCATTTCCAATTTTACTTATTATACTAAAATCAACATGTATAATATATATTTTATAATGAATATGACAATAATATTAATAAAACTATTGATACATTTTAACATTATATATAATGTATATATTGTTAAAATGAATTATATATATATACTTGATGGTATATACATTTATGATATATATATATATATATATATATATATATGGATTAATTTACTACAATTAAACAATTTTTGAAACAATGCTCTAAGGCCTTTTGTGAACACATCGTCAGAGAGATGAAATCGTTTCTAAGACGAAAGGCTTTAGAGCATTGTTTCAAAAATTGTTTCATTGTGGTAAATTAATCTATCTATTACATCAAGTGTTTTTTGATTATTATTCACATACATATATATACACTTGAAAAAACTGTAACACAAAAAGAAACGTAACAAAGGATTCAATATTTTATTTTCAATATTTCGACAGTTACGGTGGTCGTCTTCAGGAGAAGTGTGTAAAGCGTGACTAGGAGTTGAAAAGAGTGGGAGACAAGAGGTGTATTTTAAAGGACTTCAGTGCAAGAAATATAATAAAGGGGTAGAAATGGAGGTCAGGGTATATAAGAGTTCAGGAAGAAATAAGTAACAAACTATCTGCTAGCTGTCAACCCTCTTAGGTAAAGGTATGGCCCACGTCAATTCTTAGTCGAGATTGAAGGCTCTTGATAATGGCAATATCTTTATCTTCGAGGGTTGATAGCCAGCCGATAGCTTGTTACTTATTTCTTGGTGAACTCCTTTGTTTACCCTTAACTCCCTCTCCAGTCCTTTATTCACTTTCCTTCACTCTCACCCTTTAAAATACCTCTCTTGCCCCCCAGCTTTCTCAAGCTCACACGGATGTTTCTACATCAATGGTTTCAGTATCAGTTTGATTCTGACGAGGACTGCTTGTTTCAGTTGAAAGACCTTTATTACTGTGGTTTAGATATTTTTATATGCAAAATATATATAAATGAATGAATTACGAAGGTATGTGTCTACACAGGATGATACCACATCCTTAAATAGTTTGTAGAAGTCAGCGATAGTTCAGAGTGCGGTGATAAGATGAAGAGGTTGGCTTTGGAACACGCCGTTCAGCTAACGTCATATCAGAGTTGGTGTATAGAGGGTTGAGTGTAGAGTGTAAGGTGTTAAGAATGAAGAGCTTGCGTTGAAGTACACCCTGTTGTCCCACACGAGTCAGTACCTCCGATGCCTCTCTCTCTCTCCTTCATCTTGATAACGCTCTTCATTTTACGGTCCCTAGCTCCATCTGCTCGAGGCCATGAATAAATAGTTCCTGGTTCAACCTAATCCAACCGGATCATGCTCTAAAACTTTACCAACCATACACTGTAATCTAGAATCTTGTATCCCTGACAGGCATAGGTTTAAAGAAAAAAAAAAACATCTTTCCTAGAAGGCAGTTTTTAAAATAACAATATTACAGCCGAATGCAAAATGGGAATCAGCCAACTGTGAAACTGCTCAGTCATTCATGCTGACCAAGCACGATATGCAAGTGATGCGACTCACTTCAACATTTCTGTCTTAATATCTCATAAAACTATGAAGACATTTTCGGGTAGTGTAATATCAAAGCAATGTTATCATGCCCATGGTATAGAGATATGTAATGTTTCTATATCTACATGAAAAGTTGCTATCTTTTCTAACTTCCCCGTCCTTTTTCTCTCAATTTCTTAGCTGTTATACCTAGTCTATTCTACATACAACTTCCTTATTTTCATGATTTTGTTTATCTTTTGCACAGGTCCAATGAGATGTTTTTCATATTGGCTTGGTTTTTACCTGCCATAGAAAGCATTGATCCGTTTAATAATCTTCCAGTTTCCACGCATGCTAATTCTCATGAACTTCGTTTTCACAACTACTCTATAGATACTCCTGATTCTGATCATAATTCTAAAGTCTCTTTACCAGGCTTTAGAATATCCATATTTTTGTCTCCTCAGAGATAGATCTGCTTTAATCAATAATTAAGTTTTATATTTCCATTTTTTACTGTTTTTATTTCATTTTTTTTTCAATTTTGTGTATCTTTTATATTCCATGTAAGTATTTTCTCCATGAGGTAGTAACAAGGATCTTTGTTTACACTTTTTACCTTTCATCATGTAAAAAGTTCAGAAATGTTACTAAGATCTTTCAACGCAGAAACTGTCATTCAACTTGAGATTCAGAGGTATGTTACTTGAAAGATTGATTTTCCGTTTTGTGGTTCCTACGTTAATATTTATTCAATAATTTTATTGAGAAAGTGCAGTTTATTTTCATGAATCACATTCACCTATCTCTAATCTGTATCAGCCAACAATTGTTCCGTATTAAACTAGAGATTTACAACAACTATGAAATTTCTTTATAATGACTTACTTTTTGTTGAATCATCGTCGGGACAAAAACATGCTATTTCAAGCAAACTAATAAAATTACGGGAGGCAACCTAATCTAGCTTCAAAATGCAACACCTTTAAGCCGACGTTTCGTCTATATTTGTAGACATCTTCAGGGCTACATCAATACAGAGTTTAGTTACTATAACATTAAACATAATTATATTACATTATTTTATTAATATACATAATTACCTTAGTATTTTTCTATTATGAGGAAGTAACTACATAACGGTTTATGGTCAAATCAGCTAGTGTGCTGCCCTAGTGACAGTTTTTTGAACCTTCTAATCAGACTTGATAACTCAAAATAACCCTAAAAACTCATTAAAAATATATCAAACAAGAAAAAAGGACCAGGAAACTACAAACATATTTACTAATCACTAAGTAATATATTGTATATTTTACTTAGGTTTCTGTATCTGTTTTTTTATTGCACACATTCTTAATTTTCCGAATGTGAATCATTTCTTTTATAAGCCTCTTATTTTTATTATTTTCAAAGTCTATAATCTTAGTATCATCTAAGCTAAAGTTATGACTATTGTTAATTGAATGATGGGCTAAAGCACAAAATGTTTTTTTGGATTTAATGTCGTATTTATGTAGAGCTAACCTATCTTTTAAGTACTGTTTTGTTTTCCTAATGTAAACTATATCGCAATTTTCGCACGGAGTTGAATATATATAGTTGAATATATGTATATATTTGTCCCTTGGACAAATGATTTGGGAATTAACACCAGCCCACCAGAAAGTTGTTAGAAAACTAGAGCAGACCAGCTTAAAAGTCGTGATCGCAGAAGCTGCTGTTTATTTTAATGAAATATATGTATATATGAAAGAAATTTATTTTTGTCATTTTCTGCATATATTTTTTTATAGGAAACCGTAAGGCATTTGTTATAGTAAGAAAAAAATTGTGTGAAATATTTTCCCACAAGCGGGAAAGTCTTGAGAGAGAGAGAGAAAGCTAGTGGGTGTATGTGTGTGTGGGGAACGAGATGTTATGGGAGAGGTGTCCCTAGGTGGAGGATAGTTTAAATGACTTCACGCAGTCGGGTCACGGACAATAAACTGTATGAAAAAACTTCCCATAATGGTGGGATGATCGGAGAGGGCAAAAAACACGGCATTACCCATTAGGAGTGGAGCGTGGAGGCGAGGAGGGTCTTCTGACGATAGGACACCGAGACCCAACGAGAAGTGGTCAAATGCCCAACAACCTACTCGCAATTAATCAAACATTTTGACCATTTCATACTGCTAAAATAGTTTGCACTCTCATTCGTTTTAGGGTTTTTTCTGATTTTCTCAAAACTAGATGACTGAGGAATATCTGTGACCCAATCACTATCTAAATCATTGGTATTTAATATGACAGAGTAATATGATTTTTTTTTTGCTTCGAATACTGTAACTACAACATTGCTACACAATGAGGCCATCTGATTATATTTGATAGTATGTATTTTAGTTCATGATTTCACATATATAACTGAAGACATAAAGTTTAATCCATAAATTGTACAATGCGTAATTATATGGTATTTACACTTACTGGGGTAAATGGATATTACGAAGTCTCCAAAAGAAGGGTTTTATTCAAACTACGCGTTTTTAACACGCCGTGTTCATCGTCACGTAAACTTCTACAATACAAATTACAATTAAAAATTATAAAAATAATCAAGAATTATATGCAATAAAATGAAAAATGAATAGCATACCCAATGAAAGGACATACCCCAGAGCCATATTAAACTAGACCGGCTAAAAGTTAAAATACACCTGCGTAACGTGACTTTTTTTCACTCTTTTATTTAATTTAGTTTGTATTGAAACGGAGGGTCAAGCGTGGTTTAAGAGTAGTGTTCCTGGCTTTAGTACCCAAGAATTCAAATTCGAATCTTGGCCATGGCTCTAGATTTTTCGTTGGCATGAAACTCTTCGGCACGCCATCTCTTGGGGAGGTCATAAAGCTCGTGGTCATAATCCTGTTTGACATCTTCTCATGTCAGAGGTTCCTACTCCAATAATTTTGAGTAAAGCAAAATTTAAAACTTTTAATAATGAATGAACCCAGTTACGTAGCTTGGACATAACTGAAATAAGTGCAATAATACTGATCACCTTGAGTTTCTAGAATAACACTGGAGATGCAAGCATGTAGAAGTGCAGGTTGAAGAACAACTTTTTTACTGATTAATTGTACATCAAGTATAGTGATCAAGAAAGGAAAGCTTACGTAGTTTTTGACGAATTTACTCGTTTTGAAGTCCTACCAATTAATTATTTATATTCTTAAGATATGGTGTACATGTTGAGGAGTGCATGCAACATTTGTAATCACTCTATAAGACTGACAGTTTGAGGTATCCTTATTTTTTTAAAATTATTATAAAATGTGTGAGATGTACAACCCTAGGAGGGAAAATTAAACTTATTGTTTTTTCGTAAACTATTACTTTATGGAAAAGCGTCTTTATATCTAAATATGTACATAATATCTCCTCGGACTTCTGAGTATACTAGAAAAACAACTTTTTCTATTTATTATATTTTCAACAGGATTTCGCAATAAACATGTGAAACAATAATCTACCTCTAAACAACAATAAGAAATAATAAAAAAAGCCTCAGCTCTTTGAACCGTAACAAGGGGTCTTCGTCAGAGGCAAATCCCAACTGATTTGGTCAACTCCTCCATCAGTTGCGATGAATCTGACGAAAACCGCTTATTACAATTGAAAGGTCGTAGTCTTTTTTTTTTTCTTAATTCTTATTGTGCTCTGAAAATGCTTTACAAAATTTCATAAATTTTGAATTTTTAGTAGAGGTAATACAATACTAGAAGGAACTATTAAACTATCCTGTATCCCTTTTTCTCTATAGTTCAATTATTTTTTTTAAAAATACACATAGGAATCTATGTGTAGATTATTTTAAAATCTGAAGAAAAATTGACACTAATATGTAATAAAGATTATTCATAATCAGTTATAATTACAATATCTAATAATCGAATGTTTTCCTTATCTCGACCACAAATATTTAACACTATTTTTCTTTTTTATCGAGGTTTGATCTAGGTTCTATAATACAACACCTGTATACAACATCAATACAGAATTTAATTACAATAACATAAAAAGTAATTATATTACATTATTTAATTAATATACATAATTACCTTGGTATTTTCCCAAGATTTTCCAATTTGTAGAAGGAAAGAACTACAAAACGGTTTATGTTCAAATCAGCTAGTGTGCTACCCTAGTGACAGTTTTTCGAACCTTCTAATCAGACTTGATAACTCAAAACAAGGGTTTTTCGGGTTGTTTCCTGACAATAGAAAAATACCAAGGCAATTATTATTATAATTACTATTATTATTATTATTATTAATATTATTATTATTCTTATTATTTGAACGGTTTGTGTTCAAATCAGCTCGTGTGCTGCCCTAGTGACAGTTTTTCGAACCTTCTAATCAGACTTCATAACTCAAAACAATGGTTTTTAGGGTTGTTTCCTCACAATAGAAAAATACCAAGGTGATTGTGTATATTAATCAAATAATATAATATAATTATGTTTCATATTATTGTAATTAAATTCTCTATTGATGTAGCCCTGAAGATGTCTACAAATATAGACGAAACATCGGGTTATAGGTGTTGTGTATTATAGAAGCTAGACCAAACCTCGATAAAAATGAAAATAATATGTAATAATAAAAAAAAACTATTCAGATTATTAAACTAGAATTGCTCTAGAATAGATAAAACCAAAAAGTATTGTTTATAATATTAGCAGTTACTTTATTCTGTACCTTTCAGATATTTTTCAGCTGTATTCTTCTTATATTCTGAAGCAAACTTATATTTTTCTCTATTATTATTATTATTATTATTATTATTATTATTATTATTATTATTATTAAAAGTCAATTTGATTTTTTATTTCCAAATGATTTTATCTGTCCAAAGAATTAGAAAACAATCCATATGAATATATATGTACAATTATTTTATTATTTTTTCTGCTGTGTAGTAATTATCATTGTATGCACTCTCTCAAATGATAATCAGAACAAATTAAAAGTATAATTAACAATGCAAACTCAGCCGTGCCTAATTAATTGCGTTCATTACGCATTGATTATCCATCAGATTTCATTGTTTATCACTTTCATTCCTTTTAGTGGTTATATTAATAATATATATCAATATGTGTTGCAAATCCAACTTTTTAGTTATACTGTTGGTGATTTTACCATTAGATATTTTATTTACTAAAGCATAGGACTTAAATTATTAACATTGTGTGAATTAATGCTAGTGTTAATTCCTTTCTTTATATTGTTTAATACTTTATTTCATTTTATGTTGTGCTTTTTCATCTACGAATAATAACCATTCAAAAGAAACATACTTTTCAGTCATTTCCCGATTGTTTTACAAAAACGTAACAATTGTACATTCTCATTAAACTCAGTGATGTTAAAATAAATCAAATTATTAAACTAATGTTTTGTTATTTCTGATAATAGTTTATTTACCGTAAGTAGGCTGTCGGCCACTACAGATCATTGTTAAGTCAGTAATATTATCTACAAGAATTCAACTGTACAAAGATTTCAATTAAAAATGTTTTTTTCTTTATTTCCCTTCAGTTCCTGCTATACTTGTTTAGAAATATTTTCCATTTCCTGAAATCTGAAAAGCTTGTGGATCACACTTATACTTTTCTTTATTTTCTGTATTGTTTTTTTATGTAGGAAAATTAGTATGGGGTTCATTATTTAGGATATATTTCAATTTTGTAAGATTAAAAAACTTAAATTTTAAGAACAATAAAACAATATGAGCCGCATTGGCTATTAAGTTACATTATTGTTTTCAATTTTTATGTCTCCAAATACCTAGTTAAAAATATATTGTGTATTAATATAAAATAATAATAACAATAATAATACATAATATTGTACATTAAATATATTATAAAATATATAATGTTATAAAACATCATTGATTTGAACAAAATGAAATAATCAATAATTCACTGCTTTCATTCAAAAGTGGCTTTATTTTTTGCTAAAAGTTGCTTCACAACTGCTATGTTTAACTTTTATTTACTTTCTTTATGCAGCCTAGAGTAATGGATTAGTTTAGAATATAAAACTTTTTTAACTGAAAATACACTTTTGATGTGATCTGAATCTTATGAAGTATGTTTTTCAATTTGTCGTGTGTGTGTGTGTGTGTGTGTGTGTGTGTGTGAGTGCATGCATGCGTGTGTGCGTGGATGTTTGGGTGTGTGTGTGTGTGTGTGTGTGTGGTGAGTGCATGCATGCGTGTGTGCGTGCATGTTTGGGTGTGTGTGTGTGAGAGAGAGAGAGAGAGAGAGAGAGAGAGATAAAAGTGAGAAAAAGAGACTACGATATCTTAAAAACCATAAAAATGATAATTACCAAATTTCAGATTATTTTCTCGTTAACCCATAGTTACAGTTGTTAAATAAAGTGCTTTGGCGCTATTTTTCAATAACGATTATTTATGTGAAGTAAATTCAGTTCTTGCAATTTGTTTGAATTCTATGCACAGGATTAAAATAGCTAATATTCTGACTTTTTAATAGCTTATTAAGAAATAGACTGCGATGAGCTTACAAATTGTGCTATAGGGTCAAAATTTTAGAAAACTCTTCTAGATAGAGATGAACCATATTTTGAAGGTCACCCTCTAAATTAATATAGGCCTTAAACAAGAGGCAGTTATATATAGATAATAAATATCCGATTTGATCCAATTTGTATAAACTAATAGAAAGAAATTGAACAATTTTACTTCAGTAAATAATAAGTGGGAAATGTAAATTTACGTATTTCTTTCTGCCTCAGCTTCTGTCGAGAAATGAGAAAGCGCGGCTATGAATACCTGATTATTTAATTAACTTCAGTGAAATTTATATTTTTTTCTTCATTATTATTAATATTAATAGTTATATCTCCAATTAAAATATTTAATGAAATCATCTGTAAGATTTTATTTTTTTTTTTAAGAATTTTAACTTAATTTTTGGAACTTAAATAATTTAATTTTTGAGGAGTGTATATTTTTCGATATAACACACATTATTTTATAACGGGATAAATGAAAACAATGTGGCGTCTGTTTGAAGCTAAAAGAATTATAATTTAATTAAATAAATGGAAATTGTAAAAGACAAAGTGAGGAACACAGTGATTGGAAAGCCATTATTGAAAGAGGCTGCTATCCTATTAGTAAAATAGTGATCAAGTTAAAATAACAGGAATGATATTTGCACACAATGCTTCATCTTTGGACTAAGTCGGGGCCTCAATCTTCCTGATCCATCCATTTACTAAAAGAATCCCTACATAATACATTCAACAAATGTTAGTAATTCCTTCACTTTGTTTTGTTTTTCAAGTCAATTTTATGTCCAATATTGTTAGATAACTTCCTCTTGCAACTGCTTATTTCTAACTTAAATTGAAATCATATTATATTAATCAGTAAAAAATATATTAGAATTTCATTATTATACAATTGATTTGTATTGATGTGAAGTTATTGGTGTTCTTAAGTTTGATAAGTCGTTGTTCAAAGTTTGAAATGAAAGCGAGCGTGTATATACAACAGTACACTTCTAAAACGGGACTAGCGTCAGTTAACCAGTATCGGTCGTCGACAGAGTCGCAACGTAGAATAAATACTATAATAATTGACTCTATACTAAAGAAATTACTCCAGATTTCTCGTAGGCACATATCTCTTTAGTTCTTCTTTATACACCCTTTTATGACTGATTCTTCTTAGACAAAAAGGAGCCAAACTCGAGTCTTATGCAGCAATTTTAGCCTCAATGGTAAATATATTTTTTAATTTTCATATTTAATATTTTTTAACATTTAATAAATTAAAACTTCTAAATTGTTTTTAAATTATTCAAGTATTATAAGTCATAAAATATTTTTTATGTCTGTACTAAAACTTTTGTACAAAATTTAAATTTAAATCTCCAGAAAACTAGAGAAAGAAAGAATCTTTGTTTTAATATAATGTAAGATAAAGTACAAACCCTATGGGTCGTTACTGGTCAAAAACTTTGCTTCCTTATCCTAATTAAGGACTAATTAATGCCCCATTCATTAATTTTGGTCCAATATTAAGTGCCAGTATCATTGCCAAAGTTTTTGATCTTAATGCGCAGAAAGAGATCGCCAAAGAACTGTGAAAAATAGATCCAGGTAAAAATTCTAAATCAATAAACATGTTAACTTTTGGAATTAGTCTACATCAAGTATAGTAATATACTATTAAAAAAATTGTTGGAAATTGTTTTTTTTTATTGTTTACTATACATCTATGGGAAAGTAAAATATGAAGTTTCCACAGTACACAGGATGGAATATTTAAACTAAGCTTGTCTTCTAAGCTATATGATGAGGGTGAAATAATAGGTAAATTTGCTGAAGTTGTAAAAAAAAAACATAAATTTATTTATTATATCCTTTTAAGGTTAACTGGTACTTTTTTTTTTTAAATAGTTCAGTATTCCTAATGACGTAATTATCGTAAAGTTCGGGTTCTGGTATTAAGAATAAAAGATTTGATTTTGCTTCAATTATGGAAGATTCCTTTTATGGAAAGTTCATGAATTGCGTATTGATATTTTACCTTTACAGTTATGATGCATACAGTTTTATTTCATGACGACACGGCAGTTCTAGCACACTGGTTGTTGTGTTGCGACAATAGAACGTAAAGCATAACCAGAATGTAGTATCATCCTCCCTGGAGTGTTCCATCTTCCTTCACACTTCTTTTCCTGATGACAGTGTTAATTCTAATGTATAGAAAGAAAGTAACGAACAGTTTTGCAAGTTTTACTTTCTTAGTTTATTAATATCTGAGGAAATTATATTTTTAGCCGACTATTTTGTTTACTCTAGAAAAAGCGCTGCAGATAGCATGTTCAAACTAAATGTATAATTCTGTATTGATGAATACGTAAAATTATATTAGAATATGTTTTTTTATAAAAATTGTAAGAATTACTTGAGCTTAACAGATTTTAGCCTTCATTTCATTTTAATGTATTGAACAAGTGATCACCTTGCTCTGAATTACTTTATTCAGTAGAATGATTACATATAACATTAATAATTAGTATATATAGTAATGTTTATATATATATATATATATATATATATAAAGATTTCACATAAACACGTGAAATAACAAGCAATGGTCAAACCACAATAAGAAATGAGAAAACAAGACTAAGATCTTTCAACCGTAACAAGCGGTCTTCGTCAGTTGGGTTTTTGACTCTGACGAAGACCGCTTGTTACGGTTGAAAGATCTTAGTCTTGTTTTTCCATTTCTTATTGTGGTTTGATCTTATATATATATATATATATAGTTCAATTGAACTGTATTTGTCCATTTCGGATCATATTTTCATCGAAAAAGTGTATATATATATAATGTTCTTAAATCTTTAAGATCGTTCTTCAAGACTGATGTAAATAATTAAATAAAAGTTTTAGAAACAATGGCATTTAACAGAATACTGTTAACTGAATTTTGGTATGTTCACCTGCTTGGAGCTTGAGTTATTGTATTTGAAATACTCTAATTGGAAAGCAAATATATATATGTTTTTCAAAAGAAATTGTTTTCTTAACTGAAGCTAACTTTTAAAAAACGAAGCAAATGAGAAGAGAATACATTGTGCACAATTTTATTTAAGAGATTCTTGAAAGAAAATTATGTACTTGAAAAATAGAATATTTCTTGATTCAACATGAAAGGAAATGCATTTGCGAGCGCTAAGTAATAGGAAAAGATAATGTAATTGCATCAGGTACAAAAATACAATCTAATTTGAGGTAAAGCGAGGGCAAGCGCTAATAGGGTGAGCCATGAGTGGGGTTCAATTACAGAGTGAGTAGTAATAAATAGTGGGCTCTGGAGCGGGGCGATGAATAGGGCCAGATAGCCGGCTGCGCAATGAGTCGGGAGTTAATCAAGGGTTAGATTAAATCTGCAAGTGACATAGGTGGGAGGCCTATGTCAGTCTGGTCTTTAATTGCGTCACCAGCGGTCACGCTGTGCAGCTCATTGCAGCCAGCCTCCGTAACACTGAGGAAACCCTCAAATCCAACTCCACCTCCCTGCCTCCTCCCTCTACCTATTTCTTTCATTACCTGTCAAAACTCATTACCACTTTAAAGAATCCAATTCATTTGTTTTCTAACTTATTCTTGACTCTTCAATTCTTCCAGCATGTCACTATAATTTCCTATAAGGAAAATAAGTCGTTAACCTCTTTGTATTTTCTTCTTGACCCATCTACTTTCGTAATTTGTATACCTTCCAGAGTAAATTTATTATACTTTTCCTGAGTACTCACACGTATGAAGCACTATTTGAATCACACAATATGAAGCCAATATTACACACAATCATATTTGAGAAAAAAAAGTTCACTAATGCCACGAGGGCTCCAAATATTTTTTTTTTTTAAAAATGTTTTAATGAATGAATTATTCTTTAATTTTACCAAAATAAATTAGATGTAAACACATTAAATTACTCTTAAGTTGCATTTGTTTAATTGGAACATTGAACATTTGAAATATTAGATATTATAATTTTCTCATATTTGTATATTGCATATTTTTTATTAAAAGTTAATTTTGAAAGTTTACTCTTTTAAAATTAATATATGCACTTAAGAATATATGTGGGTTAAATGGTTTGATTAGTGTTTTTGCACATTTCTATTAATGAAGGCCAAAGAAAATGAAGTTAAAATGTTTCTTTCTGTTCAATTCAATTTTTAATACAGATATACTTAGATTTATAATTATCAAGTGTTTCTACTCTGTCAAATACCGTTATGTATGTCTGTTTGTCCGTTGACTATAGAAATGGGCAAACCACGTGTCTTTTCTTTGGGATATGTTTCATATTTTAAAATAATTACTTTTTAAGTGTTGGTGCAAAAAAAATTGTATAAATTTAGTTCATATATAATTAATGAATATGTTCATGTATAAAAATTAACTTTTTTCGTGCTTCCTTTATTGTTTTAACGGAATTAATAACTGTATGTATGTTATTAATAAACCGTATTAAACCGTATATTAAACACGTATGTTAATATCGTGAAACTAATTTATTAACATTATCGAAAAGTTCTAAGTAGAACAGTAAACTTCTTAGATACTGCCTACGTTTAAACTTAAAAGTAAATTTTAAAAATTATAACACAATATTTAGTTTAAAAATTTTAAACATATGGATTTAGATATGTTTAAAATATTAAAACACTTCTCAATAAAAAATTGTATTTTCTACAACTTTTACTTAAAACACGTTTCTTTCTGCCGTCATCTAATATCTCAACTGAAAATCTCAACAAAAAAAAATAAAATAAATAAAACAAAAAAATTTAAAACAGGTAAAACATAAAATTGACATTTACTATTTGATTATATTTTGAAAATTACTCATTCGTGATGAAGTTGTTTTTGAAGCGGAAGGTTTACATTTCTTTTTTAAAGTGTGACAATGTTACATTCGTTTCCACTTTTATTCTTTTGATAAAATTAAAAACTGTAAAATAATTAATAGTTCCTGTTTCCAACTCCCATAATTAATTACTTTCAACAACTGCTGTGTCACTGGTGACGGGGGGAGGTAATTTTGCTTATTCATTATTTTCTTCATATTTTAGTTACAAGCAATAAGTTAGTTATCCGATTAATTGTCATTTTTAAAAATAATTGTTTTCTTTATTCAGGGCGTTGCCATGGATTTAAACATAATTCTTTTTATTTATTACAATGAATTATAATTCTTTTTATTTTATTCTTTAATTTTAACGCATTCCAATGTAGTTGAAGTATAGTTCAGTTTCTTTACATCATAGAAATAAAAAAATACCAATACCAGTATTTTGAATGTGGCGGCAATGAACAATGTCATATTGATTATAATATATTTGATTCTTGAAAAAAATTTATTTTATTGTGATTTATTACAAATAATATAGATTAATAAGTGGTTTTCTTGCCATAAGGCAAGTACAGACTTCACATAAACAAAATGAACACACATATTACTATTTTTTTTCATCTCGATAGGCAGCTAGTAATTTTTTTTATAAACAGGAGGTACACGAAAAGATAACAATGCTGTAAAATAGAGTTCAATCTTGGCTGTGTGGTCCTTGTCACCATGGGAAGTGACGGTCATTCAAATGTGGCGCACACATTTTTAAAAGAATTCTTTCCTTTTGCTGTTAGAGGATATCTAGAGTGACTTGTGTGAAGAAAGGTGTTTAGAAGCGTTGGCTACTTGGGACCTCAATTAAGCGGCTACCCTTTCCAATGTTAATGTGATCGTACTTCTCCGTTATTCCTCTCATAAAAGATTACGTCAAACCCTATAAAAACTCTGATTTCGTTTTTTTTTTTAAATAGGAATAATAGGATTCTAGAGACTTGAAACAGGTTTTGTAAATTGAGTATTTTGGAGATTGTGTGGAATGAGTTAGGTGGGGGGGGGGGGGGGGGGGTTGGAGAAAGCGACTTTGAGCGGTAACTGGATTGAAAAGGATTTGTGTATTTCAGTGAGGATGATTTTGACTTGAAAGCTGTTAAGTCCTCTATTCGGGTTGTTATCATTCATTTTAAATCTATCCGGTAATGGAAGCTTTGAAGAGAGAGGGGGGGGGGGGTTTAGGAGAGACGAAAACCAAGAATCCAAAACGACTCGTGAGAGGAGGGGCTCAAGGCAAAATGAATCTTGACACTTTATAGGGCCCCTCGTAAAATAACAGTTTTGTGAGGCATTCACCAGCCGGGTCACTCACTCCCGTACCGTTTATGATTCCTTATAATTAACACCCACCACTTTTTCTAGCTTTCCAAAAGAAGAAAAAAGAGAAAAGAAATCTGTTCCAAGTGGGTTTTTTGTTTGTCATTTCAATTTGTATCTCAAGCGTGATTGCATCTTTGCCTTCACACCTCTCCTCAGGACTAATTCATTTCTTAAGTAGAAATAAAATTGAGTTCATATTAACTCACGTCCAGCCCTCTTCTTTATGACTTCTGCTAATGATTAACGCTACAACGTCCTTATCACTAGTCATTTATTTTCTACACTTCTTTTAATTAATCTAAGTATTTCTTATGTTCATTTTCTAATACATATATCTTCCATTCAGTAACAACCAAAATTCATACAGATCGAATTATTTAGTTCAAGTTTTACGCTTTTTTTAATTCATGGGCTCCTTCATCTTCTACAAATATTTTTACGGCAAAAAATGAGTACAATATAAAGAGCGAAATAATTTTACCAATAATTATTAAAGATAAGACGTTTTATTTAATTCTTAGCAAACATTCACTCAAAATGTGTAATTAGTATACCTCACCTCTGTCGGGGAGGACTTAACAGCTCTTTGGGAGAATAAGATGCCAAGATTGGGAGGACTTCGATACAGATTCGAAGAAGTTTGGCTGAATACTGAGGAAGTAGATGAAGAGTAGGGCGAGATACGATAAACCTCTTTCAGCAATTTACTCAACATGTTGGCTTCGAGAATACAATCTGTGGTGAGAGATACTAAATCACGACGATCCCTCTCTATTTGCTGGAAACATGCACTGGAACAATTCAGCTCTATCGTACTAGAAGGCTTACTAGGCTCCTTGTATTTCTGTTTTAAATTATCTTTTATATATATATATATATATATATATATATATATATATATATGTGCAAACCACAATAAGAAAATGGAAAAACAAGACTAAGATCTTTCAACCGTAACAAGCGGTCTTCGTCAGAGTCAAAACTCAGTTGGGTTTTGACTCTGACGAAGACCGCTTGTTACGGTTGGAAGATCTTAGTCTTGTTTTCCCATTTTCTTATTGTGGTTTGATCATTGATTGTTATTTCACGTGTCTATGTGAATATAATAACATATATATATATATATATATATATATATATATATATTACAACAAGAACTTGAAATAACATCAAGTTGGGTTTTGACTCTGACGAAGACCGCTTGTTACGGTTGGAAGATCTTAGTCTTGTTTTCCCATTTTCTTATTGTGGTTTGATCATTGATTGTTATTTCACGTGTCTATGTGAATATAATATAATATATATATATATATATATATATATATATATATTTACAACAAGAACTTGAAATAACATTTAACTATCAAACCACAACAAGAAATGGAAAAAAAAACTAAGACCGTAACAAACGGTCTTCGTCAGAGTCAAAAACCCAACTTAGTTGGGTTATATCATATTTATAGTCAGATATAGGAGATAATATCGCATCATATAGGTTCCGAAATTTAAATATTTCCTAGATTTAAAAGTGATTTAAGGAATTAAATTCTTAATATTCAATAGTTTTGTTGACTTTGTAATATCAGCATTAAGTTAAATATGCTTACCTGGTTTTTACTTCATTCTTACAGTGAATTTAATAAAGTAGAATAGAATTTATTAATAGGAATAGAATTAAAAAAATGTTTCTTTATTGATCATTGTACCTGTTTTTGTCCTGAATAAGAAACTTTTAATTATTTTTTGAATAAATTAATTCGTGTTTTTTTTTATAAGTTTGCTCTAATAAATCTCTAATTATGTATTAAACTTCAGTAAAAATATGAAAAATCAATAATTAGTAACTCTTATTCAGCTCTTTTAACATGTGAAATAACAATCAATGATCAAACCACAATATGAACTGTCCCAGTTGGGTTTTGACTCTGCGGGGGACCAAATGTTGCGGTTTTTTTTTTCCTTTTCATATTGTAGTTTGATCATTTATATATATATGTATGTGATTTAATAGCTCTGGAATATTTAAATTCGAACTCCAGTAGTATAGAATAGTGTCGAAATAGTATGCCTGTATGAATTATTATTTAATAAAATAATTGAGGCTTAATAAAAAGATAGTTTTTATGCGGTTCATTTAAAAATGCATGTTTGTGAATTACATGTTAGGATGTAGAAGCCACGGGAGGAGGGCCCCCGAGGTGAGTAGTAATAGACGATGTTTTAGCTGCACTCTGCACTAGAAGCATTTGTTTTTCAAACATATTCCCTGTCTTCGTTATTAGTTTCATATAATTTGTTTTTATTTAAATTATTCTTTATAACAGAATTTTAGAATTTAAATAGTTATAATTTAGGTAGATGTTATAAAATAATTAATTATTATTGTAGCTTATTTTAGAGAGAGTCATTTAAATAACGGTCATTTATTAGATGGGCCGATTAGTGTTCTAGACTAGACACATTGCTTCTGTAATCATGTAAATGAGACACAGCCAAATAACACCCCGTATTAACGTTCAGGGAATCACTTTTCAGTGAAATAGCTTAAGCTGGGTAGTCGGCATTTTATTTAAAATGTAATTTATGTGTCTATCTAGGAAAAACATTTTGTTTTTGTTTTTTACTGCACGCATCATTCTACAGAGTTAACTACGCTCTGGTAATTCAAGTATGAAGATGATAAATGATGAAGAGTAAAAAGATTCCGACTCGAATCTGAGCGGCTTCCTAATCCGATATAATGTTACTAACAATATTAACAATAATATCTAAGTCGTTTATAGAGTGTTAGGAATATAAACTAAGGGGTCAGGTTAGCTCATAGGTTAACTTACTCGCCTCTGTCCGAGGTTCGATACCCACCTAGTCCTCCATTTATTCACGTTATAAATCTGAGCACGTCGTCCCACGGAGAGGACGTTAAACCGTTGATACCTAGCCTGTACGATTTGAGGGCACTTCTTAAAGATCCTTCTAATCTAAATACACTTGAGTTAGGCAAAATTTAGGACTCATAATGTTGGATCAACAAGTATTGTGGCTCGCCCATTACTAAAATGGCTGCCGAATAATAAACGAGCCACAATTTCCTCCCCTAGAACTGCACTAAAGGTGAAAGTCTTATATGTGTAGACGTTGGAAAACAAACAAACAAAGGAACTTGAATCAGTCTTTTGAAAAATCCACAAGACAAGATGGGTGATGTTGACGATATATAAATGAGAATGTAGGAATATCGTATGGGTGGTTGGGTGATGTTGACGATATATAAATGAGAATGTAGGAATATCGTAGGGTGGTTGGGTGATGTTGACGATATATAAATGAGAATGTAGGAATATCGTATGGGTGGTTGGGTGATGTTGACGATATATAAATGAGAATGTAGGATTATCGTATGGGTGGTTGGGTGATGTTGACGATATATAAATGAGAATGTAGGAATATCGTATGGGTGGTTGGGTGATGTTGACGATATATAAATGAGAATGTAGGAATATCGTATGTTGTACTCTAGGATTCTACACAATCTACAGACACTTTAAAAGCTAAATTTTGACAAATATGCTTTGAAATATAATAAATTAAACTTCTTCTTTTCCATAGGAAGGTAATACACATTAATTAAATAACAAATTTGGTCAATACACCGCCCTAATCAAATGAATTGTTTTAGCAGCTCATAGGATGGAACAATACATTTTTATGAAATAAGAAATAACTACAATCCAATCCTCCAAATTAAGCCAAAGTATTTTTTCTGTGCTTAATGACAAAAGATACAAAAATATTCCAATATTTCTGAGACCATAACCGAAAAAAGGTTTCTAAGAGTGCTTAGAACAGAACTAGACTTTAGTTAAATAACAAATATCAAATGAAGGTTTCTTCCTACTCTTAGAAGAACCAAGAATATGATGAAATAACAAATGTAATCAATACACCAAGCTGATCAAGGTGTTAACTGATCTTAGAAAGTAAACATGGCATTTATTAATTTGTAATTTCTACCAATACATGTTTTTTTCTACTCTTAATAAAGAAAAGACTTAAAATGTTCCTGAACATTAGTGATAGCTATTTCAAAGCAACCACCGGAAAGCAATATATACTTTAAATAAGTAAAGTAGTTTTTACTTCAAATGATGGACTTGCTTAGTTGATTATTGTGCAGCATAATGACTGCAAATAAACCTTTTTTTTTGGTTATGGTTTCAGAAATATTGGAGTGTGGTATTTTTTTATCTATTGTCATTTTTTAAGCGCAGTAAAATATTTAAATGATGTATTTTTATTAGAATAACAATTAAGTTAAGTTTAGGTTTAATTTAGGTTCAGTTCGTTTGCTTTCCAACGCCCACAATTATAAGACGATTTTTTTCACCTCTGAGTGCTGTTGTATGGGCGGGAATTGTAGCTCACTTATTTGTAACAATTCTATTACTCACCCATTTTAGTAATGAGCGAGTCACATTGCCTGTTGATTTTACATAGGGAATCCTAAGTTTTACCTAGCTCAAATGTATTCAGAGTAGGGATCTTTAACCAGTACCTGATATCGTACATGATCCTGGTTTAACGTCCTCTCTGAACAACGACGTGTTCAGATTTATTCACCTCCTACGTGAATAATCCGAATGCTAGGTGGGTATCGAACTCCAAACCTACCAGTTCAGAGGCGAGTACATTAACCACTGAACTAACCTGGCCGTTTGGTATTAGAAAATGATATACTCTCCATGAAACCTTTTCCAGTTTTTGAACCTTCCCTTCTGACATACCTAAGAATACCTTTGAATGTCAAGGGTAAATGGTGTTAACTTTCAAAAAAAATTGGTTTATTTTCGTTCAGTACATTAAAATTAAATATTATTTTGATGGTTTTGGTTTTAAAGTAGGATATTTTATTAATTAACAGGAATCCGTTTATTCAGTTTACTGGAGTATATATTTTTTTTAAATTATTCATAGTATTAGTAAATTTTATACATAACACATATTAATTCATTATTTCACGATAATTTTATTCTAATTGGTTTTCATTTAAATTGCTTGAATATTACTTTAAGGAGTATTAAGGAAATGAAAAATTATTACTAAGTATTATTTGTGAGCTGGAATGTTTTTGGCGGATTGTGGGTGTAAGTTATGTATAGTCCAGGTGGAGAGGTGACTGGGAAGGATGGGGAAGAAAGAAAAAAAAAAACAAGAATGGACGCAGGTTTGATTGATGGAGAGGAGGCACAATGGGGCCTAATTAGGGAGCGCTACCGGAGGCCTATAGAGACCTCAGCAGCCGAAGGTGCCTCCCACCTGCCTGCGTGTCCAGCACAGCTCGGCGTTTTGGCCTAACATTTTGTCTTATCCATCGGGGAATGTGTCATCAATATACGCAGCCATACATCCTTTATTCTGTATTCCTAGTCTGTCAGAAACATTGTGGATATATCTTATGCCCACATAATCCTATTGTCAGGTCATTACAATGTCTCATTGTCATATACAGAAGGTATCCTTCTGTAATAACACAACCCTTGACTTACTTTTCTGTCAAGAGCATATGTATTATTATTTATACGTACACTCTTTAGCAGCTCTAACATTCACTTCGATATGACCTTCTTTGAGTCTATTCTAGGAGTACCCAATCAATGCATTAAACAAATAAACGGCCCTTTGGGATAAAATATCTAACGGTTCAAAGAAAACAACACATAGAAACAGTATACATCTCACTTCAATATGAGGACCTCGTCGTCATCAGGATAAGGAGAAGAAGAAGATGATGAGTTGTGTATTGTTTCTACGAGTTCTTTTCTACATTGTCACACATCTATTGACAATATTATCATTCATTATACTACTCTTCTAACTCCATCGGTAACTCTTGAGAATATTTTTATTATCCAATCTTTCGATAAGTAAAGTTTGTTCTTCACCCTTAAACTGCTTAGTTTCCTTCAAGCTATAGTTCTATACTCTGATTCGGTATTCAGTAAATTATAGTAAACATTATTTTAAAGGTCAAATAAATGATACATTTATTGTTTGTATTTTTGCTGATGTGCAAAGATAATTGCACGTGCTGAACAGCAGTCAGACCTTAAAAATATTTGTAATCGGAGCCGAAGTCATCGTTTTCTTAACTAGCTCCAAAATATAGTATAATGAATTTCTCCCATTTGTGACTATCAAGCTGTCCAATTCCTTTTTTTTTTTTTAAATTTTGACTATTAGTTTTAAATTATAATTCATGTTTGAAAGAGTGATATAACTGCTCGGTTTTCTAAGATTTACGCTACCTCTCTCGTAAAATCAAGTTAACCAGTTTTGGGCCTCATAACTATTGTTAAAGTGGTACTCTACCTTAAAGCGGGAGGGATTACTGATTACCTCATACAACTTTCGTGATGATAATATCCTTTATTTTTTAGCCTGTCAGAAAATGTATGCTTCAATTTCTGATTATGTTTAAATATAAATATTTTGTTTAAAGTGGTAATTACATTCAAACTGGTTCTTGTAGAGCCTCAATCATTGCTCTACTTTGCTAGATTTGGTGTTAATTGAATTTGATTTTAATTCAGTAGACTGTGATTGTTTTTGTGAAGTAATGAAAACTATTTCATCGATATTCTGCTAGTACTTTGATGTTGTTCTCTATGCAGCCCTTGTAGTGAATGCCATTATGACAAAATTGGGTAGAAAAGTTTATCAAGTGCGACGTCATTATTGTAGTTTGCGGTTATTTGAGTGGTGGGACGGAAGAGCTTTGATTGGATGGAGGTCAGTTTTTGGTAAGAGGCTGGGGTCAAAGGGTGCTTAATGATGGAGATGGCTCGAGGCCAAGGCTTAATTCCTAGTTAAAAGCCCTTTCGGGTAAATTGATTAAGTGTGGCCTGGGGTAAGTTTTAACAAGTGGTGCAAACTAGAAAGGCATTAGCATTGGGTGGACAAACCTTGGAAACAATGTAGCGGGCCGTGTTGTCAGTGGCTAATAGAGCCGTCTAATGCGGGCGCCTTTCTCTTTTACTATTGGATGAACTCTAATCAGTCGCTATGGATGCGACCGATTAATTGCATTCAGCATTATTCATGCGAGCGGTAGATTGATGCGGATCTGAGCGCCTCAGGGCGAATACTCGTCCAACTCAGCTATCTCCCACTAATTGACTCTCTATCTAACAGTCCTTACGAGTGATTTTCAATTATTCATTCTTGATTAGGGCAGGCAATCAGGCGCGCCTCGTTCGCCGGCTACCTGACGACCCTGCCTTCACCTGTCGCTGTTTAGCCTCTTAATCTTTGATTACCAATCTCATCCCGACAATCAACTCACACGATAATCAACTTGCCTTCAAAGCTATGTAAATCGATGAGTTGAGCAAACAACTTCAATTTAGATCACTGCTTCAATTGATGACGAAACATAGCTTGCTGTATCAAACATGTTTCAATCGACTGGGGCGCTTCTTTGTACAGTCATGCTGCTCAGTAGTCACACTCGTACCGATTATCATCTCTAGAAATTATCTAAGTCAATATGCACTACTTCAACGACAAATATATATATATATATATACTAAACCACCAATATATATATGTGACATTACAGAAATCAGCGCTAAAAGAAACAGATGGAAGAACCAGTATATTGATTTAGCTTCTCGACCACTCACTCTTAAAATTCAAAATAGGTTTCTTCAGGTTTTAGTCCAAAGAATTAACTACTGCTGATAATAAGCCGACGTTTTGTCAAAAATTGTTTGGCATTTTCAGGGTTAAAAACAATTTATGGAAAACTTAAGTAGTGAAAACAAATATAATCACAGAAAACCAATACAATCACAACCAACAGAAAACAATTGTGTTCGTTGTGTTTTTTGTTTCCTTTACTGCGTTTTACTCCGTTTTTTTTTTAAATTCAGATAAAAATCTTTGAAGTGTTCATTAATCACTATTAGAGGACAGTTCTTTGAAGTTTTCTCCCGGAAAGACAATTTATGTACGCATTGCATCCGATTTAATTCACATTTCTTAAGTATTCAATAACATAGTTATTAAATAATTAATAGAATATCAAATTGATTATTAGATTAAATATATTTAGCATGTATAAAATGTTAACGAAAAAGCCATAATAAGAATAATTTTAATTGAAAACGTATCAACAGATTTTTAGGAAAATAAAAAAATGAAAACCCAATTTTTTACAGATAATGTTCTTCTGAAAAGTGTTATTTTGGTGCGGGCTTACTGTTCCGTCCCAGGAACTTAAATTTGACATTTGGTAAACATAGCTCTTTTTTATTTTTGAAATATCCTGCTGACACCTATTTGTAAATATTTTATTGAATCATTTGACTTGTATAAGTCTATTTCTGTTCAACACTCGATTTCGAAATGTTAACCCAAATGCATTACTATATTTCTCTATATTTTGAATGGAAGGAAAATGAATGTAAGAACAGAGCAAAAGAGTAAAGTATTCCAAATAAATGTTAAGTCTACGGAATCCTACATATGGTAGGGATTTGATTGGTTTTAGTATTACAGCAGTTATGGGCCATCCCTTAAGCTTTCACTAGTTTCTACTGCAGTATCAAACAATAGAGGTAATAAATGTACAGGTACTAAAGCCTAAGAGATTTAACTGCAGATACTAAATCAGTGAATTTTCGATAGTCGTAGAAGAAGGATGTAGCTTATTTATAAATATGCAGTTGTTTTAAATATGCTCGTAAGTGTATTAAGTACTTCGTCGATAGTTTTACTTTCAATTGCATGTTTCTGAAAATGAAGTGTAAAATGAGTTCGCAATTTTCAAACTTTGTTTCTACTTGAGGTAGTCATATGATGTATACTACATTAAATGTGGGTTGGTGATATTTCGAGACGGTTGTTGCGAGGTTGTTTTATTAAGTCACTTAAGGTTATAAAAATTTTGTTGCGAATTTTATTTATAAATGAGTAGAAATATACAACTCAAATTGAAAATTAAAAGTGGGTCACATTTTTCAGACGTAATAATTCTTTGCATTGTATTTATTTAAGCAAGACATTATTAAATGCGACAGGGTAATATATTATGATTATTTTGGTCTATTTGTGTCCAGACAATTGTTATTTCTCAAAGGATTACCTCGCAAAATGGGTGCAATATTGTGAAGCGGCCTGTTCCATTGGGATTTCTATATTGGTCTATGCATCTGGGTTTGATGTAGGTTATATATGAGGAGGGGTGGGGGGCAATAAAAAGGATTTGGGTTGCGGGGGCGGGTGGCATGCGGCCGATATGAACTATAAGGGAATAAATCTGACAGGTCCAGGGATCCTGGCTCCACCTGACAAACGCCACCCCCTTATCCTCCTCATAGGATCACTCTGTCAACCAAGTCGTTATTCACATTCTTCCAGTCAACACCTCTCTTTACATTTTACTCACATTTCAAAGCTTTCTTTTTTCTTCTTTATTTCTGCATTCTCACTTCTTGTTAACATCATAATTATTTATAAAACCAAAAAGAATACAATGTATTTTTAACAACAGCCTTTTCTAACTACATTATGCGCAACATCAAATTCATAAGTTTGATTATAAGCAAAAAACAAAGCAAAGCATCAGCAAATAGCTTTTAAATATATTTATATATATATTATACTTTTTCGATGAAAATACGATCCGAAATAGACATATACAGTTCAATGTACATAAAGAAACATAGAGAAATTAAAAACACACACTTACAGGCTTTAATTTTCGGTTAAACCGTCTTCAGGAGAGATAAGAGAGGGAAACCAAACGCACTGGTACATAGGACTCCAACCGTCTCTGTACCAGTGCGCTTGGTTTCCCTCTATTATCTCTCCTAAAGACGGTTCAACCGAAAATTAGAGACTGTAAGTGTGTGTTTTTAATTTCTCTATGCTTCTTTATGTACATTAAACTTTATATATATATTATTAAATAAAGCCCCATATTTGGCTTCTATATGCTGTCTATATAATTTCTCGAATTTCCAAAATTCCTTCCTTGTCTTTTCGTTAAAATTGTATAGCTTATCACCTATATTACTAGTCGACATGTTTCGAATGTACCACATTCATCATCAGGACAGTAATGAGAATAGTAGTAGTTAATGAGTTTATATATACAACGTGGAGTTATACTGGAAAGTTGATTTAGTATATGATCATCGTCCTTGAATCAGGGAGCATTTTTGGGATTAAGGTAGGGTGGCTGATCTCGCCTTCTACCTGACCAATTCGGGGTCTGTTAAAAAACAACTTCCTAATTCTATAACAATTACTAAGTTGGAGATATGTATATATCAATGATCAAATCGTAATATTTTTGTATAAGTTTTTCTATACAATCTTTGTACAAAAACAAGAAATTTGTTTTGTATTACTGCTGCTCCAAGTTATGCACCTGTTCCCGCTCATGGATGACTGGTTTTTACATAACTAGTACCAGGCTTCAGAACTTATTATTCAGTTTTTTTTTGTACTTCATAAAAATGTTTGGGAACTTCTTTGCCAGGCTATGAATCGCAACTTAAAATATTTCTTGGTCCACTAATCTATTCCAAACTGAATAATAGTTGGCTAAACATTGTGGTGCTTCAGTGAAGCAGCACAAACATAAGTACAAGCAGCACAACATAACTGGATTCTCAATGGGAGGACAAGGATATAAAGATTCTGTCTATTGAAAGGAGGCTGAGAATAGATGAAGCGGAGGTCAAGCATCAGGTCATTTAAAAGTTATCGGGTCATGGCTGCGTGAAGTCATACCTCCTCAGAGAGCAGTTAGTCATTCAACAGAGTGCCAATGTGACTCAATCAGTTATCAAAGCGCCCATCGACTTCTGACTTTGCTCGACTAGCCTACAGGGTAACTTTGCAAAACAACACATGCTGTTGAAATGAGTCTCTGTTGCTCTACGAATATGTCTTGGCACCTTGTTCACAAAACACAACGACTGAAATAATTTATGTCAAATCTTAATGTAATATCACAGGTCTTCAAAAATGCATAAATAAATTCTTTTCACATATATTGTAAACTAAATCTTTCTCTTAACAAAAGTAAGTGGAAACAATCCATGATAACAACTAAATTATTTAAACTACTGTGTTAACCAGAAAAGTAAAACAAAACCACCTCTCCCCTTGTTTTTGTTGCACATTTAGATTACAGAATGATAATTTTTTTGAGCTGTAATATTTAAAACTTGGGCAGGTTCTTTAAGGATTACTCGAGTCTGTTACCTTATGTTGCAACAATGAAACCTCAAAAAGTGATGCTGGTATAATAAATTAAAATTAACCGATATAAAAGACTTAATCTATAATTCCTGCTAAGAAGATTGGACTAAAATTCCAGTTTATCTTTGATTAAATACTGGAGTGGATTCTCTATGCGTTTTCAACAACAATCAAGAAGAGTACAGCAAAGGGTTAATCATGCATACCGCCATAATGATATAAGAAATGATATGTTATTGTCCATTATTCGGTAGATGGTGATTCAGATTTCAGCAGTCAATGCACTCAAGTAAAACACTTTTTCCTTTTTTCATTTTGCCATTATCTGACCTGTCATTTATTACTAGGTTCTGTAAAAAGTTTTTATATGAAGTAAAAAGGAAAAAGTGTACAACTCCGTCAGTCTTTATTAATGAAGTAATGTAAAGGAATAGTGTCACTGTGTATGCGTTTGTTAAATTGTATTACCCAGGATTTACTCTTCCTATTAAACTCCCTATAGGTAACAAAAGAAAAACGGAGGAAGTACCTCTTACTCTAGCCAGTATGCTGGGTCTTCTTCTCTTTTTCCTTTTCCGATGGTTTTTTTCATCAATAAAAATATGCTATAGTATGTTTTTCTATTGTGTGTGTTCATTTCGATATTAAGTAACCCAGTTTAAAAATTTAGAAAAATAGACTTTGGTATGTAGTGTCTGGTATATGAAGCCTAGTAGATTTAAATCTTGAGTCTCAGACTAAATGACAATTTATAGGGTTCTTGCATAAATGTCTATCACTTCTCGAATACAAATAAAATTGAACTCTAATGTACGTAGTCGTATTTGTTTATTAGTTATAATATTCTTATAATTGTCAAAATTTTTTATATATCTTTTTTTTTATTTTTCAGGTGAGCGAAAGTTGATTCTTTGGATTCTACTTGGGTAATTATACTTCCATGTATTTATTGAACAAACAGGAAAATTATAAAAGAATATTAATATTCGCTTCTAGGATATCCATAAACGGCTGTATATATATCATAGGATATTTGTTGATTCTAGAAACTTCAAAGGCAGCTTTGTTGTTGTATTAAGATGGTATTATTTGCCGATTTCCTACCTCATTGCATAAATAACTCATGCTAGATACTCTAAAGCTGATATTTTTTTACTCTTTTTTTTGTTAGTTAAAACTCAGCACAAACTTTAAGCACTTCTTCAAGACATATCAGCATTTCATTTTTCTTTGATTAATTGAGAAATATGTTACTAATAAATCGTTGAAAGAAGGCTGGATAGTTACAGAACCCAAGTTGTGTTCTTATGAACTCATATTGACTTCGAGGATTACAAAAGAACAATACATTCTCCAGATATAGAGTACAGAGAATTTTAAAACCTTGCAATTTGTCTAGTTATATATCAATGTTTGACAGTTGATATCTATCCCCTATTACTTATAGTTTATATAGTTTACGAAAATCTAGGCAAGGCTAATTTATGTTTTTGAAGCCATCTCTTCAAAATGTTCAATCCTTGTTTTTTATTGGCAAGCCATTATTCCACTGTAAACCCGAATTATATCTAAGAGTGAATGAAAAAGTAGGGTTACGTTTCATTTTGACGTTGTGGCTAGACTGTCGCTACCCTTTCTAGAAGGCTTTTTTCTTCATTTTCGAACGAATCATTCACATCAATAGGTTTCGGCATAATTTTCTTTTTAGCACTATAAAGTATTTATCAATTCTTTTGATCAACTCCTCGTCATCACCACAATAATCTAAATCAACATATGATGAACAGAGATCAAATCACGTAAATCAATCTTATTTTTAATTTGAGTGATATTTTCATAAAATGTGGATGAACCTCGTCAAAAGTCAACCCTTCAGAAGTTCTGAGATTACTTTCACCTTACTTCGTTCATTCTGAGGTAAAATGGATAAACAAACAAAAGTCTCCACAGAAATGAAGTTTTATTCAACGCGTTTCGAACACTTTGTGTTCATCACCAAGGATGTGGTGCTGACGGGTTGGTCCAGTGAAGATTTTTTTCACTGGACCAACCCGTCAGCACAATATTCTTGGTGTCTTCCTGATGATGAACACAAAGTGTTCGAACACGTTGAATAAAATTTCATTTGTGTGGAGACTTTTGTTTGTTAATCTATTTTACCTCAGAATGAGTAAATACCACACAACTAAATGATTTACTTTGTTCATTTTGATTAGAATAAATAATTATATACGTGGCCCTTATGACTTTTTCTATTACTATATTCTAGAAATTTGTTAGCAATTAACCCAAAATTTTTATCCTTTATGAGCTGTGAACTAATCTTGTCAACAGTAAGTTTTCAACTCAGTAACATGAAAGTATGAGTATAAAATATCGAATTTTATTTGTCAAATTTTGTGCTTTGATTCTGATATTCCATTCTTGATGTAGAATTTAATGGTTGGTCAAAATACTAATCACGATCCCTTTATTATTTTTTCAAAATAATCGGTCTTTATATTAAAGACCATTTACCAATTACATCAAGGATAACACCTTATACAATTCCGGCAGTGCTAGAACAAACCTCGATGGTGAAAAATAGTGTATATAAAAATAAATTTCCAACAAAGGTGAAACAAAAATTACCTCATATCGAAAATTCATATATAGAAAAAGACTTTATCGCAAGTCACATAAATTGAGACTATCTTCATTTTCACTGATTTTTTTCATAAAATGTGGATAAACCTCGCCAAAAGTAAACCCTTCAGAAGTTCTGGGATTACTTATCACCTTTCTTGGTCAAACGCTTGATAGTGTTTTAAGCATAATGTTACTGGTCCAAACATTTGAAAATGTTAGACATATAACATTTTAAATACATGCATATTATTACTAACACTGAGGTTAGTATGATTTATTTGAGAAATAGAGAAAGCCGCCATATCTCGTAAGATGATCTTGGAGTCGTTGGAGCGCTTTCGGACGTTGTCCATCTTCAATCGCAACTAACTGGCTAATTACAACACTTCAATTGCAACTAACTGTTATAATTAGCGAGTTAGTTGCGATTGAAGATGGACAACGTTCGAAAGAACTCCAACGACTCGAAGAACATCTTACGAGATATGGCGGTTTTCCCTATTTCTAATATAAATGTAAAATTTCCTTCGTGCTTTGATTAGCTGCATGTCTGTTACTGGTAGCGCAAAATTAACAAGATATTAATTTAGTTTCGATGTTTTAGGATAATTAGAGTGGGGTATACTTTTAAATGGAGTGAAAAGGCGGTATGGTAATAGAGAGTTGTTGAGTGTATGGTGCGATGTCACTTGGCTGTTGAAGCAAACAGTTTGGTTCCTGCTAATTGGGCGCCTTGTGTTTCTGGATAATGTGCGCCTCTGTGAACCATCAATCTGCGATGCTCACTGCTGCCTGTTGTCCTATGGTAATTAGACCTGAACATGTGATTCTGTGATTTCAGTCTCCTATCAACTGGTATCAACAATCCCTCTTAAACACAAACACACATTTTACAAACAAAACACCCTACATTAAATGTTTTACATTATTATTCAATTATTAAAAAAAAAATTCTTCCACTTTTTTTTAAAGTAACAATGTGCTGTTTATACTAAACAACATGTTGTTTAATGATTAGAGAGAAAATATATTATTTCTACCTCTACAAACACTACAACAGTAAAGAAATTAGAATGACACAACAGTTTTAAACTCTAAGTATAGTATGCTAAAGGAAATGGATACAACTAATTCTACATCTTTAAAAAGTGATTTTCATTATTATTATATAGTGACAACAAAAAAGAGAAATTCCTCTTTCTCACTGTACATATTAAAATGTAATAAATTACCAAATAGTAGTAATAGTAGTGCTAATTGTAAAACAATCATGTTGTAGCCCTGAAGATGACATAAATATATGTCAAAACGTCGGCAAAAGGACTAGTTTAAAATCATTGGACCTCAACCCTCAAAAAAATTACATCATATATATATATATATATATATATATATATATATATATATATATATATATATATACTTTTTCGTTGGAAATACGATCCAAAACGGACAAATATAATCCAATATAGACAAAAAAACATAGAGAAATCAAAAGAACACACTTACAGTCTCTAATTTTCGGTTTGAACCGTCTTCAGGAGAGATAAGAGAGGGAAACCAAGTGCACTGGTTCAGAGACGGTTGGAGACCCAACGGGGTCTATATATATATAGTCACTTGATAAACGGAAAGACGATCCTGGACACAATAACAGTTCAAAATTGAAGATAGGTAGCACAGAAAGTAAATGAAACACAAATATATATATACAAAACGCGTTTCTATTCTACGGTCGATACTTTTATCAATATTTATGTACATGCATATATATATAACCAGATTCAATAATATATTGACCATTTGATAGAAGAGGTTTCTTATCTAATAGGGATTCGGAAAATTTTCTAGGTTCAAAAAAACTCACTCTAGACTTCTACTCACGATGACAATTGTATTACACTTTTATATAGAAGTGAATTATATGAGGGTTTTTTTGTTTTTATTTTTGAGTTTTACTGAATGAATGAACTATTTAAGACGTTATTTTATTGTATATATATGATCAGTTATTTGACTTATTCGGTTTAAATTAATTGATATAGTCAATAGTGCGTACTAAAATTTCGTAAATCTTAACTGTAACTAATGATTCTGTCATTTCGGCTGCTAAGTAGTTTCTAAGCTGCTTTGGTAATGAGATTAAATATGTCGAGTGCCTGGTCTAAATATAGTCGCCGAGGCCCCTGCAGCGTTGGACCCTCAAAACCTTCGTAGCTGCTTCTCTTAGTAAATTAATTTAACTAAACCATATTGTTTAGACCATAACTTATAATGTTTTCTTCATAATATATTTTTAAAAAAAGATAATTAATATCTAAATTGAATTAATTTTGTTTTTTAATTTCTTACATTAGGTTCTTTATCATACGTTTTGTGAAAGTATTAAAAAAATTTAAGTGCTCTACTTGAACAAGAATGACTAAAGAAAATATATATTCATTGTTAAAGAAACAGACTATTAAGAGATACTCTAGTGCGAATGAGGCCGATCAGACTAAGTAATTATTGTGGCCTAACAGATAATTTCTAATAGATTTTGATAATACCACCTTGTAATGTATCATTTGTAATGTATCATGTATTTGACTCAGTAGTAGTCAAAGCTTTGACACACCGATCTTATGGCGTCCAGTGTAGAGCTTCAGTAAATCTATTTATATTTTCATCTTACAAATGATTTGTCTTTATCGCAAATGGAACTTGGAATAAAACGTGTATAAAAATTCTAAATAGGTCTGTTGGGTCAGATGACTGCCTATATTAAAATTGCAGCACAAAATCAAGTATATAGTCATTTGTAATATACGTTAAGAAGTTTGACGAGTCAGTATAAAACAGTAATTTTTAGTATACTCGTATATCAGGGAGTTTAACCAGCCAGTATCACGTAGTCATTTCTAGTATATGTCAAGGAGTTTGACTAGGTTGTATTATGTAGTCATTTCTAGCATATGTCAGGAAGTCTAACCAGTCAGTATACGTAGCCAATTATAGTATGTGTTAGCAAGTTTGACCAGTCAGTATCACGCAGTCATTCCTGTTATATGTCAGAGAGGATGACCAGTGACCAGTCAGTATTTCGCAGCCATTTCTAGTATATGTCAGAGAGTTTGACCAGTGAGCGTTACGCAGTAATTTCTAGTATATGTCAGAGAGTTTGACTAGTCAGTATCACGCAGTCATTCCTGTTATATGTCCGAGAGGATGACCAGTGACCAGTCAGTATCTCGCAGCCATTTCTAGTATATGTCAGAGAGTTTGACCAGTGAGCGTTACGCAGTAATTTCTAGTATATGTCAGAGAGTTTGACCAGTCAGTATCACGCAGTCATTCCTATTATATGTCAGGGAGTATGACCAGTGACCAGTCAGTATCTCCTAGCCATTTCTAGTATATGTCAGAGAGTTTGACCAGTGAGCGTTACGCAGTAATTTCTAGTATATGTCAGAGAGTTTGACCAGTCAGTATCACGCAGTCATTCCTATTATATGTCAGGGAGTATGACCAGTGACCAGTCAGTATCTCGTAGCCATTTCTAGTATATGTCAGAGAGTTTGACCAGTGAGCGTTACGCAGTAATTTCTAGTATATGTCAGAGAGTTTGACCAGTCAGTATCACGCAGTCATTCCTATTATATGTCAGGGAGTATGACCAGTGACCAGTCAGTATCTCGTAGCCATTTCTAGTATATGTCAGAGAGTTTGACCAGTGAGCGTTACGCAGTAATTTCTAGTATATGTCAGAGAGTTTGACCAGTCAGTATCACGCAGTCATTCCTATTATATGTCAGGGAGTATGACCAGTGACCAGTCAGTATCTCGTAGCCATTTCTAGTATATGTCAGAGAGTTTGACCAGTGAGCGTTACGCAGTAATTTCTAGTATATGTCAGAGAGTTTGACCAGTCAGTATCACGCAGTCATTCCTATTATATGTCAGGGAGTATGACCAGTGACCAGTCAGTATCTCTAGCCATTTCTAGTATATGTCAGAGAGTTTGACCAGTGAGCGTTACGCAGTAATTTCTAGTATATGTCAGAGAGTTTGACCAGTCAGTATCACGCAGTCATTCCTATTATATGTCAGGGAGTATGACCAGTGACCAGTCAGTATCTCGTAGCCATTTCTAGTATATGTCAGAGAGTTTGACCAGTGAGCGTTACGCAGTAATTTCTAGTATATGTCAGAGAGTTTGACCAGTCAGTATCACGCAGTCATTCCTATTATATGTCAGGGAGTATGACCAGTGACCAGTCAGTATCTCGTAGCCATTTCTAGTATATGTCAGAGAGTTTGACCAGTCAGTATCTCGTAGCCATTTCTAGTATATGTCAGAGAGTTTGACCAGTCAGTATCACGCAGTCATTCCTATTATATGTCAGAGTATAGCCAGTGACCAGTCATTTAATCACTCTCTGATTAATGATATATTAACTTTATACAGATGAGTGATCTAAACCCTGTATGCTATGCGGGGGAGGGGGATGGAGAGGGATATTGCATGAGATTGACTGTGGTACATCAGGCGGATTTTAATTATGTAGGTATGGCTGGGTAACAGCTGATGTCCCCACCTTCAGCGGTCTCTAGGGTAAAGTCATTTGGATGTGACTGGGTAACAGTTGATGATGCCACCCTAGGGCCTCTGGGGTGGCTGTTGTGGACTTGGCGGAGGCTAGGTTAGGTATTCTCTCTTCCCCACCGCGACACCTTACCTGCTCTTGTGCGCGCATTGGTGACTTGAATGGCCAGTGATAGAGGAGATGGTTGATGGTTTGTCGGCAGTGTGTAGGTTATTTGAACGACGACGTGACTGCATAGCAGTTGATTGTTCCTACTCCCTCTCCGAGGGCTTTCCCTTGCTTCACTACCCCATGCCTGATACCGCCATAACACATTATTAATCAAGCCTGGCGCACCATAACCTGCCCGAGGTAATTAATTAAGCCTGAATGAATCCTCCCTCGTCTCGTTTAGAAATCTCCCCCCTCCCTTTGCTGAACAAAGCTCTTCCATATTAAGCCTAAACATGATTGATGGTCCCCCAATATCCGTCAACTCTGTTTGTCCTCCAGCCAATTTTTGAATTAAACTGCCCCCTCTCCCTCCCACTCCCAACACAAATAAAAGACGCTCTATCCAATCCACCTTTATTTGTATTACAGGCGTTATGAAATTCTTCATTCCGCCAATATCCTTAATTTCATTTCCCCCATCCATTGTCCTCAGCCCTGTTACAATTTAACTAAACATTCTTCAGCAAATATCCAATATAAATATCGAGTTAAAATATTTTTGTAATGATGATCTCAATTTACAATTATCATCAAATAATATTTTTACTATAGACTACAACTGTATACAAAATAGTATTTATCCAACTAAACTATATATGTTGTTGAAGATTTTTCATTTTCTGTTATTAAGATAATTTCTTTATGTGATTAATTATCCACCTTTTTTTTAGAAAACTAAAATTTTTCTTACTATTAGTACTATAAATAGTTAATAAAACGTACCATAAATCATAACATTTTATATATGTTATTTCACTTTTCACCGTAAGTCTTGAACGAACGTACTCTTCTTCTTCCCTTCTAGTCTCTTCCTGATGAAAAACTTCGTTTCAAAATATTGATCCTATTAAGTGTTTTCCTTCTTTGTGTGTTTTTTTTTCAGTTATTTCTCTGTCCGATTTGGACTGTTTGTATATTTTATTTATATACGAGTATATAAAGTTCAAATACGAAGAAAAGTAACAGACATAATAAATAAACACATTTAGATTTCAAGTTTTAGGTTTAACCCTCATGAACAAGAGCACTCGGCCTGTCATACGATAGTGCAACAATAAATGTATTCCGTACGTCTTGCCTCTCTTCTGTTATATCAAGATGGTGAACCAAAAATTTGAATTGTAAGTCCACTTATCTATTGGGCCCTCTTTTAGTTTTGAATGTTGGCTGTTTATGATAGATTTTCGCTTTAATAAACTATTATATTTAAATATAACATAAACATTGACAAAAATTAGAAAGATGTTTTGAATGTGACTGCAGTGTGATATTTACACGATAGGGGATTAAAACCTATTTTAAAGGCTTAAACCACAAAAAATAAAGCAGAATACCCACCTGTTCAGGGTAAACTATCCTTTATTATTTTCAAGAAGTAAGAAAGAAATACAATATTCAATGCAAGGTCAAACATTAAGAAAATCCAAATCTGTCTCACATAACATCAATGGTACATGCCACTTTTGGGAAACACTGGTGTGATTCCCAATTATTTTTTTTTTTTTTTTTTTTTAATAGATTTAGCGTAAACAGTTATTTCCGATAGTTGAAGCAAGTTGCTTGAAGTTAAGGAAGATTTTAAAGTTGGTGTTAGAAAGTTGACGTTCAAATAAATTAGGCGGCATTATTTAATCAGGAATTATATAGAGATAAAGTTTTTGGGCTGCCAAGGGTTGGTTTTTATTATGATAAGCGAGTTTTGATAGGCGAGGGTGGTCGGTCCAAATCCCCACCCCCACTAATGGTTCCCTCGTTGTATGTATAATTTTTGTGTAATACTCGACCCACCGTGTACCGCAATATGCCACTTCTAAATGGCCTTATCTCATTTATATACAGGCCTTTTCTTCTGCCCAGAACCCTCCCCTTCCACCCTTGTCAATCTCAATTTCACTTTATCTCTTTTCGCTCTCTATTCTGCAGCTTCAAATACCAACATCTCGCACTCATTTCAACTCATTCTATCGGCCTACTTCCTTCTACTAGAATTGGATCCATAATGTTTTAACAAATTGTTCTTTTTTTTTATGACGCGAACGTATTTTTAAAAAAATAATAAATCAAATTGACCCTTAAAATGCTTGCTCTATATGCTCACGCATATTCAGATTTAACCTACCTATATTTTCCCAGAGTTAAATTCTGTTATTACGCTGTGAGTGTTAAGAGAAAGAGGCCAGAGTAGCTCAGTAGCTTATGGTGTTTGCCTCTGGGCTGGTAGATATGGGTTTGATTCTCTGTCCCTGAATTTTTTCACGTGAGAGGTAAATATCTTAACACGTCGTTCCTTCTAGGGGTGTTAAGCTGTCTTTTCCGATGTGTGATGTCCGGTACTCTCATAATATCTCAACTATAAATGTTCTAAGTTAAGAGAATTTAGCACTTTCAATGTTGAGTCATTGGAAGATGTAATATTCCCTTGACTAATCAGTTTCAAAAGTACAGTATTCAAAGTGTCCTACCATCGAAAACTGAAAAAAATGAGTGTTAAGAGTCGATACGGTGTTCATAAAAACATTACAGATTTGTAATGCAGGATATGTATTGAAATGATTTTGAACTGAAATGGTGCAGTATAATTGATATTATTAAAGTAATGTAAACAATTATAGGCATACTATCTAGAACTCTGTGCAGTGACGTACGTTAACAGCATGTCGCTATACATCTGCTGGTAATGACATTAAACTATGATGTATGCTTTATGCATTATACAATATATACGCTTAATGTAATTTGTCTTTTTGTTCTTTATGTGGCTTTTTAGATTACTACTAGGAGAAATTAATTCTAATAAGTTATTAGGTGAGAGCAGTTTATAGAGTGACTGGGTCCAACCTCAAACCCTCTGCACTAGTCTCATTCCGACTTCGACGGTTACCAAACAAATCAAGGCGTCTCTGACTCAGTCTCCACCGCCTTGTAGGAAGTATGAAAGATTTAAGATGCAATGTACCATCGAATTATATATATTACTGTTGAATGCCGTGGATCAGTCGACGTGATGACTGTGACAGGGAGGTATAAGCGTGTGTTTAGCTTTGTAGAATACTTGTTTGATTGGAAGGGTAGGGTTGCAGCTGTGTACAGGACTGTGCGAGGCACGCAGCGGTCGCCGTGTCCATTTCTCTCGCCTGCCTGGTATCAGTTGACTCAATTAGCCCGCCAGGTGTGCGCCACTTGACCATCTGCTCACACATGTCCTCATATTCTTTTACGAAAAAAAAACAACCTAAAACTCACCTTTTTTTAATTGGCTATTATGGAAAACTGCGGTCTTGGCACAAATCCAGTGACATTAATCGAAAAAAAAAACTAAATTGTTGAACATGTAATCCAAGTCCAAATTGTTTAAAACCTTGATGTTCATTCTGCATACTGCACAATCGTGCTAAATCAAGTAGGTACATCTTTAAAGAACATATAATTGAAACAATAGCATGCGAAAACATTTTAAAGTTTCTTCAATTAAAGAATAACTAGATCCCAAAACAAATGGGTTTTGTTTATCTTTATAAATAAAATAATGATTTTGTCTGTACATTGCTTAGAACTGACTCATTTCAAGTTTTCTTTACGTTTCATACATTGGAGAAACCGAATCCACCCTTAGAAAAATTTCTGTCGGTTTGTCGGTTTGTCCGCAAAACTTTGTCACAGGTAAACTCAGCTACCATAAGACATATAAAGCTGAAACTTTTACAGTAGATTTGTGTAGGTCTAACTTAAAATATAGGCTATGAATTGATTGGAAATTCAACGTAGAAGTGAAGTTATGGACGTTTAACAGCAGCTTAATAGCAGTTTAACAGCGAGCTTTAACAGCAGTTAACAGCAGTTTAATAGCGAGCTGAAACATTGACACTGGATTTGTGTGTGCCTAACTTAAAATATGGGCTCTAAATAGATTATTAATTCAGTACAGAAGCGAAGTTATGGGGCTTTTAGCTGTATTTTCCTAACTTCACAGACAAGTTTGTTTTGAAAATACACAGGTGTGGCAAGTAGGTATTGTTAGTTGATTTTAATTTCACTTGAGCACATGAATATATTGCGTATTTGACATCATTGAAATGGTGTTTCACAGAGTTAAGGATGTACTATCTATTGAGAATAAATGTTTTGTAAACGAGCAATTCTCAGCCCTTAATATGAACAGGCATGAGAAATCAACAAACAAGTTCTTACGCTATATGAAGCCGAGGAAAGAACTTACAAGTCAGTAAAGAGATTGGATTAGTGATGAAAAAGCAGTTCATTATCTAATTGAATTTCTTGACTCTGAATTTATTTCTCCTGGACTGCCTGCTCATGAGTAAAAACTTAAAGTAGGAGCACCAATGATGCTGCAATTTATAGCAGTAACAAATTTCATGTTACGAAACATGAGTGACCCAAAAACTGTGCAACGGGACACGACTCTGAGTTCGTGCTCTACACAGATATGCCATAGAGGCGGACATAATGACTGGATGTGGTATTGGGGAGTCTTCCGAACCACTGTCTGTTTCCATTCAAATGATTGCAAGGTCCCCTCAGAGTCTATTTCGCAATGACGTTAACTAAGTCGCAAGGGGAGACTTTATCCAACGCAGGAATTCAAGTTAGCGAAACCAAGTTTTTCTCACATGGTCAACTGTAGTTTACTTGCTCAATAGTCAGAGGTTTCAACTGATTGTTCTTCCATGAACCTGAAGGACAGACAGCTAATGTAGTGTATACAGAGGCATTTGTTTAACACTGTACTAATAATGGTGTTTTCTACTATTCTATAATTTCTAATTATAGTATTAGTATAATACTATAATTGATATGTTGGAATACCAAGTATAATAGAATTTTTGATTCCGTCAAAGACGGGTACATTTGCTAGTTTAATCATAAAATAGAATGATTTTTTTTATTTAGAGTCTAAATAAACAGATATATGTATATTATTAAAAAGTACTGCGATTTCTGCAGTGCAGAACCACTGCTCGACCGTGTCTACCCGTCCATACTGGCACTACTGGTCCACTATGTCCATAGGTAGATTAATTTTCGAGGGACCAGTTACTTATAGGAAGATAAGAAGGCAAAAAGAGCATCTCTCTAAGAAAATTGTCAATACAGAAATTGCAGAGCTTTTTAATAATATTTGCTTAAAAGAAAACTTGCTGTTCGTTTACACCAATAAATATTTAAATAAAATCGAAGAGTTCAAATACAAACTGTTTTCCAAAATGATTATTACTGATAAGTTTAGAAGTTTTTGGAATTACTAGGTGCATAAAGTAGATGGATTCCTATTCCAGAATGACAAGTAAGTAATGTATAGAAGTTTACTAACTATGACAGACACGGTGTAACTTATGCAGTCATTGCAGTGGCGATGAGTCGGCGACTCATTAACTCTGTGTACTGGCAGTCCTCTAGTTAAGGCACCTAGTGATGATGATTGGCTCTTCAGATGTGTTGATGACAGTGTAGGTGTAATGTGGTGCTTGAGATTTGGGTATCGACAACTGGTAAAACTCATCATTGTGCAAGTTGGGCTCCTTAATTAGGCAAGGTGCTATCTACTGGCAAGGCTTCGGTTAGGCCACCACCTGATGAAGACTGTTCATCCGGCAAATAAAACGTTTTAATTGGCGCAATAAAGTGTATTAAGTTAATTAAACAGTTGCTCCTTTAATGAGGGATTCTAATTAGACGCTGCGCTAAATAAATTGTCTCCCTTTTGGCACTCCCTCTGTCTCACTCACACTCCTCTCTACCTTCTATCCTCCATCCTATTCAGACCACTAGTGAATAATTGTTAGGGTATTTATCATTCGTTAAGTTGCCAATTATGTACAATATTATAGTTGACTAATTAAGTCGGGAAGAGACTCGTAGAAGGGAGGGGGTCAACAACCCCATCTGCATAACAGGACTGCATTCATTAAAAGATTTTGCAAATTAACCAGTTTCCAGGGTAATAATCTGGACTTTTTAATAATCTAAAAGGCAAGCAATCCTTGGGAAATCATTTTAATAATAATCGTTGAAGGCATTTAAATTTTATGAAATATTCATTTTACAAATTAAATTAAGTAATTAATGTACACTCTCATACTACTGAAAATATTTTGCATACGATATATTTCATTAATTTATTATAAAACAAAATATTATATAGTAATTTTTCTTTTTCTCACTCACCCGCTCTCTCGTCTCTCACACATTCACTCTCTATCAGTCACTATTTCTTAGTTCCTTCAATTCATTTATACTTCTGATTCTATCAACTCTTTTTCATCCATTGTAACTGCTGGGGACGGTTACCTTGTCTAAAAGTTTTAGCTACAAATCAGTTACTAGAACTGATATTTTAAACAACACTTCATCATGAACAAAAGAGTAGAAGAAACGAAAAAGATGAAAAGCTGCTAGTGTGACCAACTTGTCTTACATCTCTTGCTGCTATATACTTCGAGTGATTAGGAAATGATCTAAATCAGAGATCATGATTTTGTGTTCGTAAGAATCTTTTACTGAGTAAAAGTACATACATAAGGACAGACTTATCTCTGTTGTAGTCTCAACTTAGTGTTTTAATCCTAATGAGGATAACATAGGGATATAGACTAAGTCCATCGTTGCCATAGTAGTTTTTCCTCATTTATGGTTGATGAGAATAGATGCACATTCGTTTTATATTTTTTTTTAATTGATTTTTCTACATCTAGAGTCAGATTTAAATTGTTTTTGGTTCCTTTTTTTTTAGAGCTTTAACTTTGATATCGGACCTATTTCTTGAATACAGGATTCCAACTTAAAGAGTAACTTTAGTTACTCGGTAATCCAATTTAAGAAGTAAATTGGTTTCAACCAATGAACTTTGATATGCCGTTACTCATTATATGGCGTTTATAGAGATCATGAAAGTTCAGTAAATACTGGTAAATGTAAACTTTATGGAGGTTGGTTAATCTTATAGCCTGATGATTGTCAGATGAATGGCAAATACCAAGATAAATGAATTTAATTACTTTAATTGTAAAGATAGTTATTCACAAACTACAAAATATGAATCTTTGTCAAAAACTCAAGCACATGTTCTGACTTTATTATCAATAATAATATGAATGGGTATCGTTTGTGCGATTTTCCTATAAAAATGAAAAAAAGCTGCAACTATAGTACGTTTTTAATTTAACTGCATAGAGTTACGGTTTTTATATACCGTTAGTTAACTATATAGCGGTCGCTGTATTGATAAAACCAGTAACAATCATATCAATCATGGACACAGTGCATCTTTAACGCGACAGCTAGTTAAAGTTACTACTGTATATTGGTGGATCCATTGCTTGTTTCAAACGATCCTTTTTATTTATGAGCGTCACACTCAGTACGCAAGGCTTTACGAATCTTGTGCTTTTGATGGGGCAAAAGGATGGCTCACTCATGGTTCGGCACAAGTAACCAGAACAGTTTCAAAATGGGAAGTCAACAACAAGGGGCAGATTGTCAGCCAGTCAAGTACTAACCATACCCAATGTTTCTTGTCTTCAGTGGTCAATAGAGTGTTTCGACATCACATAGGGATGAGTTGTTAGACGAATAGAAGAGGTTTACAACAATCACACTAGTGGCATTGAACATGTACTTTCTAAACTTAAAAAGTGTGTTTCTTTTGTTATTATTTCAATCAAATTACCAGGAATGCCTCATAAAAAGAAGTGGACAGGTTTTTTTATACACCTATATAGTGGTTTGGTATTTAGAGTTGGTTGGTTACAGTAGTGTTAACAATTTTTTTGTTCTTATGGATGAAAACCCAATTAGGGTACAAATATATTTATTTTGAATTAAGACCAGACATCCCTTCCGTAATTTTGTTTGGCCATTAGAGACGAAAAGTTTCGTGTTTGATAAGACATATGAAGGATGTATAAAGAATACTGAGCCATTGTTGGTGGTAAGTTAATTTGCTATTAGAGGGTTTTGGGAGGTGGGCTGCGGGTCAATCAAGGTTAGTTGTATGAGGACATTGTTGAGACGCGCCACGGCCGAAGCGCTCACCAGCTCGTTAGCTTCTATTGTCCCTGTCCTTTCTGTCTTTACACAGTCATTCACTGTCACTCCTTATAATTCCCCATCTATCATTTATTCTGTTATTGTGTTTGAGCACGGCCTTCTATATATCCGAGTTAAAACAAACTCTTTCATTAAAGCATTCAAGGAGTATAGCTTGTACTCATATCCCATCAGAGATGACAGATGAGAACCATATTACACACGATATATATGGCAATATAAAAATGAAAATTACACAGAATAGAAAACTGCTGTGATAGTTATTTATAACAGTTCATAATCAGAGGAAAAGCAGAAGTGCAACTGAAGGGAGGGAGTTGTATTCTGACATATCGAGCTACAAATCCTCAACTATCCTCAAGCTTATCGTATTCGATAGCACAGACTGAATTCATCTCTCCCGTTTCTTCTTGTGCTGACAAAATATTAGAAATTTTGATCTGATTAAGTGTTTTGGTCTATTTTGTGTTATATAATTTGTAGTTTTAAAATGTCTACCGGACCACGTTTTTGTATTCTCAAGTGAATGAATATATATCCTAATTAAATTTACAGAGGAAAAACTGAGACGAAATCGTACAAATTGTTGTCATAAGGAGTGAGTAATAATACTCTGAAAGCCAAGAATGGCTCTTCTGAAAAGCATTGTCAGTGTTGCCACTTTACACACAGATGGCATGATTTTAATTTTGACCGATGGTAAACAATTGTCAGAACTTAAGTCCTTTCATACTTTCAGTTCCTCTATTTACTTCACACATGAAATGTGCGTTGACTTCATTTCTTTTCTTGATATCAATGTCACATTTGTTAATAGACAATTTTTCAACTCCACTCTTATAAAACTGACTAATGCTCAACAGTACCTTGATTTTTAATGATTGTAATCCGTCCAATATAAAATATATCATTACGAGACCTGTGTCCAAACACCCCCCTCCTCCCCCTTCAGTTTGTGGCAGTAACAATAAGCATCATTTCCAAATTCACCAATTGTAAAAGAATTTTGTTTATCACGGCTATTTTATTAATGTTTGAATATTACTAGTTGTTGTACTTAACGACTTAATAGTCGTTCTTCTGAGAGAGATCATAGTGGCATTGCTTTCCTCATCAGAACTTTTTCCCAGTTGTTTTGGAAGGGAAATAAGCTGGGAAAAATGATTTCCCTCCATCCTTACCTGTTTTTCGTATACTTTTCTTTTAATCTTCAGGGAGACATTACGTCTCTTACTGTAAACCTTCTAATTTAGTTTTTTTTTTTTTATATATTTCTTCTCGTATACCTCTTAATGCCACAGATGGCACATTAGGTACAATAGTTGATTGTGAAAATCGTGGTTTTTTAACTTGCTCTATCCTCAATTCTGTGTATTCCTTGCCTCTAACAATCCATCCCTATCGTATTCCTCATAAGACTTTATTTACTTCCCTCAACTAACAATCTTTTGGACCGCACACAAACTCATATAGTTTATTTGGGCTTTCCTTCCATTAAACTGATTTCTGTATGCATAATCACATTACAGCCTTCATAATGTCTTTCATGCAAATTCCCATGGACTCAGTTTTAGTGATTATTTCCAAGTGCAAATTTAATATCAGTTCGTAATTGTTCGTAATAATTATTTTTTATTTACTTTTACAGTATTGTTTTAAATTGATTTATTTATCCAGATCTAATTTATTTATATTTTATATTTATGTCGATGAACATCTTATTCTTATGTTACACATACCCTCATTTTTTTATTATCATATTTAATTTTGATATAAATAATTTTAATTAAAATCGCTATATCAGGTAGCAACACTGCCAGTGCTTCTAAAAAGTAAACTTCATTTATGCTTATCTTTTAAGTTTGGTCACTTCACCCTACTAAAGATGCCAAATATCGAAATACCGCTGCGAGTTTTATCTATATCCTTCTGTGTTTTTTATTCCTGGAAATTAATTTTATTTAGTACATTGAGTTATTATGTAATCACTATTGTATATTTTAACGACTAAACCACAGTAAGAGATACACGTATTGTTTTCTCTAAATCAGAAATCTAATTTTTTTTCAACTGTTCTTGTCAGTCACAATAAGACCCAAGATATCGCAGTGTACTTGACCATTACTTGGTCGAAAAATCTAAAATTTATCTTTTCTACTGAAGACGGATTGTCCGAAAATATGAGTTTGTAATTGTGTTTCTGTACTCTGTGTGTTATTTTTCATTGATTTCGAACTCCTTATATATATTTATATACTTATTTCTTCATCATTAATAGTTAAGAATTAGGAGTTTTGTTATTTTTTAGATCGTAATATACTGATCATGATTTGCCAATTCATCCTGGGAGTAACGTTATATAATTGACGTTTGACCTTGAATGTAGAGTTCCCATCGACTCTGGCAATAACAATCTTGTGCAGATATGCTGTAAAGAGATATGCTGAAAGTATATTTATTTAGTTTTTTCCGTAAATAACGTAAAATTTACCACTTTTTGAGGTTGTCTAAAACCTCATTGTTTTAAAATTTCGTTAATTAGATTTCAAAAAACAGTTGTAAGTAAAGGCTGTTTTCAGGAACCATTTTTACAACTCTCCTGCATTTTAGTTGGTTTTCCCTTTAAAAAACTTGAAAATCCAACAACAATTAATGATATAGATCTAACACCTCTGTGACAATTACTTGAAGCTTAATAAAAAAAAATCTATAGTAGTCTACACTCAAGATTATTATTAGTAAATAGATTGCCAGGAATAATAAAGATAATGATGATTTATAAATTGTTTAATTATGGTTAATGCTGGCAATTATGGTGAAAATTTAATTGGCATGATTACTTAGAGCAATTGATTCAAGCTTAGAAGGTTTGTTGTTCGTGAATAACGAAAAGTGGTGTGATTTTGACATTTAAATTAAAATTTGAAATCATACAGGAATACATAACCAATAAGTTTTGTTTGTAAGCCTAATTAAGATGTCTAATTAATCATATCATTAAATCTTATAAAAGAGATTAACGATAACATTTAACTTAATTAGTTGCGAATTTGTTTTGGTAATCATTTAAAGAGATATATTTAAAACATAATAAATTAACTTCATATCATAAATGATTATTTTATTGATTTTAATATTTTTAGAGTTTGTTTTATTCAAAATAATTTTATTATTTATGTATTTTATTGTATTTATTTATCTTGAATAATGATTTGTTACTTTAATGATCTTATCGTTATTGGAATATTGAGAATATATTTAATTCTTACTAGAATACCTGATACCCGCTGGGTCATACATCACCTTCCTTTTTAATGCAATCATGTTTGCGTAAATACAGATAAAATCTAAACGTCTAACTGAGAGCAACATGTAATTGGCAATGTTGAAATACTGATTTACCTAAATGAACTAAAACTTTTTGTAGAGTCTCTCCTTGAGACTTATGAATAGTCATGGCAAATGCAAACTGAATTGGAAATTGAATCATTGAGAAAGAATATTGCCTTCTTTAGAAAAACAAATTTCAATCATGGAATTAAAACTATTTTCCCTTGAAACCGTGATGCGATAATTTTACAAAGAATGACTTTATCGTAAAGCTCCTCAGTTATTAGTCTTGTTTCATTATATAAGCGCAGTAGATCAGCATTTTCATACACATGTCAGGAGCTTCTTTTTTTGAATTCATGATTTTGTTTTGAAAGTGAAGTGCAAAAAGTTCACTTGGAGTAGAGAGAAAGTAGTGGCAAAAATTAAAAGTAAATGCATGCAATAAAAAAAACACATCGTCTAAACAGCAATAAGATTCCAAAAATGGGACTAAGATCTTTCCTAGAAAAAAACTGCTTAGGTTTATTCTATAACAAAATATTTTCTTTAATTTGACTTGAAGTCTAATATTTTCTTTCCTTTGTTTCATAGGCCAATATTAAGAATGTGTTTATTCTTCTGACAGTTAGGCATCTTTACTAGACTGTGGCACATGAGTAAGAATGACGTATATCAAAGTGTCAGGCGGTAGTTCAGTTACATTAGACTCATCATCATAAAATTACTAGAGGAAGTTTGGGTTATCTTGAATTGCCTCTTGTAACTCAAGAAGTTTAGAAAACTCTTTTGAACTCATTGTGGAAAATGAATATTACCTTTTCGTATACGTAGGCCCCAAATGAGGATCGCCAAAAAACATAAAAAGCAAGATCAAAATAATGGAAATAAAAATTTCTTTCAGAAGCTTGAAACAGTTAAATATGTAAGAAATAAGATGTAAAGATGGAATTCACTATCACATCCACTGTGAAAGTATACTGAGAAAAGATTAGTGGAGATGATTTCTTACTCCCTTATCTGAAACTATTTGAATCTAATATTAAAATATCTCCTTATTTCATGCTAGGATTAAAAAAACAACAGACAATTCTATGTGATACTTACTAGAAGATAAGAACAAAACATTTAGTAACGCAGATGTTTTATCTCTAAAAAAAAGTAAAAATTGATTGATCCCCATTTGGGGCTAGGGTGCTTATTGGATTAATTGGTTAGTATTCGCTTTTGTGTTTTGAAGTCAAATAGTTTTTATATGAAAGATAAGAGAAAAGAAGTTTTATGGCTCACAAGGTTTTGAATATCTAATCTTCATCTTCAGGTTACTTGTGTTGATCAGGAGCGGAGTACAGACACAGATAACCGTCCTGTCCTACATCTTTCCCTGATATGCAACTTTAAACGGATCAATAGCACATGTTTGAAAACTGTTAGCTGGATAAACATTTTTTTGATCTCGATCGTATTTTGGAATTTTTCTAATAGTACATAATTCATAAAAGGTGCATTACAATGCAGAATGGATGATATTTTAATTATCTCCTTTTTGCATACTTCATTGTTCTTAATTATTTTTTTAAGTACTCTGTCGTCAGTTATATAGGTCTTTATAATATTGATTCTTATGCCTGACTCACCGGGTTCTCTTTGGCGTCTATCATCACTAATTGCTTTGCCTTTCATCTTATTGTGAAGGTATTGCTTCATAATCCTTTCTAAGTCTTTGATAAGGTATCCATTATTGATAAGAGACCCCTTTAGTCTTTAAATATCTTGATATAATATCGTCCACTTAGACAATTTTGTACGTCCTCTTAATTAGTTGTATCATCGCCCATCTTCATTTCTTTGGAACGATGGTTAATCACTTTTAAGAAGGAGTAATATGTTGCATTTTTCTTTATTACAATAGTCCATTCTATTCTAATATTGATGCCATTATTTGTCTAGAGAGAGTGTAAAATATTTTGTTTCAACTCATCTACGAGCTTAAGAACTGAAATGTGTTTTATTTAATTTTCACTTAGTTACTTGCTTAGCTTTACGCTACTCATTTCTAGATTTTTATTATTGATGAAGTAGGAGCGAAAACTTGTAAGCCATTGCTAACTAATACAGGGATCTGTCAGGCTAAATGAGAAATCGGTATATTAAAAAAATTACCACAAGGTGAACAGAAAACACAAAACTTCCACAATATTTCGATTGTTTTCATGGCAGTATTTTCGATTGATGCATGGACAACAAGTGTATCTTTATCCGTTTATAATAGCAATTAATGAATTTAAAAGTTTTTTATTTAACTGCTTCTTTGTCTGTATTGTTATTGCAACTGGTCTCCAACCTGGTTCAGAGACGGTTGGAGTTGGTTGGTTTCCAACAGTCTCTGAACCAGTGCGCTTGGTTTTCCTCTCTTATCTCTCCTGAAGACGGTTGAAATCGAAAATTAGTGACTGTAAGTGTGTGCTTTAAATTTCTCTATGTTTCTTTTTCTACATTGAACTATATTTGTCCGTTTCAGATCGTATTTCCAATGAAAAAAGTATATATATATAAAATAAAAAATGGACCATTATTTGTAATTTTAATGTACTTTTCTTGGAATATGTTGTCCTAACTTGACTACAACTACAAAATGAGGTTGTAAACGTTATTGTTTTAAGTTTAAAATGCCATAAAATAGTTTGATGTCTAGGGAATATTTTTAGGTAATTTATAATACTTTTATATTTTTTTTCTTATAGGAGAAAAAATGGAGGGTATGAAGATATTGAATAAGTTTTGCTAATGCCGGTATGTCTGGCAGTGATTGGGAAGGCGTCGCGGGTGGCTAATTGAGATGGCCACAATAAGCCCGGTAATGAGACATCGGCTATTCGAGGCACAGGCACCCTTCGGAGGGGCTGTTCCACCCCCCGTCACGTACTCTCCGGCGGCCCACTTACGACGACCGTCTCCGACCACCTAACGAACTTCCTCTCCATCCCCCGACCCCCTCTGGCTCTGAATAAATACCCGCCAATCCTGCTTACCCAGCCAGCCAACCAAAACCACAACGTAACTTCATTAGCTTCATTTACTACTCGAATCAAATGCCCTCCTCTTGTCTGCCAGCCTGCCACTCGCCCAGTCTTTTATTGAAACTGCCTTACTTCACAGTCCACACTAAAGTATCCCGTCATAACAAATAACTACCTTTTAATCAAACATTCATTAAACCATATTCAACAATCATAAAAGATTCCTTAATTAAAACCTCAAAAAAAATTTTTCATCATTTATTATACAACCATTTGTAAAACTCATTAACATTCTTACTACACAAAATGGTCTCGTTAATACTGAGTGTAGTTTGAATAAACTATTGCTAAGGGCTATAGTATTTTCTCGCCTAAATTTAATCAGTGGAACAATACACATCTGCCATGCGTGACCGTTTTATCTTCCGTCCAATTTATATATGATTCTCATTATAATGTATGCAAAAAAAAGTTGCATATAGAGCTTTCGTTATTTGAGTAATTGTGCCTTATGCGTAATTTTAACGACTTACAGTAGTTATATATAAATAATTGTAATTTGAAACTATTTTCAATGTAAATTAGTATTATTATGGGTGTCTTGTAGTTCTAATAATATTCCTGTCTTTCCTTGATCCTTGTACAATTCTTTAGTTCTCCCTACAGTGGTTATTATCTAGTTCTTTACTCTCGCTTGTGGATCTTATCAGGGGTGGCACACTTGTTCAATTGGATAGTCGCAAATACTTAATCGCGACTCGCAATACTTATGGTACGAAAAATTTTGCAAAAACTCATCTGCTGTAATATGAAATTTTGCATTTATTGCATCTTTTCCTGTACATACAAAATTTGCGTATCCCTAGCAATCATTTAATATAAAAATGAGTAAAAATAATCTTTTTGATTTTCTGTTTCAGTTAATTACATACATATACATATAGAAATGACATATACATATACATTAATTGTATAAACAATTAATTATTGTATATATGTAAATAAAGTACATATACATTAGAAAATGTAGAAATGACATTATACTTTTAAATGGAAATATACATCGCTGCATCATTAAAAAAAATCAATCAATTTTGTTTGTATCATAAATTGCAATATGAATATTACATGTGTAAATATCATTATGTCAATCATCATGCATAAAGAATATGTTAAATCAGACAACTGCAAATCGCAGGTCAATGAGAACTTACATATACCAGCCCTTTATTTTGAGTAAACTGCCAATGTACCTTCTGAAAAAGTGAAATAAATGTTGCTTCAATGATTGAACAGGACTTATTTACATATGTTTTCCCTAATAAACCGAGAGTGACAAAATTAAAAATGGGAAACACCGTTTAACCTCCTTGAATGTAGAGTCCCAACTCTTTTATAATAATAGTTCTAGAAACTAGATTAGTTACATTATTTTTGAAATTACATATGAACTAATTCTTCAATATGTATTAATATCGAAATGGGAATTGGAATAAATTAAAAAAAAATAGACCCTTCTAATTCATATTATTTGGGCACCAGTCCATTGGGAATACACACACTCATACCTACCTACCTGATTTTGACATGTCTTAATAAATTAATGAACTTTGCCAAAAATTACAGACAATTATTTCCAAATTCATATAAAAATGCACAAAAATTATTGCCAAGCTATTAAATAGTTCTTTTTGTTTTTTGCTTATTACTTTGGTTTTTACATAACCATGATTGTTCCTGTAAGCTGCGTAAATTTGACATGTTGGAGCGATTTTACATGAGTCAAGGAGCGATGAAACAAGCGCAAGTAGACTTGTAAATTTATTTTTTCAAAAATTCTGAATAAATATCCCGTTTCACAAGCTTATATTGTTCCTGTGAAAGTTATTGGCACTTTTACAACTTTTCACATAGAAATGGGTGCTCTTTTTTCCTTTCTTCTTTTCTTAAAATTTAGCTGTAGATATTTTTGAAAAAAATTAGTTTAGAAAATAAGAAAAATAGAGTTAGATGCATTATTATTCTCTGTTACTCTTTGATCGCGGATTAGTAACAATTCTCCCCAGACTGAAAGAATACTTCCTCTGACTAACACTCCTGTGAATTGAACTGTCCAGACACGTTATATACTATAAGTAAAGTATACTGACTATGGGAAAAATCCCTTTCGAAATTTTGACAGATATAGACGTTTTGATGTATCCAATTTGTTTTTAACAATTTAACGACTCGATTAAATTGTTAAATGTTAAAAAACAACACATTCAAATATTTACATTTTGATGATTTCTGTTGCATGATGGAGACTGTCTCATTAAACCACTTGCTGCACTTTTGACCAAACATAATACCAGACATAATTAGTTCTTGGTGTGCTTATGAACCCCACTGTCTATGGATAATATTTAACTTTGAAAATTTACTTTTTCGTTCTTTATTACAAAACAGATACTGATTTTAAGCTAGTTCTTCGGTGATTCCACGAACCTGCCATTTTTTTTTACATTTTTATATTATTTTACTGACAAATTGGAATCATTTTGAAATCTTAAAAGAATCAGATCCGCTTAATTCATGAATGTAAATAGAGCTCATGAGAGGAGCCTTCGAACCGATGAATGGTAGTAATATATAAATAGATTAATCCACAATCTATAGAACATATAAGTAAGATTTAGTTCCTACAATGAGATGTACGAAAACAGTAGCATAGTCATGGTGTCGGAGCGTACGAGCGACATGAGATTCCGGCTGTCAGATTAATAATTTTAATAAGCTTTCAGATTGATCAATAATTTTGTTTCTTATAACTGATAAAATGGTTATAGCCTCATGTAAACAAATGTTACATTATTGATTAATATGTATGTGTAGCCACATTAAAATAAAACAAAATTTAGTTGATTTCAATGAGTTTGATATTATGTTTTACTTATAGTAAAGTTGAGTGTAGGCCACTCCAAATTTTTTCTCATCTATTCTCAAATATTTGTTTTAACTTTCTACACCAGTTTTTTTTTCTCAGTAGTTCACTTTTTTTTTGTATAATTCATTCGTCTAATAACAAAAATTTGAAAAAGAAATATTTCTTTCTACATTTTTTCCACTAACAATATACATTATAATTGCATCGTTTGAAATTATAATTTTATATTGCAACTGTTTTGAATATATATTGAAATGAATAATTGCTTTAATCATTAGTTATTATGAATTCAATGTTGCTCACTGATTTGATTTGTAAATAACTATCAATTACATTGGCATACTAACGAAGAGAGGCATGGTTTAGATTATGATTACATTTTAGAATACACATTTCTTGCTTAAATGAAATTTGTATCTGTTTCAAGACTTTTAGAAAGTCAATTAGAGTATTTTAATTAATTGTATGCCCTTCTTCTGCTTTTCTTCCCAGATAATTTATCTGTAAAATTCGTTCTTTCCAAAATTATCTTAGTTCCCATTTTTCTTTAGTTCATAACCAGCCGCTTTCTTGTAGGAAGTTGTTATTATGATATCATTAATGGCCATGTATTAACTTAATTTCTTCTATGTGAAATATATTACAAATGGATTCTTGTAATAAGACAGAATCGACTGTCAAACATACTGCATTCTAATGTAAGAATTCTTTAACTTTTGCTGATAAAACTTTGCTGGTTATCAATACGATTGATAATTGCTATGTACACCTCTAGCTTTTACTTATATCTATGTAAAAGTACATAATTAGCGTATATTTTCTCTATAACTTTGTTATCTGTTCTTCGTATTACACAATGTCGTGGCAAAAGATAACACCCAACAAGTAATCCAGATTCGCAGTGTTTTTAAGTATACAGATAGACATTCGTGAACAAAAATGTTCTTCACTGTATAAGGATTGGAGATTCGAAGACTTGTAATAACTAATTTTTAACTTAGATTTACTATGGAGAAGTTGTTTGAACAAATAATGAAACCGACATGTTTAACATTGAGTTGGTTTGAGATGACTATTTTACGAATGGAATTATGAGATTGTCGAGGAGGAACACCCTTGCATCACACTTAGTCAGGTTGTAATTAACTAGAAGTTCATTCATTAATTCATTCATATCCATCATTTCTTTAATTTGAAATATTCATACTGTATAATTTTTAATATAAAAGAAATATTAATTATTGTTGAGAAAGGGTTCATTTAAAAAAAAATGTTTCACTATATCTTAACATTTCGATTGCATGTTAGACGTTATTAAAACATGGTTTATGAATAATCAAAGTCAAAAATATGTAAATAAAGCAAACTATTGTTATTATTGTTGTAATTTGCATCTTAGGTCGTGTATTCACGACAGAGATAACAGAGTGTGGCCGACAGGTAAATAACCTCGTTTGTCAGATAAACGAGATATTAATCTGAGCGGAACAACATATTTGTGGGTGAGAGTTTTAAATTTTTTTTTTTTATATTTTGTTCCACATTATGGAACAAGACTTGATTTCTTGGTATTTTAAATTTAAATAGGTGTCAGTGTTGTTACTGACCTATTTATGTTGTTATGTTAGTTATTTATGTTGTGTGATTATTGACGGCTGCTCTTGATTCGACTTGAATTGAATTGAAGTAACCAAAGTGTCTTAGGGGCCAGGTTAGCCCAGTGGGAAAGTTCTCGCCTCTCGATTGCTATATCTTTGGTTCAATATTCACTCTGCCTCTTGATTTATTTTATCGAGGGTGGATAAAGCTGAGCATGACGTCCCTCGGAGAGGACGTTAAGCTGTCGGTTCCACGCCTGTACTTGTTAAATTGATAATGGGTGCCAGTTATTAATAGCAATAAAGAAGTTGTGTCTATAGGAGAAAGATATAAAAGTCACCAAAAACCATAAAAGTAAAAAGGAAATATTATTTTATACAGCAGGCTCCTATGATAGAGTGAATCACATTAGCTTCAAATCCAGAAATGCAGCAACTGTTTGACTGAGGAGAACAAACCTGCCTGATAACACTCTGACACCACCTAATTAATAAACTTCGCAAATCAGTATAATTCTTTTGTCTTTTCATCGTAATGGGTTAGCTTCAGACAACTGTTCCCAAGAATTCATGTAGGACATAATACCCCTAGGCACAGAGTTTATTATATAACGGCTGTCCTAAATGTATGTTTATTCAATTTTATTAGAGAATGAATCTGTAAAATTATCTGACCTCTGACTTCGGTTGACTTTGACTCCGCTCTGAGGGACAAGGAGCATTAGGGGATGATCCACCTCCCTATTAAAGAGCACACGCTCCATTTGCTGTATTCAAATTCCAAACCTTCATTAATAACATAAATCAATCCTACCACTTGAATAAACCTTACTTCTTTTCTTGGTAATAAAAACTGCAATGCTCAAAATTTGAGTTATCATTTCATGTAAAGTGAAAACATTTATAAAAATATTTCTTTTCCACAATTTATCTCTTTCATTTTACAATAATCATAACAATTTGTAATAAAAGTGTCGCCTTTTTATTTTGGTGATATATTTTTTTATTTGTTCAACCATGTGCAATGTTATTAATATAAATACTTTTATTAATAGCGATTGCAACAAATTAACTATAATGCAGTCACAATATTTTTAGTGGGTATGTATTTAATTTTCTTAAATAGTTGATGAATTGTTAAAACTTGTTCATAAGATATCATGGGCGACTCCGAAGAGAGCAAGTAAAGGAGATAATTTTGTTGATTTTTTCGACCCTTTCTTTTAATAAAGGCTATAAGGCAGAGAGACGGTGGAACGGAGATGAATTATCTAGAGGGACCTTACCTCCGCCCAGTAATTAATAACAAACTCTTACAAAATAAACCTTTTAAGGGATGAATCTGAGGGAGGATTAGGGGCGGTTCTGATTATGCCTCCCTTGAGTAGCGGTCGTTTTATCCAGACACCCCGACAACCCTTCATCTCTACAAAACCACCCCACTTACCTTCATTCTCTTTTTCTTAAATTTAGCATGAAAATCTTTACTAGTCCTACATCAGTGAGAAACTTGTTGCTTATTAATATTATTATTTTTTTTTATTTACCAATTTTACTAAGAGGGTTTTTTTTTTAGATTGAAATGGTATGAATTGTCATTCCAGTACCGTTGTGGCAAGAAAAAAAGTCAATTTTACTTCAGAACAATAATAGTTATTGACATGAATTCTAACGGAATTACTGTTTCTAATAATGTTGGTTTTTCCAGTAACACCTTTTGAACAAAAGGTAATATTTCGGACATAACTTGTTGAATACAGGAATATTTACTTGTCATCCAGGAGTATTAGTAATATGAAAAGAACTTCTACATTAATGTAAAATGATTTTAAAACCCATTTCATTTCTAAGACTAATATAAGAAAAATGCTAATATGTTTTTATGGACAACTTTTTTTCAATGGTGTCGAATTGTGAGATCATAGTTGTTGTAAAGACACCTTATATAGTAGATGTCTCACAGCCAGTGTTGCCGATTTAGCCCGAAACGGGTTAAATTTAACCCTCAAAGTCTCTTTTAGCCCTCAAAATTTTAAATTTAGCTCTGGTGCAGTTTTTAGCCCTTTTTGGGCTCATTCAACTCGTTTTTTAGCCCATTGTGTTTCTTTTTTTTTAAATTTAGTGTTAAAGATACATATCTAGTATTTATTACAAAACATCTGTAAAAGATCTTATTTAGAGCTTTTTATACACATTTATGCTCTCAAAATTACCAAATTTCATTGGAAGCATCTGGTTCGAATCAAGTTCATTGCTCATTAAAGGAAAGACGTTTTAGTTTCAATATTATGGAAAATTAGCCTTTCTCTAGCCAATTTTTTGTACTATTTTAGTCCGAATTGGAACCTGGTAGTTGATAACATTGTTCATAGCGTTTTGTAAAACTCCGGTTTACAGAGGAATTGACTAATATGTCAGATCAATAGCCGTTTAGAGGAGTAGACCATTATGCAAGAGTGGCAGTAGGGCTGCTAATACCGATTAGCCTTGGCGCTTTTACCTCTATTCCAGCTAAGGGATTTGTATTAATGGCATCTCTAGGTGGATCTAATTGTTTCAGGTCGTTCCCTTCATAACCTTTGCATGAATTATTCACAGCTTCTTCTGCCACCATTCAAATAGCTTAACCAATCCGGCTTCCCTATCCTACATGCTTTCAACTGCTCTTCCAGCTCGGCTCGCTTCAGCAAAGTCCTCTGTGGTCTCCAGAGAACTCTAAAAGTATTAATGGTGATAAGAAGCTTACTTATTATGAATAAAGTTAATGAAATAGCCTCTCACTAAGTCCTCCGAAATGAATTGTCTTTCCTTTTAGCTTATTCCAAATTAATAAATCATATTATATAGTATTGAGGAATTTCAAAAATTACGTATCTACATAAAAAAAAAATAGAGTTTAATATTGAAATTAACAACTTCTAAAATTTCTAAATTAACTACTTCTAAAAAAATATAACTCTTTCTGATCTGTAAGAACATCAGACTTATTATTCAACTTTAAATAACTCACTGTGATGTTCTTAAAGCTCACAGATAGCTTAATAAATATTGGACGAGAGCAACTCATCCCTGCTACTGTCCTAAACTCCACTGTTTCTTAACTAGTCGTCGACTAACATCTCTATTTTAGTCTACAATTACAACTCACTATGCACTTGTATTAATTTAAACATACGAAAGTATAACCTTTGACAAGTGGAGAAATTATTGATAGTGGTACAGTAAATCTCAAACTGCCCTTCCTGATACTGAAAATTCTTAAAACTCTACTATTGGTGTAAGCATAGATGTAAAAAAGGTAAATATTGTATGATGAAAAAAAAATTGTATTCGAGTTTAATGTTACAAAATTACATTTGTGGTTATTTTTTTAAACAATAACTGTAGGTCTAATGTAATTTTGATACGCCTAATGCTGTGACATGCAGAGTATTTCAGAAAAAATTGGATTCCAACCAACCCACCATAGACAAATGGACAAATGTTTGAGAGAAATTGTAAAAACTAAGGTTTAGGATTCTCAAAATAAGAGAATTTATCAAAAAAAAAAACGAAAATGACTATTATTTCTTTACATTTAAGATGAAATTCATTCCTTTTTTAAAATTGTTCCTGATGACTAAGATTACCTTATCTTCACACCACAACCATCATCATCATCATCATCATCATCATCATACAACAACAACAACAACAACAACAACAACAACAACAACAACAACAACAACAACAACAACAACAACAACAACAACATCACCACCACCACCACCGTCATCATCACCACCATCGTCATCATCATCATCGTTGGCGCCGTCATCATCATCAATCTTCATCAAAGGGACGAAACCTACTTATGGTGCATTGAAGGAGGCTGGTTTATTCACACTCCGCTATCGAGTGATGTTAATGGGCTGCTTTGTCAAAGCATCAGTATGGGTTGCCTTTACTCAAGGGTGTATGGAAACACTCCAAGGGTTCTGTATTGTTTAGTCCTTGTTTCTGTGTAAGAGTTCAAAACGATTATTGCGCTGTTGCAACTGCTGAGACTTCTATTCACTAGTTGCCTGCTTACAACACCCTACGCTTGTGGGGTAGAATACCTGTTACTATGATCAACAAGTAGTAAGCCAGCTTACTTTTTACGTAAGGAGTCCATGGTTTTCTGTTAGTAGTTTTTTTCTTCTACTTCATAAGCAGACATCTCAAGAGTAGTCCTTTGTGTCCATATTTACAACCCAAAAGTTGATAGTTACACTAAAAAAGTGGTGTAATGAAGTTTAGTAGTTGATGATGATGTCTTGCATCTACAAAGGTACAGAATATGGGTCACCGTTTGGCTGCCTAATCATAATCCTTGGCGTGGTGAGAATATCATTAACTTGTTACTTAACATTAAATTGTATTATCTTCTTTATGTTTATGCTGTAAGTTTTATACAAGTTTTATACTTGTCAATATAGTATTATTTTTCATTGGTCTATTGATTTATATCATAAATTTTAAATATAAAATTTATATTTAAATTTTATATCATAGATTTATATCAAATTTTTATATCATAAAATATCATTGTGAAAAAGAAACTGTTGTTTCAAAAGGACCATCAATTATCATGATTTATTGGAGAAAAAAAAAGGTTGTATCCATAAAATTATTACCATAAATGATAATTTATAGGAAAACAAAACTGTTGTTTTTTTTGGTCTATTGATTTAGGTCGTGATTCATTATTGAAGAGTAAAGTGCTATTCTGTGCTACTATATCCATAGAGGGCTCATTGGAGCAGAAATTGTTGTAGTGCATTAGCCTATTGATCTGAGTCAATATTCATTAGAGAACAAAACTGTTATTTTTGTTGTTTGAATGATATATGCTATGATTTTTTACACAACATAACTGATGTTTTCAATTAAACTATTGGTAGAAATGATGTTTTAGAAAACAAAACTGTTATTTTCCAAAATTAAAAGCTTGCCTCTGAACCTGCTTGAAAAGAGATCGGTGTGACAAATTGTTTTAAAAAAAGAAAGGTTTATTTCAATGCAAGATGGAAGCTTGGTGATAAACAAAGAAAGACGAAAAGAAAGCGGTTGTTGTGTTTGTGTAAGACAGAGTTGGGGTGATGCGGTGACCGGTGCAGGTAGGGTGCAACAGGTGGCGGACTCCTCTCCCATTACCACCCTAATTCTATAAGAAGGCCTTCTCTTTTAAAAATAGAGCCCGCTTCGGGCGCCTAAAGAGATTCGTAATTGATTAATGGCTCCTCTGAGTGGCACCCCTTCTCACTCCACTCCACCCCAAAACCACCCTTCTTTCTCCAGCCTTCATAATTCCAGCATCATTTCCAAGTGCTTCTAGGAAAGTTTGTCGCAGAAATCATATAATACCTCTTTTTATATATAAAAAAATATGTTTGAATCCTTACTCATATTGGCAAAAATTTGGCTTATCTTATATAAATAAATACCACTTATTAACAATTTCACTAATGCAGAAATTTTACCAACCACATATTTACTAACCAAATAGGAATAAAATAAATAAGATGTTAATTATCTTAGTTAAAAAGCAACGTTTCAATTAAAAAGTGGTTAAAAATCATGATTTCCTAGGGAAAAAACTGCCTTTTTACTGTTCATTTAATATTATAAATAATAATTGTTGAGAGAACAAAACTATTGTTTTTATTATTGCTGTTGGTGTAAATAAAGATGCTTTAGACAAAAACATGGGTTTGTTGTTAACTGAACCCACCGTTTTAATGGTAAAATAAACTTGTATCATATTTAATTCCTATAATATTATACATTTTACGAAATATAAAATAAAAGATGTTTTCGATTGTTTTCGTCGTTTAGAGTGTGTACTCCATAAATATTTAAAAACTTATATTGGTCTAATCGCTCCATTTCATTGGAATGAACAAAAAGATAGCAATAATAATAATACTTAATTTTAGAGGTCTTCGTTTAAAATATTAGAATACATATTTCATAAGGTCTGTCTGTGTTGTTGACGTTTCTGTAATTTTGAATTTTTCTGAATTAGAATTGGTTGTTATCTTTTAAACAGTAGGTACCGAATATAATTCATGCTGATAGGGAAAACGTCTAAAGTGGGAAAATAATATTTTCTCAAACGGATGAAGTCAAACTTAAACAAATAACAAATGCCAATTTTAAAACTTTCAGCGTTTTAAAATACCATAGAGAAAAAAATTTCTGCCATAATAGTCGTTGAAAATGAAACTTGATTGAAGAATGAATTTCAGAGATTTTCTCTAAAATGATGTTTTTTTAAAAAAAATCTTCTATAGTTAAAGTGATGGAAAAAGTGCTAAAAATTGACTTCTTGTGACAAGACCTTACGGAAAAATTTCCAACAAAAAAATTTTATAAAATAGGATGTCATTTGGACATTTGTAAAGATAACTTCATAAACCAATTTGTGCCAACAATTACAGAAAATTATAAAAAAATATGGTAGAAAAATTGACAAAAATTAACATTGTTTTATACTAGACTAACGATCACCTACTACACTTTTCGAATGCATTATATTTGGATTGTTTACATTGACTTCAACATTTTTTGAGTGAAATAATTTGTTGTAATGTTAATGAGGTTATTTTTGCTGCTTTTTTTTTACATCACAACATGACTAGGAATATTTGTTGGTTAATGACACTCCATTCCTTAAAATCATATATTTTTGAACATTTCTACACCACCAACGAACATGTCTTTTTGGCATTATCATTTATTATTTTAAAATATTATTATACCATAATAAAAGCATGTGCCTTATATTGAAATTGTTTACAATTGAATTGGATAATATTTTTAAAATATTAAAATACTATTTTCTCTTTAAAAAATATTTACGTATGTATGATTCATATAATCAGTGTAATGGAATTGTTGGTTAATTTTTTTTTTATTTCTATATGCAAAGTACAATTCATTTCAAAAATTGTTTTATCTCTTGTTTATTTTAAATGTAAACAAAGAAGCGTACCACTTTTGTAAGAGTGATTTTTTTACGTTTCTATAAGTAAAGTATAGTGATCGTGAAAAATTTCAATCTCCACATTTTGATGGAATCACATATTTTGAGGTCTGAGAAGTCGTTCTCTGATAAGTCGTTCTCTGAGAAGTCATTTCTATGATATCTGTGTGGGTGGGTGAGTATGTATCAAAAGTTTGTGGCCAGGCTAAGGTCTACAATTTTTGATGGATCAAGTTGATTTTCTGCATAAAAATGTGCCTCATAATGTAGATGAGCTCTATTTTGTTTGGGAACAATTATTCACGAAAGGAAATTCACTTGTTTTGCCAAAAACCTGTTTTGATACTACATTTTTTTTCTCCTAAACTACTCATTCTAGAGTCGTGACATTTGGCATTATCTTTGAGGCTACAAAAGCAATCAAAGAAAAATCATTTCAAATTTGTAAAACAATAGGAAATATTTCTTTTTCAATAAAATGCAAAAATGTTGACTTATAATTTAATCTGAAGCTTGTGATTCGATACAAGCGATATCATTTAACAAATCAAAATGAAACTATACCTACAAATAGAACATTCTTAGCAGGATTAGTTGAGATAATGTTTTTCAAAAGTACATTCACCAAAGGTGCGTTGCAGTACATTTTCTGTTTCAGAAAATGTTTTTTGACGCTAAATGGATCATTAAAAAACCGTGAAAATTTATGAAAAAACTGACAAAAATTAACATTGTTTTATCCTAGACTAACGATCACCTACTACACTTTTCGAATGCATTATATTTGCATTGTTTACATTGACTTAGACATTTTTTGAGTGAAATAATTTGTTGTAATGTTAATGAGGTTATTTTTGCTGCATTTTTTTTTACATCAAAACATGACTAGGAATATTTGTTGGTTAATGACACTCCATTCCTTAAAATCATATATTTTTGAACATTTCTACACCACCAACGAACATGTCTTTTTGGCATTATCATTTATTATTTTAAAATATTATTATACCATAATAAAAGCATGTGCCTTATGTTGAAATTGTTTACAATTGAATTGGATAATATTTTTAAAATATTAAAATACTATTTTCTCTTTAAAAAATATTTACGTATGTATGATTCATATAATCAATGTAATGGAATTGTTGGTTAATTTTTTTTATTTCTACATGCAAAGTACAATTTATTTCAAAGATTGTTTTATCTCTTGTTTATTTTAAATGTAAACAAAGAGGCGTACCACTTTTGTAAGAGTGATTTTTTTACGTTTCTATAAGTAAAGTATAGTGATCGTGAAAAATTTCAATCTCCACATTTTGATGGAATCACATATTTTGAGGTCTGAGAAGTCGAAAATGTTCTAATCAGTCTATATATTGCACCCATAAACTTAATACCGGATAAACATTTTTTGTGTTTATGAATCATAGTATCTTTGGAAAATATTGAAGTGTGAGGAATGGACTCTTTTTTCAAGAAAGAGGAGTTATGTTTGTTGACAAATATCCAGTTCTCTATTCTAGTCTAATAGTTTTTATGTATTATTAACTAAAATTAGAACCTCCCAACTATAAAGTTTTAAATTATACTGAATAGCTGGCTTTGAATTTGATTTGATTATGTAAAACTGACTAATTACTAATATATTTTTTCTCAATAAACATTCACAGGAAGCTTATAACAGAATAAGAGCAACCTCATATTCTCCTGTAGGAGATTATTTTGAAAAACGAAATAATAACATTTTCTAAAATTTTATTATTGCAGTAGTTATACTAATGATATTATATGCATCAGTGGTGCGATATACGAAAATAAGCATATATATTGATAAGTGAATCAATTACTATCTGGAATACCTCTAGGAATAAAAGACTAATAAACATCTCCCATTTAGACATTTATATGATACCTAAATAGAACATTATATATTATATACCCAAGAGTATGATATTTTGTTACTTATAGTAACGTAGAATGATAATATCATTCTACTATATTATAGTACGCCACTCCAGATTTTTTACAGTATAAAGCTGCTGTTTTTTCGATTTATCATGAAAAAACTATTATACAACTCTGAAAAAGACCGTAAAAAGTAAAAAGATCCAAATAAAAATACATGTCAATTTCACAAAATCTAATTTTCTTTTTGATTTATGTTTGGAATTATGTGTTGTAGATTCACGACAGTTGAGAAGTGAATTATAATTTTTTTTGAGAAGGTTTAATTAAATTAAAATACTTCATCATAAAGTACATTATAAGAACTATACAATATCCTTCTGTGAAGTTGATGTTAATTGTTACTTTGTTATGCTACATTACAAATGTCAACGTATAAATAAGTTCCTAATATTATAAGCTTTATTAAAAAAGTGTATTCGGAAAAATATGTTTTGTTTTCACTTAAGTTTACTTGGCAGAACATTGCTATTATTATACTTTTTTTTATGTTGCTTTTAAAAATATTGGTTGGTTAAGGAGAACTTGAAATGAAGTCGAGTGAAATGCCGTGAATGCGGCTATTGGAGCGAAATGATTTTGAGGGTGGATATGCAGTGCTACCTACCTTGAAAAAAGAAACTCCTCCGAGGGGGATTTGCCTTTAAGAATGGTAGTTTACTTCCGGCTAACATGCTGGGCGGCTTACAACTGTCATCAACTGGAAAAAAAAGTAGCCAAGAAAGAAAACGAGAAGACAACAGAAGAGTATAAGTTTTGTGAACCGTTCATTTTAAACGAGTCATTCGAAAAATTCTTTCTTAAAAATCAGCCAACGAATGATCCAACTATCCTTTAAGAGTTACTTAGACATATATATGGTATCTTGATGAAAACTGCCCAAAAAACCACACATGTTAAAGAGTAAACTATAAATAGATACACACTTTGGACGATTAGTCTTTAATTTTCGGTTTACAGCCATCTACTACTTAAGTTTTTATTAATTTTGACATAAAATTTATTTTTACAATTTACACTATTTGCAGTTTCTCAATCCTCATTATCTTTCTTCACTGAGCCGTATTAATTACTTTACTCTTCAGTTCTTCACTTTCTTAGTTTATTTTTCTTATTTCTTTTGAAATCTGCATTATTATAAGAAAAAAAGCAGTTTACTATAATTTGCTTAAAAACCTGCAGTTTTTATATTACCCACCAGTGTTTTAGTACTCGCTGAATTATCCACTTTTCCTTTGTCCTCGCACCTTGACCGGCGAAATTCTCTGTCAATATGGATAATAGCGGATACAGAGTGTCTGATTTCAATAAAGATTTTTATAATTGACTTAGTTTTCTTTGCATTAATGATTAGTATTAGTAACTGATACAAAGATAAAGGTAGACTTATTGTTAGTTCTATGTAATTTTGTAATTAGCTTGCTGGCTCGGCCCACTTGAGATCAGATTAAGCTGTATTCGGCCCCCAGACCAAAATGAGTTTGACACCCCTGCTCTAGGTCAATGTGAAACGTAAGTCTACATTCTAAATCACTTTATGATCTCTTTGACACTGGGAGTGTGGACCATGCAGACTTGTATCACTCCTTTATGTATAACAGCCCTCGCAGAACAGTAGTAACTGTGTCAATGTTTGAGGTAAGCCTAAGAGTGACTCACTCTGCTAAGCCTACCCTCTTCAGCATCCTTACGATACTGAAGCCTACGGCACCATTAACATATAATCTGAATCTCTAACACTACGTGTGTTCCTTTATGGTTTAGTCTTTAGTATTCTTACGAAAGACTGAAAGGAACTGGAATCTTGCAAATATTTTGGATAACACTATCTGTCAGCCATGGTTATAATCTACTCAGCTGGCAGACCAAATCCACGACAGTATATTGCCCTACCTAACTCAACCAACCTTGCTATCTCCAGGTCCTTTCTTGTTTAATGTCTAACTGAAGTAGTTTGTAACTATATGAGAGTAACTTGTATATGATCACTACACTTCAGACTACAATCATCACATTTAATTTGCCTTGATCCGACTTGTCACACGTATTGCTCTCAAATACAAATACTGTTCTTAAAAAAAAACCTACACACTACACCTACTGGATATGCTATGAATAAGTAAGGTCTGTATCAAAAACGTAAGTTCTAAGCAGTAAAGAATTTTGGAGCACATTATTCTGAATTTTTAATGATTAGAAAAAAATTCGAGTGATTCTTTTGAAAAGCCAACAAACAAAGCCAACACACACATATATATATATATATATATATATATATATGATCAAACCACAATATGAAAAGGAAAAACAAGACGACTAAGATCTTTCAACCGTAACAAGCGGTCTTCGTCAGAGTCAAGAACCCAACTGAAACACTAGATGGGTTTTTGACTCTGACGAAGACCACGGTACTGGTACAGTGATTTGAGTTATTAACAGACGCCTAAGGTCCATCAAAGTGAAGTGTGCTAACCAAAGACTGTTAGAGAAGAGGAAGAGCTCGCGACCTGTTGCGTTTTATTGCGTGTTCAATGCAATGTAGAGGAAGCGGGATATTAATGGCGCTTGCTTGTGGAAGATGGAACCCGTTTGGACCTGACCTCGACCACCTGCTTAGTAAGTCCTGCTAATGAAAGCGTGCGTCACCTGTCACCAAGCAGTAGTCAGTCTTCTTTGCTATATGTCAAATCTTATCAACTCCTTCAGCCTTATCCCCAGATGGCTAACTTATTCTCTCCATTACCAGATATTTACACCATGAGTTACATCCAAACATTGCCTTCCAAATAATTGTTATAACAAAAAATACTTAAATCATTCTATTACACTCTTAGAAAAGCATTACTTTGAAAAAGTAATGTTGCTTTTGCCGTCATAAGAGCAAAAGTAAAATGCGCTGTTATCTTTATCTTTTTTAGAAAATAAAAATAAATGCTAAAGTGGATTGCAGTCCCTTTACTCTATGTAATCGAATGTTTGAAATTTTTAATATTAACAATTTATCAAGTTGCCTTCCATAATTTTCAATCTTCCTTACTATAAAAACGTATTTATGTGTGCCGGAGTGATGAAATATTAGCTTTTAGTGATTCAGTGGTGATTTATCTCTGACAGAAACCGCTTGTTACGGTTGAAAGATCTTAGACTTTTTTCTCATTTCTTACTGTGGTTTGAACGTTAATATTTATATACATTTCACATTCAACTATAGACACAGAATAAAGATACGAATACACTTACAGTCTCTAAATTTTGGTTAAACCGTCATTAGGAGAGTTGAGATATGGACATCAAGCGCACTTGCAAGCGACGGTTGGAACACACACACACACACACACACACACACACACACACACACACACATATAATATATATATATATATATATATATATATGATTAAACCACAATATGAAATGGGAAAACAAGACTAAGATCTTTCAACCGTAACAAGCGGTCTTCGTCAGAGTCAAAAACCCATCTAGTGATTCAGTTGGGTTCTTGACTCTGACGAAGACTGCTTGTTACGGTTGAAAGATCATAGTCTTGTTTTCCCATTTCGTATTGTGGTTTGATCATTAATTGTTATTTCACGTGTTTATGTGAAATCTTTTTTGCATATATATATATATATATATATATATATATATATATATATATATATATATAATTTGTTAAATTGTATGCCCATTTTTAATTTCACAAATTTCCTATTAAGTCTCTAAATTTCTCTAATATACTTTCTCCATGTTAGCGGTAGAGATAGATTAGTTGATCAAAATCTGTATTTACATAGTCCGACATGTTTCGGTCCTCACTGACCGTTATCAATTACTATAGTGGTACAAAAAACATAAAACATAACTAAAATATAACTCAAGAACATTTATAAATAAATAAATACTAAATACAACATTCGAACGCCCTAATTTTGTGAAATACTTTTCCTATAGAAATACGATTCGAAACGGAAAAATATAGTTCAATGTACCAAACGGAACATAGAAACTGTAAGTGTTTCCTTTTAATTCCTCTGTTTCTTTTGTACATTGATATACATATATATATATATATATATATATATATATAATAGATAGATATTAATTCACACAGGAAAGAGAAAACACAAATAAAGACACACACAAAAGACTCACAACGATATTTCGACAGTCGTCGTCATAGGGTAGAAGTAGTCCCTTTGAGTAGCTGAAGCTAACTGAGTGGTAGGCCAAATGCAACGAACACGCGCGCACTCTGCCGGCCGCCCTAGGTAAGCTACTAACTACAGAGAGAAAAATAACTAAAAAGAACAAATAAAAGCAAATACAAATAACAGAAGGAGAAGAATAGTAAATGAAGCAATAAACAATTAAAAAAAAATAAAAATAATTAAAAAAAAATGATTAAAAAAAAGTAAATAATTAAATTAACGGTACAAGTTAAGGCCAGGAGGAGAGCGAGCTTTGAGAAGACAAATAATTGCCTCCTCTGAAGATCTTAAAGTAACCCGAGAAGACTGAACAGGGATATGATTAAGGACTTGGACCCGGAAGCAGTGATTAAAATCCAGTCCATGGGAATTAGAGTGGATAGCAATAGGATATATATATTTATATATATATATATATATATATATATATATATATATATATATATATATATATATTAAGCTTAAAGCCTGGCATGAATTTAAACCCTTAGTTTATTTATTTTTTGTTTATTTTTATTTTTTTTGTCATCTCCCAGTTTTTTAATTTTATATTTTTTATGCAACACTCTTCTTGATCATTCTAGCATTACGCCATCTCCAGGAAAGCAACACTCTGGAACATATGATTCCAAGTGAGCAAAGGCAAACAAGTAAATAGTGCATATTAGAAAAACTTGCTCATTTTACAAATAATTACCCGATTTGTCATCACAGAGAGAAACGACAGTGACGTAGGAATCGGTAGTTCAAAATAGTTGATATTTCAACATAACAGTCATGCAATGCATTTGTTTTTTTGGTGAGAGTCATTTATATTTTCTTAAAATTTATTTATTACAAATATGGTTTATGTTTTAATATTTGTTTATTATATTTACTTTGTGGTATTTAGATAGTATTTAGTAGTACATTATTCCATGTCCTTTGATATAATAAGTGTTTTAGCTTCACAGTTTTATTGTAACGTAAAATATATCATTTAATTTAGTTATCTGTAGTAAAATTGAAAGCGAAAGGGAAGTAAATTTATGCATGTTCCATTATTAGGTTTAATATAACTAAGAGTACTGGAGAGAAGGGTAAGGGATGTGACACACGAGTGTACGGCAGGTGGTGCCATCACAAGTAATGTAATTGATTGTCATAACTAGACCATATTTACATTTTTTGTATTCATGCATATCAACTTCTGGAGTTATTAATTTCATTCTATTACCAAGGTACTCAATTTTGAAATAAACAATATACATAGGACAGAAATTCAGAATTTTGTATTATTACATACATTACACAAGTTTTATTAATATACAGTCACTAAAGTGAGTAATATTTAACGTCTAGCTGACATTGTGCTGGTGGTCCCGATAGTTTCTCGTCCTTGTGGACTCTTGGTCAGAGGAGGTTATGAACACTGCTTCTCGGGTACCAGTGGCACGTTTTTGAGACCACGACTGCAGCATTCTGAATTATTATTTATGAGTCAATAGTACTTGCTTAGTTATTTAATGTTACCAACGAAAATGGCGCTATTATATGTTTATTTACACGAGGTTTAAGTACTAAGAAATGCAGACAGTTGTAATCTGTTCGATGTATATTGCAAAGGTATTAAAGGAGGGATTAATGTTTTTTTCTTTGTTTGCAGGTCTATTTCAAGCTGGCCGCGACAACGATGAACCCGCACTACCAGGGAGGCGGCGGGGGCTATGGCGAGTTGAGCAGCAGCCCCCACAGCCCCGGGGGTGGGGGCGGCGACGGCACGGGCCCTCCCTACAGCAACGGTCACCACCACATCATGGCACCTCAGTTCCACCACCACCACCATCACCACCACCACCACCACATCAACAACAACAACCAGAACCAAAACAACAACAACAGTCCACAGCAGGGCGTCAAAGTCTGTGCTGGTTGTGGGAGCAAAATTGTAGAACGGTTCCTGCTGCACGCCCTCGACAGGTTCTGGCACAATTCCTGCCTCAAGTGCACCTGCTGCGGCGCCATGCTCGCTGAGATCGGCACATCCTGCTTCACCAAGTCCAACATGATTCTCTGCAAAACCGACTACATCAGGTAACGCTCCTCTATGCGCATTTGCCTTCTCACCCAATCTTTACCAACCATTAATACTTTGGAGAAGGTAGTTTATCTTCACACACTATAAACAAGTGAATACTATGTGATTCAATTTGGCGTAATTAAAGAGAATTATATCCTTTATACGAGTCCCAGCTTTTGATTTTATATTTATATTTTATCACGACTTTTATTTTTTTTTAATTCTTATTTATACTTCTTTGTAGAACTTTTTTGAAACTTATTTTTTAAATATACACGAATGTATATTTCATATTTCTATAAGTATCATAGAAAAATATCAGAGCTGTGCGGAATACTTGAGGAAAGTGACGTTAAGAGTAACATTAATAAGAGATATGGGCGATCGCAGTTTATTGTTAGTACAATCTTTACTTGAGATAACCAATAGCCTAGTTATGAGAGCAATGATTTACGACTGAGTAGTTAACTAATTATTGGGGCTTAGTGGGAGGAAGGGTTGAGAAAGAGAGCGAAGGGATGTAGAAAAGGAGGGTATTTATGGAGAAAAAGGGTGGGGTAGGAGGTCAATTAATCAAGAACAAAGTCAGGAGGGGGCGGCCCAAGCTCTCGGGTTCCATCTCATTACAGTAAAGTGGAAACAGTGATCCAATACGATAAATGTTCCGTTCTGGGATTACATCTCTGTTCCAAGCTTACTTACTGAGATTAAAAAAGATAGCACTAAAAGAAGAAGTGATTGTTTCCCTTGTATAAAAGAATTTGTCCTGAGAGATATTGCACGGCTCAAGGCATTAAATTACAGTACCTTGCCGCATTGAGAGCTAATCAGCCCAATTAAACTACATCCTAATCAAAGGTCCTACTCTGTACTAAACAGCCTGCGAGTCTGCGCAGTCACACATCTCACTTACTAGTAACAGAAAACTGTCATTATAATGGAATTCAATATATATATATATATATATATATATATATATATATATATATATATAGTTGAATATAGACAAAGAAACATAGAGAAATTAAAAGAACACACTTACAGTCTCTAATTTTCGGTTTGAACCGTCTTCAGGAGAGATAAGAGAGAGAAACCAAGCGCACTGGTTCAGAGATGGTTGGGTCTCCAACCGTCTCTGAACCAGTGCGCTTGGTTTCCCTCTCTTATCTCTCCTGAAGACGGTTCAAACCGAAAATTAGAGACTGTAAGTGTGTTATTTTGATTTCTCTATGTTTCTTTGTGTATATTGAACTATATTTGTCCGTATTGGATCGTATTTCCAACGAAAAAGTATATATATATATAATACATGAATTAAGTTCTTCAATAAGGACGAGATATAAATCAAAATGTATCCTCTTCCCTCGTACGTAATAATGTTTACAACTGTTTTGCATTCGTTAGGTTTGAAATTTTCTTGCTTCTTTCAATGAGTCTCTTCCAAGGATATTAGAAATATCGTAGCAACTGAATTTCCATGCTGTGTTTATGCCAAGTGCACACTTTGTATACTGGAGCCCCGTTGGAAAGCGCAGTTGGCAAGGTCGGCTGCCGATTGGTTTTCTTTTCACCCCGTTAAGGGCGAGGCGGCAGTGAGTTATGTCAGATTTGCATGTTGCCCTAATACTCCACTTCTTTGCCTCCCTATCGATGTTCTTCTAATTAAATGCCGTTATAATTTTCAGATAAAGCCTTGCCCGATCTCGTGTAACTCGGTAATTGCTAACAATCTCTTTGACACATCGCTTTGCCACTACCCCCTCTCCTACACCTCCCGCCCCACCCTCCCTCCCTACCTTCAGCTCCATCACAGTCCCTAGCCTTTTCCTCCCTGATAAAGAAAACTTTTAATTACTTCGCTTCAACTCGGCAAAATCGTAAAAAGAGTTTTATTTTATCGATTGCACTTTAGCTTTCTTTAGTGAAAATTAACTGGAGGCTACGTAGAGAGACCAGAAAAAAAAAATGATGCAGAGCTTAGCGTGCCACGAAAACACGAAATATAGATTAATTGATATTTCGCAAGTGTTTCCTTTCCGTGCTATTATATGAATAAATTACTTTTACCTTAATGTAAACAATATAGCCTTAATTATTGGGTCTAATATAGTTTCCCTTCAAATACAACCAAAACATTGAACTACAAATCATAAGAATTCTAAACTTCATTACATTACATCAGCAACAGCATATAAATTAATATATAAAATTATTTCATTGAAAAAATAAATAAGATTCTTGCTTTAAACACTTCCACTTTTCTATTAAACCTTAAATAATATTAGTAATTACCTTTTTTTATATAAAATTAATATCAAATTTATTATTTTTTTTATTTTTCTATTGAGTGCTAAATTTATTAACTTAAGTACCTAATATTCTTGTTTACAAATAATTTTGTCTTTACAGTTTTCAATTTTTTTTATCGGTGAATCAATTTTTAAAGCTAGAAATTCTGCTGAAATGCTCTAGCAGAATAACACAGAGATGTCAGTTGGAAGATGCTTCAATGGGCGATGCGAAGTTGTAGCCATCATTCCAGCGTTGGACAGCCTGGGGATTTAGCCTGCCTAAAACCGGTCGGTTTTAATTAATTGATTCTCATGCTGCTATTTATACTTACCAACTATCGATGACTTGAGTAAGATTTGATTTCGTCAAGAGTCAAGAACTGGACATAAGTGGTTAAGGTGCAGTCTTGCAGTGGATTTAGAGTCATTGTGAAGTGACTGGTAATAGTGACGTTGAAAAAGGGATTTGCAAACTATGTTCCAGTACGGTACTCGCAGAAGAACTGAAAGTGGAGAGCCATACATCTCGACCCAGGGATAAAGGAAATGGTTTGGATTTCAGTGAGAAAGTGGTAGAAACACTCGACAAGCTATGCGATAGGGTGGCACTGCAGAAGTGGCTCAACTCGACTACATGGAAGTTCACGTCCACCGCTTAGAGTTGTGAACAGTCTTGTTCCGTACTTTGCACCCGTGCTGACTGCTTACTCCCAGCACATCCTTTGTACCGTTAGGCTTTGTAAATTTGTAACACCAGACAAGACAACCGTAATAAACACTGCTCTAAAAAATATTTGGTTGTGTGGCGCCAAAACAGATAAAGGAAGCCTTAATATACATTTGAGGACTTACATACGTAGTACACAGAATGGTTGGGTTACCATAATGAACCATCATCAGTAATACGATACGGATACAGAGCTGATTACAATTATTATTACAATTCAATACAATTACAATTATTCAGAGATGATTACAATTCAATCAATGACACTTTGGCATTTATAAAAAACCTTTTCCAATTCCCGTAAAGAAGATTTTTCCTTATGACAATACACCTTCTGTGAGAATTTTTTGGTAGCATACAATGTAACAATCATTATTTCACTCCAATAAACAATGTTTTCTTACTTACTAAGAGGACAAAGGAAACAAAAAAATTATAGTGAGAATAAGACTACAGAAACATGTGTAATGCTTAAAATATAAGAAATATAAGCGAGACACGCCTACTGTAGAAAAATTATACATAACGACAACACTGAGTAGGCAAAAGATCAAATTATAAAATTTTTAACTATGGTTTGTTTCTGTGGTTGTGCTCTGCCTGACATAGTTTGTTGGCAGAGTGCAGAGTGTATATATGCTCTTATATACAGACATTTCGTATAGGCTTTCCGTTTCTTGGATACATATACCGCCAAAACAATTCAAAAAGTATCGGTAAAAAACTCTACATTAATAATCAGAATCATTTTTGATACTTTAACCTACGTTTCTTATTATTATACATTCTATTTCTACTATTATTACTATTCTAGCAAGCCCACATTTGGCTCCTAGAAGCACACTCCAAACCTGGCTTGAATTTAAACCGTTAGTTTATTGATTACTTTTTTTGTAACTTAATATTTTTTATTTATTTTTATTTTATTTTATATCTTAAATTTTTTGTAAGATTTTTGATCTCGTGGACCGGTCAGTTTTACCAGGACACAGACTCTTCAGGTTCAAATTAAACTTTCATTGCTAACGATTCAGTTTTTAGTTGATACCTTTTTCATAGGCCTACAAAACAATGACACTTTTTTGTTGTTGTCTTGCTTGTTTTTCACTTCAATGTCACGTGTTCATTCAAACTAGACAGTTGTTGCTGAAATCCACAGACTGTTTCCTTTCTAAAATCTCTAATATAATATGTAGATTTTCTATTTAAAATTTTTGTATGTTTCTTTATGTTCTCTTAGCAACCTACTGTCAAATTTTCTATTTTATTTTTTTTATTTATAACTGTTTCCGCTATATATATTGTTTAATTGTTTGATTGATTGTATTATTTTTATATTTCTTCTGTTTTGTTGGCCTATGAAGAAGTTTTGAAATAAAAACTGAAACGTTGGTAATGAGTTTAATTTCAACCTGAAGAACTGAACGTGCCTGTTAAACGTTTATTATATATATATATATATATATATATATATATATATATATAGTGTTATTTGTCTTTTTATTTCTGGAGGTTTGGTTAAATATTGAATAATTCAGTAACAACTAGCTGTCGTTACATCTAGCTGATGATTAGATCAATTGTAGAATTATTAGCATAACATGAAATGTAAAAGTTGTATGCTTTTTATACAAAAATATGCAACATCGAAAAAAAGAATGAAAAAATACAAGGTAAAGCAAGATATAAAAAAAATAAATAAAAATAAATGTTTAAAAGAAGTGTTATTAACATTCAAACCAGGTGCACATTGCGCATTGAGCAGTCAGGCAGTATGGCATTCCTGCGAGTCTCCCAAAGTATCACCTTTTCTATTGGACGCAGAATGTGTAGCGTGTAGCTAAGGGTGTCCTTAGGATGAATGGCTGATGGGAGGATAGAGTGTTGTTGACGGAAAGGAGTTACTCTTGAGCATTAGTAGTTTCAATTAGTAGATTTAGCAGCACCTCGATTACAATTGTTGTCATCCTACATAAATCAGGAGAGCTATTCCGACATACCTATCTATTCCTATTCAACACGTCTGTGACATAGTAAAATTAAATAGTACATTAAACTTTTCAACGAGAAACTTCCAAAATAGGAGTTATCGCCCTATGTTTATCAACAGCCTTTGATTTATACCTACTGAGATGGTTCATCTTAAAAGAAATTTAAGGTTTATCCTCCACGTCTTCCACCTCGGGCGTATCTCGGAGGTTTTGTTTGCCTCTATCCTAGGCTAGAGTTTGTAGCTCCCGAGATGCGGCAAAAGAGCTTTCACGTAAAAAAGGCATCAGTCTGTTTTGTTGTTGTTTTCAGTGATATGGCTGAATAAGCTGGGAGCACTAAATAATACCAAAACAGGTTCATCTTAAAAGAAACCGGAGTAATTGGACCGTTTTCATTTCTATTATTTTCACGAGTGCTCTAGTCACTGTTAGTAGTTCTTACTTAGTTAAAAGCAGTGCCCTTAGTTCTTCCCTTTATTTTCACCTTTTTCCTCTAACCTCTTCTATCATTAGTGAACCTTCATCAACTTCCCATCGAAAGTCACCCACCATTTATATTATTTCTCTAAACATTATTCCTTGAAGCCTTTTACTGGTAGTGGAATTGTACAGTGTGAGCATGGCGGCTACCGTTTGGTCTGTTCCCGATGAGATGCTTTTTAGGACAGCCTGGCCTCTCTAAAGTCTCTCCTCATCAGTGAGACTGCAATTTCTTATCAACTTGTCCAAACTCCTTTGAAACATTATTGACCAATGTCTGGCAATTGCCAGTCAAAGTAGAGAATAAAAAAAAAACACTAAAAATATCTGAACAATAAAGAAATTCTCAAATAGTACGTTTCAGTTTCATTTAAAACTATGAACAGTGACATTACTGTAGGTTGCACTATATGATTAATAATATTTAGAGTAATGTAAAAGCTCATAGATTTTCTCTTTCAATAAATAGTCTTGCACCTCTAAAAACTGAGTCTACCGTTTGGAATGTACTAAACGTGATTCATTCTACGAAGTCAAGCGTACACCAAGCTTAGTCTCCGTATAAACAGTCATAGAGTTTCCATTAACCACCACTCCTATCTTTCCATCGCCATACATGTCAATTCCACTCCCCTTTGATGAACGCAATAGGTTACACATTCTACGACAAATCCCCTCTGACTGCAAAGATCTTACCCTCCGAGCTTCAGAAGAGGCCCATTTTGGTTGCATTGCTAGATGCATATAGTGTACCTGGCCTTAATCTAAAGCGATAATGCTTTATTTAATTAGTTTCTTGTCTTTGAATTTAGTTTCTATGTTATTTTTTATTACTTCTTATTTATTGCTACTGTTATTACTATTTTATTATTTTAATATTATTTTTTGTATTCTCATTATCATTTTCAGTTTTATTTTTTATTTAAGCTTAGACCCTAACTTTTTTTTATGCATTATTTATTTTATTTATTATTTTTTCATATTTCCTATCCTATATTTCATTATAAATTGATTCTTGTCTTGAAATATATTATAATTGTTTTTGTTATTTGGTATTTTTGTGATTTCTATTATATTTTTGCATGTATATATATATATATAAAACTTGAAATGGTCCAACAGGACTGCTAGTTCACACAGGAAAGAGAAAAACAAATAAATACACACAAGCTTTGTTAGCTTCAGCTACTCAAAGGGACTACTTCTACCCGATGACGACGACTGTCGAAATATCGTTGTGAGTCTTTTGTTTGTGTCTTTATTTGTTTTTCTCTTTCCTGTGTGAACTATATATATATATATATATATATATATATATATATATATATATATGCATACTGTAGGTAGTAAGTGTCAGTAAACAATAGCTACTTTGCCTTAATGAGATTTGATATCCCTTTGATGACTCAGGAGGTTGTAAGTCATGAAATCTTTCAGCTAGTCCCATTGTTATATTGTTTTCTCTAAAGTTGGACTGTTGAAATAACATTTAGAATGAAATTCGGAAAAGGTTGATAATGTGTTTGGAGTGCAGCCCGATCAGGCAATGGGCATAATGATTTGAGTTTCAATAATTTGCTGATGAGGTTTGCGGGTTGGGAGGTATTACTGTTGAGTGCTCTGAAGGGACACGCAATGCCTCGTGACTCTAATAGCCCGCCCACATACAATCCTCTATAATTTACACCACTCTGACAAACCGTGTTATTTAATTATTTACATATTATTTTATAGGCTTATTACAGCGAAAGAAGCAGCCAACAACTCAAAGCCTTATGTACTTCTCACTAATTTATTCATTTCATATTTTTAATAAAATGTTAGCTATCCACATATTAAATTTATGATAAATAATGTTCTTAATCTATCACCATTCTTTAAATGGAAATGTAATGTTATGATAGAAGTAGTTGGTTCCTTCTCAATATAATTTTGTTTGATATAAGAAATGGGCAAATCTTGGATATCACAAATCTTGGATGATAGATTCGTGTAAGCGTTTTCTGCTCTATATAAAATTAAGTATAGCAAATTTTGAATTCTATAATTTAAAGAAGAAAGCCTTAAAGCATGGTATCTCTACTTCTCGAATTAGCCACTTTAGGGTGACTGAAGGGTCTTAAGCTATTGATTCTCCTTGTTCCTGAGTAGCAGAACTGAAGATTCGATTTAAACTCGAATATTGAGAAGAGATAAGGAAACTGCAATATTAAAGTGTAAAGTGGCAGATTAAAAGTTCTTTCCATAAGCCGGATGTTCAAGTAAGACACTTTGACATTAATTCAATATTGATTGTTGAGTTTACTATTTTACAATACTTCATTTAGCCAATAAAAATCATATTGTACATAATTTATACAAATACGATTTTACAACAATATTCCTAATGTTGTTCGTTAGGGTACTAACAGAATTTAAGAAGGACCGTTTTTACAATAATAGTATATATTGTTTTTTTAGTATTTTAACCGTGCTTTATTAAAAAACAAAATGTAATAACATTCTAGCCAAACACATGCATTCTTCAACCGGGAATAAGATTTTCGAATCAGAATTAAAAATTTTATTTTTCGATGAAAGACTGTTTTCTTAAATATTCCGATTCTATAATTTGCAATAATTTTTTTTAATGGTATGTTTAGCAAACTGGATAAAAAGGTTATTGACAGTTTATATTGGTTTTTTTATCTTACTTGAATAAGTATTACGTTGCTAAAGACTGGAAGTAGAGTTTTAACAAAACAGTTTTTTTTTAAATTGGAAATTAATACTGGAACCATGTTACAAATATGCTTGGCGCAAGGACCAGTTCACAAAGAAACTTGGTACCGTACAACAAAGTTATATAAAAGCAGAAGTAAGTCATAAAGGCCTGCAAGCAGGAACAAGTCATAAATAATTCTGATATCAGAATCAGACGATAGGAATGTTGGTACTGGAATCAGTTCGCAAATTTCCCCGAAACCTTAACCTGTTATTTGCTTCCTTGGCACCAAAGCGAGATAGAAAAGAATATAGATACAGACACACATCGTATCTGAATCTTGCACCACAACTAGATCGTTCAGAATGTTGACATCTGAATGAGATGATACAGAATCTAGACACAGAAGTTAGCTCTATATCGTTAACAATGTTGACACCGGAACCAGATAATATAGAATATAGACACAGACACATTTCGTATCTGAATCTTGCACTACAACTAGATCGTTCAGAATGTTGACATCTGAATGAGATGATACAGAATCTAGACACAGAAATTAGCTCTATATCGTTAACAGTGTTGACACTGGAACCAGATAATATAGAATATAGACACAGACACATTTCGTATCTGAATCTTCCACCACAACTAGATCGTTCAGAATGTTGACATCTGAATGAGATGATACAGAATCTAGACACAGAAGTTAGCTCTATATCGTTAACAATGTTGACACCGGAACCAGATAATATAGAATATAGACACAGACACATTTCGTATCTGAATCTTGCACTACAACTAGATCGTTCAGAATGTTGACATCTGAATGAGATGATACAGAATCTAGACACAGAAATTAGCTCTATATCGTTAACAGTGTTGACACTGGAACCAGATAATATAGAATATAGACACAGACACATTTCGTATCTGAATCTTGCACCACAACTAGATCGTTCAGAATGTTGACATCTGAATGAGATGATACAGAATCTAGACACAGAAGTTAGCTCTATATCGTTAACAATGTTGACACCGGAACCAGATAATATAGAATACAGACACAGGATTTCGTTCATGAAGAATCTTAGTATTGCAACTAGATCTTTAAGAATGTTTGCACCAGAACCAGATAATATAGAATATAGACACAGTAATTAGTTCATGAAGAATCGTAGCATTGCAACTAGATTTTTAAGATTGTTGACACCAGAACCAGATAATATAGAATATACTTATAGGAATTATACACATAGGAAGAATCTTGCCACCGGAACTAGATGGTTGACAATGTTGACACTGGAACCTCATTGTAAAGAATATAGACACTAGACACCAGGCATGGTAAAGAATATTGGTACTATAGTCAAGTCGTAATAAATCTATATGACAAGATTTAATAAACCTAATGCAGAAGCAAATGACTTAAAGTATATTGACTCCGGAATCCGATCATAAAGAATCTTTACTCTGAAGCCAGGTAATAAAAGGATTTTGATTTTTTTTTTATCTCTAGAACTCTACACAAATACCGGAAATCCTGCCTTGGTTAAGAACTATTGCATCAAACGTTTCCATTTAAAGCATGTAGTTAGTATTACATACTTTTATCAGAGGATTGTGTTCAGATAGTGCTTTCTCACGTTTACGAGTTGATTCATAATACGAAAATATATATATTTAAATAAATATTATGAATGTCACCTTAAAATATTAAATTATTTTCAAAAATGGTTTTGTTTATCTTTCATGATTTCATTAAAATTATAACAAAAAAAAAGTGAAGCGGAACTAGCTATTAAAATTATAATTTTAATATATGTTTTGCCAAGGGGTTGTTCTCTGGTTGGTATTTCCTGTGGTTAATTTTAATTTCAAATCGGAAAGGGGCTCGAGGGTGGAGATCATTACAGCCCCTGCGATAAAGTCCATCTGATAATAATATCAATTACTGCTGAGCTATCCATTAGTAATATCAAAATATTTCCATAATTTCCGAATGAGTCGGCTTCAGGCCCTGCTCGATAACAGACCCATTAAATCCAAACAGAAATTTCATTGGGAAAATAGTCTCGATTCCTATGTGAATGGATTATTGGGATAATTTGAGAGGTGCTTTCTTAACTGCGTTATGTGGTTCTCGGGACGATGTCAAGTGAATTGCCTGGGCTTTGCTGCATCCAATTGCCAAATTAATACCGCATTGATTCGGCTTAGCCATTAGCATGACATAAAGCTTTCTCTCTATATGGTGATAATTTGCTGGACTAACTCTGTAATGATTCAATAGTTTTGTATTGCCAACATATAAGAGTTAAATCTCTTTGAAAAATAAATAACAGGAGTGGATTTTCTGTTTCCATTTACTCTTAGGTTTCCTTATTTCATAGTGACCAATTCATTAAAACGCTCCTTTAATCTTTCATTCTTTCTATAATCTCTTGAAAAAGGTGTTTTCATGTTTATAAAAGAATCTGAGTGTTTGAGTCAAAAACTTGAATAGTGGAGAAGTGGTTTGTTCTCCTTCTTCTTTTCAATTGATGATCGTTTTAGTTCTATCCAACGCAACTCCTTCTTATTAAACCAACACTTAGAAAGCATTTTTCAACATTTTCGACTTTGATAGATTCTGAAACAGCTCATTGTTACAAATCGAATCATATTAATTTTCCTTTCAATTTTTTTTTACAAATATTTCATTGATATATATATATATACGTTTCACGATGAATCACAAACACAGAATTAAGGAACAAACACACTTACTGTCTCCAATTTTCGGTTGAATCGTAATCAGGAGACTTGAGAAAGGGACACCAAGCGCACTTGTGAAGCGACGGTTGGAAACCGTATATATATATATATACTTTTTTGAAGAAAATACGATCCGAAATGGACAAATACAGTTGAATTTACATAAAAAAACATAGAATAATTAAAAACACACACATACAGTCTCTAATTTTTGGTTGAACCGTCTTCAGGAGAGATAAGAGAGGGAAACCAAGCGCACTGGTTCAGAGACGGTTGGAGACGGTTCAAACCGAAAATTAGAGACTGTAAGTATGTTATTTTGATTTCTCTACGTTTCCTTAGTACTATACACTAATTGCCTCGTTATCAGGAAGAAAGATGTGATTTGCTCCAGAGACAGGTGATGACTCACATCATGTCATGAGAATCATTATTGCACTGGATTGAACTTACTTTCAAAAATACGTGTAAATTAATCAGTAATAGAAGTTAGCAATTACTCATCAACAGACCAAATTTTATTTATAAAAAATATTTTCAATCTTGAAATCACCATTTACAATGCATATTTTTATTCATTTACTTCAGTTTGAGTGCAGGTGAGAAAAATGCAGCATGAAAGTAATAAATGAAACCCCTTACTAGACATTTGCGAACATTTGTTACCAAAACTAATCAATCTTAAGCAATATTTTCTTTTTACTTTCGATTAATTGTCGCATTTTATTAATTAGTAAATAGTAATAATTAAATTAGAGTTTCTGCTATCTACGAGTATGTTTAAACGAATTGATAACTTCCTCTCTGTGACGTTCTTTTTTCCCTCCATGTTTATGAATAATTATTCTTTGTGAGGAACAACGTTTAATTTATTGACTTTTTGATAATTTTCCAGTTATTATATTCAAAATACAGACTAATCATTTGAGTAACGCGTATGACACAGAACCAACTGGGCACTCAATTGGTCTAATGGGGGAATCCATCTTTATTAGTTATAATGCCTAAATGGCAATTTATCTTTATCAATTTTAATAATCTAGTTTAGGTATGGAATTCATGACATTCAAAGAAAATATTTCTATTTCAAACGGATTGATTCATTTAAGCTTTTATAAATTTGCTTTTATACTTGGACTAAAGGAACTGTTTTCTTTATCTAAAGGATTATACTGTACTATATTAACTATAAAATCACTAATGTTTAGATCTTCTAGTAGTAATTTTTACTTTTCAAAATCTTTTTTGTTAGGCAAAAATATATATGGTTAACGAAATCTTCTTTTGTTTACCATATATACTCAATTATGTCACATAAATGGCGATATGGCAAACAAAAAAATCAATCAATAATTTTGCAGTTTACTTTCTGATACTGTTTCTACTAAGTTTGCTTTATTATATGAGATTATGTTTTTGTTATAAGTTCGTTTTGAGATAATGTCTTTTTTGTCAAATTCTTTTTATATTAGTTCACTAAACGACACATATACCTAATATTGCATTTATATATCAGGATTATGATATGGATCTGAAAACTCTTTTAGATTTTCTAATTTCACGTATTCATCAAGATTAAAAAAAAAACTTCATTGCATTAAATTGCATTGGGTTTTATATGAAATAGTAACTCTTTACTAATAGGATTAGAAAGTTCTTTAGCTTCCATGGAAAGTTACTTTATTTAAACATTATTCTTATGTTCGTCAAAATATGTTATATTTCAACCTTTTCTATTAATTTATTGTGATTTGCATAATCTGTTGAGTATTATCTGGTGAATAGGTAGCATTTGTGTTAAATTAGTTTGTCCGAAAGCAAAATCTTTATGATCTGCTCGTCTATTCCTCTGGAAAATTGTCCAACTTTTCATTTTGTTTTCTTGCTTAATAAATGTCTCTGTAAATGTTTTATTTAATATAAATGAAGGAAATATCTATATAGTATTGAAATATTCACAAGTATAAGTATTGAATCCAGCTATGTATAACTAAAGTTAGGAGCCTTACTATTGCTTATACTTGTAAGGATTAAGTTGTACTTTAAATGATGTTAGTTCAATCTCAAAAGTAGTTTTAAATTTGCTTAATATTTAAATTATTCTGTAGATATACTGTTCTTGATTCATTTTTTTGGAGAGTGAAAAGTTAATATGTTGTAACAAGTAGAGATTAAACAAAGTGCTCGTTTAGCGCCATCAAGTTGCTGGAGTGCTAAAAAGTCGCTTTCCTCTAATAGAAGAGAGCTATATTGATTAGCTGAATCGATATTGTTGCGTGTCCGGAATCACCTGCTTCTACAACCGACCCCCCACCCCCACTCAATTGCTATAATTTTCTATAATACTTTTTCCTTCCACCCCAAATTCACACACAGTCTGTGAATAAATTAAATGATTTCCCTTCGCCAGCAGTCCCTCCCTTCAACAATTTCCCCCTCACTAAATGAAGCAATTTTACCTCCCACCCAGAGAGCTGCAATATAAAAACTGGTCGACAACAGTTCCCTTCGGCTGTAAATAATATTGCCAGAGATTTTCAACAAAACAAAACAACCTTTTTCCTTCATTAAACTCAACAGGGTTGTATTTTCTTTTCTGGGGAAAATTTGTTGTTCATATATTAACTGGTTGTATGTTCTCTTGATTCGTTGTAAATCTCAACTAGCATTACACCTCTAAAAGGAATTAGTGCTAAACACCTGGTTGACTGTCTGTAGTGAGTGATACAGACATAGAGCGATAGGTCTGGTGCGATCAAGTAGTTAGCATGGTTGTGGTTCGAGTAAAGCTTGGTCATGTCACTAAATATTTCACCTGATGAATTACGCCATGCCTTTGAGAGGAGGTAAAGCCGTCAGTCCTTTGGTTGTCCTTAGTCAGATATTCATCATATCCTTGCACTGATGAAGATGCATTATACTAAATGTATTCCACTTCGATGCAGAGTCAACTTGTAGAGTTGCTTGCGGATATCAATACGGCCTTCAACTAAAGATGAGTTTCTAAGCAGCATAAAGCCTCTTGGGTAGTGACTTACAGTTCATTTCTTTAACCAAATATACTATCAGATATTCCTAATTTATCTCTCCAAACAAACATAAATATTAAAAAATGAAGAACTGCTGGCGTAGAACTCTGCCTAAAAAAAACTTATAATGTTGAAATTTTTTTCCTCCAAAGTAGTACCCCTACTTGGAGAGAGTGTATTGCAATGTTTTTACATGCTCCATTTGAGAATGTAATATCTCTTTGCTAATATATGTGAAATTTACCAGCTTGTGAATAACATGTGAAAAATTATGTTTTCTTCATTTAGTTTGTCCTGTAAAAAATGTTTTGAAAGTGTTGCTCGAGAATAAAACGTTTATTGGAAGATAGTTGGTTATTATTCATGTCTGGCGGCTAAGTGATTTCATTGCTGTTTTGGTTAGGGTGGTATTAGAATTCAATGGAGCTGTAAGAAACTCAATTTTTCGATGGAAGGGAGAGGGTTGAGGACGACGGAGGGTTGAAGGGCTGGTTAGGAGATCGTTATGTTAATCACCATCTCAGGGGTGGCTAAAGAGACAAGAATCATCTACAGAGACGGAACCCAGACTTAACTTAATACCGTCTCCGTCTGTTATGCAATTTTCAGTTCATTTTTTTTTCTTTTTTTTTTTAAGAATGAAGAGAGAGGATAACTGTGGTAAATTGACTCAAGGGATTCTGAGAAGACTTGCTAAGGGGAGTTGGATAACGTCTCTTTCTTAAATGGTATTTAAAGTTGTGCCAATGTCCTTCATTCATGACTGCAGGCTTAGAGCCCTGACCTGGGCCAACACTTCCCTTACTCTACAATCCTATTTGCATACACTTTCCCTTTAGTTTTCTCTGAAATAATATTCAATAAAACAAGACCAACCCTATATGAATGCTTTTTTTTTTAGTCTATCAGTTCTAGACTACTTACACTCTGAAAGCGGGGACATAATAAAATGCTTATTAACAATGCCAATTAATCTCTTATGAGAAAACAGAAGAAAATAATAATACGCAAATAGCACTTCTTGATACCAGGAACACACAGTTTTGTATCAAAATGAAAACAACATCTTAAAAATGAACCGGTACTCTTAGAAATATCCGCTAATGAGTGATGGGTAGCAGTTTTGCATTCATGTTTAAAAAACGTTGCTAAAGCACATATTACTCATTAATAAAGTAATTATATAATAATTTAATTAGTCTTGCCCCACCTCCTACTGAGAGGATTGAGTACTTCCGCCTAACATGCGGACACGGCTTGCTTCTACGGCTGGCTGCAACCACAGAGCGATGATAGCAGCCCATCTCTCAGAATACTAGTCCTGGAGGCCGACACCCTGTCAGACTCTATCAGCTATGAAGGAAAGGCACAGCTCGACTGGCTATCGTGCAGTGGATGAGAAATACGTCACGATCGCTGTCGTTTAAAAGGACAAGATAATTTTACTTATAGTCAATCAAATCAGTTTTAATAATATTTAATCACCCAGTACACTTATGAAAGTGATGACATTAGAGACAAATTTAGTAATGGATTCAATTTTATTTTTATAAACATTGAGAAGAATGAAAAGTTGATGATGGAGAGAAATTAGTCAAAGAATATCCCAGATACAAGCAGTGTTTACATTTCTTATGGATATCTAGACACGATCGCCTACACAGCATATCAAAAGGTGCAGCTAGATCCATGTGTCCATGGTACAACTGGAGCGCCGAACTAGAACAAATAGAGTATTAGGTGCCCGTGAATATCAAAGATGAAGGTTGAATTGGAAGCTGAAAAATAAAACTGGTGCAGTGAACTGAAAAATATCTTAACAGTGCAGTTCATTCTATAAATATAAGTATTAAAATATTTATAATTCATTTGACATGTTTTCCTTTCCAACATTGTTAGGTGAGGATCTGCCTCACCTGCCTCCCTTGACCGCACGTCCCTGTAGTCTCTTAAGTAGCTTGCTGCAACTATCCGCAATACCCACTGTGTTACCACATAGAATGGATGGTACAACTGAACCAGTTAACCTTCGATTTAGATGCAGCCTTTTCTAGACAAACAATACACCAAAAGCGGACATTGTATAAAGTAACTTTTAACTGTCACTCATAAATAATATTATCTAATTACCATCTTTTCGCGGTACGTTACAATTAATGTAACTAGGGTTGCGGAGTTGTAGTCGGAGATAGAGTCCGAATTATTTCTAGTCAACGCAACTGTGATTCTTAAGTATTATATTTCCATGTAATAAGTACTGATAAATATAAAAGTAATAATTATTATCATTATTATACGCATTTATTTTATTAGTGTTATATTTGACACATTTATTCTTAATTTTTCCACAACTAGTATCTGAACTCTGAGGCATGAATAAGGACAGTCTTTTTGAATCAATCATTTTGGAAGGAATGTCTGCTTTCAAAGGAAATACGATTCCTCATTTATTATTTAACTATCAACTATTTTTAAAGTACAAGAGAATATCTAAAATGTCACGTTTGGATTAAATGTAATTAATGGTTTGCACGTCAGTTTCATTTCAAATATCGACTTCTTACTGTATTGCGTGCATCCTAGTTTGCATTCACTTGCCCCCAATTATTCTTGCTATTTACAAATCATTACAAATACCTTTTACCGGGTTTTCAACATTAAAACAGATCTACATTGTTATATAACAATGTTAGTAAGGGTATTAGATTCTTAAAGAACTAATAACATCAGGAATGTAATATAACTACGAAATTTAACAAGCTATATATAGTTATAAGAGAATAAAGAACTAATTAACTTGTTTGATGAAGGTTAAATTTCAGAATAGCTTGAATTGTTCTAATTGACAATCTCTTATACACAAAGCATCATATTTCTATATATGTAAACATGCCTATCAATAAACAAAAATCATTTATATCTATAAGATATTATTATTAACTGTCATACCTCGTTTAGCGCTGGTGAAGTCGCCCGACCGGTTTCGCAATGGCTGCATCATCAATGACACTAACCTTTCTTTCCAAAATCACGGATATAAATACCTTTTTTAACTCAATAGTGCCAATACATGCCTAATAGTTTTTATTTTAATATCTGTTTTTTGTCTTTTACAGTTTAAGTTGTCTCTGTCCTGTCCGTCCTGTCGTCATTTCATGTTTTTTATTGGTTTAAATATTATGTCTGTCTGGTACTTGATTTGTTCGTTATTAGGTTATCAGTGTTTATATATTTCCATTTCTTCTATTACATTTAATCTTTTACCTTTTTATCCCATTTTAATTAATTCCATTGATTTATATCCATGATTTTGGAAAGTAAAGTTAGTCCCATTGTTGATGTAGCCATTGCTAAACCAGTCGGGCGACTTCACCAACGATATACGAGGTATGACGGTTAATAATAATATCTTATTTAGTAACATCTGTGGCACCAACAATAAGCATGTATTTATATCTATGGTACAGTTTTGTTTGATACTAAAGTGCCTGGTTTAGGTGTTTGATCTAGATCCACTAGCTCTCAGCCTGTAGAGTGTAAACTTTTTTTTACAGCACCCACCCTTAGAAGAGCCTAAAGTCTGTACGATAGGTGAAATGTAGTTCTTGAGCTAACTACCCGAGATCTTAGCGCTAATGGTATGACGGCGTTAAGAGTTTGCTGCTCTGCATTCCTTCATGGTGAAATTAAAATATTACTTCTATTGGGCTGTCACTAAAATACTTCTGTTTTTTTCTAATCATAATAATGTAAGCAATATGTTAAATATATACTCTCTCTCTAGGAACTACTAATAAAATTCAGTGTAAAAGTTGTCATAAAATTTATATTGGTCAAACTTGTAAATCAACACAATTTACGTAACGTAAACAAAATGTACCAAAATCAAAGTAGTACTTTATTCTTCCATATAAACAATGAAAATCATATATAAATGGGTCAGAAGCAAAAATACTTACACATGATAAATCCTATCCTATTTGATATCTTATCAAATCCTATAGCATTAGTTACAGTTTATTCAATCTTGAATCAATATTGATGAGGCAAATAGCTTCATCTATTTGGGCTGACAGCTAGAAGTTAGTTTGTTACTTATTTCTTCCTGTACTCTTTTGTTTGACTTAAGTTCCCTTCCCAGTGTCTTTGTTCTCTTTCCTGCACATAACACACTTTGAAATACCTCTCTTACCTTCTCACTCTTCTCAAGCCCTCACCAGATATTTCTGGATGATTTATTTTAGAATCAGTTATGACTCTAATGAAGAAAACTTGTTACGGTTGAAAGATTTTAGTCATTTTTTTTTATTTTTTTCTTTGGTATATACTATTGTATGTATACGAGGTGGACTAGGCGCGTTGATTAGCTAAATATGGTCCTCCTCAGAGGTTTACAGTTAAACAAGATTTTTGTTGAATTTAAACCGATAACGATCATTGAAGAGGAATTGGTGGCCGTTAAGTCTGATGTTATAGGAATGATGAAACGATTATCAACTGGAGCTTTATGACGATTCATACAGAGTATAAATGGTGGACTATTTTTATTATTTTTTTTTAATATTTTATTTTTATTTAACTTTTTATTACATTTATATGTTTATTTTTATTACTAAATTGTTTTATTGTTTTGTTCATGCTACAAAAATACTTTTATTTTTCGTAAAATATTAGTTTATGTTTTGTCAGTGTCGTTCAGTTTAAATTTTTAGGAAGACATATTAACTGGAAGTTGGTTAAGTTGTTTTTCCAAATCATTAGTCATTAAATCAATAAGCGTATTGTAGTTTTAGAGTAGAAAGCTATTTTTCAAAAAGCAGATTAAATGTATGTGAAGCACGATTGAGTTAGTCAATGGGCAATAAGGGGCAAGCGACGTCCGGGAGGATCAGTCAGGCAGTTTCTAAATCGAGTTGCTTCAATAAAATAAATCCCAATACGATCAGTAAGTCTTTTTTTAAGACGAGTCTATAAGAGAGTGGACAAGGGGTCAGAAAATAATTCCCCGAGATTAAATTGAGCTGTGCCCATTTCCTCCCCTATGTTTTCCGGCTACAAATCGAATAGAAAAGTGAAATATACTTTTGGTAGAAGTGGATTAGGGAGTGACGTTTAAGCTTGGGGAAAAAGAGCAACGGACGAGGCCAATAACGAAGCGACCCAATAACTGGCCTCACTAGCCCAACCGACCCTTCGGTTTCCGCTAAATTTACTTGCAATTTACTTGATCCCCTCGAGCGACCTGGTCACTTCTCTTGCAGAAGCCGCTCGTCCACCTGTCTGTCACCCTGCAGACTTAGCCTCCTGACACGCTGCTCCAGAAGTGACCAAGCCAGTCCACCATAACTCAACCTCTCCCTTCTTACACCAGCCTGATTTACTGCCCAAAAACCTACCTTCCCAAAAACAAATATTATTAATTGCCAATACTAGCTTAATTGATTAAATATTTTACGATATTTTATTCCTGTTTGGCTTTATAAATGTGTCATAACTAGAAATTTATGTTTATAAACAAAAAAAATTTTTCTCTCACCCTCCTTGTATTGTGTATTTTGCACACTATTTTTTTCTTGTCCTTTCCCGATAAATAAAGTTTATAGCAACTAATTTTGTTAATACCACTGTATTTTTAAGATAATACCTTCAAATTTGTTTAAATAGTTTTATTTTTCACTCTTTTTTGAATTGTTTGAATCGTAAACATATTCAAGTCAGAAGCAGATTTGCTTAAGGCAGTGCTTTAATATATTTTGTTACATCATGTTTCCATGGTCCTGAAAAGTTTATACAATTTTACTTATAAAGTCAAGAGTGAATTTAGCATTGCATGTTGGGTGATTACTGCCATTGTTTTCATTTATTCATTTCTCTTCACTGATTTGTAATCCATACTGATCCTTTTCTTTAGCTGTTGCTTTTGTAGGCATCACATACATTGGAACATTGTAATTCTATTCTTATTCGTCATAATTTTGATAACACTCTCAATCAAATTCATCGCCTGTCGACAAACTGTTGTTTTAGCCTAAACGTTGTTGCCATCACGAAAGTTTTTATTAAAACTATAGAAGGGAATGGAATGATTTTTGATGTTTTAGGAATTGGGCGTTTTGACTTCTAGTTGTATTATTACCACCCTTGGCAGTACACAAGACTTCTAGTCCGTTAATCTAGGATGCCCATAATTTTCAGAACTTTGTTTTATATTAGTACACATTTTAGTTTTTAGACAAAAACTCTTAAGTTATATCATTTATCTAGAAGTGTACCGTTAATATCGTTTCATCAGATTGATTAATCTTGAGTAGGGGTTTTAGAAAAAGATTTTAATCAGTAAACATCCTCAAGATTATTTGTGAATTATTATCTTTATATCTCCGAAATATGACTGATAAGTAAATTAATTTTTGATGCAATTAATTTACATTTAATTAGCAATTCAAAGAAACAGTCCAGTAGACTTTTTATATTTAAATATTTAATTTAATTTTTATTTTATTATTTAAATAAAAGGGGATTTTTATATAATTAGTACTATCTAAAGACGGATAATAATTTTATATAATTCTCGATTTCCTCTGTAAATATATGAAGTATCAGGTATTATAAAAATGTTTGAACTAAACATACAATAAGATTATCACGAATTGTTTTATAAGCAGTTCCTTGAGAAAAGTACTACCCTCTATTTACCATATGTGAAGGATAAGTGACACTTTTCATATTTTCACCTTTTTCCTTTTGTTTTTTTTTTTTTTTGTGGGAAAAGTGCAGTTTGCCGTAGTTTTATGTCTGAGTTGATTACACAACGTCTGCTCACTACGATTCGCCCCCAACTAATTACTTCAATTAAAAAATTATTACCCAATTAAAAGCGATTGAATTCTAATGAATTGGTTATTCAGGAATCTAATTAAAGAAGAAAGTTGAATCATTAAAATAATGCCCTAATTGGTTTTGTTTAATTTGAGTAGTGCAGATGGAAGATGAGGGCGGGAGGTTCACTTGCACAGCCCAATTTGTGAACGATCTATAGCTCAATTATTGTTGGGACAATAATTGGTTCATAATCTTGATTAGTTTTGGAAAAATCTCCTATTTCCAGCAGAAGCAGTCAGCCTCCCCCGGCTCACTCCCTGTCATTAATTCTAACGTTGTTTTAATTGTTTCAATTATATTCTACAAAAGGAAAAAAAACTGGCTGACCGAATGGAACTATGTTTTTAATAAATGTTTTAAATTATATTTGTATAAAAGGTTTAAATTTTTATCTGAAATAAATTTCTCTAAGAGCTTTTACAATGATCATGATGCATGAAAATGAAAATTAAATCCATTATTTACTCCCTTTTCTAATCCTCAATTTTATCTCTAATTTGATAGTGCCAAATTGGCACTTATGATGAAGATTAATTGTTTTGGTTGAAAGATCTTAGTAGTTTTTCTGATTTTTTACTGTAGTTTATTACTGATTTTTAGACGTTGATTTTTCTTTCACGTCTTTATTGTGAATTCTTTAATATATATCACTTAATAAAACGAAACACAATCCAAACTGGACACAATACGAGTTCAAAATTCAAGAAGTGTAACACACAGGGTAAGGAAACACACTTACAGACTCAAATTTTCGGGTAATCCGTCTTCAGGAGAAAAGAGAAAGGGAGACCAAGCGCGTTGTAGACGCAACGGCAAGTAACCAACCTGGCAAACCTTCCTTACCCTGTGTGTTAGGTTAGGTTAGGTTAGGTTGCAGTGGTAGTCCCACAAGGGAACACACGTAGGCCAAGCATTGACCCTTTCTGATACCACACAATGAAGATTGATTCTACAGTGGGAGTCCTAAATTTTGCCTAACTCAAATGTATTTAGAGTAGGAATCTTTAACGAGTACCTGACATCGTACAGGCTCGGGACCGACGGTTTAACGTCCTTCTTCGAGGGACGACGTGCTCAGATTTATTCACCTCCTGCATGAATAAATCGAGGGCCAGGTGAGGATTGAACCCCGGTCCTATCAGTTCAGAGGTGAGCACGTAACCACTGAGCTAGCCTGGCCCCCTACCCTGTGTGTTACTCTTCTTGAATTTTGAACTCGTGTTATATATATATATATATATATATATATATATATATATATATATATATATATATATATTGTGTGTGTGTTAGAACAACAGTGAAGAAATTGGAAAAACTGCTAAGGTCTTTCAAACAAAACAAGTTGTTTTTGTGAGAGTCCAACTGATACTGAAAATAGAGATGCAAAAACACATGGTGTGGTGTTTAGAAGAGTGAATGAAAAAAATATTTAAAGGGTGTAAAGTGTAGGAAAGAGAACGAAATGCTGGAGAATGAAGTGGCAAGTCAGGGTAAACAAAGGAGTTCAGGAAGAAATGAGTAATCAGCTAGCTATCAACCCTTGTAGACAAAGCTATTGCTCTCGTCAATGCTGAGTCGAGCTTCAATAAATCATTACTAATGTTCATAGTATTTGATCTATTAAATTTAATCTGAGAAGAATCGATAATATTTTTTAACAACACCTACTTTTCATATATAATCATTTTAGCTGCATGACTGTCATTATTTATATGCAAGAATAAGGTGCAAGTTACGTTTTCACTACTAGTTACGTTGAATTACTGTTGTTCGAAACGCGTTATCAATGATTTACCACTTTGACTAATATAATTTATATAACATTTTCATAGAATTTTATAAATACAACTGCACTCCAGTTCCTTAAGAGGGGTTTCCCTAGTTAACACCATAACAGATATTTCTACATGACTTGTCTCAGCATGAGCTGAACTTTGATAAAGACCACTGGTTTTGGTTGAAAGATCTTTGTCATTGTTTTGATAGGTTTAGTCTTTTTATAGGTTTAGCCTTTGGTTTTGATTGGCGTGTTAATTGTGAAAGTTGTTATAGAGACATGATTGAACAGAAACTGAATTTAATATGTGACACCCTCGATGACCAGTTGACTGTTGAAAGATTTGTTCAATAGTTATATATATACTATAAAACAGAAAGAAACACGTATAAATACTAGATACTAGGAGTCACTTTCGAAATGTTGATCATTTTAACGGTCACCCTCAGGGAAAGAACTAGGACGATGGGAAGACAAAAGTTAACTTTTCACTGAATATGTGCAGGTTGGCCACAATAAAAACGAAAAAAGTAGAAGAATTTTAAAAAAATTTGAACTTTTAACGGTCGTCCTTAGGAAAGGAAGACAAAAGCCAACTCTTATATATAAAACCCTAGCAGCACTGTGAATGAGCTTTAAGATGTGTTACTCTGGTAATAAGGCAAGTTGTTACAATGTTACACCAATAATAACTACAAGTCTGTAACTGCGTAACTAATTATAAATTTGATAAAAAGAAAGCTGATTAACTGACGAGGTGCTTCCTTGTTTAAGCAGTAATAAGAGAAAGCACTTCTCAAATGGATGTGCTAAATTACAGATTGCTTTAGCTCCATTCGTGAACAAACTTAATCTTAGTAATGGCCACATAATTCAACCTCAATATTTTCGTTTTCATACGTGAAATTTATTTCCTCTAAAAGCTCTAAATAATTAAGAAATAAATTGTTTTAAGTTAAAGTAGTATTCTTTTGATGAAATTGCTAGCGAAAAGTCATAAATCGTATGAATTTTTCTTAACTTAGAATAATGAATGGACTCAGAATAAATATTACCTTGGGTCAAATAATGCATACCACTATTAGAATTGATATACTTTCAGAATTGACAAACCTATTGTACAGTCCAAACAGTGTACAGAAATACGACCGATATTTCATAAGTTTAATAATTGTGGTATTTAGATATGATAAAAACCCAAATGAATTGAATTCATTGAAAATAACCGTCCTCAAAGTTCTTTGATTGTTTCAGTTCTTTTCCATTATTTTTCATTGTAGTAATTTTTACTTTACTATAAGTAAAGTATAGTGATCGTGAAAAAATTCGATCTCGAGATTTTGACAGAATTACATGTTTTGAGGTCCCAGAAGTCGTTTTATGACGTTTTTACGATGATGTCTGTGTGTGTGTGGGTGGGTGGGTGGGTGGGTGGGTGCGTGGGTGGGTGCGTGTGTTAGCATTGCTTGTTACCACGCTACGGTCCAGAATCTTTGATGGATCAAGTTGATATTTTACACAAAAATGGGCCCCATAAAGACGAAGATCCCTATTGTTTGGGAAGAATTATGCATGATGGGAAAGTCACTTTTTTTGCCAAAAACCGTTTTTTTTAAAACATTTATTTCTCCTAAACTGATAACCCTAGAGTTTTGAAATTTTGACATTATATTTGAGGTTACAAATGGAACAAACGAAAAATATATTCAGAATTTTAAAACAACAGGAAATATTTTTTTTTCAATAAAATGTAAAAATTTTGACTTATAATTCAATCTCAAACCTTGTGAGAGCGATACACCACCATACTGTTTGACGGACAATAATGAAACTATGCCTATAAATAGAACATTATGTGTAGAATGAGTTGAGATATTTTTTTTCAAAATTACATTCACTAATGGGGCGTTACAGTCCGATAACTGTTTTCAGAAAATGTTTTTTTGACGCTAAACGGCTGATTAAAAAATAATGAAAATTTGACCAAAAATGGAACAAAAAATTAACAATTCAGAAAAAAAAATCATGAAGTTTCAATTACGGAAAAGAGCAATAACGATATAAAAACTCTTTGTTTACCCTAGACTTTGTTCACCTGCTATACTTGTCGAATTTTTTTACATTGTTTACATTGACTTAGAAATTTTTTGAGCGAATCCACTGAGATAAAACTGATTTTCTTAAGGAACAGTTTAAATTGTTTATTGAATTATATGAGATGTAAGAGGAATAATATTGTGCAGGAAAATGATAACACTCACTCAGAAAAAAATCGTATATATGTTATTTGACAAAGGGGAAGGAAAATGATCTTATTAAATACTAAAAAGCTTATTATTATTATTATTATTTTAAAGATTAAAATTCCCAGTTTGATAATTCTATAAAAGACCAAAAATGTAAATGATAATTCATAATCTGAAACTTTCGTTTAGAGATTAATAAATGTAATTATCGTACATCTTTAATTAACAAATCACCTTAAAACAACATTTTCTTCGCAGTTTAAGATGTTTTTCAGAGAAAAAAAGGGTATTTTCCTGTTTTAAATTTAAAAATTTTACTTTAATATTCAATGTAGAAGGATGTCAAGTAAAGTAAGAAATCTACTGGCTGTTTGAACGAAAGCCATTCTCTTGTAGGAGAATAAATCGTTTCAAGAAATGTTCACTTTGGTTTTTCAAAAATGTTATTACTGCTGTAGTTATACTAATTCAATTATTTGCAAATAATAAATTATTTGTGATGTACAAAAATAAGCTTATAAAATGATATGTCCTTCAATCACTATCTGTACTTCCTCAGGAATGAAAGGCTAATAATTATATCCCATTTAGATGTTTACGTTATGCTTAAATGAGACGTTATGTTTTATATACTCAAGAAATTTGACATTAAGTTACTTATAGTAAAGTAGAGTGTAGGCCACTCCAGATTTTTTTATAAAAGAACTCGGAGAAACGACAACAAAACTGACTTCAATATGTTTCGATATATATGATCAAACTACAATAAGATATGAGAAAAAAGGCTAAGTAACAAGCAGTCTTCATCAGGTCAAATCCCAAGTTGACGAAGACCGCTTGCTATACGAGTAGTTGAAAGATCTTAGTCTTGTTTTCTCATTTCCTATTGTGGTTTGAACATTAATTGTCAATTCATGTACTTACTGTGAAATGTTATTATATATAATAATTTATATATATAATAATAATTTTTATTTTACAGCAAAATATAGTTGTTGTTAAAAGTCTCAAACTATTTTTCTTTGCAAAATAATTTTCAATGTAATACTTAGTTTTTCTGTTTCAAAATGTATACTTCTGCCTATGAAAAAACCGAAACGTTGGCATTGAGAGTTTAATTTGAACCTAAAGAACTGACCAAGTCCCGATATACTATAATTTTGTATATATAAATATATATATCATCAAACCACAATATGAAATGTGAAAACAAGACTAAGATCTTTCAACCACATCTACTTCGGTTTTTTACTCTGACGAAGACCGCTTGTTACGGTTGAAAGATCTTTGTCTTGTTTTCTCATTTCATATTGTGGTTTGATCATTGATTGTTGTTTCATGTGTTTATGTGAAATCTTTTATATATATATATATATATATATATAATGTAATTATATATTTGAAGAAATATGTTACTTGATGTATAGATCTTTTCCTATTTCAGAATTGTTTGCTATATAGTCCATTTCTATATATATATACATATATACCTATGTTTGGCAGATATATCCTATATATATTCATATTGTATTGAAATCACTGCCCTTGATTACATGTGAAATTATAAGTAATTAATGTCCTTGGAGAAATTATCCAGGAAATCAACCCTGAAGACAAAAAATTAGCAGGAAAGTTTGAAAAATTACATAGTAAAAAGGTAGGGATAATCAAGTACATTGATATCAATGCAAAATGTATAATAGAAGGTGTGCTTCATATTTATACTTATATATAAATATATCAGTTTTGTTTTTGACTCTGACGAAGACCGCTTGTTACGGTTGAAAGATCTTAGTCTTGTTTTCCCATTTTCTTATTGTGGTTTGATCATTGATTATTATTTCACCTGTTTATGTGAAATCTTTCTATATAAGTATATATATAGAAATCTGATTGTAATATTGTAGACTCTGATTGGATTCCGTCTTTAAACTTTAGAGAGTATTTATAATATTTCTCTCCATCTCAACTTAATACATGAAATTATTTCGTTCTCTCTTTCCTTCCTTATTTATATCTTTAGTTTTTATTTATGATATAACATGTCTTTTAAACAAATTTTTGTTGTCCCCTCTCAATCATAGGAAAATCACAAGAAGTTAGAAAGCATGACTCGGAAGCCATTAAGGCATTGATATTACCTGTATTGTCATTAACAGTAACGGGTCGAAACATCATAGTCCTATGTCTGAATGTCTTACTCTATTTTATACGTTGATTTTCATTTCACGTTCTTATTGTAAAAAAAAAATGTTATAATATATATACTGGTGTTAGTTGTCTACTCCTAAAAGATGTTGTTAGTCCATTACTAACAGAGGTTGTCAGAGCCTCCCATAAAGCTTTCAAAATGTTACATCATTCAACCAACGATTATTATTTAAGATAAATACTCATTTATCTTCTCATGTTTATCGTTATATTCTTATATGTAAATATTTGTATTAAATTAAGTAACAAAACTGGTCTCTACAAAAAAAATCAAAAAATAAGTTTGATTCATTGATTAATTTTTATGCTATGCAAAATGTCCATTGAAAGCTGTATCCCGAAAAACTCAATAAACAGTTTGGCGGTTGTTTAAAAGCATTTTTTTTTAAAGGATTCTCATATTATGTGAACATGAGGCAATAGGGCATAAGCTACATAGATAATGGGCTATGAGGGACCATTGGGTTACTACAGGGCGCCTGATAGCCTGTGTTTGATTGGCTATAATTGGGCTAACAGTGTTGCCTAATCAAACCAGCGCCATCCAAATAAAATAAATTCTTATAAAGCCAAACCATTCAGACTGTACACGACGATTTCATTTATGAATTCCATGCATACATTAACATCGTTATGTTCTTCCATTTTATCTTATCCAATGAGGTCAAATTCTTTATTTACCTCCCAGATATTTGGAAAGTCAATATATAGTACTACTATTATTTAAAATAAGCTACAAAATCCAAGTTAAAAATCAAATATTTAATACATGCCCTCTGTTGAGGATTTAACACGCAGTACTGTTCTAGGGGAGGAAAACATAGTTGTTATTTAATGCCAATAGAAAGTATTGTTAAAAAAATACTTGTTTGTACATCTAGATAATCGGTACAACTATCAAAGCAAATTTATATTTATTTAACAATAGGTTTTCTATATTCCTTATATATGGATTATAAACTCCATTCCGAAATTTTAACATCCAGTCTTTTAGAGATTGAGCCAGTCATTTCTAATTTTTTTTTTTTAGTAGAGAATTTTGGCATATTGGGTGATAGAGAAGACTTGACTAATTTCGAGTTCCTTTTCTAAGAGTATGTTTTTACTTGGTAAAAAAATCTAGAGTGACTCAAAGTCAACTTTATTTACTATAGGAAAACTCTTTGATAATCAATTGAATTTTGGATTTATTTTAATGTAACTGATGTATAGTCATAATATCAAACTCTCTGGTGAAATGTTATCACACCCATAACCAATGGATTTAATGATTTCATTTGTTTTTTTGTGAATATATCTATTGTACCTGTTGTAACACACTCGAAATCATTGATCTAGAAAAATTTGATATGTTAATGTTATAAACTGACCGTCGTAGACAATGTATGCGCTATACGGCATTTCCATTTGAACATCTGAGAGATTTAGTATTCTGTCATAACGATTCCTTAAACGCAAATGAGAATAAGTTGTATAACAAAATATTATAAACTAATGAAACGAAAATTTGCTTTTGAGTTACATAATAACAATCAGATAATTAGTACAGTTTTAAATTAACATAACATAATTATAAAACCTCAGAAGGAATACCTATTTGGTTACATAAATGGCGTTTTAATTAAAATAGTAAAGTGGTAGATATTTTGTTAACAAAATACAAGTTTCACAGATCAATTTGAAGGAAGTTGGAAATGCAGGACTACGGAAGTATCCTGTTTCTTGATCTTGTTGTAAGGTGCTGATTTCAACTGACTTTGATGTCTCAATATCCGTAGTATGTTCTATCTGGTATATTTGCTCAGTATTCTGGTTTATGGAAGCATAAAGCCAGGATCAAGTTTATCGGATCTACTACGTCCACTGTGCTCACAGAGCCTCCTTGTGATGGCTGTAGAAACGCATGATAAAGATGTACTTCTTTAGAATGTGCAACCTTCAGTAGACTTCAGGACTTCCTATACCCTAGCAATGTTCAAGCCAGTCAGATAAAACGTAAAGGCTGAAAATCAAGGAAAACTTCTTCTTGTCAAATATAACTTGAATCATAACTGTGGAGAATGAAATCTAGAGTTTCTATGCCTTATAGTTTCTTGTTTCTAACTCTTGTCAGTAGTCAGGATGCTTCAAAATAGTCGCTCGAATAGTATCACAGACTAAAAAAGAAAAAAAAAACCTACGTAATGACCGAGTTGGCTACTGCCAGTGGCTAACTAGGAACAGATCTAGCATCTGGTAAATCACCTGACGTGCACGTGGATAGTGTTACTCGCCAGTGCCCCACTCTCATCGTGTACCTTACACAGTTAAAACACCCCCGCACTATTTATCGCCTTCTTCAAAAACAAAATGAAGAGTCTACACCCAAATAGAAAATATCTAATAACTCGATTGAACTAACAAATACTCAAACTTATACAAAAAAATCAAGATTAAAACAACCACCATTATTTATGAATTTGCACAAATTAAATCAGGGGAGAGAGAGTGAATTACATTCAAAAAATGCCACTCAAACGAAATTTTAATGGACTTCAGAAAACTATTTCACCTTTGCTCCCACGTAAAAGGCTTCTTTTTCGGCTTTCTCTATTACTTTATAATAATCTGTATGCATTCTCTGTAATAATCTGTGTCATTTATATATAATATATAACAGATTCAATAATATATCAACCGTTTGATAGAATAGGTGTGAACACACCTATATATATAACTTTAAATTACACAAAACACGACACAGAAAAAGAATAAAAAGCACACTTACTAAATTCTCAATATTTTGAACTGTTGTTCATCAGGAGTAGACTAGAAGAGAGGACGAAGTGAGATAAATCTCCCCGCATCGAAGAACGGAGCGCGAATCATATATATATGATCAAACCACAATAAGAAAATGGGAAAACAAGACTAAGATCTTTCAACTGAAACAAGCGGTCTTCGTCAGAGTCAAACTGAGTTGGGTTTTTGACTCTGACGAAGATCGCTTGTTACGGTTGAAAGATCTTAGTCTTGTTTTCCTATTTTCTTATTGTGGTTTGATCATTGATTGTTATTTCACGTGTTTATGTGAAATCTTTATTTATATATGTATATATATTCTGTTTGTTTTTGCTATAATTTTTGAAAAAAATATCAACTTTTTCAGATCATATTAATTATATTTTGGTGTGAAACAAAAAGGAATAGCATACAACCAATTAGCTCCATACTAAACTCCTTGAACTGATTAGTTGTGTACCTTGAAGAGTAAATAAAATTTTTTATTTACTCCTTTTAATTTTAAGTTTTTTTTTTAAGTGTGTAAAGTTATTTCATGAAAATTTTTATAATTATGGTACGAAATTATTTATTCATATTTACGGTTTTGTTAATAATGTATTGAATATATAAAGTTACGGAATGTATACAAGGTTATTCTAGGTCTGGAAATGACTTTTTGATATTATGAAACCTAATGTATTTTTCGTTTCTTTCTACGTTGACAAGAAATATCCCAAAAGAACCACTCTTAACATGTGATCCATTGCCACTAAAGCGGTCAAAAGATGAGCATTTCCTTTTTAATACCTCAATCCGTCTGAGTTTAATGTTCTCCTTTTTAAAGCTCTCTAAAGGCCCTCTTAGTCAGCTTTATATGGGACACAACCATTCTAATTATCTTCTGTATCAGCTATACTTAGCCCACACAGACTCATCAATGGATTCCCTTGTAATGTCAGGTTATAAAAATATCGCTCCCGGAACAATTCTTTAAGCCAACCAAAGAAACAGCAGACTTTTATGGTTATTTTTACTAATTAAAAACTAAAACGCATTAAAACACATTTTATGTTCCATTTCTCGTTATTAATGAAAAAAGTTCCCTTACTAGTAGTAATAAAGAATATAATAACATTTAACTTTATAAATTATTTGAAGTAAATTGAATTTATTCCGTACTTGCAAAAAGATGAATCCCCCTTATCGTTTACAGTCTTGGTATCTGTCTGATGAACTCTGGCTCTCCAAGAATTCATATGCACTCCATCTCTCAGGCCCACTTTGGCACCGATAGCTTTCTTAATCCGTCAATCTTCTACCACTCCTCTCATCACTCTCTCTCTCTCTCTCTCTCTCTTCATCGTTCTCCCTTTCCTTTTCTCTTACAATTTCTTAAAAATTTCAGTCAAAGTTATGTTAGGTTGAAGTTTTCATAACTAGTACTTATTTTCATTACAAGAATAGCTTGAAAAACAAGCTGATGGAAAGTGAATGTACCCAAATTGGACTGAAATGCAAACTTAGAATAGATTTTGAATTGAATTACTGTGAGTACATAACAAATAAATATTCCTGTTAATACATTTTTGTTAATTTACATTTCTTTTGAAAATGAAATAAAAATCGATGATCATTACAATAATGCTGATTTTTAGCAGCGCTCTTATCTTGTATGGTAGTTAGTAAATGTATGTCTAATTTTTGTATTATTTTTAATATTCAGTCCTTATTACTTTCCATGTCCTTCCTAGGAGATTTGTAAACAGATTGTACTGGTTTTAGACGAAATGCTGCTGGTATGGATACAAGTTGTGGTAAAGAGCGATATATTAAAGTAATGAGCGAGTGGTTAATCATCAGTGCTTTGATTATGATACCATCGAGGTCTATCGTCAGCTGCTTTAGACTGACTGCGCCAAGTTAATGCTGGTTTTAGACGCAATGCTGAAGATAAAGATCCTTAATGCGCCAGGAAGCGATATTGTTTTGTTAATCTCACGTGCTCTAACAATGCTACCATAAAGACCTCATTTCCGAAGATGAATTCTGAAGACTGAGGGCGTTCTACTGGTCTTAATGTATGATTGCAGATAGATCCGTGTTGTGACAAGAAGCGATATAGTTCTCGTTAATCCCCTCTACTATAACAATGCTGCCGTCTAGCGCTTATTACCTAACACGACCATCTAAAAGTGTGTTAATCGTTAGGTTTTTGTTTCATAATTACGCAGTCGATGCTATCTGAGCCAGTAACGAGCAGGCAGCCGGCTCTTGCATGCCTTGTTAGCTCTAAGGATCGCTCTATCAACATCCCTCTTGGGAAGTGACTCTGTCTTACTAACCTGTTAAGCATTTTCACTTTTAATTGAGCCACTTGTTTCCCTTGGTTTCTCTTTATGTTCCTCAGACAAAGAACTTTTATGTAGCGTCAATAGATCTGTGACACATTACCCCTTGATAGAGTACTCGTTCTTGTTAGAATCATTTTACGTCAATTACATTCACCACACCAAGATAAGACAATGTCCATTCACTTTTATATATAATTATCTGCCAACACATTCGTATATATTTAAGGTTCTTACGTGTTTAATAATAACGATTATGCAATGAATTCCATATGATGCACGTACTGTTATTTCATTCATGGTTCAAAAGTGAAATAAATTAATTCTGTTTGTGTTTTCAGTCGTTCCATCTGCTAATGTTAAAGTTATTCCATATCGTGTGTCCTGAAGTTTAACATGCATCTGGCATCGTAAAACGTTGGGACCAGTGCCCTTACGTTATGTCCGAATTACGGCAAAGATATATTTTTTTTTCATTCAACATAAAATGCTAGGTGATAGCTAACTACAAACTTGGTATAGTGGGTGGACAGTAATCACTGCACCATAGTGACCCTTCAAATATCGACATTTTTAACTGCCCAGGATATTAGGGTTGTAAAAACGATATATGTACATGAGTAATCAATATCTCTTATGAGTTTGGTCAGAATTGTGAAGTACGATTTATATCAAGTTGACGTTTCACCGAGTTTATTCAGCATCTTAAGAGCTTCATCACTTGTTTAGTTAACAAGTAATGATATAAATATAATGTATACGATCAAACCCTTAGGATGCAAAATAAATTCGGCAAAACGTCAACTTGGTGTAATTCTACCTTTCAAGTCTAACCAAACTTTGAATAGCCTTCCTATTACTTTATTTACAGTGTGATAGAAAATTATTAAGACTCATTTTCGTTAATGTCATGATTAAAATTATGGAAATGTTGAGAGTAATAAAGATCGAGTGAAAGTGGAGAACGAGATATTGTTAGAGTGAAGAAACGATTGAAAGGTTAAATTCTGAGTACATTAAAACCTTTCTTAGTAGTTATAGCTTGTTTATCACATAATACACAGAGATTTTTTGTAGCCTTCAAGGTAGACAGAGTGTCTAAATGTCAGTGTAAATGGTTGTTTTTTTTTTTTTGGTAAATTTCCAATAACACTGACCTACCTCAATTCAGAGTACGCAAAACTGCATAAGTTGGGAGTAGAAGAGCTAGTGGTTGAGAAAGTCTTTTCTGGTTGATGTAATGAATGGGGGTATTCTTTAGTGGTGGTTGTAATCAGTTTAAGAATTTCAAAGGTCCAAGATAAGGAAGGTGCATTAAGGCCTAAGTGTCTATTAAGTTTGCTTGATGTAATCTGCATAACTCCAGGTTGATTATAATAAATAAGCAGGCCGGTCGGGGAGAGCTGCCATTAGTATTGTGCTCAGATTGTATTAGCATTTTCTATTAAGGCTCCAGCTAGGATGCTGTGATTGATCCCAAAGGTCAAGCAGTGATTTACACTAATTGCTTATTTAAGTTGTTTCAAGTTTCAGTCTGCTTCATGCTTGACCTCACAACCTCATATGCTGCAAGTCATTAGACTTGATCGCGACTCGTGCAACATTTGCTGTTGGTACTCTCCTCCTCATTATGTATTTCATGATCAACTTGCTTGTATTCATAAAATATTCTTAAAAGCAAAGCTGACACGACTTAGACTCTGTGCTAGTTAACATTTCGACACACTTTGCTTAATTGTCCCTATTAACAGTTAAACCAAACTGGCGTTTTGGTGACAGTTAACAAAATTTCATCTCTTGTCATGATCTAACACATGTACAATTTTTCAAGCTAAACTTTCAATGTAAAATTTTATCCAGGTTAATCAAGCAATGTATGGATCATTTTAAACAATGGATCCCAACATTTTGTCAACTGCTTCAAGTATGTGCATTTCACCATCTCCAAAACCACAGACCTGCTCTTTTCTAATTTTTTCATTAAGAATAAATCATATAAAATCATTTATTAATAATCATATTAATAAATCATTATTTTACCAAAATACCTAATCGCTAATTTGAGACCAGCAAATTTGAATTTCTGCTAGAATTCTCTTCCTAGGTAAAAACGACAATAAGTTTCCAATATTTTATTTAATTTTTATAAATGCTCATTTCTGAAAAGTGTTACAAAAATGAAAGTGTAGCAGAAAAGTTTTATTTATCAGTTAATACATGAATGTAATAAACTTAATTGTATAATTAAACTTAATTAAAGTATTAAAATTTATAATTAAAATTAATTTAATGCCAAAACCTGGGCAATTTTTATTTAGCCTTATGTTACTTCTAAATTCAAATAATTAAAAATAAAATAGTTTTCTTACGAAATGAATGTAATTAATGAAATATATCGTTTTGTCTTTTGGTTAAAGCTTAAATAATGCTATTTCCAAATATTTGGAGATGGTGTCTGTTTAGGTCGGATATCTGTTCTTATGTTATGACCTTTTACTGACGTACAGTCATTTCACTTGACAATCCAGTATATCAATCGTCTAAACACAAAAAAAATGACAAAAAAGACTAAATCTTTCAACCTTAATAAGTGGTCTTCATCAGAGTTTAAACCCCCTACTCAAATAGGATTTGACTTCAGGCGAGGACCGCTTGTTATGGTTGAAATATCATAGTCTTTTTTCTCATTTCTTCTTGTGGTTTAGACGTTGATTGTTATTCCACATGTTTATCTTGAAATATTGTCTTATATATATATACTTGAAATAAACAGTGACACATAGACTGAAACATAACAAAAGACTCACTTTTCAATATTTCGACCGTAATGGCGGTCGTCCTCAGGAGAAGAAGTGAATTGACGGAGGGACGACAGTCAACTGGACGACTTTAGTGAGTGTTTTGTTATGTTTCAGTCTAAGTGTCACTGTTTATTTCAAGTGTTATCTGTCCTGCCGGACCGTTTTTCGTTTATCATGGTATATATATATATGAAAGTATAAGCCACAAGGAAAAAGTAAAAAAGACACAGAAAATGTGCTCTAAGGCACATCTTTAGTTGCACTCTGATGACATATATTTGAAAAGCCTTAGAGCACATTTTCTGTGTCTTTTTGTAATCACTATACTCTAATATAATAATTTCACTTTCGATGTTTCTTTAAACTTTCTATCGTCACTTTTGGTTCACTTTTTTCTTTCCATTTTGTCATTTCAACAAACGATTCATGATGATTTTCATAAATCTATTTCTTTCTGAACTCTGACTCTTTTCATGTAACCTGGTTGTTTACTATTTTGTTCAATTTTTCGTCATTATAACTGCATAGGTAGATATATAGAACACGCGACTGACCACATAAGCACTAGTACATTAATATCGTTTTGAATGTTCAATCATGTTTTTTTTTTCTTTTATCTAAATATCTCTTTGAATGAACGTTGATCGAATTGAGACTCCAGATTGTAGATTGAGCTAAATTTTCTAAAACACAGGAAGGTAGGAGTAATAAATCCTAATCAATCACCGACCTGGGGCTCAGACGTTTTCATTGGAAACCAAATTGAAGGCTATTTCTCTTTTTATAATAGGGCTTCGTTTAAAAACAGCTTGAATTGCTCTGTGTATTCCCCATCCTTGTCATATTCACTGCTACTATTGTAGTAAGAAATGCTCCCTTAGCGCTCGGATAGTCGCGCTGTTAAATTACTCTAATTGCTGTAATTATCTGTTATTGGATCATTTCCTTCAAAAGTAATAATTCATTGCGCTAATTATACTTTATTAATTCAATATTGCTCAGCATTTGCTTAGTTATTAAATACCAATTAAATGGGCTCAGGAGAATGCAATATCATGATAACCAAGCAGCGAGGAGAAATATTATTTGTTTATTTTTTGTTTGTCAAGTTAATTATCAATGACAATATTACAAAATCAAAGAAAGGGATAAAGTTCTCTATTTCACTCACTCAATCCTTTTGAGTAAGCTCGTTGTCATCGGACTTTTGAATTCTTTAACAAATCTTGAAATACCTTCGAACTTTTTCTTTTATTATAATTTAATTTATTGTCATATATCTCTTTAGTAGAGTTTGTTGCGACATTTGCATGCTGAATATATATGCTGACATATACCAATGATGTATAGCTTATGTTTTCTCTAGTTTTGGAAACAAAGTTGTAACAATAAAAAAAGACGGGTCTTGATGAAGTTAATCATGTTAATGTAAAAATTAATATACTCTAAGACAAATAGCGTTAAATTAAACTCACATATTATACGGAATATATAAAGAAACAGAAAAAGGATAAAATGAAATATAATGAAACGTTCACATTGAAATATTAGAGTTGATTGACTTGATGACGGTATCAAAGTAAGAATTGAAGAGATTCATGTTTGTAAAACTATAAATGTAAGCAAGACAGACAGTATGGAGGATCTTGCAATATAGACGGGCATCACTACGTAACGACCATTAGGCCTGTATATCTGCATCTGCATTTATAATCCACTAAGTGCACTGACCCTTGGACTAACTGCCCCGATCCTAAAACCAGCAATGGTTGGATAGAAAACACAATTAGAAGCAAACAGCTATTAAATAACAAATATATATATATATCAGTTCACAAACGAAGAAAAGCAACACACAGGGAAAGAGACACACTTACAAACTCAAATTTTCGGATGATCCGTCTTCAGGAGAAAAGAGAGAATGGGCGACCAAGCACGCCGGAAACACAACGGCAGGAAACCGTCCCGGCAACCGACCGTGCTGCCACGCGCGCCCGGTTCAGGAAGTAATGAAGTAGAGACGATCAGAAGATAATTAATATTAAAATTAAGAATTAAGAAAAGCAGTTCTGGTTGATTGAAGGTAAAATAAACAGCAGGAAGATAAATGAAGTATAAAAAGGAATACAGTGAAAAATACCTAAAAGCATGAAAAAGGAAGATAACAGAGTTGGTAAGGCGATGAGAAACAAATGAAAATACAAGGATAAGATCAAAAATGTAATAATATAAAATAAATAAATAATTAAAGCAATTTAAAAAATAGGAATAAAAATAAATAAAATAAAATTAATAAAAATAATAAATAAATATTAAAAAAAAATATATATATACCTATATAAATAAATAAAATAAAGATAAAATATATTTATCGCTTAAGGTTTAATCCGGGTTTGGAACGTGCCTTGAGCAAGCAAATATGTGCCTCCTCGGATGCTCTGAGGGTTACACTATAGTCATCAGGAGGAATCTGTCGCAGGATCTGTGTATATATATATATAAAATCAAGAAAAAAACGAAAAAAATAATAAATCTATAAAATATAAATTTATCAATCAATAGAATGGGTGATAGTAAAATATAAGAAATAAGTGTAATTTTATATATATAACAATCATAAACCACAACATTAAATTGGAAAAAAAAAGACTAAGATCCTTCAGCCTTAACAAGCGGTCTTCGTCAGAGTTAAAAACCAAACTGACGAAATTTTTGGGTTTCAGTTAGGTTTTTGATTCTGACTAAGGCCGTTTGTTACAGTTGAAAGATCATAGTCTTTTTTTTTCAATTTCATATCGTGGTTTGATCATTAATTTTTATTTCACGTCTTTATGTGAAATCTTGTATATAAATCTTGTATATAAGTTGCAAAAAAAGTGAAAAAATATGAATATCTTTGCAAATAAGTTCAATAAAAAAGGGTAATTTTAATTTTATCGTTTTTATATTTGTTACATCGTTTATCTATTTTATATATTTTTTATGCATCGCGATATATTTCTTATTCAACATCTATTCTATTTAATTTTAATTTTCGGTTATATTATAACGTAATTTATGCAGTCAGTTTCTGCATCCTTTTGTTCTTAGTAATCATTATAATTTTTTTTATTGTTTATTCCATAGTTTTTATTCTTACCTTTTACTTATTTTTCTAATTTTTGCCTTTATAAAGAATAATAAGTTTTACTTTCACCTTCTGTTAATTCTTCTTATTTTTTTTCTCTCCCTATCTTTAAGCCAGATGTCTTTAAACCTTTAAAGGTTTCGAACTTTGTTCTAAATCGATGTTTGTGGATGTCATCGTTGAAGTCAAAAAGTCTACTTGAATTATTGTTGTCTATTTTGAAATTTGTTTTTAAAAACTATTCCACGGGGATACTACTAGTTTAGGAAACGATTAAAAATATTAATAGCCATTGATACATTCAGAATGTTTGCAGTTTCAAGTTTTTTTCAATTCAGTGTTCAAGAATGTTAATTGTGGGCACCGTTGTTGTTAGTTTACTATGTAAAAAAAAAACTTAATTCCTTAAATATTTATAAAATGCAGGAATGAAAAGTTCCTTAATCATGGACTTACAAATGATATGGATTAGGTTTATTTCTTTTTTCTTTTATAATCAGAGCACCCTAAAGAGATTCTTCTTCTTGTCTGAAGGCTGTAGGTAACTATTGGACATAGCTGTTTGAGCCAGACTAGTCTGTTGTGGAATATTTCAGAAATAATTCCTTTGGAATCATTTAATCATATATTTTATTTTATTAAAAATAAGTTATTTCAAAGCAATTTAGAAGTATTGAAATGGATTATTGATGACATTTTATTAAAATTAAGATGGGACTAGGTTGTAATAATTGTTGCAATCAATAAGAAAGCTCAGTTAAAATAGATAGAAACAGAAATATTTAAGTGATTAGTTGTTTTTAATAAATTACTTAGTGGTTTAGTCTGATGAAGATGTGAGTGGTTGGCTGAAGCAAGTTTTCTGGGCACTAATAATCAATACTGTAAGAATCGATACGGTGTGGAGTAGTCGGTTACACTGATATCCCATTAAGGCTCTCTTTATCGTGGCTATTCACACCTGGACCAGTCTTTGTCCCTTCAACACCTAATTTCCATTTAGCCTGAACAAGATCTGTATCGCTCTCGTTCCCCCCCACCAGCCCCCCTCGTCGTTCACGTGACACTTCTACTTTGTCTTTCCAATCGTCTTCTTACCAGCTTCGTCAGTATCAAATACCCCCTTCATACTGTCAATGTCTTTTACATTTTTAGTTTACGTAGTCGCCAATTTGTTGAATATCATTTTGTGCTGATTCCTTACAATTCATTTATATTGGTATTTTAAAATCACTGCAAGTTATATCCAACAGTTTGACGACATAGTTGAAGATATTTTTACAATATATGAAATGGATTTTGATCTTTCTAACATCTATAGTAACATTTAATAGTTAGCGTATATAGAATATGAATGCAATACAATTTATAATATAATAGAAATACAATACAATATAAATATAATATGAGATTTTTGCTTAATATAAATAAAACACCATCAATGTACACCATCGTGGCAATTTTACGGAAAATCATAAAATTGCTAATGGACAAGTACTCTGTGATCACCCTTTATTATAAAGCATTTCATATTATTTTTACACACTAGTTGACTGGTTAACATAGAGGTCATCCATTATCCTCTAAGCGGAGTTCAGCAGGCACGTGTCCATCCTTCGGTTACCCTTTGTTTCATTCCGTTCATTTATATCCTAGTTGACATCGCTTCGTGATTTGTCCTCCTTGTCACTATTATTCCTTTCTCTTTCTCTCTCCCTCATCTCTCTCTCATTTTCTTCTTGATTTCAATCGCTCGACCTCTATCCTTCAGTCCCTCTTTCCTCTTAAACAACTTTATTAATAAATAAATATTCTTTTTTGGTAATTGATTTTAATCATCATCCTATTTAATCTATATAGAATATTTGTATTTAAGTTCAACTGACAGACAATATAAGCACTCATTCTGTCATTAGTAAATTATATGTCATTAAAAACACTTTGATGTGGACCTGGTTGCATTTCATATTTATTGTTTTCACAAAACGGTTGTTTCCACTTTTAAGTTAGTCATACCATAACAAACAAAGGCTTAAGGTGAGTGACAAAGCAAGAGATCAACCTGACTGATAATGCTTAATTCAAAATTACTTCATTTCAAATAATATTGTTCTAATTTTTTTAATAGTTTTAAGTTCACACAATAATACAAGCGCTTTATCGGTTTCTTATTTGTACAGAGAATCATTAAAGAATTTGTATAACAATAGCAACATTGATGTGATATTCGTTAGGACTTGGCTCTGTCAATTTTATATGGCTCTATTTAGATTACGGATATTCCGCACTGTTTAAATTGCTTTTAAACAGCAGAGTGCAGTGACCGAGTACCTGAACATCCCTCTACCACAGATGCCTCCAGCCACCCTTCAAAAAACCTTCAGTAAAATGTAGACTCTAAACACGGAAAGTGTTACCTCTCTAGTTAAAAATGATCTCAGTGCGTTAAGTATTAGTTAATAGTGTATAAAATAAACCTGATGATGGTCTTTTGAAGGACCGAAACATGTCGTTTTTAAGTAGTTAAGTTCAATTGTAAATTAATAGCAAGTATTAGATAAAAAAAGTAGTTAGTGTACAAATATATAGAATAAAATGAATTATGGACAGTTGCTGCATCCGCTATCTCATTCTACAAAGAAATCAATCAGAAAACTGGAAATCTATCCAAAAAATTAACAAAAGTGTAAATAGGTGAGAAATTCATATATATATATATATATATAGTCAAGAACCACTACTGTGAATTTCAAATATCAGTGGTCGAATAGCTATATCAATATATATATATATATAAAAAGATTTCACATAAACACGTGAAACAACAATCAATGATCAAACCACAATAAGAAATGGGAAAACAAGACTAAGATCTTTCAACCGTAACAAGCGGTCTTCGTCAGAGTCAAAAACCCAACTCTGAAAGATCTTAGTGGTTGAAAGATCTTAGTCTTGTTTTCCCATTTCTTATTGTGGTTTGATCATATATATATATATATATATATATATATATATATTGGGTCTCCAACCGTCGCTTCACAAGTGCGCTTGGTGTCCCTTTCTCAACTCTCCTGATATCGGTTCAACCGAAAATTAGAGACAGTAAGTGTGTTTGTTCCTTAGTTCTGTGTTTGTGATTCATCGTGAAACGTTTGTTGTCCTTTTGGATCGTTTTCCTGTTTACTATATATATAAAGATTTCACATAAACACATGAAATAACAATCAATGGTCAAACCACAATAAGAAATAGGAAAATAAGACTGAGATATTTCAACCGTAAATAGCGGTCTTCGTCAGAATCAAAAACCCAACTGACAATATATATATATATATATAATCAACTGGATAACTATCCACAAAGTCAACAAACGTTTCACGGTAAACTATTAATACAAAGTAAAGATACTAACACACTTACAGTCTCGAATTTTTTGTTTGAACCGTCATCAAGAGAGTAGAGATAGGGACACCAAGCGTACTTGCGAAGCAATGGTTGGAAACCAACAGTGTTGTCACACGCGTGTCCAGTTCAAGTTAAGGAAGAAAAATAAACTAGGAATAAGAGAAGAGCTGAGAAATAATAAGAGAAACTGAAGAAAATGAGGAAATATAAATTTTAAAAACTTAAAAAATACTTTAAGACCTTGCTTACTAATAGTGCTCGTGATGAGGCTCTCCTCAGAGGACATCCACATACTTATCAATATCCTTATACACTTTAGAGATTGGCACTCTAAAAATTGATTGATAGTGCGTCTGAGATATATTACTGGTAACGGTCCTCGAAGACGTCCGAAACAGAAACTGTTATTCTGATTAAAACTGTTTCGCGGACCTTTAATCAAGATGTTGACGTGACATTTGAATGTTTTATTTTGGTATATACGTTGACGCAGAGAGGCTTATCGTGCACTGAACGTGCGACACAAAACACACGTTTCGTTTGATTAAGCAATATAAAGCTGTCCGGCTTAGATGGCTCGTACAAGATGCCTTTTATTTCAATCCCTTACTAATGAGTCTCAAACTGATCACCAGATAATGCTTGTAAAAAGAAAGCTCTTTATTCCTCCCGCTTTCACCTTTGCCACTCAAGCCTTTCTATAAATTACATCAGGATTCACTCATTAATGCTTAATCCAGAAAAAATACTCCCCCAATCCTTCCATCGCAAAAACAATCCTATTAATACCTTTTTAACTGCATTAACAAAATATCTCTTTACAGTGTACATGTATTAATAGGTGCCCTTAGGATTTCAAATAAAAAGCATCAGCAAATTTACCTTAAATACAATCATTTTACTAAAATAATGAACGGATTGAGGGGACTCAACATGTCATCCTTGGAACTAGTTAGTTGTGTATTCATCGTATTCATTATTACAATTTATAACAATATTTGATTAAATCCTAAAGTTAGATTTATCATGTCTATTTATAGTTAATAAGTCGCAACAAAATAGAACAAAACACTAACAGATTTTCTGACAGTAATTGGTCGTCAGGAGATATGCTAGTGAGTTGCCACATAGACAGGTAGCAGGTTACTTCTTCTTTAAATGATAACTGCTCAAGAAAAGAAGTTGCAGAAAGAAATTCAAACAATAAGACAAATGTAAGGGAGATTAATAAATAGAAGATGAAGAACACATAATTCGACATAGTGAGTAATATATATGTATATATATATAGCAAATAGCAGAGGTTATTGATGGTTGGTCTACTCAAACAAACACTTCACTTACGCCAACGTTTCGCTATATTTTTATAGCATCATATGGGCTGTACAAATAACAAGATATACGTCAGACAGATAGACACAACCTGTCTTATCAGTTCTGTAATATTTACTACTGCTCTCGTTGTGCCTATATGTCGGACGTATATCTTGTTATTTGTACAGCCCTGATGATGCTATAAAAATATAGCGAAACGTTGGCGTAAGTGAAGTGTTCGTTTGTGTAGACCAACCCTCAATAACCTCTGCTGTTTGCTGTTATTTTTTGTGGTCGAAAAAAGATAGAATTATATATATACATATATAAAGATTTCACATAAACACGTGAAACAAGTATATGTGTATATATATTATTATATATATATATATATATATATATATATATATATATATATATATATTAGTATAAATAGGGAGCAGACCTTCTTTTATACATATTGTGTTGAACTGAATTGCCTTAATTAAACTTACCTTTTTTTTGAGCAGTTTCTCATATTTCCTTGATTTAAAATCAAGACGATTTAAAATTATCAAGGAAATATGAGAAACTGCTCAAAAAAAAGGTAAGTTCAATTAAGGCAATTCAGTTCAACACAATATACTCGTATATAAACATGTATACTGAAATATATATATATATTTGTATAGGTAGGCAGCAAATCTTCTTTTAAACAAGTTGAATTGAAATATGCAGCAGCCTCTGCATTAACGAGTTTTTTACTGACTGTCTCTAATTTTCTGATTATTTTTCTTTCATTTTGGGGTAAATCCCAAATTAATTTTGCCAGAGACATTTGAACTTTACCAGTTACGTTAACAAATCATGATAAGTTAAACGAATTAGCAACTAATATATATTTTACTTACACCAGCTTTTGACTGTATGTAAGTCATCTTCAGGTATAATTTGGTTAAACATTTAAAGAAACAAATTTAAATAAGGAATTGTTGAAACAATTTTGAAACAAATTTTAGATAAACTAAAGATTATAAATAAAAGTCAGCAAGTTTGACAAGTTAGCAAAAAAGGTTTGTCAATTTAGCGAAATAACGATAAATGAAAGAAAAATAATCAGAAAATTAGAGACAGTCAGCAAAAAAGTCGTTAATGCAGAGACTGCTGCATATATATATATATATATATATATAATATATATATATATATATATATATATATATATATATATATATATGATCAAACCACAATAAGAAAATGGGAAAACAAGACTAAGATCTTTCAACCGTAACAAGCGGTCTTCGTCAGAGTCAAAAACCCAACTGAGGGTTTTTGACTCTGAGGTTGTTTCAGTTGGGTTTTTGACTCTGACGAAGACCGCTTGTTACGGTTGAAAGATCTTAGTCTTGTTTTCCAATTTTCTTATTGTGGTCTGATCATTGATTGTTATTTCACGTGTTTATGTGAAATATTTTTATATATATGTATGTATCAGGGTAAACTATATGTACATAGTAAATATAAAAATATCCTTACAGTCTTTAATTTTTGGTTTAACCATCATCAGTAGAGAAGATTTAGGGACGCACTTGAGAAGCGAGGGTTGGAGACCGAAGTGGTAGGCTGGTCTCCAACCGCCGTTTCGCAAGTACTCTTCGCGTCCCTATCTTTTCTCTCCTGATGACGGTTAAACTGAAAATTAGAAACCATAAGTATGTTTTTATCTTTACTGTGTACCTACATATAGTTTACTCTGAAATGTTTGTTGTCCGTTTTAGATCGTTTTCTTGATGATACTATATATATCAACGTCCAAACCACAATAAAATATTCAGAATAAAGGCTAAGATGTTTTACCCATAACAAGTCGTCTTCGTCAGAGGCAAATCTCAATTGATTTGGTGGTCAGATGGAGAATTGCAGAGCTGATGTAACCGGTTAAACACAGATCACGGACGGGTATTCCTTGAATGAAGTGGATCGCAACTTTTCTATTGAAGATATTGCTCGAATTTGGTAGGTTTGATATAGACTCAGTTAGTGACAAGAATTATTCTGTAGGGTTACATGAGGGTTTAAGAAGGTTATGGTGTAGAGGCAAATATGATGGGTACAAGTAGTCGAGTAGCAAAGTATTTTAATAGAATGAATGAAGGTTTGTGAGTTTCATCATGGTGTTGGAAGATGAAACTGACGTAGAATAAAAGAAAAAGTTTACAGGTGGCCAGCAAACGTTGTTTAAGTTTAGGAATGGACAAGTTGGCAAAAAAGGAAGTAATTTTTGTTCCCATTTCCGTACCTATGATCTGATGATAGAATTCGCCATCGAGCTGAAAGTAGTTATGTTTCGGATTGAACAAGAAAGTTCGTAGAAAGTGAGTGAGGTAAAGATCTCGTGCTCAAAAATCGACTGAAAGTCTATAAGCCCTCACGGTAAATGATAGTAGAGAAAGAGTTTACATTCATGGTGACCACAGCGAGGGGGATTTCGAGAGCCTCAAAAGTAGAAAGGCTTCTGAGCAGCCCCAAGAAGTGAAATGAATCGCTGCAGTACGCGTGCTGTTTCCTAACTATGGGTTGCAGACATTCAACCGTCACCAGAAATCCTCTCCCTGAAGAGCTGCAACTTGAAACTTCTGCCCTACCAGGAGGAAGAGTATGATTCTTCTGAAAGGATTTGTGAGTTTTACAAAATAGATAAAACAGAGGACAGCTTAGCGAGAATATATATATATATATATATTGAACTATCAATTTCTTCCAATACCCACTCTTTTGTAGCCTTAATGTCTTCCGAATTGAACAAATAGTGAAAGTAGCTCGTTTTTGAATTGGCACCATTTAGACCATGCGCCAGTCATTTAAACCAGATGTTTGCACCACATTACAAGTGGCACATATGTTACCTATCTAATTTCTGTATCCATCCAATGCTGCTTGACTGAATGGCCTAATGGGTAGTGGTGTTTCCTGCAATGACCGTTTCTCCTTTTCCGAGAAAATATTTCAAAAGAAAATTTTTCTCTAAATTTTTTTGGTGAAAGAAGAATTAACTTTCGGTCTTTGAAAATCTGTAATATTATTTTTAAAAATTGTTTTTTTAATAATTGTTTAAATAAAAAATGAAGTATTTGATGAGATGTGTGGTTGGCTGTGGGGTTTGGGAGAGAAGGTTGTCGAAGCCTGGGAGGAGGGAGCGATGGGAGGGTCGCTTGTGATTGCGACTCTTGCCACCTTCATATGAAAATCTTGGAAACGAGTTGTCAACAGAGTGCCTAATGGTCGGGTCCAATCAGCTCGCCTACTTAGTCGCCCTCTGTTGACAAACCTCTCTATAATCACATCTCCTCCCTCTAACGACCTTCACTCTTCCAGATTGCACCCTCTGCTTCGACAAACAATTTTTTTTTCTGGCTTACGAACGTTTTAGGCTGCAAAATACTGAGTGCACAAAGGATGGATTATCTTGCTCGTTCCTTTCTCTCATTCTGCTCATCTATTCTCTCTTGTATATTCTCTCTCCCTCTTTCTTCTTCTATTTCTTTTATCTTCTTTGTTTTTCTCTTATTATTATTATTATATATACTTCTCACTCTATTAGACCCTGTTTTTTTAGTTCCTATCCTCTTATCCTTTCTATAAACCCTCTCTCTCTCTCTCCTATTCTCTACAATGTTCAATAACATTTCATTTACTTCCAACTTTCTTTCAATTATCCATCTCCTGTTATTCGTTTTCTTATTATGAGTTCATAATTTAATAAGTAACCCATTCATAGTTCTCGAACAGTCAGTTTCCTTTTTCAGCCCCAGTTTTTCGCGTTTAATAGAATTTATTTATTATTTCCACCCCCCTCTCCTCTGAACTAGCTCCTCCGTCTCTCTCCTACTCACACACACATAGACATAGACACATATAAACACACACACACACACATACACACACACACACACACACACACACACACACACACACATATATATATATATATATATATATATATATATGTTGGTATATATTGGCAGCAGATCTTCTCTCAAGCATATTTTATTGAAAATGATTGCAGTTTCTGCATTCACGACCTTTTTGTTAACAGATTCTAACCTCCTGGCTATTTTCCTTATTCTAGTAGGTAAACTATAAATCAGGTTCGCCAATGACATTTCCAAGTAAACAGGTCCAATGAACGAAAGAAATTTATTTAATAGCATAATTTAAATGTATATTCACCTTACACTAATAAACGAGCTTCCAACATTTATATGTCATAATCAGGTTTAATACATAAATAAGCAACAGTTAAATAAATAAACTAAACAAAGAAAATTACAAATACTATTAGGTCTAAGTCCATTCACAACTGAAGGCATAGATGGATTGAAGGGAGGGAACTTAGACCTAATAGTATTTGTAATTTTCTTTGTTTAGTTTATTTATTTAACTGATGTTTATTTATGTATTAAACCTGATGATTACATATGAATGTTGAAAGCTCGTTTATTAGTGTAAGGTGAATATACATTTAAATTATGCTATTAAATAAATTTCTTTCGTTCATTGGACCTATTTACTTGGAAATGTCTTTGACGAACCTGATTTATAGTTTAACTACTACAATAAGGAAAATAACCAGGAGGTTAGAATTTGTTACAAAAAGGTCGTGCATGCAGAAACTGCTATCATTTTCAATATTCATATATATACATGATCAAATAACAATATGAAATAGGAAAAAAAAAGACTAAAATCTTTTAACTACACCCCAACTGTTGGGTTTTTGAATCTGATGAAGACTGCTTGTTACAGTTGAAAGATCTTAGTCTTGTTTTCCCATTTCATATTGTGGTTTGATCTTTGATATATATTATATATATATATATATATATATATATATATATATATATAAATTTCACATAAACACGTGAAACAACAATCAATGATCAAACCACAATAAGAAATGGGAAAACAAGACTAAGATCTTTCAACCGTAACAAGCGGTCTTCGTCAGAGTCAAAAACCCAACTGAACACTAGATGCAGAAAACATCTGGTGAGGAGTTGAGAAGAGTGGGAGGGAAGAGTGGTATTTTAAAAGGGTGAAAGCACAGGAAAGGACTAATGTCCAGAAAGGGATGTTTGGGGAAACAAAGGAGTACAGTAAGAAAAAGTAAAAAACTATCCGCTAGCTGTCAACCCTCTTTGAAGAGGCTATTGCCCTCGTGACGAAAGTATCAAGTTTGAAGAGACCGTTACTAATGTTTATAATATTAGATCTATTAAATTTAATTAGAGACGATTCAATAATATTTCTTAACAATTGATTTTTCATAGGTAATAAATTTAGCTCCTGTCCAATCAATATGATGATTTTCATATAAGTGGTAATTTGCCCTTCTTAGATGTCCTGATCTATAGGTTACCTAATGAGTTACGCTTTAGTGTATATAGAAAACCTACGAATGTACTTGCATACGTTCATTTTTATTCGTCGCATCCAAAAAATGTTAAAATTTCTGTTTTTAGAAATATGTTTTTGAGAGCTTTAAGAGTTTCCTCTCCAGAATTTCTTAATGAAGAGATTAATAACATTAGGTCAATTGCCCTTTCATTAAAATACCCCTCTTCTTATATCGATTTAGCTTTGAAGGGTGCTAAAAAAACTTTCTCTAATACTTCAAAAGAGCCCCTTTTATTATCAAATTCTATAGTTTTGCCATACCACGAATCATTGGACCCCCTTCCAAGATTAGCCAAACAACTTGATTTTAATATAGTGTTTTCTAATCGTAATAACGTGGGTAATATGTTAATAAAAAACTCTCCAAGCGAATTGGAGTCCGCTGGTATTTATAAAATTCCGTGCAAAAATTGCCATAAAATTTATATTGGTCAAACTGGTAAATCATTAAAAACACGTGTAAAACAACACCAATATAACGTAAGTAGACAGGAAAACAGTAGTGCCTTATTCTTGCATATAAAAAATGAAAATCATCATATTGATTGGACAGGAGCTAAATTTATTACCTATGAAAAATCAATGTTGTTAAGAAATATTATTGAATCGTCTCTAATTAAATTTAATAGATCTAATATTATAAACATTAGTAACGGTCTCTTCAAACTTGATACTTTCGTCACGAGGGCAATAGCCTCTTCAAAGAGGGTTGACAGCTAGCGGATAGTTTTTTTACTTTTTCTTACTGTACTCCTTTGTTTCCCCAAACATCCCTTTCTGGACATTAGTCCTTTCCTGTGCTTTCACCCTTTTAAAATACCACTCTTCCCTCCCACTCTTCTCAACTCCTCACCAGATGTTTTCTGCATCTAGTGTTCAGTTGGGTTTTTGACTCTGACGAAGACCGCTTGTTACGGTTGAAAGATCTTAGTCTTGTTTTCCCATTTCTTATTGTGGTTTGATCATTGATTATATATATATATATATATAACTTTCAGTTTAACAAAACACGATACAGAAAAAAGAATAAAAAGCACACTTACTCAATTCTTAATAGTTCGAACTCTTGTTCGTCATCAGGAGTAGGCTAGAAGAATGGACGAAGTTAAAGAGATCTCGCCACGTCAAAAAACGGAGCGCAAATATACTCGTATATACATAGCAATTGTACTCTTTGAAGAAGACCACTTGTTTTGATTGAAAGATTGCAGTTATTTTTTTAGCTTCTTACTGTGGTTTAGAGGTTTATTTTCAAACAATAGTTAATTAGTCTATATAAATAAATATTAGGTTACAAGTTTAAATTACTTGATATCCATAAAATTATAATTATTTATTATCTTAAATTAATTAACCTGTTGTTACTTAGATTTATTTACCCGTAGACTTCCATGTGTCACTGTTATTTTGCAGTAAGGTATGGCTGAAACAGGAGTATTTGGAGTAATCTCAAGGTTTGGCTGAAGTGTGTCCAGAGGGTGGTGGCGCGCTCTGTGGCCGGGACGCTACACTCGCCCACGCGTGTTTATGGCAGTGTCAGCGCGTGGTTTACCCACTGGCCGTTAGGCGCTCCCTCAGCTCGGCTCATATTTTCCCCCAGTCGAAGGACTTCCATAATTAAATGATTACAGGCCCCTTCAGCCCTCCCTCTCACCCACACATCACCATCTAGATTCATAATAACTTATCTTTTTAACAGTTCCCAAATTATTTCTTGTCATGAATTAATAGCTGGCCATTTTAAATATCACATCGTTCTCTAATTCCTTAAAAATGAATTGGATAAGTCAGAAAATGATGTGATTTTGTTAATTACATCATGCATTCATCACGAAGCTATTTTAGCGCAGAGAATGTTGCTTGGATGCCATGTTAATGGGGCCCCATGAATCATTCAGCAGCTCAGATCTACCTGTGTATTACTGACAGCTTATCATTCACCTTCCTGACGCGGGCGTTCCCATGCTGCTCCCACTAAAAGATGCCAGTCCTTGGTCTTCTTTACATTTCTAGTGAGTTCAGTTTTCAGCTTATACAGTATGTACTAAGAAATATACTGTAATTTTCAATACATTTATTTGGCATCACCAATGAGACATCTTGGTTTAGTTTAGTCTTATCTTGATCAGTCTTGGTCTCTTTTTACACTCCTTAGCTAATTCATTGTAAATATGCATCTGTACTTTCAGACTTAATCTTTATCAATCCCATTAACGGTAATGTGTGGTCAACTATTCATTGTTATTTTTCTAAGAGAACTAGGTTGTTGTAGCAAAAAACAGTTTGGAGGGGGGGGGGTATATATATTATATAATATATATATATAAAGTTCACACAGGAAAGAGAAAAACAAATAAAGACACACACAAAAGACTCACAACGATATTTCGACAGTCGTCGTACAAACAGAGGAAACCAGAGGTCGGCACGATCGCGCATTCGAATCAAAACTTGAAACAGTCAAACAGGACTACTAGTTCACACAGGAAAGAGAAAAACAAATAAAGACAAATAATAAGTTTATTTGTTTTTCTCTTTCCTGTGTGAACTAGTAGTCCTGTTGGACCGTTTCAAGTTTTGATTATATATATATATGAGCAAACCACAATAAGAAAATGGGACTAAGATCTTTCAACCGTAACAAGCGGTCAGAGTCAGAGTCAGTTGGGTTTTTGACTCTGACGAAGACCACTTGTTACGGTTGAAAGATCTTAGTCTTGTTTTCCCATTTTCTTATTGTGGTTTGCTCATTGATTGTTATTTCACGTGTTTTTGTGAAATCTTTATATATATATATGGGAAACAAGACTAAGATCTTTCAACCGTAACAAGCGGTCTTCGTCAGAGTCAAAAACCCAACTGAGTTGGGTTTTGACTCTGACGAAGACCGCTTGTTACGGTTGAAAGATCTTAGCCTTGTTTTCCCATTTCTTATTGTAGTTTGATCATTGATTGTTATTTCACGTGTTTATGTGAAAGCTTTTTATATATAATGAAAGGTCCGTGTGGACAATAAACACTTTAACACAGAGAAAAGTGTTTTTTTCTCTGTGTTCCAAATCGAAAAAGAGTAAGACACGGAGTACAGAAACACACTTACAAACTCTGTAAGTATACAAGTAAGTGTGTATGTCTGTAAGTAAGTGTGAGTTTGTGGTTTGTTTCTTTACACTGTGTGTTGCTGTTCTTCGATTTTGAACTCAAATTATATATATATATAATTATATTATATAATACATAATAATAATATATAACATATAATCAACAATCGTTATTTATTCCTTTTATTTATTTTAATTTATCTTTTGTTTACTTACTTAATTTTATTTTTGTTTAGGTTTTTTACTTGTGCTAATAGATTTTGTTTTCATTTGTTATAATTTATTTTGATTTTATTTCTTTATCTATCCTTCCCTCTCATCACTCCGTAAGTTGGCTACACTGTTTGAGTGTTTCTTCAAGACCACCGGCAAGTCGTGGTCTGCCCGCGGAACAACTCGTTTTATCCTCCTGATGACGAGGCCATCGAAATATAGTAGTGAGTTTCTGTTTCATTTCTGTGTGTTCTTTATGTCAATGTAGTATATATATATATATATATATATATATATATATAATAAAAATAAGACAAATAAATAATTTCAACGTTTAAGGTTCAGGCCAGGTGAGGAGAGGTCATTAAGTAGCCAAATGTGGCGTTTGATATTTGAAACTGCCACTGCAACCTAACCTAATGTGGAATTATGAAGACAATTATGAAGAAAATGCAATTGGTTTTTCTGTTTAGAGCACTCGGTGAACAACAGTCTGTTACTATGAAGGTTTACTTTATTAGTGAATCATAACACATAGAATTAGCAAAAATTTAACCATTAAAATTGCCATTTAAAATTAGACAAAAATGGTAATCAATAATTTAGATTTTATCACTCATTGAAATATAATATTAATTATATAATAAAAACTGTATTAGGACTTGTCACCTAATGTGTTATCAATAAAGAATCATGGAAGCTATTTAGTTGATTCTTTTGTCATTTTTTTTCTTTTTTTTTGGTTATCAGTTGAGAGATATAACGAAAATTATAAATAATTATTCCATGTAACCAACTAGTGATTGTTTATTTAATGTTAATGATCTTCCAATACTTGAATTGATTATTGATTACTATTATAATTTGAAAAAAAAATTTTTATTATCAGTTACTTATTCCAACCTCTGAGATTTCAAAACATTAAGGCAAAAGTATCAGAGAGAAGTTTTTAGAAGAGACAGAGTAATCGTAGTTTTCTTTTTTTTTTTTTGGTATGAAGATACTCTTTTGTCCAAAACAGTAGGGTTCATTTCCGCATAAATAGCTATCATGTCTGATAAAATTTCATTAAGGCCGTCACGACTTGAAGGGAGATTCCCTCTTTTTGTATCTACTCACTCACCCAGCTATGAACATCAAAACACAATGAAAAATAAACTCAGAGGGCTTCAAAACGTGTAAGCCCGTCAAAATAATGTCTTTAACCTACGAGATACTATAGAAAATTAATAAAACTATTAGAAAGTAAATTGACGTCGTGAAGTTCAAACTACACAAGCTGCTGGAACTCAGTAGGCGTCTGATTGAACTCGCAAGTTATCTTTTTGCAAAAATGATGTTTCGAGTAACTCTTTGGGATTCACTTGGACTAAATATGGAAAAAGGTTTTGTCAAGTCTGAATTTAGCTTATATAAATAAAAAGTTAAATTCTTTGATGGATTGGAATAAACATTGTATTATATTGTTGTTGCGACTGTTATGAAATGAACAAAACAATTATCAATTATATTGTTATATAATTCAGGAGATTGGTCATGAATTATATTCCTCCGATCTAGATTATGTACCATATTTCTCACTAAAGCTACAATCATACAAATTACTTGCATTTATTTCGGATCGGAAGCAATAGTTATTGTACTCACATAGTTTGCAAGTTTACAAACTAAATATTAGGTTATTTTTCTTATTGTTTTTATTTAACGGTTTTTAAACAATTTTATTTATTTCCCATTTTTACATCTTGCTTAACCAAAAGTGTCTCCTCTCTACTAAAAATGATTTAATTTTAAAAAAGTTTTGTCATTAGTTTCTTAGATGTACTTAATTGCCAGAAAATACCTTCAAATTCTCCACATTCTTTGTACATTGACTATATTTTACAATACTTTATGTAGTTGACAGAATTTCTTTTAATGTACTCATATCTCTCTCGTCGTCTTGATACTTTTTTTAAATTACTGTTTTGTATAGATTCTTTTAGGCCAACTTTTACATGTCCTTGTTCCTCCAACAGGGACTAGTGTAATAAAAGGCAGTTGAGAATTACACAGGAATTAAAGACTTTTGGTCAAAGTGGGGCAGCAAGACCTTCTTGATTCCACTCCGAGAGTCTATGTGATACTCAACTTTATTTAGAGAAGGGATCATTGACGCGTGCTTTTCATCGTACAGGTTCAGAATTGACAGATTACATCCTTAATGAGGGATAGAGCTTCGAAGGTTTTTCGTATCTGATTTAAAATTCGAGGCCTCAATCTATCTGACCATGGCCTCAAGGTGTCATGGACCAGTTACAATGGTGATAACCCTAGACCACCGTATGAACTCACTCGCGAGATATAGAGGTCAAACAGACTTGTCAAAGCAGTCAACAAGAAGGATTTAATGACAGAGAACTGTACTCGTATAGCATGGAAGGCAAATAGATAGAGAACTGTGCCACGACCATGTAGCATAAGACCAGTAGACTTGTCAAAAGGAGGGATAAAGTGGCAGAGAACGTACCTCGGTAAATCACTCACGTGAGACACTAGAGGAATAGTCTCAGTTTAAAGAAATGTAGCAGTAGATAGACAATATGTTGGAGGGACTGGATGTACTGTACCAACTATCAGTTCTCCCCTTGTGATTTTCGCTCCCGTCATCGCTTAGGGCGTTTTTCTTTCAGATCTGTGCCTTAGCATACAATTGAGAACCAGTGGCGTAGTGTTTGGTCTTAATTAAAACTTTTTGTAAATTCAACTTTTGATAGCCTGAAGTTTTTGAAATTACTGATTTTAAAAGAGCTAATTAAATAATAAAGTTTTCTTTATTTTGCAATAACATGTTAGCTGCTTAAAATATAAAATGCTACTAAATTGATCTTACTAACAGTCTATAAATATTAACAGTGTTAGCTTATAGTTGTACATTAGGAAGAAGAAAAGATTTGAGTGGAAGCTGAAGAGGAAAGGTTTGCTGAGGACATATTAGGTGATAGCAAACATGGGTAAGATAGAGCAATTAGAAGACTATCGATCTCGGAGCGGTTCTCATTAGCTGCTGGATATTGCCAGTTGTAGGTCGCTTTAATTAAGCATATTTCAGAGAGAGAGTGGGGAAGGTTACTTTTTCCAAGTCTGCTGGTAGAGTTAACGAAGCGGGGGGCGCCTGGGCTAGGATTGAGTGACATTCCAATAAGCAAGTGAGCCGAACGGCTGCAATGAACTGTGATTAATGCGAGCTCCCGAACAGCGCTTAACAAGGCGAACCTTTCTAATTACCGGCCCGCCGCCAATTTATTCGTTATACTCCCTTCCCGAACCCTTCTGCGAACCTTTTCGTTACCTTTTCCTAAAAATAATGTGACAGCAGAAAATTCTCCACTTACCAACCCCCACACCCTCCAACATTCATTACCCTCTCTTATTCAAAGTGCTTATTAAAGATTTTCTTTTATTCTACTCTTACATTCTTATATTAAACCATATGTAATTTAAGAGTTATAATACGCTATTTCATTTACAACGTTAACAGCTGGGACTGCACAGTTCCTTTGATTGGTCTGCATCTATTGTAATAGAGAAATATCGTAATTAATCAGGTTGCCCAGTAAATTGGACGCGATGTGATGCGCATAAAGTCCTGTGTTCGAATACCCCAACTCTTGATAGTTCTGTTGCCTAGACTTTGTATAACTGGTTTTGAGTGGCATTGTGACGATTATTCTTGTTGCGTTCAAAATTCGTAAAGAGTTGTTGAATTGTTTATGTTCTCATGTGTCGAAAATATATTTTTGATATTGTCTTAAAGATGTCTAAATACCAGTGGCTCTTTGGATAGCAAATTTTTGTGAACAGGCTATGTGTTGCAGCTTCTGATAGATCTTAATGAAATTCAACATATAAACAGTCATTGCTTATACAAAGAAGTTTTTTTTTGATTTTGAACAATATTTTCAATACTCAGGAGATACAATGTACAACATAAATTTTTATTGCTATACGCTATGCTTAGCTGAGAACCCTACAGAACTTTCAGAGCGTCTTTTGTTCAATCCTGTTTATGGAGTTGTTCTTAAGGAATGCAGGTTCTTAAACCTTAGACCTAGTGACCACGTTTTCCTGATCCGGATGGATATCAAAATTGTTTCTGTTCTTTTTTTATGTGTGCTCTCTTATATCTGGTCTCTTAAAATAAAGAAGATTATTAAAAATTTAATTATTATTATTATTAAGAAGATTATTATTAAAATAAGAGAATTTTAAAGAAATGTGCTCCAATTCTCAGTATTTATTAACATTTTCTAGAAGACAGATGATAGAAAATATTTTAATTAGAGTAATTGGATCAGAAGAGTAAAATATATTGATCCATTTTACATGGAGTCTTAAAGTGTATTTGTTCAACATATTTTGAAGCTTAGTATTTTAATCTAGGTTACTTAATTCTATGCGTCAGATTTTTCTGTAAGCTGTTATTTTCTGTCATTGAAGTTAAATTAACCTAAACATTTAATTTTGTTTATTTATATTCATCTTTTTGTTTAATTTCTTTCATAATTTGTTATTGAGTCGTCTTACTTTTTTTTACTCTTTGCTTATTTTAAATGTTTCTATATCTTTTTTTTTTTTGATATTATTCAAATATGTTTTTTATGAATAGGATTTAATACTTTTCAATTCAGGTTTAGTTCTCACACTGAATGATTTAAAAACCTTTGTAACTGTTCATTTATATTACGTAATTTATTTTCATTTTCGCAAAAAAAATAAAACTTATTCCCTCTAAAAAATTATTCTCCTTAAAAGGAGAAATTTAAAAAAAAAAGTTTTTTTATTCAAAATTCGCTTTCGAACACTTTGTGTAGTATTATTATCCATTTACCTCAGCATGAGTAAATCCCACACAATTACGGATTGCAATAGCAGATAACTAATGAGTTATTATACATTGTTTCACATGATAAGAAAAAATAGACATTTTTTCATTTGAATGGTATAAAAACAGAGCGTTTTTCTTACAACAAGAACGTATATTCAAGTACATTAGTAGTTTAGAATATTCTGGTATATTCTAAACCCCAGTAAGAAATCAAAAAAATGACTAAAATATTTCACTTATTTTACTTCCCATTTATAATATAAATAAAGAATTAAGAATTATCAAACAATTCAACTGGTCTTTGCCAGACTATCACAGGAACTGAAATAAGAGATACACCAGAAATTTTGCATTCCTTGTTTCAGTATCAGCTGGACTCTGACGAAGACCACTTGTTTTTTTTGAAAGATCTTAGTATTTTCTCTGATTTCTTATTCGGGTTTAGACGTTCATTTTTATTTACTTTGAAATGTTGTTTTTCTAGAGCATGTAACATTAGAACATTTCTCAGTACTCTAAATTTGAAAAATTCAGTGAAGAAGCACAATGAAGTCAGTTTGTTAGCTGGATTTATATTTATGTATTACCTTTTTAGTTTGTACTGCTAAATGATACTTTCTCATGAACCGACTGGCTTATAGTATGGTGACAACAGAGCTAAATAAATGTAAGAATATTGCAGTGCTTCTCGATTGATTGTGCATGGTGACTGTGGGAGGGGGATAATTTTCATTGATTGCCGCGAAATTAGAATTAAAGTTAATTGAGTCTAGTCGTCTGCGAGAGTATAAAGTTAAACTAACTACTTCTGTTTAATGTGGGCGAGGAATTTTCTTAATTAAATCGATAACTAAAACCAACCCACTGCACTCTCGTCCAAATTAATTTTGTTTAAATTCGCAAACTTATTCAGAAACTTAGTGTTATTGAAATATAGTAAGAGCTAAAATTAAATATGACACTTGATTGAAGTGGATTCTTATGTTATTACTAATCAACTGTGTGATATTTTGAGCGAAACAAAATAATTAGATAATTGTATTCCTTATCTATTTACCTAGGTATAATACAGCATTTTACTCTATTTTTATTTCTGATGTACACCTGGTATGCATCAGTGTGTAGGTATTCATTGCTGGAATACATCCTATATATATATTATATATATATATATATATATATAATATATATATATATATACAGTAGCTTCTGCTACTCAAAGGGACTACTTCTGCCTGATGACGATGACTGTCAAAATATCGTTGTGAGTCTTTTTTGTGGGTGTTTTTATCTGTTTTTCTCTTTCCTTTGTGAACTAAATATATATATATATATATATGTGTTGTGTGTGTGTGTGTATGTGTGTGCGTGTAATTGTTATTTAAACCCATGTTTATAATAAATAGAAAAACAGACCTACAGTCTAATTTTTGGTTGAACCGTCATCATGAGAGTAGAGATAAGGACAACAAGCGCACTTGCGAAGTCTCCAAATTAGAGACTTAAAAAATTAGCAACTAAAAATTAGGGACATATTCTTAATACTACTGAGGTTAGTATGATTTATACTCGTATAAGAAATAGGTAAAACCGTCATACCTCGTAAGATGATCATGGAGTCGTTGGAGCGCTTTCGGACGTTGTCAAACCTCGGTTTGTTGCGATCGAAGATGGACAACGTCCAAAAGTGCTCCAACGACTCCATGATCATCTTACGAGGCATGACGGTTTTACCTACTTTTAATATAAAAATTAGGGACTAGAAGTGTGTTTGAGTTTGAATCTTTAGTATGTGTCTATAGTTAACTGTGAAGCGTTTGTTGTTCTTTGTTGACCGTTTTCCTGCTGAAAATGATGCTTTCATATATATAATGAAAAACTTTTATTAATGGAGTAGATGAATAAATCATTTTTTATAATGAAAATTAAAAATTAAGTTTGAATTATTTTGATGATAATTAAAAGAAATTAAGGAAAAAAATAAATTAAAATAATTATAAATCATAAAATCATAAATCATAAAATAAAAAAATATATCATCTTTCTGATGAATCTGTTATTTCCTGGTATGGTTATCTTTTTTCTTGTGTACTCCAGATGTACAGTTTTCATGTATCTGTGATCTGTGATATTTTAATTGATGATGGAGTTTCAGATAATTTAAAATGTTTAAGGTTCTAATGAGATTTAAGGGAATTTAAGTAATTAGTATATTTTACATGCAGCTGAAGAAAAGATAATTAATACGAAAGTTCATTCAAATGCAAATTATATATAAATTACGCCTATTTAGAACTTTATCTATTAGCACAACTAAATGAGATAATAGATAAATGCTGAAAATGAGACATGCTAAGGGACACCTTAGTGAAATATGATTCCTACTGAAGATGAAAGAGGGAGAAGTCCTCATGCGAGGTAACTTGTTTGCTCAAGTAACTCTAAACAAGCCAGTTTGCATGCGCTAATTAAAAGGAAATCAATTTCTGGCTAAATGATGGTCAATTGTTATGAATTTTGAAAAAAGTGACTGATGGTCTGTTAGGTTGGTATATCAGAACCACTGCCACTCTGATAGTGTTTGATAGGCAAAGTCTGTTATGTATCCGTTTATTGACTCCTCAAGAATACATATGGCCTAAAATAATGATGTCCTGAAACGAGAACAGTGGTATGATAGGATACCATGCTACCACTAGCAATGTGTTCAGACTTGTGCACTTACGTACAGCTATCAAACATTCCAAGCTCTGATAGTGTAACAGCTATGATTACTCATTAGCAGAGTGAAGTTATCATAAAGATAAAATTTGATCTTAAAATAAAAATAAATATTAAAAAGAAATTAAAAATAAACTTTAAAATGCAACTTTAATATGTTTTGAATAAACTATCTGTGAATAAAATTCCATGAAATTTTCAAAATCAAAAACTTGGGTTGCAACAGGTTAATTTGATGCTCTAAGGGTTGTAGGTATTTATGATTTACTAAAATGTATTATTATTAATAGAAATAATTTAAATTATTATATTTTAATAAAAAATGTTTATTAATTTATGTATTTATGTTTTATATAAGTGAATGTCACACTTAGTTTCTGATGCTTCCTAAAGCTGATTTGTTTTGTAGTTCTTGTTTTTCCATTCTTATCTATCGTATTATTCTTTATTGCCTGTTTGTCTCCATGTTAATCGCTTTTCTGTAATTGTTCTTATTTTATTATTTAATTCTGTTTTAGATAAGTGAAAGTTTAAGTAATCTATCTATGAAATACCTAAATTAAAATGATTTTAGTGAAGCAAGATGCAGTTAGGTGTTTGTTGGTTTTCTGTAAATTTTAAAATTTCGTTTATTTCCGCGCTTTTCTATAGATGGCCTTATTTGATTTAGTTTATTCTATTTTTTCAGTTCATATAATGGTTATTCTGTAAAAAAAATAATATGACATCAGTAATTATCATAAGTCACAAGGTGCCCCCTTATTAGATGAAATCAGTTTTTGAACCTATATTAAAGAAAAAAAAACAAAAAATTGCCAGTTTTCTTTTTTCAATGGTATTTATTTTGAAACGTTTATGAAATACTTCATTATTTAATATAAAATATTCACGCAGTAGTGTTTAGTTTTCTTTGTTCAGTTCTTATTTGTCTGAAGATGTAAACGGTAAGGTTTTGGCTTTTTTTCTGTAAGTAATTTACAGAAGTTTTCCTGTAAATTTCCTGAAGATATCATTCATGGGATCAATTTTTTTTTTTAAAATCTTAAATTTATTATAATTTAAGATGAATTAATTTAAAAATTTCAACTTAATTCGATTTTTCGTTTGTTTCTTTGTACAGTTGTTTTCAACAGAATACGGAAGTAGGTCATCGTTGGATCAAAACTATTTTTGTCAATGCTTTATGCGTTTAAGGAACAACAAGCTAATCCTAAAGAAGACAGACATTATTAATACACTTATCTGAAAACCTAATTAATTAGTTTATTGCATTAAATCCGTGTTAGAAAAGTTTTATTCATTACAAAGTAAATTAAATTTATATCAACCTTTCTTTGTTTAGTTGCAATTTTGCTGAAGACGTAAATAGATCCGTTGTGTCGAATCTGTTTTCAGAATATGATATTTATCAAGAAGAAAAACAAATTTATGCCCAATACAAGTTTAACTATAAAGCAAGCATTGTTTATTCAGTAGTGATTTGCCTGAATCCCTTTAGTTTGTTATTAAATATGTTTTAAGTCCTTGAAATGTTTGAACATAAAATAATAAAAGGTAAGGTGGTTGTTGTATTTTTGAGGGCGTTGATGAGTGTAGAGTTGTAATTTGGGTGAAGACGCAGTGTGATTATTGATTGCTTATGGACGGCTCATTAGAGCGGGCCGGCTGTGAAGGAGGTAAATTGGCAAGTGTTTGTGGAGTGGCTAATCAATGCTGGCCAGGGTGCACGATAGTCCGCCAGACTGCCCTTTAATTGGCTTTTCCCTTCGGCACACATGAGTCCTATCGCCCTCCAACCCTTCCCTATCACTCTCCCTACCAAATCTCTCTTTAAATTTCCCTCTTAGAACGCTTTTCCCACATTATAACTCTCCATCTCTCCATCAATAATTGCATTTATTTATCCTCTAGAACATTAAAAGTCTTTAAACAAATATCGCTTTACTCATCAAGTATCAATTCCTGTATTGACAAAATTACTTTTGTAGCATTTTTCTAAAAGTATAAACGTAGTAAAAATTATAAAATAAATTAATTATCATTCTCATATATATATTATTTCTAAGAGTTGTAGGGGAAAGTCATATAATTAGTTTACACAGTGGTGAAGCTCATGTTTTCTACCAATATCCTTATCTCTAAGAGAGACTCTTCAACCTCTACCATACATCTATGGACGGAACAACGGATGCTTCTCAGGATAGCGAGTGACAGTGACCTTCTAACAACCGCATACTTGGATTCATCTAGACCAATTATATATATATATATATATTGCAAAAGATGAGCCAATCCGTTACGTATTACTTTGGGCACTTCTTATTGGTTGTGGCTGTTTTTTCGTTGAACACGTTTCTCCTTAGCACACTCCGTCTGCTCAGCCGCCTCAGCCTTCACTCCGGGAGAGGGCTCGCAGTCCCTACTTAATTTTCCAATAGAGTTGGATGAAGGTCTTGGCGGAAATTTTCCAACTCTATTGGAAAATTAAGTAGGGACTGCGAGCCCTCTACCGGAGTGAAGGCTGAGGCGGCCGAGCAGACGGAGTGTGCTAAGGAGAAACGTGTTCAACGAAAAAACAGCCACAACCAATAAGAAGTGCCCAAAGTAATACGTAACAGGGATTGGCTCGTCTTTTGCAATATCTAATCTGGCATTCAACATATATATATATATATATATATATATATATATAGATATATGATCAAACCACAATATGAAAATGGGAAAACAAGACTTAAGATCTTTCAACCATAACAAGCGGTCTTCGTCAGAGTCAAAAACCCAACTGTAACACCGCTTGTTACGGTTGAAAGATCTTAGTCTTGCTTTCCCATTTCTTATTGTGGTTTGACCATTGATTGTTATTTCACTTGTTTATGTGAAATCTGAATAATCAATCTTTATTTGAACAATCAATGATCAAACCACAATAAGAAAATGGGAAAGCAAGACTAAGATCTTTCAACCATAACAAGCGGTCTTCGTCAGAGTAAAAAACCCAACTGTTTTTTGACCAGTTGGGTTTTTGACTCTGACGAAGACGCTTGTTACGGTTGAAAGATCTTAGTCTTGTTTCCCATTTTCATATTGTGGTTTGATCATTGATTGTTATTTCACGTGTTTATGTGACATCTTTATATATATATATATATAAAGATTTCACATAAACACGTGAAATTTTATTTTTCTAAATTCTTATTCTTAACTAGTTTCCCATACTTACCCTTTTATTCAGTCTCTATCTTTTATTTACTAAAACAACCAATGCAAGTTTTTTGTATTGTATTTATTTTTATTTATTTATTTATTTTTTCTTCTTTTCTCTATCATTATTTTTGTTTCTTATAGTTTGTTTTTATCTTATATTGTTTATAATTTTTCACCTACTTATAGTTTTACCTAACCAGTACTGCTTATCTGAGCTTCTGTTTATATCTTCTCCTAATTTTATACTTTAAGACCGGGTACGGTTGACAGCACTGGCGGTTGCCGGGTTGGTTACTTGCCGTTGCGCCTACAACGTGCTTGGTCTCCCATTCTCTTTTCTCCTGAAGACGGATTACCCGAAAATTTGAGTCTGTAAGTGTGTTTCCCTACTTCTTGTGTTGCTCTTTGTTAATCTCGAACTCGTATATATATATATATATATATAAACAAAACTTGAAAAGGTCCAACAGGACTACTAGTTCAGTTAGCTTCAGCTACTCAAAGGGACTACTTCTACCCGATGACGACGACTGTCGAAATATCGTTGTGAGTCTTTTCTGTGTATCTTTATTTGTTTTTTTTCTCTTTAATGTGTTAACTATATATATATAAATACACATAGTGTGTGTCTATGTGTGTGTGTGTGTGTGTGTGTGTGCGTAAGTGTCTGTCGGTTGGTGGATACTTTCTCGTCTCCACTCCTGTGTTTCCTCTTCTTTTTCTTTCTCTCTTCTTCTGAAGATGACAAAAAAGACGAAATGATCGATAAAAGTGAGTGTTAGTCTCTTTTTGTGTATTCTACTTGTAACTTTAATTGCATATATATATATATATATAATAAATTTCACAATAAACATGTCAAATAACAATTAACGTCAAATTCACAATAAGGAATGAGAAAAAATACTAAGATCTAAGATCAGTTGGGATTTGACTCTGACAAAGACCACTTGTTGAAAGAACTTAGTCTTTTTTTTTTCATTTATTTTTCAAAACAGTGAACTCTGTTGCTTTCAGAAATTTTGCGTGAAGAGGGGGGTATTTCATCGTACACCATCTCAAAACGGGCTCTAACATTTCCTCCCTCTTTTTGCTTTATTTCTCCCTTTACTAAACTCTGTTGATAACCTAACTGTACCAATTTACTTTTGGAAAAACATTAAATAAAAAGAATCTTATAAAATTAATATAATTTAGATTAAAATACATTTATGTCAAATATAATAATTTTTTTGTTTAAGTATATTTTAAAAGTGCAATAATATAATGAAAACTAAAACGTAACTGTTGTAAATAAAACTTGGAATTTCTTTTTTAATTAATTTACTTTTTACCTGTGATGTTTTTTTTAAAATTGGAAGTAATAAAGAAAACAATTAGAAATATAATCAACTACGTAATTAGCAGGAGCTGATAACACATCGGATTACACCTGTATTTAAAATGATTAATTTAATGAGTCCTTTAGATTTTAATTACTAGCATCGGAATTTTTTGATTTTTCCAGTGCTTTAACATGATTAGATTATTGACACAATAGTTAGAGATAGCTAAATTATAATATATAAGTAAATTAAATTTAATATTATGTTTATTTGTAGGCCGCTTTAGATATTTCTGGGTTTTTGTTAAAACTGCTTTTAGTTGGTTCTACATGTTGGGTAGGTGGTGTACTGTTCAACTAAAATTAGTCGAGGGAAAGAAGTGGAAAGTTTGCTCAAAGAAATGAGTAAACTGAGTGTAGGGAATTACGATCTCTAGGAAGAGTGTTCAAGCCCCAGCATGTTATTGAACTATGATATTAAATAATTCTTGATTAGTGTAAGTGAGACCGAAAATAAGAGAAAATCGTGTGAGGAGTATCTTTGGCCGTAAGAGAAACTTTCACTTTTTACTTTATAAGTATAAATTTCAAGAAATATTTGATTTGGAATCTTCTAATATTGATAAATGATTACAGCTTAATTCGTCCTTTTGTATAAATGAGCAAATACTCCGTTGCTCTAATTTATATCATTAGTTTATATAAACATTGTTAAATTGATTTCTTTGTTAAACATACGTTAACCGTTATTGTACAGGTATGTACCTGTTTCCCAGATTTATATCCCTTCCTCTTACCCACCCTCTCTCCTGCCTCCTGTCCAACCTGAGCATATACCCTCTTCCAAGTTTCTGATAACCAAGTATGTCATTTTATTTAGAATGTTGATTTATGTCTACCATATCTTTAAAATAGAGTTACTTCATTGTAATTGTCTTTGAAGCTTAGACTGAAGAAGAATACCAAGTTGCGAAACAAACTGCATCCTTATTCTTGGAGAGACTACTTTCTTTTATTTTTCTCAAAAAGTTTCAAGAGTATATAAAAATGATTAAAGCTGTTTGATCCTTTCAAAATATATAGGTTAATAGTATTCTGAGACACTAATTTTTTGTGTATTTATTTTGTATTCTACAAGTGTCTTCTCGATTGGTAGTTTAGGAACACGTCTTGAAGATTTTCGCAGATTAAGTCTAATAGTAGAAGTTAATTCCAAAACTGGTCGAGCTGGAACATTAGCGTATGAGGCATGGAATGACTACTCACTATCCAATAGCCGCTGTGGTATTTCCGATTGAATGATTATTGAAGACGCTTTTAATAATGAAATGTTAAAGAAGCACAAGGCAGGAAGAACTTGAACTGTTTGTTGGAGTGTTGAGGCTTAGAGCCGGCAGGTAGCCCTAGGCAGGGAGCTGCTGATCCCAGCAGGAATGCTACCTCTTCAGATATCTCCCTGCAGCATCTGGTGACCCCCCGTCGAGATACACATCCCCTCTCTCCTTCAAACGATTAAATATTGAATTCCATTTATGGTCCATTCTTTATGAGTTTTTTTTTCTCTTTGGCTGTTTTGTGTCCAGCGGGCAGGGGACAATTTTATAATTTACCGTCTTTAACTTGTGAGCTTTTGATTGGTCATGAATATTCGAGGACGCCCTGCCGTGTGACCCCCCCCCCCTCCTCCTTATAAATACCTCTAAATTATTAGTCTGGTCGGTAGCTCTAGCATCGCCTCCTGAAACGCTTCTTTCTTCCTCCCATCACTTGGGTCCGTCTACTACTGTTTTCGACTGCTCGGTCATTCAGTGTTACCGTGCGGCACGCGATAGCCAGAAGCTCACTACGGTCCATTCCGTGATAAACAAGTGTGACTCTTGTCATACCTCACTCTTATAAAAACAAAAAATTCCACTTGACTTAAAACTTTGAGCTGATCTACATCTAGCCCTTATATAAATCAATCAATCAAAACCTAAAGAATCAGTTTTATTAATTTGTTTCTGAGATGGTTAGAAGCAATTCTGATGAAAATTAAAATTTCATTCATTCCATTGAAAACACTATTACTTTTCTAAATTCGTTTAAGATTATAAATAGTTTTACATCTTAAAGTAATTTGTAACTATCTTTTCCTCTTTATTAGAGCTTCAAAATCCTTTGCGAAAGTTGAAAATTGTCTATGTTTTTCTAGATTATTGTTCAATACCTATGGTTGAATTATTAGTAAAATCAAAACCATGATAATTCAGTTTTTCTTGTTCATTTCTGTATTAATTATTTTACACTATTTTTTTTTTCTTAATGAGGTTTGGTCTAGCTTTAAGATGTTAGTAACCTGTAACGGCTTAATGGTGTTATATTATTGAAGCTAGACCAAACTTCCATAAAAAAGAAAAATAGTGTTAAATATATGTGGTCGAGATAAGGAAAACATTTAATTATTTTATAGATTTTACCGAATGTTTGATTTATTTTGAAGCCAAGGCAGGCAAACATTGAATCTATGAAAAAAACTTCATGTGGTGGTAAAGATTAATGTAGTAACATAAAACTTGATTATATTAGGTATTTTTTATGTTCTTGGTTTATTTGAATTAATTATATATTATATAATATTAATATAGTAATAAATATATTAGTTATATATACGAGTATAGATTCAAAAGTGAGAAATAAAGGTTCTCGAGGAACAACTGCACCTAGGCCAACAGTTCACTATTTCTTTTTTGCATCCACAGAGCTTTACAAAAAATCCAGGCATACTTCAACAGATAGTTACAAGATGAACAAGAAATAATATACACTTATTACAACATTGCCTCAGACTTGGCTCGATGGTAAACATAAGTTGGGATTATTCATTTTATCTTTACTAAGGTCTTTTATTACTTTTCCTTATTTGTTTTCCGTTGAGGTTATTTTTTTACTTGATATCCACGACTCTTTTGACAATGGTTGGTTCTTCGATATACATACCAATTGTTCTTCTGTATACAAACCTACCAATGCCAAACATTACTTCCATATACAATGTTTTCTTCCACCTCTCGTAAAGAAGTCTATCCCTAGATCCTTATCATTCTCTTTCATAAAATTTGTAGTTATTTTCTAGACTACGACATAACATTAGTTACTTGAAAAATAAATATTCTGAGCTGGCTAACCACTTAATTTAATCCGTACTTTTTTAACTTTTCAAACTCCTTCCTTACTAATTTCCTTTATAATGTTTCATGATCCTCCTTATTATGTTTCCTTTTTATTTATTCCATTTGAATATATTGTATTTACTTATGGTTATATTTATTATTCATCAATTTTATTTATTTTATTGTTTCCACGGCTTACCCCTCCAATCTTAACTACTCCTTGTAACCCGAGTTACAAGGAGTATTAACACGAAAAACACTTTTTGTATTTTCACTTATCATGACGATCATATGTTCCTCTTCTGATGACTGCTATTAGCTGTAATATCGAAGTCAGTTCTTTAGTATTTTCCCAAATGGTTTCTCTTTAGGATTTAATTAGGTTTCTCAAATCATTTCCCTTTTATGCTATAAAGTAATAAAAACAACTATAGTTCACTGTCAGGAGAAGATGAGGAGCATACCTCATATTGATTCAGTCGTGAACGGTTTTGTTTTGTTTGAGTTTCCCAACAGTGGGAAGATGTTGCATGACTCAACACTGTTGTAACTCTTGACACGTGAAACTCGTCATCGTAAAGGCATTGAAGTAAAAGTAAGAAGGAAAAGAAAGAACAATAAAATAAATATATAGCTTTCATAAAACAAAGGAATCTGAGTAATGAAAAATAATAATAAAAGGTAATAATAAATAATATTACATCCGTCACATAGGTATAAACTGATATGTGAAACCGGCTTTAAATAATAGATATGGCTTACTCACAGCCTCCTGAGAATAATTTAATATAATCATTGATCATTTCTTTGAGAGCTCAGAAATATCGGAAATAGCAACTATAATTAAAGACTAAATTAGCCTTTAGAAGGTCTGAAGAAGCTCACATTTGGCTTCTTGAATCCCGTTTCACACTCGGTTTAAACCTAAAGTGATTTGCTTGACGCTTTTCATTAGTATTATTCTTTATAAATTCCAATAATTTGACATTGTAATCTTCACATAAATCTTTATTTAATTCATTTTTTCTGATCTTCCTTGTGTTCAGTTTAATGTATATCGGTGACTGTTTTGTGTGTGTGACAAAAGCGTGCGGCATGCAGCATCTGCCCTTTGTTTGTCCTTGAACCACTCGCTCTGCGCAGAAACGTTCACCTGCGACGTTTGTCCATCGTATCCTACGAGTATACCCCTGACAACAAACTGTGCTTTGAAGTTTCCATTATTGAATACAAAGTTCTTGTGTTCTCTAATTAACTATTAATATTATCAATATGACTTTAAGAAGTATTTTACAATTTCTGTGCATAAAAAGATACATTTCACTGCATGTGTCAATAATTTGATCTAGCTATTCGTCCTCTACCACGAAAGGTGGAGGTACACTTCTTATCATCTGCATATTGTTGTTTTCCATATGAAATTTGAATTTAAAATTTAACATTAGGCACCTATGATCTACTAAACGCTGGTGTCACCATCCTAGAAATAATTTCATTTGCGTTTTTACAAGCAACTGCTTGATATGCTTTGTAAATAAATAGAAATGAAATAATGTTCCTATAAGTGATTAACACAAATGAAATCAACTTGTTGATGAAGCAAACTTAATCTATATAAATAAAAGAAAGGTTTTGTCTGTACATTGCTTACAACTGACTCATTTCAAGTTATCTTTACGTTTTATTGATTAGAGGAACCGAATCCACCCTTAGAAGAATTTCTGGTATGTTTGTTTATCAAAAAATTTTGTCATAAATAAACTCAGCCACCATAAATCATATCTAATTTAAAAGCTAAGATTTGAATGAATTGAAAATTGAAGGTAGAAGGGAAGTTATAGACTTTTAAGTATATAGGACTGGCTACATAGGTATACAGTTATATAGCTAAAATAAAAATATTCATCATGATTTGTTTTCTTGACCCAATATTTATATGATGTAATTTTTTTTGAGGTTTGAGGTCCAATGATTAAAACTAGTCCTTTTACCGACGTTTTGACATATATTTATGTCATCTTCAGGGCAACAACATGATTGTTTTACAATTAGCACTACTATTTGTTACTGTACATATTAAAATGTAATAAATTACCAAATAGTAGTAATAGTAGTGGTGCTAATTGTAAAACAATCATGTTGTAGCTCTGAAGATGACATAAATATATGTCGAAACGTCGGCAAAAGGACTAGTTTTAATCATTGGACCTCAAACCTCAAAAAAAATTACATCATAAAATAAAAATATATATAGGTATTTTAAGGTGCCTGATACTGTAGCAAGCAGGTATTGTTAGTTCATTTTAATTTCGTTTGCTTTTATTATAATTTGCTACCTACCCGCGAACTAAATAGAAAGTATACATAGAATAAAATCATATTTCAGCTTCGTATCTAAAGCTGCAAAACGTAAAAGAAACTCCAAATCTAATGACAGTTATGGACGGTGATGGTAATATTTTCTACTATTCTATAATTTCTCATAATATTTTTGAATACTACTTATCATCTCAATTTTTTTGTAAAATATCCGCACATCTGCTAGTTAAAACTAAACCATGTCTAAGGTTCAAAATAGTTATTTTTTTACTCACTTCCACTGTTATTATTGTAATCATAGTTATTCATACACTTACTGTAATGTTTTAATGTCTGCTTTAATAGCTGTTTTAATAGCTGCTTTAATGTCTGCCATAAAAATGAATTTCATTGAATGCCATGTAATTCTAGTTTTCCACTGATCCAATATTTCTATATTCAATAGAGCCCATTTGCCAAGTACAGGAAATGCACTTGATTCCGATAGTACATTCCTTTATTTACTATTTCTAACTTTTCATTATTGCACATATAAGTACATCAGAAGATTTCACAATAAACACGTAAAATAACAATCAATTAAGCTTCTTTCATCAACAAGTTGAAAGCACAATATGAAATGAGAAAAAAAAGACTAAGATCTTTCAACAGTAACAAGCGGTCTTTGTCAGAGTCAAAAATCCTTCGTCAGATCTTAGTCTTTTTTTTCGCATTTCATATTGTGGTTTGGTCATATAAGTATATGTCAAGATGCATGCTTAAACGATAAGATGGTATCTTTCAAGTCGTTCCTATTTGTCAATGTTCCTGGAATCTCAAATTTTCTCATCTGATCTTCCCCAGATAGCAACTGTTTGTTGAAATATCGATTGTACTATGTATGTTGTTCTATTTTTTGTTCAACATAATTTTTAATTTTGTATATATGTTGTTTTGCATTATACTTTATTGGAACCGGCAAACTCCTTTCAGCAAATAACAAAATGCCCTTAAAGGAGTTGAAGAACATTAGCCTATTAATATTCATGGAAATGTAAACGGACTTGGCTGGAATTAAATTAAAAGTCAAACCGCGCCAAGATGAGTGAAAATTAAGTGTATACAAGATTATTTCCACAAGCCAATTAATTCCTTTGGTTTTATTTGCATTCTAGCTATCATGATTTTTTTTCTATCTCACTCTCTCTCTCTCTCTCTGAGACATAACATTTTATTGGTTTAGTTTTCTTATTTTCTCTTATTGCTGAATCCATAAGTGTAATGTTAAATTCTTCAATTTCATTAACATTTCTTTAAGATGAAAATAGACTGTTGATCGAAAACAGAATTGATGTAGGTTGTTAATCCACTTTGACTACAAGGATTTGTCTTGATAAAAATAATATCCAAGGAATTAATAATTGCTACTTATGAAAAAACTAAGGTTTACTTCAAGGTTTCTTATTATATGGATGCCATCAAACGGGAAAGGATTTTGAGCTTGTTTTTATAAGTAGAAATACATTATACCGATAACAATCATATTATTTTTTGTCTAATTTTTAAATATAGTTTTCATAATAGAAAGAAATCTTAAAAGCGCTTCAGATATAAAAAAAAAACTAAAACATATATGAGTGGTTCTGAGGAAGTAGTTAGTCTTTCTAAGAAAGGCTGCTCTTTGTTCTATATTGCGAATACATTTATATATATAGTATATATATATATATATATATATAACATATATATATATATATATATATATATATATATATATATATATAACAATGATCAAACCACAATATAAAATGGGAAAACAAGACCATGATCTTTCAATCGTAATATATATTGATAAAATTATCGACCGTGAAGTAGAAACAAAATGAAAGTTTATCAAGACTTGGTCAGTCCTTCAGGTTCAAATTAAACTCTCATTGCCAACTTTTCAGTTTTTATTCAAAACCTTTTTCCTCATAGTCATGAAGTGTAAACTTTTGAAATAGTAAAGCTAAGTATATTACATTAGAGATTATTTTACAAAGAAAACGCTTTGTTAGTATTTATTTTTACAAAGTAAAAATATCTTTGCATATTGATTTTTGGATGATTGAATTATTTCTTATATTTCCTGTGTTTTTGTAGGCGTATGAAAAAGGTTTGAAATAAAAACTGAAACGTTGGCAATAAGAGTTTAATTTGTACCTGAAGTACTGACCGAATCCCGATAAACCTTAGTTTTGTTTGCATTCCACAGTCGATACTTTTATCAATATTTATATATATATATAAACTAGAATTTAAAAAGAACACATAGAAAGGAAATCACTGAACTCACTACTATATTTCGATGTCCTCGTCTTCAGGAAAAGAAGTGAATCGCTCCAAAGGCTGATAACGACTGACTTGGCATTCGAACTGAAGCACTCAAACAGTGTAACCAACTTTCGGAGGAAAGGTAGACAGGAAAGATAAAGAGATAAAAGCCAAATAAAAATTAAAAAATGAAAACATTTAACTAAAATAAAATTAGCTGATAAAAAAAAAAATCTGGAGTGGCCTACACTCAACTTTCCTATAAGTAAATTTAATATCAATCCCCTTGGGTATATAAGATATAATGTTTCATTTAAGCATAATGCAAACATCTAAATGGGAGATGTTTATTAGTCTTTCATTCCTGAGGTAGTCAGATAGTAATGATTGATCGACTTATCAAAATATAAGCTTATTTTTGTATATCACACCACTGATGCAAATAATCTCATTAGTATAACTACAGTAGTAATAACATTTTTGAAAAGCCAAAGTAAAAAAATTATTGCTAGGAAATATTCTCCTGCAAGAGAACATGGCTTTTGTTCAAGTAGCCAGAGGATTTCTTACATCGTTTACTTAACCTCCTTCTACATTGAATATTTAAGCCAAATTTTTAAATTTAAAACAGGAAAATACTTTATTTTCTCTGACAATCGTCATAAACATCGAAGAGAAAATGTCGTTTTAAGATAATTTATAATTACATTTATTAATCTTCAAACGAAAGATTTCAATTCTGAATTATCTTTTACGATTTTGGTCTTTTATACCCGCGCGTCTTATCCTCAGTTAAACTTGCCCTAGGAGATTTGATCATCTGCTCTTCATTCCTGGAGGAGATTGATTTCTGATCGCCTTTTGGAGACTTCCCACTCATCTCGCCGGATTCTCCTTGTTCTCTTGGTTAAAATTTCGTTTTCCCTGTGCCTGTAGCTCCAACAGGAGCCGAGAAAAACGCGTTTAAAAGTGGGGGCAAAGTACAATCCAGAAATTTTCTGGATTAGGGGATTGGCCCAGAGGACCGGAGATGATGGGAAACTGTCAGGGGGGGTAAGAAAATAAAAATGGGTAGGGGCCAGGTATATGATAAAAAAGGAGGGGGGGGGGAGTAAAATCGAAAAAACGTAAAAAACGCTGAAAAATTCGATGAGTGAAGGTTAAGAACTTCTCACTATTCCTCCAAAAAAATAAAAAACTTAGAAGAAGACGCACTAAAAGAGTGCTCACGCGCAATGCACTCTCTCTCGACGAAAAATGAGAAAACATTTCCCACGGGGGATGTTCTGAATACCACCAACGATCCAGGAGTCGCCGAATCCCGGATCAGTTCCGCGACAGGTACCATCCAAGGTAGCATGCACAGGTACATCCACAGGTAGCATCCACAGGTATATCCACAGGTAGCATCCACAGGTATATCCACAGGTAGCATCCACAGGTACATCCACAGGTATGTACCTATGGATGTACCTGTGGATTTACCTGTGGATGTACCTGTGGATGTACCTGTACATGCTACCTTGGATGGTACCTGTCGCGGAACAGATCCGGGATTCGGCGACTCCTGGATCGTTGGTGGTATTCAGAACATCCCCCGTAGAAAATGTTTTCTCATTTTTCGTCGAGAGAGAGCGCATTGCGCGTGAGCACTCTTTTAGTGCGTCTTCATCTAAGTTTTTTTATTTTTTGGAGCAATAGTGAGAAGTTCTTAACCTTCACTCATCGAATTTTTCAGCGTTTTTTACGTTTTTTCGATTTTACTCCCCCCCCCTCCTTTTTTATCATATACCTGGCCCCTACCCATTTTTATTTTCTTACCCCCCCTGACAGTTTCCCATCATCTCCGGTCCTCTGGGCCAATCCCCTAATCCAGAAAATTTCTGGATTGTACTTTGCCCCCACTTTTAAACGCGTTTTTCTCGGCTCCTGTTGGAGCTACAGGCACAGGGAAAACGAAATTTTAACCAGGAGAACAAGGAGCATCCGGCGAGATGAGTGGGAAGTCTCCAAAAGCCGATCAGAAATCAACCTTCTCCAGGAATGAAGAGCAGATGATCAAATCTCCTAGGGCAAGTTTAACTGAGGATAAGACGCGCAGCCCGACCAAAGCTGCCAACCCCCGTCCAAGGGGTGCAGACGGAAAGTATGTGTTCTTCCCTATGGGGCCCATTTTTGTGTAAACTTGATCCATCAAAGATTCTGGACCGTAGCGTGGTAACAAGCAATGCTAACACACTCACCCACCCACCCACACACATACAGACATCATCGAAAAAACTTCATAAAACGACTTCTGGGACCTCGAAACATGTAATTCCGTCAAAATTTCGAGATCGAATTTTTTCACGATCACTATACTTTACTTCTAGTAAAGTAAAAACAAACTTTGAAACAAAATTAATTTATCAACAATAGTTAGTAAACTGCCAACACGAGATGAATTAAAACGTTATTAAATATGCTCCTATGATTTTGATGTTTCTTTTGACATTATTGCGGTAATTGGGACCAACTAAATTTATGAAACCAGAAAGACCGAAAATTCTTATGAAGTATTGAATTTAGTAACTACATTTGATAAACAAAATTTTAATCTTGTTCAAAAAAACATTATTAAAATACTGTTTAGAATGTTATATTCGTTATATTGCCATTTGACCCTTTTTCTTAGCTCAGTTTGGAAAATAAGAGCTCTTTTTAGCTCATTTTTTGTATTATTTTAGCCAGAATCGTTACCTGATATTTGGTAACACTATCTTTCAACCGCATCAAGCGGTCTTCGACATGGTCATATTTCAACTGATTTGTTCAGAGAAGAAATCAGTTAAGATTTGACTCTTAAGTAGACCGCTTGTTACGGTTGAAAGATCTTAGTCTTATTCCTGATTTCTTACTGTGGGTTAGACGTTGATTTTATTTCATATGTTTATAGTAAAATCTTGTTATATATCATCAATTATATAGTCGTCTTTTTATCCTTCATACAATTTATTGGTTTTTATAATATCCATCAAATAGATTTTATTACATTCATAAGTTTCCGAAGTCAATGATTATAAGGTTAAAAACTGAAGAACAGTAATAAAACTTATTATTAAATTCTATTCTTGTAACCTACATTGGTTTTAAAATTGCTGGTATAATCACATAAGATTGTGAATTTTAGTTTATAAAACCTTCCATGTTTTAACTCACGAGCTATATAATCTTCTATTTTGTGGTATTTACTCATGATTAGAATGAGGCAAAGAATCACCGAGTCTCCACATAAAAGATGTTTTGTGTCGAGCTATTTTCATTCTTCCTTTGTGTAAATGGCCCATTGATGACCTTTTTTACAAGTCATATACTAATAACCTCTTTTTGAGTGGTTATAAAATGAAATGTGCACTACTGATAAATATATAGAATATTATAAACATGTTATAAGTAATTATTTCAATAGACATTATAATTTTCTGCAAATTATTCTCAGGAAACAATGGAATACAATATACGTATGTACGCATCTAAATAGAAAGTGACAAAAAATTAAGATTATTCTGAAATTCATAAAGAATGATACTACTTGATTTTTAAATTGTGGGAAATGTAATAAACTAAATAAGTGTAAATAAAATTTACAATAATGTATTCATAATCGGATTTTACAAGAAATCTTTCTAGTATTTCTTTACTTATGATAGTGGTACTAAAATGTTAAATAATGTTTCTTTCTTATTTGTAATGCTTATAATTTGTATTATCATATTAATTTACTGCTAAATATAAAATAAATCTTTTTAAATCAGTAGGCATGGAAGTTCAAATTAAGAAAAGGTTTCAATTTAAGTTACGAACAATATAGATTATTATTACTATTCAAGAAATATTTATGTCTTGAAAATAGATATGATGAGTTGAGTGCTGAAACATTATACACACTCACTTATACAAACATGCAAAATAAACATTCATACTCACTCTAATACGTAGGTACAAAAAAAAAAATCTGGAGTGGCCTACACTCTACTTTACTATGAGTAACTTAATGTCAAATTTCTTGAGTATATAAAACATAACGTCTCATTTAAGCATAACGTAAACATCTAAATGGGATATAATTATTAGCCTATCATTCCTGAGGTAGTACAGATAGTGATTGAAGGACATATCATTTTATAAGCTTATTTTTGTACATCACAAATAATTTATTATTTGCAAATAATTGCATTAGTATAACTACAGCAGTAATAACATTATTGAAAAACCAAAGTGAACATTTCCTGAAACGATTTATTCTCCTACAAGAGAATGGCTTTCGTTCAAACAGCCAGTAGATTTCTTACATCGTTTACTTGACATCCTTCTACTTTGAATATTAAAGTAAAATTTTTAAATTTAAAACAGGAAAATACCCTTTTCTTCTCTGAAAAACATATTTAACTGCGAAGAAAATGTTGTTTTTAGGTGATTTGTTAATTAAAGATGTACGATAATTACATTTATTAATCTCTAAACGAAAGATTCAGATTATGAATTATCATTTACATTTTTGGTCTTTTATAGAATTATCATACTGGGAATTTTAATCTTTAAAATAATAATAAGCTTCTTAGTATTTAATAAGATCATTTTCCTTCCCCTTTGTCAAATAACATATATACGATTTTTTTCTGAGTGAGTGTTATCATTTTCCTGCACTATATTATTCCTCTTACATCTCATATAATTCAATAAACAATTTAAACTGTTCCTTTATAAAATCAATTTTATCTCAGTGGATTCGCTCAAAAAATTTCTAAGTCAATGTAAACAATGTAAAAAAATACAAAAAATTCGACAAGTATAGCAGGTGATCTCTTAGTCTAGGGTAAACAAAGAGTTTTTATATCGTTATTGCTCTTTCCCGTAATTGAAACTTCATGATATTTTTTTTATGAATTGCTAATTTTTTGTTCCATTTTTGGTCAAATTTTCATTATTTTTTAACGAGCCGTTTAGCGTCAAAAAAACATTTTCTGAAAACAGAAATCGTACTGTAACGCCCCATTAGCGAATGTAATTTTGAAAAAAAATATCTCAACTCATTCTACACATAATGTTCTATTTATAGGCATAGTTTCATTCTTGTCCGTATGAATGGCCGTACAAACAGTATGGCTTGTATCGCTCTCACAAGGTTTGAGATTGAATTATAAGTCAAAATTTGTACATTTTATTGAAAAAAAATTATTTTCTGTTGTTTTAAAATTCTTAATATATTTTTCGTTTGTTGCATTTGTAGCTTCAAAGATAATGTGAAAATTTCAAAACTCTAGGGTTATCAGTTTAGGAGAAATAAATGTTTTAAAAAAAACTGTTTTTGGCAAAAAAAGTGACTTTCCCATCATGCATAATTCTTCCCAAACAATAGGGATCTTCGTCTTTATGAGGCCCATTTTTGTGTAAAATATCAACTTAATCCATCAAAGATTCTGGACCGTAGCGTGGTAACAAGCAATGCTAACACACGCACCCACCCACCAAGAGCAAACAAGAGTCAAATGTATGAAGGCCAAGTAATTATGTTTTAAAATAGTTCTTGTGTTAATGAAGTTGATTAGTCGCCTTCACCTTTTTAGTATCGACCAAATAACTCTTAGATTATAGTATAAAACTAACTTAACCAACTTAAAGACTCAAGAAACAAACTCAGCCACACGCATATTAACTTATTTCGGAAATGATGGACGATCTAGTAAAGAATAGTTTTCCCAGGATTATAGATATTCTGCAAAGAAATTTGGGGTGAGATAATTTGTTTTTTTTCCTTGCTCTGCAATCTAATTGTTATTCGGTTGACACTAATGAAGACCATAAATATTTTCCGACATTACAGTGTCAAAGCATCAGTTTGGTGAGTTCATCACTCTTTGTTCAGAAAGATTTTGTGCCCAGAAGCATCACTCAGCTTCCCTCTGCCACTCTCATCACATCTATGCTTCTGCTTATGATATATATATATATAAATTCCCAAAGTGGAATAAGAAATTTCGAAATAAGCTTCATTCAACCTACCACTGTTTCATTTAAGTCACAACAATGAAAAATTGGATAAAGTAGATGTGGACAAAGCTGATGAATGTTACGAGCTTAAAAAAAGTTGAAAGCAAAGAAAAGTATAAGCTGACTACAACAGGGTAAGCAAAACAGGTTAGGTTGAAATGAGAAAAACATTAACTGTCAGTTGATATAAGCTGCCAATACAAGTTTTTACTCACGTTAATACTGATTCTAGTTTGAATGAAACTATTTATATATTCCATTTGTTAAACTTAATTATGAACAATAGATATTACTTTTTAACAATATCGATGTCGCATATTTAATCATTTTTCAATACTGTACAATGAGTCGGATTTCACTTAAACTTACCATTCACTTTGTTGCCCTACCAAAAACACTTACTTACTCGAAAGACTGTGCCTCATTTCTGAATTTATTTTATAGTTTATGCTTGTATTTTGCAAGATATATATTTCTTTTGTTTTTTATAAATTCTTGATATATTTTCCATGCCTCAGTTTTGATATTCTTGACTGAATACAACTTTCTCACTTCGTTTTCTGTTCTAAAAGTCTGATGAAGAACTGTTGATAGCACTATTGACTGCAGTGTATGTTTGATCTGTATTATGTTCTCTGTAATTTTTAATTTCATAATGTGCGAAAATTCAATTGAAAATACATTTTTGGTTTACAAGTGCGTCATAAGCATTCCACCGTCTGATGATGAGAGATATCAAAATATTGTCTCATAAGTTTTTCTTCACCTGAGTTCTGTATATATATATACTTCTCCTATTTTCAGTCAGTCCCCTACTTTCTCCTACCGTAGACCTTCCAACCTTAAATCCATTTTCACCCATATTTCCAACAGCCCCTGTGCTAGCAGAGGGATGAAGCGATGTGAACGCCGTAACTGCCAAACCTGTCCCCTAATTAACTCCAGTCCTTACTTTACTTCCCCTCTCAGTAACGACTCCTATCCTGTTCCTTCTGATACATCTTGCACTTCCTGTAACTGCGTTTACCGTTTGGAGTGTACTCGATGTGATGCTTTTTACGTTGGCTTGGCTTCAACCAAGCTGAGCCTGCGTATGAACAATCACAGGGCGTCCGTTGGTCAGCGCAGAGACCTACCCATAGCTATCCATGCTAATTCCCATGACCTCCCTTTCAATGATTGTTTCAGGGTACAAATCCTCAAACAAATCCCCGAGTCTAATTCCCATGTCACCCTTAGAGCTTCCGAAGAGGCATTCATATGCCTCCTTGGGGCTCGTTCTCCTCCTGGTCTCAACCTGTACCGTTAATTATTTTTTATTTTATTATTATTATTTTATTATTATTATTTATTTTTTATTATTATTATTTCGTATTTTATATATCGTTTATCTCGTTTTCTAAATAAATATTGGAAGGATTTCTATTTTTCCTCTCCTCCGCTGGGGAGCAGCATTGCGGTGGTTCCACGAGTTACTCTGGAGGCCAGTAGCAGTTGCTTCTCAACGCGAGTACTTCGCACTTCTTCCCGATGACGATGGATGTCGAAATATCGAAGTGAGTTCTGTAGTGTCTTTCTGTGTTCTTTTCTATGTGTTAAAGTATATATATATATATATATATATTACGTATAAATAAATGATAATTTCCTATCACTTATGCGCATTATTATGGAGGAACAACATAAATTTCTTCTTCATTTATTGGAACAATTAATGATATGATCAAAAAATTACGAGAAAGTATTGAGGTATAATCAGTAAAACTACAATAGATATATATTTTATCAAAAATTGTATAATAAGGATGCTTAGTAAATTACTGAGATTAGTATATGGGGTTGTTTTGTATTGTGGGATTAGAGGTATATTGTTACTACCTCTAGTGACTGGATTGAGTGAATAAGGACGTTCAGATTTACTAAAATTTTTGTCGCCAACAAAAAATAATTTTGTGTTGATAAAGATTACTGCGGAAAGTGGTGCTTTGGTGGATTATATTTGAGGCATGTCTCTAGATAGAGATATGGAGTTGGCTAGATGAGTTGGGGCCCTTTCTAACACCTCATTTCACCCATATCGCCGTCACCCTAAAACTTGTACCGCCGCCTCTTCCTTTTCTTATCTATAACGAACCAACTCCAGCAATTATGCCAACTGATAACACCATATATTTGTTTTCTTACTAAAGATGAAATATCTTCTTTAGCACTTTATCCTAGTGTTATTAACTTCCACCGTCACTCTCTTATCTGAATATTACCTCAAGTTTCTTTCGCATAAACATTTTCAATGTTTATTAACCATTTCATATTTAAACTGAGAAGAGATGATATTTTATTTAACCAAACCAATACTACCTCCTTAGATTGTACAATCTGAAATTGTGTGGACTTTGCTAATACTGGGGTAAATTGATAATACATAGGGAACCCGGGAACATTTTAAAGAGTGTATACGAAGAAAAAACTACAATAAAAATAATAAAGATTTTTTTCTCACTTTGCAAAAAACCTAGTCACACCAACTATAACATTGGCTCTAACAAATATCTGTAAATTTAAAGATATTTCAAAATTGGAAACTTCCATTGGGTATATCATTATTTTTCCATTTTTTCATTTTATTGTATATAATTTCGGTTTATTTTTGTAACTTTTACTTTATAATTTGTATTCTGAATGTTTACTTGACGTTGAACACGAAGTGTTCGAAACGCGTAATTTGAATTAAAAAACTTTTTTTATGTGGAGACTTTGTATTATCCATTTTCGCCAGTATGATGAAACCAATATTAGTACAAAACTAAGTTACGCTTACACTCTTGGATGCAATATTGGTATTGAATCGCTAGAATTCCAGTATTATTTGTCATCCAATTTTATTTTAAAAAATTATTATTTCAAAAAATATTTTCACCAATTAAACATTATTAAATTAATGAGTAAGTCATTTTCAATTTTAAACTAACTACAGATTGACCGAAAAAATTGGCCCCCTTTTCTTAAATAGGGCTCATATACAATTTCTGTAATGTAATATGATATTCTGGACGTAACTATTTTATTGCGTTGAAGAATTGAAATAACAATATTAAGGTGTTTAGCTATACTTTGTTTCTGTGAAGTGCGTGTTTATTTTTCGAGACACTCTTTGAAATTGACCAATCAATAGATGTTAAAAGCAGCATGAGAGCTCTTTATTTCCTTCAGAACTTGTCTCTATAGGACTTCGTAGAAGTAGCAAGAATTCTGACAAAAGAGACCGTTTTATGAGACTCAAAACTATTTTCTTAGTAATCACACCTTTTCCTGTGCTTTTGTTAAATCTAGTGTGCTTCTGAAAGATTTTTCGAAAGGTTGTCGTCTTTCTGCAGACTCTAAAGATCTTAGTTACGTAAGCAGAACCGCGGCTAGAGCCGGATAATAAGGAATACTGGCATTTCTCTTGATATCTTGATGAAAGCTACTATTTTCTTTTACCGTTGACATTTATTGCATAGAAAAAAATCTTTCTTTTTATTTTTCCATTAACTGACAAAATTAAAGTCTCCTTGAGCACAGTATTAAGGATGGGCTAGACATGCAGCAGTGTAATCATATAACAGCTTAGCATCTTATATCATCTGCAGTCAACTGAACAATATTTGGACAGAGCAGTAAATGTTTCAACCATTTTAAAAATTTTCATCATTTTAGGATATAATAAAGAAGGGAAAAGTCTATTCTTACAAGATTTCTTATGAAAGCTTGCTATTATTCTCAAGCTGAAGACAATATAGTATTATTAACGATTATTATCAATCAAATTTTGAATCATAAAAATAAAATTAACCTAACTTGATATTAATGAGGATTAAGAGCCAGTTTTAATCCCATCGAAAATAGTATCCCTAATTGAAACGAGAATTTTATTGCATTTTTATTTGCAACATAAGTAATAACAACTATTAGAATAACTAAATTTTTGAGAATTAGGAATATAGTGTGCAACAAATATTAAGTATAAAATAGTAATAAATGCAGTAGAAAATATATTTAAAGAAATACATGTGAAATTGAAGAAGGTGTACAAATGAATTAGTTAATTAAGGGAAAATAAACCCATTGGGAAATAATATTTTTTAAGATCTATACTGGGTGAAACAACTATGTAAATGTAAGATAAGAACGCTTTTGCCTCGTAAGGGCAGTTGAATCCAAGTAATATTAAAGTCTTTGGCCTTGATGACTTAGACGTCGACGAGAGTCAATAAAAAGATAGATGGTTTGGCGCTTGAATGCAATGGTGAAAGTACATCAACTGAGGCAAAATTTGAAATAAAAATCATGGCTTTTAACTTTAATAGTTATTTATACATTTATTTGATGTCCTACTGTGTGTTAATGGTGTCCACTGTTTGACGTGATGTACCTTGAAGTGCTATCCATTTTTCCTAGTATTGTTAATTTCCATTAGCAGTGTGTTTGCAAAGATTCCACTTTTACAGAACAAGTTAAGAAGCAAGGCCAAGTGAATGTGTTGGTCTATGTTTTTGAGATTGTGGCATGCAAGGTTGTTGGAGACATTGTCTTTGTGAAAGGTTTATGATTAGCCGTGTGCTGACGACTGTGTTGTTGTTGCAGGTTGTTCGGTAACAGCGGCGCCTGCGGGGGCTGCGGGCAGACTATCCCGGCTAGCGAGTTCGTCATGCGAGCTGCCAATGGACCTGGCTCGGGCGTCGTCTTTCACCTCAAGTGTTTCACCTGCTCCAAGTGCGGCTGTCAACTGGTGCCGGGGGACAGGTCGGTTCTCTCCTCTAATATAACATCACTTTTCCTTATTATTGAAATACTTAGAAGCTTTTTTCCAATTTAAAATTCATAGAAAATCATTAACTACCATTCCATGTCCGATGAAATCATCAGCATCTCAATTTCATTTTGGTTGAAATGGCAACAAACAATTCACAAGTACACATATAAAAAAGTCAAAAAAAAAGTGCTTAAACACTACTCTCATGCACAATACCTTGAAACCAAGAAAACAGTAAAAATATTTATGTTATAGAACCTTCTGTTACACTGAAGTCACACACTCGATGTCCAAGTTACAGAGTGACACCAGTGAGTGACCACTCGATTCCTTAAAATACAATAGTTATATTCTAAACTCAAAATTATTTCAAAATGCATATAATTTGCATTAATTCCTCGTGAATGAGATATTAATGAGTGGTCCGTAGCTGTCACTAAGAAATTGGGCTTATTCAACGAGAAAAAATCAAAATAATGTAGAAACTCAAAGTTTTCAAAAAATACATTAAGACTGGAAACTTGAAGGCACCACAACAATGGTGAAACTAAAGAAAGTTTTTTTTTTATCAAGAACAATTTGTTTTTATCATATATCTGACCAGAAGGTATTCCATCTCAAATAATGTTTCAAGCATTTTTTTTAAATTAAGAACGCAGTTTAATTCCATGGCAATGGTATGAATAATAGACCGCTTATTTGTGTTTAGGTCAGTAGACAGTTGCGTTAGCTCTTCATTATGATTACGTACATAATAAAATGGATATCACCTTAACAGCATCTAATAGAATTCTTGTGAATTGAGGTTAATTAAACTTGAATCAGGATTGTTTTGGAGTGTGTGAGAAGTGTATGCTATTATTGGACCAGCTTTAGTGTTGTGCAAGTACACTCAGGAAGCACAGAACAGTCGGTTATTTCTGTTTGTTCTGAAAGTTGTGTGACAATGTATTGCTATTTTTGACCGCACCTGCTTTGTTGACCCTATTCCGAAGCGCACTAGTGCTTTGATTTGAATGTTCTGTGACAAGGTGCGACATAGGCCTATATGTCTCCTACAGCTTCTTCCATCCTGCTATCTTGACCGCTGACTTGTACAGCACTACTTTTTGTATTGTTGTGTGACAGTAGTTTTGCCTGCAGGTACTACCTAATGGGTGGAAGCCTGGTTTGCGAGCAAGACTGGCTCAAGCTGATAAAGAGCGGTGGTAGTCCCGCGACATCGGCTGCTTCCCCTGCTCCGGGAGTGCGCAAAGGCAAGGTGGGGCGGCCTCGAAGATCCAGGGACTGAGCTATAGGTAAGACCGCTATTCCATTCCGCATGATTTTTTTTACTTGTATATCCCTTTACTTGTTATATCGTTTTCTCTTCAGTTTGAAGAAGTATCTGAGGGACTTTCAATAATATACGTAATTGATAATATTGATAATATCCGATAAATCCTTAACTATTTGGTTATCCTCGAATATTTTTCAAGAAATTGGCAGATGTTTTTTGATGAATGGACTGGCTCAAGGGCGGATTGGCCAAAATATTTAACAACTTGATGACATTACGTGATCAACGCACATTGACTTTCATTAATCCCTACAGAGGTCATCTGTCCTCGATGGTATGTAGGGGTGCAATATTGAGTACAGTCAAACAGAAAATCTCCATTCATAGTTGTTTTAGGAAAGCAATTGGTATTCTACTGGTTAAACATGCCTGAAAGAAGACGAAAAGCTTATAAATAGACAGATATAATACGACAAATTGGGAGAATATTATTTCTATGCTCTCCTTAACAGACAAATATAATTTGAAAAAAACTATGAGTTCGAAATGTAACGTTTCCTTAAATTAATAATCTGGAAAATGCACCTGCATATATTCACAATAGGTTTTCTTTTTTTCTGAGTATTGACTCTGACTAAGACCGCTTGTTAAGGCTGAAAGATCTTAGTCTTTTTTCCCATTTCTTCTTGTGGTTTGGATATTGATTTTTATTTCACGTGTTTATTGTGAAATCTTGTTAACAATATTGCATATACAATAATATTCTGATAGAAACATAACACAGAGGAATCATCACAAAAACATGAAAAATTGGTTCTGGACAAACCATGAGCGTAAAACAAAATTTATCTTTTTTATCACTAATATAATTTATATTAGTAATTTACTAATATAATTTATATTATCATTAATATATAATTAATTATATTTAATGTAATTTATCTTTTTTATCATTGATTAATCAATTTTTTCAATCTGTTGTTTAAAAAAGGATTAGTATTTATTTGGGTATCTAAAGAGAAGTTCGATAATGGCCATTCCCTGCCCATCCATATATCTTAATTACTTAATTAATTAAGCTAGTTAATAATGACCCTTCCATCCCAGGACAGGATGCTCTACTCTAAATGGTATTTCTGAGCACAGTGTCCTTGATATTGTCAGTTTTCAAATAATTGGCTCCCTGCATCTAATTTTATTTTTCGTGTAGGTGTATCCTTATTGATTCTTTTTTTAAATAAGCCTCTAATTGTATTAAATATGTTTCCAGAATTCATGTGGGTCGGGAAAGACTCATGGTCATTTGTATTTAAATCTTAATACTTATTAGTTCGTTGTACCTTTCTGTCTCATTTCAATTTTTTTTTGTATTCCAGTATTGATTGTTAACTGTAATTAATCACAATCACTTTCTTTCTTTATTTTCATAAAAAATATTTACATAAAAAACCTTTCTTTTACTTTTTTTAATATCACAAATAGGCTAACAATTTATAGGGAACCTCCATATATAAGAGGTCATCGGAAGTAGTACATCGATTAAGCACTGACCTAATCAAAATGCGACAATGAAGTACAAGCTTTGAAATTACATACTCACCTTACTTTTTACTTAAATATATAGTATAAAAACCATGAAAATAATTAGTCTTGAGATTTTGATGTTTGAGGTCTTTAAAATCCCTTTTTGACGTTTTACGATGATTTATATGTGTGTTTGTGTGTGTATATGTTAAGCATCTGAAAGCTTGTGGAGATGCTGTAGTCCACATCGTATGGATCAAATTCATATTTTTCACATTTATTAATGTGAAATATGTTGTATTTCACTGTATTATCTTACAGTGTAGATTTATGTATAGTACAGATGTATCTTAAGTTTAATTAAGTTTGACAATGGCATGTCCTCGGAGTGAACGAGTCCAATAAGACTTAGGCCCTGAATTTAATAAGGTCAATAACTTGTCAGATTTATCAATGATTTCATGTTTCTTATAACTAATAAACTAATAAACTTTAAGACGCACCAACGTCTTAAAAGGGCCACATAGGGTGGACTTTGAGAACTTTGTATACGAAGTGGGCAGGAAAAAGAGAACAATAACTCTCACAGAGAGATAAAGAAGCATTTGTACAAATTAGGTTTTAGGTAAGCCACGTAACATACCAAGGTTTCTTAGTTATTCGTTAGTCTTTGCGAACTTTTGGTATGATTGCGCGATTCAATCACAAGTCAGATGCGCGACGTAGCATCGTGGTGCCCGCCTCCGCGAGGTCCACCTTGGACACCCTCAAGTTTTGTGGCGAAACTAGGGGTGACTAAAGGGCAACGCGTATAATGTCGGCCTGGTTTGATTTATTGGTGTAATGGCTGGAAAGCTAAGGTACACAACGATCAAAACAGGTTATTTAACTAATAAACTGATGATTGCTCAATTTAAACAAATGCTACAGAATTGACTAAAATGCTTTGTAGTCACATTAAATAAAACATGAAATAATTGTCACCCGGTTCTTATAATATGTTGTCCGGTTTTTTTTGGCTCTTTCCTCTGATTAGCTACTTCAGAATATTGCTTCTTGTCAGATTACCATTCTGCCGGGTTATTAATTATTTTGTGCGAGCCATTTCTCAAATTCTACATTTCACTAAATAATCTGTTATATTGGGCTAACCATTTTTTCTGATTACCAATTTCACTACATCAACAATTTTGCTGTTCATCATTCTGCTGAAGAAGCATATTTGCCTGGTTAGTAATACTGCCAGATTATCTATTATACAAGCATAGATATTTTGTCTCATTAGCAATGTCACTAAATTAGCTAGTTTATTTGGTCAATAATTCTGCTGAAGAAGTATATTTGCCTGGTTAGTAATACTGCCAGATTATCTATTATACAAGCATAGATATTTTGTCTCATTAGCAATGTCACTAGATTAGCTAGTTTATTTGGTTAATCGTTCTGCTGAAGAAGCATATTTGCCTGGTTAGTAATACTGCCAGATTATCTATTATACAAGCATAGATATTTTGTCTCATTAGCAATATCACTAGATTAGCTAGTTTATTTGGTTAATCGTTCTGCTGAAGAAGCATATTTGCCTGGTTAGTAATACTGCCAGATTATCTATTATACAAGCATAGATATTTTGTCTCATTAGCAATGTCACTAGATTAGCTAGTTTATTTGGTTAATCGTTCTGCTGAAGAAACATATTTGCCTGGTTAGTCATACTGCCAGATTATCTATTATACAAGCATAGATATTTTGTCTCATTAGCAATGTCACTAGATTAGCTAGTTTATTTGGTTAATCGTTCTGCTGAAGAAACATATTTGCCTGGTTAGTCATACTGCCAGATTATCTATTATACAAGCATAGATATTTTGTCTCATTAGCAATGTCACTAGATTAGCTAGTTTATTTGGTTAATCGTTCTGCTGAAGAAGCATATTTGCCTGGTTAGTCATACTGCCAGATTATCTATTATACAAGCATAGATATTTTGTCTCATTAGCAATGTCACTAGATCAGCTATTTTTCCGGATTAATCACTGGGACAGATTTGCAATTTTTTAGGTTATTTTGTTAAACTGATGATTTCAGTGGATTATCTACTTTACTGTGCTAGTCATTTGCCCAACTATTCATTTCACTAAATTAAATTTAGCTTTTAAATGTAATTATTCCTAATTAAGTTTACTTCGTTAATACACTGCTCCGCTCTGCACCCAATAGCCTCATGTTTCTGTCTGAGCTCCTCTTATATAGTTTTGTTTGTACTTTGTAATGTCACCTGAAAGTTGTAGAAATTCACCTTCACTCAACATAAACTTGTAAGTATTTAATCGGGCTCTCCATTTTTACCAAATTTATTTGTTTCCTTACAATCACCAGTTTATGTGAGTTATATTAGTATGAAAAAATACTTGTAACTTAACTTTCTGCTTCTTTATAGCATACACTGACGAAGACCTAACGCTATATATAATCTAGGTAAACTTGTCAAAGGCACACGACACGCAGTGAAGTTCTCTGAAGAATGTATGCTTTTGTGGTATACTCGTAGTTTGGTCTACTGTGTTCAGGAGAATTTCAATTATAGTCATATATGGGTCTAAAAATTAATTTCTTACAATAATAAATCTATACAATCAAAGAGAAAAGCTTCCCTAAGTTTTTAGTAAATCCAATAAATTTTGTTATAACTTACATTGATAACCCGGAATTAGTGACACATTTCTATTTATACAGAATAACTTACTGCTGAAGTATTGATTATCAAGTGGAACTGAAATGAATTTTTATGCAATTAAGAGTATAAAATATATTTTAGTTAATTAGAACTAAAGAAAACTCATTATCGACCACTTCATTTCATCCATGCTTTGAAATACTAACACACCGTTAAACTGTTTTGCCAAATAATTTTAATACTTACCAATTGTGTTTCTACTTTCGTCCAAGCAAATAAGTGGACTTAATCTAATTGCACACAACTTTTTATAATAAAATCATACTTTTTTTAAAAATGATTGAATTCATTCAATATTACTTTAATTTCGCTCCCTATTAAGAATATGAATAGAAGATTTAAATTTAAATTAAACAACCAATTAATAACCAGTTTAAATTAGCTGACTACAGATTATTATTATTATTATTATTAATTAGATTATTTGAATTTTGATATGACTGGAAAGTTGTATTTATTAGAGAAAAGCATAGATTTTCTGAGTTCAAAGGGGCTACAAAATGGTCTTAAGTAAAGATATTGAATGGCGAATTTGTTTGAGATGGTAAATAATATTGATATTAAAGGTTCGGGAGCAGGGTGTGCAGTTTAATATATTAACCGGGCGATTGGCCGAGATCGAAGTGCTTCATTCGCACCCCCTCCAGGCTCCCTCTTTTATTATTTTGTTTTCATGTCGCTCTCTCTCTCACACCCCCAACCCCTTCTCTTCTTTCTAATCCACCCTCCTACCTCTTCCTAATAGGTTGTGAACACCGTTTACTTAACTCCTTATTCTTAGAACTCAATTTTCCCCTGTAATCTTTGCTTAAGTTATCTTTAAAAGAAATTACACAAGAACGCGTTTTCAAATTTTCCATTATTGAAAAAGCCAATTTTCAGAGATGATAAGACTATATTTATTACCAAGGTGTTAATTAATGGTTGGTTCTATTACTCCATTTTAATTGAGCAATATCATTTGGTTCATTATTTTTACTTTACGCTCATTAAGCCGAGAAACTTTAAAATGTTTACCATAACTAAAGCAATATTCTCTACTATAATTTAAATCTCAACACCAACCTCTATTAACCCTTCTTAAAAATAATGATTATAAACTTTTTAGATAATTTTCTTATTTTAGATCTTTGAAAAACAAGATAAATATCCTTAAAATGATTTTCAGAGATACTACAAACGGTTTAAATTTTTTTGTAAAAAATAAATTTGTAAGATAGTGACTTTAGAAGGGAGAAGTTTAGTATCTATCAATTGATATCTCTTTATTTAATGATAGATATGTACTTATCAATATTTTTATATACAAATGTTGAGATTACAGGACCTTTCAGACCCGTGCTCTCTCTGTCTCTCTCTCTCTCTCTCTCTCTCTCTCTCTCTCTCTCTCTCTCTCTATATATATATATATATATTGAAACAGAAAGACTAAGCATTACAGTATGTATACTTTGTTTTATGTGTTATGTAGTACTTAGTTTTTCTATTTCAAAATTTATACTTCTGCCAATGAAAAAGGTTTTAAATGAAAACCGAAGCGTTGGCAATGAGAGTTTAATTTGAACCTGAAGAACTGACCGAGTCCCGGTGGGCTGTGGTTTTGTTTCTGTTCCACGGTCAATACTTTTATCAATATATATATATATATATATATTTGTAAATTTAGGGAGCAATCCTTCTTTTATGCATGTTTTGTTGAATGACCTTTGTACTGTGGCATGAATCAATTTCATAGTCGATCTTTCAAGTTTTCTCACCTTTGATTTAAATCTTTCTGGTATTAAATACACCAGTTCTCCAAAAGATTTATTTTTCAATACTGACATGTTTCGGTCTCCTAGACCATCTTCAGAGTTAAACATATTTACAAAAACTTATTCCTACTAATCACAACTATATACACTATACTATACATTTCCTAAATTAACACAATAATTTTCAAAAACATCAAGAAATAATTCTATCACCAAAATAAACATTTGCTTAAAGCAGTTTTTGCCACCTGTCATAATCAGGTGTACCTATTAACTTCATAAAATGCCTCTAGGTTCCATCTGTTGGGCCTTCAATCTTGATTCGTGTTCTTGCGTCGTTCTAGAATATAGTTTTAACGTCCTGTTGAAACCTGTGGTTTGGTTGTTCATATTTGGTTTCAGTTCTATTATCTTAAGTGCTTCAGCAATTTGTAGTCTATTATGATCATTTTCATGCTATAAAACTTCTGTGTTTTTCACTAGCATTTCTCGAGTCAATTTGATTTTATGTTCATTTATGGTATGTTCTTTTGGGGCTCCTAGCTAACTGATGCATTGTGAGTCTTCTTGAAATTGTTGTTGTTGTTGAACCAATGTATTTTGATTTTAGGATCTCGCAGTTTCCTATTAAACAACTATATTGATAAATTACATTGGTTTTCTGAAGTTGTGGTTTTAAGTGCAGGTTGTTTTTTATTATCATATTGGATGTACAAATACTCTTGTAATATATGTTGAAAAACACAGAAGTTTTATACCATGAAAATGATCATAATAGACTACAAATTGCTGAAGCACTTAAGATAATAGAACTGAAACCAAATATGAACAACCAAACCACAGGTTTCAACAGGACGTTAAAACTATATTCTAGAACGACGCAAGAACACGAATCAAGATTGAAGGCCCAACAGATGGAACCTAGAGGCATTTTATGAAGTTAATAGGTACACCTGATTATGACAGGTGGCAAAAAAAAACTGCTTTAAGCAAATGTTTATTTTGGTGATAGAATTATTTCTTGATGTTTTTGAAAATTATTGTGTTAATTTAGGAAATGTATAGTATAGTGTATATAGTTGTGATTAGTAGGAATAAGTTTTTGTAAATATGTTTAACTCTGAAGATGGTCTAGGAGACCGAAACATGTCAGTATTGAAAAATAAATCTTTTGGAGAACTGGTGTATTTAATACCAGAAAGATTTAAATCAAAGGTGAGAAAACTTGAAAGATCGACTATGAAATTGATTCATGCCACAGTACAAAGGTCATTCAACAAAACATGCATATATATATATAATAGATTTGATAAGTTTTTTGAAGACTAGTTCTTGGAAATGAACTTCTCCTTATTACCCCAACGTTTCGATGTATTTATACATCATCATCATGGCTACAAAACATATAAGGATATATTTTCAACAACTATATACCAATTCAATATGTACTACTATGCTAACATTGAAACTTAAAAATACTTGTTTACAAACAAAATGAGTATATGGCTTTTGTTATTAATATTCTTTAATATATAAATCAACTGTTTCGGATACCTTGGAGTGGATTTGGATTAATTTCTAACTTTGTGGTTTTAATTTCAGTTTTTTATCCCTGGTGATGATATATAAATAAATGAACGAGTTGAGTAATAAGGAGAAAATCATTTCCAAGACTTAGCCTTCAAAGAACTTATAAAATACTTTGTCAAATTAAGAGGTCAAGAACAATTTGAGAATATATATATATTTAAAACAGAATAATAATAATGAAAATTAATAAAAAAAAACTGTGTTTCACAGATAAAATGAATCAGCTACGTAGGCTACATCTATTTAGACTTCAGGAATCTACTTACATTTATTTTGAATATTTATAAAGCATGAAAATTAAACAAATAAATAGAAAGTATATAATCTGTATAGTAAATCGTAAAGTCTCCGAAGCTGGCAAAATCCAAACGACAAGTATCAGAAATTGATGGAAATATTAAGGCTTTATGATTTTCCCAACATCTGTACATATTTTTGGTAAAAGACTCCGGAGAGAATTCTAGTAGACTGTTTCCTTCAAGCTCGGGTTTTAAAACTTTTATTGACTTGGGTATGAATTTTAAGCGATTTAGGAAGAGTAGATTATAAATATCGTAAGGAGAGAATTCAGAGTGAGAGTGAGGATTCAGAGTTGGACTGGAGTTATTTTACTAGGAACACAGTTTAAGGGATTCTGTGAAGAACAGAATAGGAAGTAAGAGGAATTTATTCGGTAGCTTATAGATTCCTGAACTTTAAAATTCATAAGATCTGACGGAAGGGAGTGCGTTCAAGTTGGTCCCCAGGGGCACAAGGTAGCTTTACGGTTTAAAAGCTCCCTGCAAACATACGGAGAAAGTGAAAAATAACTTACTAATGGATCTACTTTTTAGTTTCAAACCAGTCAAATTATTACGAACAAGGAAGAATTCTAGCAACTATTCATTTCAATTACTTGATTTATACATTCTGACGAGTAATATTAATGTAGATCATGTCTACTTGATTGTAATTTATCAGTTGTTTATTTCAATAAACTCTTAATGAAAATATATATTTATATATTAAAAGTGTTTGTATAGACATAACAGCACTAGCGTAGTAGTGTAATTAGTAGTTTTATGGTAGGGAGGTATTCAACAAGACAGCAACCTGCCATTCCACATACTTTGCCATTCCCGAGGGTGCCAGAAAACCGAGTTGAATTCTGATCGAGGGGTGAATTTTGACATACGCCAGAATATTTATATGTATGAACGATGAAACCACAATAAGAAATGAAAAAAAAGACTAAGATCTTTCAACCGTAACAAGCGATCTTTGTCAGAGTCAATTCAGTTGGATTTTAAATTCTCAGTTAGGTTTTTGACTCTTGACGAAGCTGCTTGTTACAAGTGAAAGATCTTAGTCTTTTTTTCCCATTTCATATTGTGGTTTGATCATTGATTGTTATTTCACGTGTTGATGTGAAATCGTGTATATATATAAACATCCAAACAACAGTAAGAAATCAGAAAAATGTGGTTTGGACGTTTATTTTTATTTCACTTGTTTATTGTGAAATTTTCGTTATATATTTAATGTAAGGAAAAAATATTTCATTATGAAACACTAAGCTAACTGTAAAAAATTAATTATGGGAACAAGAGAGGTTGATGGGGTTGTGTTGGTTAGCTCAGCACCCTTTGTTGGTCGCATTCTACCAAAAGAGTTGATTAAAACAGACCCAATGATAATTTATGTTCGTCCAGTTGAGAACTCCGATTCGTATTGGCTTGCATCAAAGGAAGACAAAGGGCCGCAGGGAAGAAGGTAGGGTTTGTGGTCATCGGACCGAAGTGGTGACCCTTAGGGTTCTTGTTCCACCTCTCCTTATCAAACAAGCGTAATTATAATCCACTAAGGGCTAATGAACAATATCAAAGGCATCTACCTGGACTGTGCGCATAGTGCGCTGAATTGTGTGGGGCTCTGTGTTTGTCAGTGCTTACCAAATAGTTTGATCCCTCATCCATTGCCAAATTCCTATTACAAACAAATTTCACACACCATTCTCCTTTGGTAACCATTTTGTACTGTTTTAACCGCAGCTATCTATCATTCATTTGTAGGGTGTAAAACATATTTTATCAGTGAATCAATAACGAATGAGTGATCAGTATACACAAAGTTAATTTAAAATATTTCTATGCATAGCAGGCAATTATAGTTAAATATGATTTCATACAATGCAAATGGAAATACTGAATTAATAATGTAGATGGCCATCATAATTACATATACTCACAATGCACCAGCAGCGACCACTGCATATCTTGCCAGTCCTAGCCCTGCATTCATTATTGTGTTCATTTCACGCTTGTTAGTACTGATAAGGGTCGGTTGATTCAAAAGGGCAACACCAAAGAACTCCAGACACCGGTTATTAACCCATCCCTCACTCCTATTAACTCTTCGTGGGTGCTGATTGCTAAATGGTTGTTCATAGTAAACATTCCTTTCTTCAGTTCTTCCTCTAGTACTAGGCACTGCTGAACAAACAGTTATTCAAATCTAGCTTTCATTTAACAGTATTTCTGCGAATCATTCTTTACGAAAAGTGGCATAACATGAAAGGTGAAATCACGGTGATTTGACGACAAAGGCATCCCTAAAACAACGTTTGGAGACCAGCTGAGAGTCACATATTTTTCGATTTTTCAGTTTATTTATGGTTGATTAATATTTTAAAGCATTTTTTGTAATAATCACATATATGTTTGAAACAGGCTTTTATTAAATTATTATAGACTTAATTTGATTCAGTTATAATTTGCATAATTTTTTTATTGCTCGATTTCATGCAACAAAAATTGAAAAGTGGTATGCTTAGAGTGGTTATAAAAACAATGAGCAATGATTTTTCTTTAATGGTGGGATTTAAATTAAGAAAAAATGGTGCTGCTGATAAAAGAGAACTCTCTCAAAGTAAAGTTTTCATTAATTGAAACGACAAGTCAGTAGAGGTAAGGAATTGTTTTGTACGCAGATCTAAGACCAATTAAAAAATGTTTAAAAAAAAGTAGTAATGGATGTAGTTAATTATATTTGTGTAAGAGGTAGAGGTCTGTGAAGAGGCAAGGCAGGGGGGGTGTTGGTGTAGTGAATTAGCTGGGATTGGATGAAATATTTATGGCAGTAAATGTAAGTGGAAGGGCCACTCTGCTAATGAAAGCCTCAGTCCTTGGGTCGGGTCGAGGTCCTTCTGAAAAAGAGCTTAATCTATGTCAATATTGGCGGAGCGAGGTGTCTGCCCTCCGAGCCCTTAATAAACACCCCCGCCCCTAAGTAGCTCTTTGTTGATTCAAGAAAAAAAAACCTCCCCCCCTCTCACCCTTTCTGCCCTTACAGTCAAACCCCAATCCATCGACCGCTGTTTTGATTTAATTGTATTCTCTTCTCTCCCTTCTTCTTTCTAAATCAGCCGGTATTTTCTTGATTTTTTTAATCGTATTACCCAATTACGGAAGCATTTACATTATTTTGCTCATTTTTTTTTACTATTTAAACTGGTTTCGTAAGTCTAGCACACATGACTTAAGCTGGTCACACTCAATTTCTTTAGAGATGACATGTATGAGAGCCGGTCAAGTGTCACCATCACGACAGCCTTACGTGCACTCTTAAGGACAAATCTATTAAAAATATAGGGATCGAACGAACTATAACTCCGCATTACAATTGAGTACCAAGAACGATTTTCAGCCACTCTGATTTATCCCACAATGAACATTATATATTATATTATAATACATAACATTATATATTATATACTGTTGTGAATGCAACATTACAATCTGTATAATGCTGTGAGATCGATAGTGTTTTACCAAAAATGGCAAGCGTAAACTTCCAAACCAAACAATGTTCAGTCATTCATCCTTTTTCAAGTAACCCCTGGAATTTTCAAAGAACAGTTCAACAAAACATTGACTACATAAAATAACAAAATAGGAATATACATACTAGTTGTTAAATATGTATCTCTGCTGTTGTTAGTTCCTGTTATATATACCTTAAATTATAAGCTATAATTTTCTCCACAACATTAAATGATGGAGTAATATATTATTGACGATTTAATATTTTTGCTGAATTCAGCAAAACTGTATGCTTATAATTAAGTTTATACAAACTTAATTCAGCTATTCTCAGAAAATGAGTGGTTAGGTTCTGTTTTGGTTTATTTATTCTAATGTTAGTTATTTTATAAAGTTACATTGAGAATTATATTATACTATGAATGATTAGGTAATAATTAAAATGGTTCATATTATGATGCTCTATGAAAAAGCTAGGCAGGGTTTTAGAGTTAGACATGGTGCTGTGCAAATTAGTATATTTACCTAAAATTCAACAAACACAAAAATTTGAATATCAGGTATACTCCTTGAAATTATTACTTTATAATTTAACATCATTACTGGCTGGATGATTATATTTAAAACTGTTCATTAAAATAAATATGGGCTTGAGAAAGTATATTGATTTTGTAGAAAGCTGAGACAACTGTCAGTGAGGTGGTGCAAATATTGTTCAGCACACTCTGACACTTGGAGAAGCATTCATTTGCATCACACTCTTTCATTATATCAATGATGTTTATCTTGTTGCCATCTTTCTTATAACACAAAGAAATTATAATGGCGTAATTGAAGTAATTTAATTTTATGTTTTCTAGCGAAAATAGTGACATAACTTTCCATTAAATAGAAAGATAAATCACTTTTTCTAATTGGTAAGAGTTTTTGGGAAAACAAGTCCTAATTGACACGCTAAATAAAAATTGAAAATTGTCCAAGTTCTGAGTTAGAACTAATAAGGGTTCATTTTTTTTTTTTTTTTAGAAAACTCTTTTCTAATTTGAGAAATTGATTTTAGCCCGTTTTTAAATTAGATTAGGGTGTTTTTGGGACGAAAAGGGTTGTGATTTGTATGGAAGGAAGTGGCGGGAGGAGGGGGTCGTGTGTGTAGGAGGGGTAGGGTGGGGGTTAGGGGATGATGGCACGTGGAGGGAGAGCTGTAATGAATCATTAGCGCTAAAAGCCGCTATCGCCAGACCCTATCTATACTAATGGCTTACTTAACTAATTTGACGGCTTCAGCCTCTTCACAGATAAATTATTCAAAAAGATTATGATTAAAAATACTAGCTAATAAGAGAGAGAGAGAGAGTGAGAGAAGAGTGAGCGAGTGGGTGGGGGGGGGGGGGGCAATTAGATGGAACTAGGGCTCTTCGAATCATCCTTTAACTTGTCTTCCTTTGGGATGCCCTCGGAACACATCCTTTAGAAGACTTCGTTTTAAATATCCGAAAGATTTAAAAACATTAACAAAGCATAAAAACTAATATTTAACAATTTAAAATATGTAGTACTAACAGTACAATAATTCTAAATTTTTATTTCTTCATGATAATAAATCTCTTAATGGCACCAAGATTTTTCAACTAACTGGTTCTTCAAGTGTGTCAGTTGTAACCGAACTGAATGAGAACAGACAAATGTGATTCTAAATAGGACCAATTATTTCTGTTGAAAAATCATAGTTGTGATATATATATATATATCAAAATAAGCATGTGAAGTAACAATCAACGTTCAAACTAAAATAAGAAAAGAGAAACAAGACTAAGATCTTTCAACCGTAACAACCTGTCTTCGTCAGAATCAAATCTCGACTCTAACGGTTTGCCTCTGACGAAAACCGCTTGTTACGGCTGAAAGATCTTAGTTTTCTTTCTCTTCTATCATTGTGATTTAAACGTTTATATATATATGAATAATAATCAAAATAACACTTGGTGTAATAGATGGATTAATTTACCACAATGAAACAAATTTGGAAACAATGCTCTAGGGCCTTTCGTCAACACATCGTCAGAGAGCAAGTGAACTAAAAAATAATGTATACTTGCTAACCTGGTTGATTGAACTTTCTAGAATTGTTGGTAACCCTGAATGTGTTTAATGATGAAAAAGTCTTCATCTGTTTCATTATTCCGCTAATCAAAACTTCATCCAATGTATAGAGTCCTAGGTTATTGTTCATTAATTTCTCATAAAAGTTCTTTATGAGTGCACTTTCCACAATATTTCTTCTTCTTTCCGAAGACACAAATATTAATTCATTTGCTTCATTCCAGTTAAACACATGATTACTGTTTCTTATGTGCATCAACAAGGCACTCTTTTCGCCTTCTCTTCTGATTAGCGGAATAAGTAAACAGATGAAGACTTCTTCATCATTAAACACATTCAGGGTTACCAACAATTCTAGAAACTTCAATCAACCAGGTTAACAAGTATTTATTATTTTTTAGTTCACTTGCTCTCTGACGATGTGTTGATGAAAGGCCCTAGAGCATTGTTTCCAAATTTGTTTCATTGTGGTAAATTAATCCATATATATATATATATATACACATTATTTATTTCGTTATTTTAATTTTACATTATTGTTGGCTTTCTATTTTCATTTCAGTTGAAGCTTTACTCTCATTTCAAGTTGTTTACCTTTTCACATTTATATGCTATTCATTGTATCCTATTTTTTAGTTTGCTATAAGCAAAGTATATTAGGGACTGGAATAGCCTGATGTTTGCGTGCTTAGACTCTGAAGAGGCAGAGTTGGATTCTCACACTTGGTTTTGATCTTTTCAACCTAATGACCACGCTGCACTTTAGAGAGGACCTTAAGCCCGAGACTGTACGATCTTTGGTACTTGGTAAAGATTCACGCTCTAAATACTGGGTTAGGCGAAATTTAGAATTTTCAATGTAGAATCAATAGGAAGACGAATTTGAAATTATTTCAAATATATACTCCACAGTTTTCAAAGATGTAGTTTTCTAGCAGACCCTCAGTCCCATCCTTACCACCCTAGTAAACAGATAGTAATAATGAAAAACTTTGCTTTCAAACTTCTAACGGATTTATACGTTTTGAGGTCCCCTGAATCAATTTTTGACTGTTTTGGATCATATCGGAGTGCGCGTGTGTGTATGTGTGTTTAATGGATATCAACAAGTTTGTTGCTACGTTACAAAGCCAATTTGATTGATCAGATACATTCTGTACCCGAAAATTGCTTATATAGTGTAGATGTCCTGTATGACTTTAGGCAGTATTGCATCATACAAATGGAATTTTCGACAACTTTTTTTCTCTAACTGCTAGGTCTATAGTGTTGTAATTTTGAAAATATTATGAAAATAACAGTAGCTTTAACTAGAAAAAAAATTCAAATTATAAAAATAATTCCACAAGTAAGAATCCAGGATAACTTAACATTCTTGAGGCTCTATTTTAAGCAGATATATTCCTCAGTAAATTTAAAGGTAAATGATAATACGAGTTACCAAGCAATAGAAAGCGTTGAATCAGGATTGACTTTCAATATAGAAGAGAACTCAAACATCATTCTGATCATCTCAGCTGCTGAACAATAAGAAGCCCACGTACCCACCAAACGCTATGTAAGAACAGACCATTTTATTTATCGAGTATTATAACAGCACTAGCTACAAGAAAAACGACTCAACGATTTAATTTTTAATTAAACCAGGAGAGATGAAACCAGGAGAAGAGATAGGTAACACTTTTGATGTCGAAATATCGTTGGGAGTTTTTGTGTTTACTTTTAAATGCTTCTTCTGACGAAGGACTCTGGTGAAGACCGTTTGTTTGTTTTGGTTGAAATATCTTACTTACTTTTCTCATGTTTACTTTGATTTTTATTTCACGTATTTCTTCTTAAATCTTGTTTTTTAAGTATATTCGTAAAAGTCGTCGTTTTTTTTAGTCATTGTATGGTTCAGTGCGGTTGTTGTGGGTGTCTTATTTGCCCTATCATCAATCCCATTCCTTCCTTTACTTCCTTCCTCAGCAAACGCTACCTACCCTATCTCTTACAAGACCTCATGTACCTCTGGTAACTGCGCTTAACGCTCGTATTGCACCCAGTGTGATGCTTTTACAGACTCAGTTTTAATGACTGTTTCCGTGGACAGGTTCTGAGACAGATAACTAATAACAATTCAAAAGTCACTCTGAGAGCTTCAGAAGAAGCTGTTATTATTCTACTGAGGGGTAGATATGCTCCTGGGCTTAATCTCAATCGTTGATTATTAATTTTATTTATTTTAGTCTCTAAATTTATCTTCTGTTTACTTACTTATTTTTATTTTGCTTTTATTTATTTATCTATCCTTGCCTCCCTCCGTAAGTTGGTCACACTGTTTGAGTGCTTCTTCAAGACCACCGGCCGGCCGTTGTCTGCCTGCGGAGTGACTCGTATCTATCTTCCTGATGACGAGGCCATCGAAATGTAGTAGTGAGTTTCTGTTTGATTACTGTGTGTTCTTTTTGTCAACGCAGTTTATATACGAGTATATATATACTTTAACAAACAGGAAAGAAACAGAGAAAGTTACTACAGAAACTCGCTTCGATATTTCGATACCCGTTGTCATAAGGAAAAAGAGTACGAAGTACTGACGTTGAGAAGCAAACCACAACTCATATATATATAGTTCAATGTACATAAAGAAACATAGAGAAATTGAAAACACAAACTTACAGTCTCTAATTTTCGGTTGAACCGTCTTCAGGAGAGATAAAAGAGGGAAACCAAGCGCACTGGTACAGAGACGGTTGGAGACTCCAACAAGACGGTCTCCAACCGTCTCTGTACCAGTGCGCTTGGTTTCCCTCTTTTATCTCTCCTGAAGACGGTTCAACCGAAAATTAGAGACTGTAAGTTTGTGTTTTCAATTTCTCTATGTTTTTTTATGTACATTGAACTGTATTTGTCCATTTCGGATCGTATTTTCATAGAAAAAGTATATATATATATATATATATATATATTATATATATAAACATATTGACAAAAAGAGCACACAAAAATGAAACAGAAATTCACTACTATATTTCGATGGATAGAAACATCAGGAAGATAGAAACGAGTCACTCCGCAGGCAGACAACTACTCCTGAGCGTCTATCACAGAATACTATCTTTCTATCTATGGAGCGACTCGTTTCTATCTTCCTCATGACGAGTCATCGAAATAAAGTTGTGAGTTTCTGTTTCATTTTTGTGTTTTTTTTTGTCAATATAGCTTATTTAGTTCGTGGAATCGTTTCATTTAATTGATATATATATATATATATATATATATATATATTTACTTCATCTTTTCTGTAGTTATCACGAGATGACATGTTGCGGTTGTTGGATATAATGAGTGAGTGATTTTTTTTTATTCGTGTCTTGTGGCTTTCTATAGTTCAGATGCATAGCCAATTTTGTTTTTGCAAATCAAAATGCTTAGACGTAGCATAGACGGAGCTGTTTTTAGTCAATATGATGCTTTTTTAACAGAGGACCTCTAAGTTTCTGTATTACCTCTTCAAACTCTGCTAATGGTGTTTAATGGACAGCGCTCGATTAAAGAAAGCCTGGTATGGCTGGGTAGAGATTGGTGGTGTTCTGTTGGCTGCCCTGTCATCATCTCCAAATGGAGCCAAGTCGTGTGCGCTCACTCTTTCCCCCCTCCCTAATGTTTTCGATTACTCTAATGAAACATTTGCATTTCCATCAGCTTGCTCCTTAATTGCGTTCCCCCACTCTGCCTAATTGCGTCTGATACCGACTATATTTTAATGTTTGTTTATTCGTCTACTTCAAACTTCTTTTCCCTTGCTTCATTTATTAACAGCAAGCAAATGGATCTTTTCATTCATTTTCCTTCTTTTTTTTTATATTTTTTTAAACTACCTTCCCTTGATTAGCGAGTAATCTCCTTGAATATACTCTACCTCCACTCGAAAAAATTAATTAGTCTTCCTGTTTCATTTATTTAATCACCCTTGGCTATTAATAATTCAAATTTTTAACTTTCATTAACATTTTTGAGCGAAGTTGAAGTTATAATTGCTACGAAATTGGACCAACTTAACTAAATTTCTAGGATTGTTATAACAAACTGTATTCTTTCAATGTCCTAAAAATAACTTATTTTAACCGAATGTTGCTCAGTTATTCTTGAAATATCCTCAGGTAACTTGTTCTGACACTTGTTTACCAGATATTATTGAAACATCCTCAGTAACGTGTTCTATCTGATGGAACTTTCTTTTCATATCATTAAGTTATATTTTCTTGAAGAAGTCTACTGGGATGACTGAAGCCTGTCCAGTTATTCTTTAAATATAGTCAAGCGCTTTGATAGATTAAGAGGCTCTATGACAGCATTTGAAAAGGTTTTGGCTGATATTATCACGTTAATAACGCTGACCAATCCTTAGTAGAGGTACCAGTTCAAATCTAATACAGTCGTATTGAATTTAGTCATATCCGTGTCATTTTATCCTTGAAAATGGTGGACGGAGGCTAAAACACGTCAGTGTGTACAATTAAATATTTTTAACTTGTGTATCTTGTTCCAAACATATGGAGGACCTATATAAGGTGGAAATATTGAGTAAGAAATGTGTGGAAGTAAAATTGGCATTCATTTTAACAAAACTTGTATAAATGATAACCTTCTTCCTAAACACACACACACACACACACACACACACACACACACACACACACATATATATATATATATATATATATATATATATATATATATAAAGATTTCACATAAACACGTGAAATAACAATCAATGTTCAAACCAGAATATTAAATAAGAAAAAAACACCAAGATCATTCAACCGCTACAAGCGGTCTTCGTCAAAGTCAAAAACCCAACTGACTCTGACGAAGACCACTAGTTGCGGTTTTCGTCAGAGTCAAATCCTAACTGATGGGTTTGACTCTGACGAAGAATGTTTGTTACAGTTGAAGGATCTTGGTCTTTTTTTCTCTTTCTTATTGTGTTTGGAATGTTGATTACTATTTCACGTGTTTATTGTGAAATCTTGTTTTATTTATATATATATATATATATATATAAATGATCAAACCACCAGATGTTTTCTGCATCTAGTGTTCAGTTGGGTTTTTGACTCTGACGAAGACCGCTTGTTACGGTTGAAAGATCTTAGTCTTGTTTTCCCATTACTTATTGTGGTTTTGATCATTGATTGTTATTTCACGAGTTTATGTGAAAGCTTTATATATATATATATATATATATATATATATATAACAAACACTTTTTCTTCTTCTTGGAATTTGGTCAGGGTTAATATACAGAATCACCTTTCTGCCTACGTTTCGTCTTTATTTTAAGACATTCTCAGGGCTATAAATCAGGGCTAGCTTCTATTACCGCACCCTGACTAAATTCCAAGAAGAAGAAAAAGTGTTTGTTAGTAATTTGTGGACAAGAAAACAGTACCGTAATATATAAAACCCATGTAATATATATATAACGTCAGTTATATATATATGATCAAACCACAATAAGAAATGGGAAAACAAGACTAAGATCTTTTAACCGTAACAAGCGGTCTTCGTCAGAGTCAAAAACCCAACAGTTGGGTTTTATATAAAAAATCAAACTCTCGTTGCCAACTGTTGGGTTTTTGACTCTGACGAAGACCGCTTGTTACGGTTGAAAGATCTTAGTCTTGTTTTCCCATTTCTTATTGTGGTTTGATCATATATATAGAACTGACGTATAGACCGTCTGATAAAATAGAAGTAAATATTAATCAGGTTTTGGGCAGCATTACAGGTTCCACTCTGAGTTGTACATTCTTTATGTTCTAGGTCTATGAAGGACGTTTTAAGTAAAACAGAAACGTTGGAATTGAGAGTTTGATTTGAATCTGCAATACTGACTGATACCAGATTAATATTTACTCCCAAATGAATAATTAAATATACTTCTAAATTAATTAAATTATATGAAACTTTTCGTGGTTTGCTTTATTAATGTCCACACAATGTTCTTCCATTTAGTATTAATTGATATTAATGGTAAACTTTTTGTCATAAGTTTTAATAAAATATGTAAATAAGATATAATTACATATGATATGAAAATAAGATATGTAAATAATTCAAATGATACATGCTTAATTGTAATGTATATATAACGAAATAAAATATTTTATTTTCTAGTTAGAGAGTGTCCTATTTTAAAAGCATCTTTTTTAATTAATGGTTAAATGATCTTTATCATGAGTCTGATAAACATAGTAATAAATATAATAATTAGTTAATGAACAAGTGTAGATTTGTCATGTTAATATCTTGTTCAACTGTTATTATTACGTGTTTGTTTTGAAGATCTACTAAGTAGAACTTAACATAATATTTTAGTCTTGGCATCAACTGGAATTGATATTTTGAGACTGGCTGATAATAATCATGGAGATAACCGAATAGTGAGATGTTAGCGAGTGGGGTGTGGAATTCCTGTAGAATAGATAATTCAAACGATAAGAATAATGAGTTGGATTAAAGAAATCTATAAACAAACATTATAAAGACAGCGAAAAATTGTGGAAAAAAGTGTTAAAATCAGAGATTAAGGGAAAAAAATATAATAAAACTAAAAGGTAAGCACAGAACGATAGTGAGTATCAATGAATGAGTAACAAGTAATCAGAGTTATCCATCCATTTTTAATCAAAATAATGATATTTTTCTAGAAAATTGGTTGCACTTAATATGTACATTTAGATTTTATTATAACTATATTAAAATGTTATAAACAGAAAGTTAAATATTGTTTATGACTTTAATGAACTCGAGAAGTAGAAATAATTAATAGCATGGAATAAAACAAGAATAAAGGTGTTGTGGTAATAATTTAATGATTTATATTGGAAAAGAAAATGATGAAATTAATATTTAGTGATTTAGTAACATTTCATTAATGTTAATTAATAGTAATGAAAGATATTATAAAAATAAAGTGAATGGAAGGAAATTGGCGAGTCATTTAAAAGAGATTTTTAAAGTGGATTGCAGAACGAGATCCTCTGGTAGGTTATTTGAGGCTGTTGAGTTTTGCGCAGTACAATAGGTTTGACTGGATGGATGCGATAATACACTGGTTAAAGAGTGATTGTCACAATGTAAATGGACATGAAACACCATATGTTTGTCTTTCCCTCTCGTCATTCATTAACTTTGAAAACTAATTATTGGGTGGAAACATTTGCTTTAGTAGTATAATTAATAACAATAACCTGCTTGTTTCAACTCTTATTTATCCAGGCATTCTGCTTTTGTTTTCGTCTAGCGAACGAGAAATTTTTGAATCTCTAACAAATATTCACGTCATACAGGCTTGGGGCCAATTGCTATATACCTTTTCTAGAGACAGAGAGAAGAAGGTTATCTTCTAGAAATTTTTAGAATCTTCAGTAGCTTTACACTATCTATCGCATACTAGAAAATAAGCGACTGCTTAATGTTCTCGATCAGGTATGAAGGCAAGAAGATTTTGATTCCTATAGAAACCTACAAATACTATGATTAAGCACTCCGCACTCCGTCACTGCGTAACACCTCACTAATGATGTACAATGAACACTGCTTAATGTTCTCGATCAGGTATGAAGGCAAGAAGATTTTGATTCCTATAGAAACCTACAAATACTATGATTAAGCACTTCGTCACTGCGCAACACCTCTCCAATGATATACAATGAATATGAATTCGTAAAGGAAATACATTAAATATCTACTTATAGTACCTGTTGAATCAGCGCTTCTGCTCTCTGTGATTCCTTGAGGTGTGATTGGTAACCATGTAACAGATTTGTATTAGGTATGATAAAAAGTTTCCAAAATAGATTGTTGTTAATGGCGCTTCAAGTTTAGCTTTTTAATATTAAAATATTTTAAGGTCACCTTTAAACTTGAAACTTATAAGGTAATATACCCAGAACTGTTGTAATCTCTGTTCAAAATGTCGTATATGTAACCTGCATGTGGAGCCAGTTCCCTATGATTAAATAAAAAGCAATATGGTTTGTCCTTATCATGACAGGATAAAACTCATAAAACTTTCTATTTGAATAGGGAAAATTTATTTAATATGAAATGCCCAAGATTTTAAATTAAAGTCAATGTTTGAATTACGTAGTCACATAAATGTGTAATATTCCCTGAATCGTACTAAATAACTGAAGGCTACTTTGCTACAACGGAATCAGAAACCGATTACCGATACCCACCAATGATATCACTTCAATTCAATCCAAAATTGTAGCAATTTTAAAGTTATTAAAATTAATTGTCTTAATGAAATTGTCCATTAACAAATTGAACCAAAGACTATAAAATTAATTTTCGGAATACATTTTAAAATTGTTTCAGTTTTTAACTATCATTTTTTTATGGTTTTAAATGTACATAAAAGTTATATGTACATTTTAAAAATGTTCTTCCGTTTAACCTGGAATTATATTGTCTATATTTCAATTATTATTTTTGGATTCACTTATAATTTAATGGTGGATTAAATTATAATCGTCATTATAATCCATTTATAATGGATTAAGTTTTAAACATTTCTGGGAGGAAAACTAATTAACATTTGTTATAAGTGCAATGTATTCAAAAAGCAGTTTCAATAGAAAAATAATATGATCAGTAAACTATGGAATGGGATGTAAATGAATAAGTGTTTGCTATATAAGAATTTTCTTCTAATTATTGCTTAAAAGTTAAAAATTAAAGAAGTAATAATTTCTTTAATCAGCATTTATGTTAAAAAAGTTTAGTGTAGCATAAAAAAGTATTATCTTTTTTTTATTATTAAAATGTTATGTAATGTTAATTAAAATATTGTGCTTGATATTTTGATGAGAATATTTGAGTATTTTAACGGTCAGGTTATGGATATACTTTTATCCATACATGTAGTACATTGGTTTTATTCATGTAAATTTTGCATGAAGTATTCACTGCGTATTGTAACCACAAAATTACTGTTCTTTACTCGTGGAGTCTCTTTAGTCTTGTGTGATCTCTTGCAGACTCAGCTGAAGACCTCGTTATTAGAGGTTATCAGCAGGGGACTTAAGTTGTTGCCTGTTGATGATGAATATGTTCCGAAAGGTTATGTGCAAGTGCAAGCTAGTAGGAGGTATGATGATTTTTTTCGCTTGAAAGTATAAAATAACATTTCACCATGGGTGTTTAAAAAATATTCTGGATATGAAAGCACTAGAGAATTGGCATTCTGTTGACCTTTGCGGGCTTCCCTAATAGCTTTAAAAGTGTGTTATTTGTTTTTTGATATATTTATTCAAAAGTCGATTGAGTTCTGTTTGGGAAGGGTTTTAGAATGTTTTAAAAATAATCCGCTTACTCTTATTTGACAGTAAGGAAGGTCTGATGAAAGAGCTCGTTTAATACGATGGAAATGGTTTTTCTGTTAGTTTACTAAAATCTATATAGACAGGAAAAAGGTTAATTCTAGCGGATGTCGTTATTTTGTCATTTTCTGGTATGGTCAATTTGCTGTGATGTAGTTTGGAAAAAAAAATTGTTTTTTGGTGTTGGACGGAGATTGAAAGAAAACAGTGGGACTCTGGCCATGAGAGTACATTAGGTCAGTGTAAACAGGGGGCAAAGTCGGTCCGGTGCGTGGCCCCGCAAAAAAAGAGATCGATTTACTTGTGAGAGGCTAGATGCTAAGTGATTAGAACGTAATTGAAAACAAACAGAAAGACTATTTGTTCGGCTGATGAGAGAGCTACCCCTCTCACAAATTCATTTGCAAATCCCAGGCCTCTCGCTCATATTCAATTCCCTCTTTGTCTCTCTTCCTACAACCTTCCTCCTTCTCCTCCAAGCCTCTTCACTTTCTAAACTAATCCTTACGTGCTTTTCAATTCCTCATTCTCATTTCAAATCACCTTTACCATTACTCTCCTTCCATAAAAGCTTTCTTTTGGTAATTCACTTTTAAAAATAAACCTAATTAGGTTAACTAATCAAATTTAAGAAAATACTTGTATGTGTATGATAGTGATATGAAATCTGTATTAAAGCAAATTGAACTTTGTAACACATGGCAGTGTTATTTGAGTAAACAAAGTGTAACATGATAAATGTAGAAGAACTAGAGTTATTTTAAAGAAAAGTAACACACAAAAGAGTAGTATAAGTATAAAACAAACATATAAATGAAAATGCTATTCGGGTACTATCCAAGCGAGAACAGAAATGACGTATATAAGTAAAACGATAAAATGGAGGTGATATTGTCTGAATAAACCCTTTGTTGTGCTCACATAGGAGACCATAATACAGACATTAAAAGTTTATGTGCAAGTCAATGTTGATAGTGATATGTTCACCATTTTTCTTAAAACACTCCAAAATGAATAGGTACAATTCTTTCTAAACAAGATGACAAGTTCCTAGCTTACAAATATGTCTCATGATAGTTTCTTGAAACACCAGTTTATTGGTATAACCAATTCAGATAAAGTGGTCGTTCAGGTGTCTGATGTGAGGTAATCATTAATGATTTTTTACTTTAAGTGAAATTCGGTAAAACGTAGAACTCAGTGCATAGAATCTTATTAATAACTTTACGAGTTGACAAGCGTAACGTAAAAAAACAGGTTTTTCTTATATGTTATATAAATATAGTTTTTTAACATAGGCTAAGAAATTATAATTTGATTTTGATTTCAATATAAGAAATTTGCAAAAATTTTTGATATATTTGTCATGATTATTTATTGTAGTCGCATGGGACTAGACAACCCAGTAACTTACGTGCTCACCTCTGGACTGGTAGATCCGGAGTTCGATACTCACTCTGGTCCTAGGTTTATTCACGCAGGAGGTGAAAAAATATCTGATCACGACGGACCCCGGAAAGGATAATAAGCCGACGGACCCCGGAAAGGACAATAAGCCGACGGACCCCGGAAAGGATAATAAGCCGACGGTCCCCGGAAAGGATAATAAGCCGACGGACCGCGGAAAGGATAATAAGCCGACGGTCCCCGGAAAGGATAATAAGCCGACGGACCCGGAAAGATAATAAGCCGACGGACCGGAAAGGATAATAAGCCGACGGTCCCCGGAAAGGATAATAAGCCGACGGACCCCGGAAAGGATAATAAGCCGACGGTCCCCGGAAAGGATAATAAGCCGACGGACCCCGGAAAGGATAATAAGCCGACGGTCCCCGGAAAGGATAATAAGCCGACGGACCCCGGAAAGGATAATAAGCCGACGGACCCCGGAAAGGATAATAAGCCGACGGTCCCCGGAAAGGATAATAAGCCGACGGACCCCGGAAAGGATAATAAGCCGACGGTCCCCGGAAAGGATAATAAGCCGACGGTCCCTGTACGATATTAGGCGCTCGTTAAAGACCCCTATTATAGAATTAGGCAACATTTAAGACTCCGAACGTAGAATGTTCATTGTGTGTTGTCACAAACAATATCAACTTAACCTAAGATAAGCTATTGTAGTGGCATGTAGAGTTGAGTGACTCTGATAGCTAAAGTTTAGTACAAGTCACCAATGGTCATGTCCAATGTTCTTTGTGTAAACCCTAAGAAGACTTGAGTTTATTTGTCACTTTTATGAAGAGTATTGCAGCCCTATCTTGAGAGGAACAAGTGTTGATATCCTTTTTTTATTTGGTATAAGCTTTTTACTTTCGGCGTTTGAACTTACAAATATAGAGCAAAAATCCTCCAGACATTTCTCATTTTAAGGGATGGTAACAAACAGTGGCAACATCCAGATGACATCCAGCTGATTAAACCACTTACGTTACATTTTTACATAAGTTCCACTCAACTGACTTGTTCATTTTGTAATATATATATAATTCAATAATAAGAATAATTTATATATAAATGCCATAATTGTACGATAAATATAATTTGAGGTAATAGTAGAATAATATATCAGTGCGTAAACTATTTTCTATTGATACACATATGATATATGCTAATACATTTATACTTTAGCCTCTGCGTTTAATTCCTAGTACCCATATATATATATTTTCAATAAAAATAGCACGGGCACTTCCCAGATGGTAATAAAGTTCGGGAGACATAGTCAAATACTTTGAGACGGTTTAGTCAGACCTCATAGCCTCCAGTGCAGCATCTTGTTCATATCAGCTATAGTTATCGAAAAGTGTATTGCGCTACACCCAACACTTTCGTGAGTCATCATTCTATTGATATCATCGTGAGTATATCATCACATTACCTTCCAATTAAACTGATTTTCATACCAGTATTACTGCTTTCATTTAACATTGAATTGTAAATTAATTAACTCAAAGCGATTGGTCAGTTGTAAAAAAAAATCTAAACCGTTATAAATTATATATATTATCAAAGGCACTGACTACGGATTTAATTCAGTAATTTATTACTTTACTATAAGTAAAGTAGAGTGATATAGTGTAAAAAAAATTACATTTTTTACAATGTTTACATTGACTTAGAAATTTTTTGAGCAAAACCACTGAAATAAAATTAGACTATTCTAGTCTAATAGTTCATATTTATTATTTTCAAAAATTAGATGCTGCCAACTATAAATGATTTAAATTATATTGAATAGCTGGCTTCGAATTTCAGTTGAGTATGTAAACTGGTTAATTCCTAATATATTTTTTCCCAATATAAATTCATAGCAAGCTTATAACAGAATACATGACGCAGGAGAAAAGATAACACTCACTCAGAGAAAATTAGTATATATGATTTTTGATAAAGGGGAAGGAAAATGATTTTTATAACTACTAAGAAGCCATAAAATTCCCAGTATAATAATTCTATAAAAAACCAAAAATATAAAACATAATTCAAAATAGAAATCTTTCATTTGAAGATTAATAAATGTAATTATTGTATATCCTTAATTATAAATTATCTTAAAACGACATTTTTTCTTGGATGTTTATGATGTTTTTCAGAGAAAATAAGAGTATTTTTCTGATTTAATTTGAAAATTTGACTTAAATATTCAATGTAGAAGGAGGTCAAGTAACCGATATAAGAAATCCACTGGCTATTTGAACAAACGCCATGTTCTCTTGTAGGGGATTATTTTGTATCAAGAAATTTTCACTTTGGCTTTTCAAAAATGTTATTACTGCTGTAGTTATACCAATGAGATTTTTTGGATCAGCTTTGGGATGTACAAAAATAAGCTTATATATTGATAAGTCGATCAATCACTATCTGTACTACCTCAGGAATGAAAGACTAATAAACATCTTCCATTTAAGTGTTTACATTATGCTTAAATGACACATTGTATATTATATACCCAAGAACATTGATATTAAGTTTACTTATAGTAAAGTTAAGTTCAGGCCACTCCAGATTTTTTAATATTGCTTTCCGAAGTTTACCTACGACAATAATATGTTAGAGCTCTTGGTAGAACTGCGACACGTAAGGCCGACTGTAATTAAGATTTCAAGCATTTGTTGAATAATCTACTAATGCAATCATGTATGAAATCATTAGTATCAGTCAACAGAGTCCAAGTGGTATCCATATATACGTTACGAGTATAGTTCACGTAGTGAATTGTATCACAGTTCTTTCTGTACTTATATATTATTATATATTATATATTTTATTATATATACATATATTACATTATAAACTATCATTTTAGAGAGTTTATAAAAACATGATAAGTAAATAGTGAAGCAAATGAAAATATTTAAAAACATACTAAATTTATTTTAAATATTGTTAATAACTATATAATTATTTTCCTTCTATATAGTTTCTTTGTTATATTATTCGGTATATAATATAATTATATATTATTAATGAAATAGAAATTAATTCAATTGATATAGTATTTTTTATTACCCAAACATTGAAAAGAAATTTGATAATATTGAAGTTCATATTTTTATGAGTAGAGATTTAAAAAAAAATTATGTTAACAAATCCGTCAATTGTCTGCAAGTGGAGCTGAATAGTACACGTTGCTCCTTGGGTAATCCAGAATTCATGTCATTTTTATCTCAGGTTAAGAAAATGCTGAATATGAAATTCCTTTAATATGACGAGAAGAGCAAGAAAAAATAGTATCTTTAGAAGATAATGTACTATTACCGTGATGCAATATTGTCCAAAGGCAGAATTTTATTGAGATTTGTTAAGTTGTGGCATTTGTAGCGCGATTAAAACAATTTTATACGAAAACACAAACATACAGACATCATCAACGACATAATGAAAATTGATTCAAGAAACATCAAAACATTTAAATTCCTTATCACTGTAACTGTTATATAATGTAAAATTATCAAGATATTTTACTTACAGTAAAGTTGATTCACAGTTTCAAAGTATCAAAAAAAAAGTTGTCTTTTATTTGCTATTTGATTGGAACTAAGACACTGTGTTTCAAATAATTAGTTCAACTTAAAAATCTTTGGGGCCAGGCTAGCTCAGTGGTTACGTGCTCGCCTCTGAACTGATAGGACCGGGGTTCGATCCTCACCTGGCCCTCGATTTATTCACGCGGGAGGTGAATAAATCTGAGTGCGTCGTCCCTCGGAGAAGGACGTTAAACCGTCGGTCCCGAGCCTGTACGATGTCAGGTACTCGTTAAAAATCCCTAACCTAACTAAATATATTTGAGTTAGGCAAAATTTAGGACTCCCACTGTAGAATCAATCTTCACTGTGTGGTATCACAAAGAGCCAATGCTCGGCCTACGTGTGTTCCCTTGTGGGACTGCCACTGCAACCTAACCTAACATAAAAATCTTTTGGGTGAGAACCAACATGTTTATTTGGTCACGCCATGTATTTTATTGGTTTTTATAGTAGTGCTACCTATCATGCGTTGTTAATGGTAAATAATCACCGTCTGTAAATGATACCACTCTAAACCACCCTTGCTATGGGCCTCCACTTGAGTCTTCGACGTTGGGTTAGTGCAGGTGATAGAGCTCTTGCGCTAGTGTTTTCCTCATCACCACTGTTCGGTGATTATTCATGCATCTTTGAAGTAGATGAATAAGAGGTACGTAATCTAAGCTACGTATATGAGTAAAATTTGGGTTCGTTTTATTAAAATGGTGATAATAGAGATTTAATTGGGAGATGGTAAGGCAATATGGATTAAGGTGTATGATAGCTGTATTAGCGTTTAATGCAGTGGCGAATTAGCCGTGCTCAAAGGAAGGGCTTGATTAAAGAGTAATCTTACAGCCTACTCGCATAGGTCAAGTAATAAAGTCTATTGAGTAAGTGGGCAGAGCAGCTTGTAGCCAAGTGCGCTGTGGTCGATATGAAATTTGTGCAGATAAATAAAATAGGCGAATGCCGGGTTGAGGGCTAATGCAGAGGCCGTGTAGGTAATGGACAAGGGTTGTCTTCATATATTTTCCACCAGATGTCAGCTTCTAATGCACTCTGTTACCTGTCTATCACCCGGCCTCCCCTACTCCGTCCATTCCACTAATTGACCCCCTCCTCCCACCCCGCCCTGTCGCCCTTCTAAAGCTAACCCTTAACTCTCTCATTAAACACCCGTATTTATCTTACTCCTCTTGTAAACCATATTTTCATAAACTTATACTTATTGTCTTGCCGCCAGATATTTTTACTTTCCTACATCTATAATTATCATTAATGAATTTGGATTTTTGACAGATTTTGAAGTTCTGATTTCCAATAGGAACAATTTTTGATAAATCCAGAAGTAGATCAGATATGTATCCGTCAAACAGCATTTGATCAGATAATAAAATTTAACGTATAAAAAAACCTTGTTCCAAAAAGTCGAATATAATAAAGATTATGTCACCCAAATACACAAAAAAATTTCCTCACGTTCTCGGACTATAAGATTAAAATAAGTATTCATTTTGCCACTATAATACTACATTAACATAAAAATGATCAACTTCTGAAGGTAAAGAACCAATTATTCCTGCCAATTTTGTTTGTCTTTTAAACAATAAATGGTTTAAAAGAAATAAAATAAAGAAATTAAATGGTTTCTATTTCTCTATTTGAGAATAGAAACAATGAATGAAGTTTAGTGAGAAAGCATTATGACTGGAGTACATTGCTTACTAATTTTATTTAGTCTCATACAGCTAAATACGGTAATTTGTGAACAATCTAGTGAAGAATAGAGAATCAGTGAATTTATTAATATGTAAACAGTGAACAGGAGTATAAAGTGAATAAAATACTACAAAGTGGTATTTTCTTAGAATTTTCAGCATCATAAATGGAGTAATACATGTTTATATAATACAATTTTTATAAAATGAATCCATCAATAGTGTTTTTAACTTCTTTTTACTTCTTTAATAGTGAACAGGAGTAGCATACTATTGGTAATTAGTATCATTTATAGAGAGTAGTGAATACTAAATATGTATGATGATGAACATGAAATGAGATTTACCCTACAAAAAGTCATCCTTAATGTTCAGAAAGTTACTATTATTTTGATTAGATTTTATCCGGAGGTATTGGAGAAGAAAACATATTTCAACATCCAGTGAATATCTAAAATGCACTAATATTTGGTAAGGCTGCAGTAGCAATTGGGCATTATTTCAAGAATCCTTCACTCAATGTCCTTTACCCGTAATTTCTACAATGATTCAAACCATATTTGTTAATTAGACGAATTTAGAAATTGTAATGTATAGTACATACGAAGTCTTTTGATCTGAACAGTTGCTAAATAAGGACAAAACGCCCTAGTACATATGAGACTGTTTCTTTAGGAAACCTGATTTCAATTTATGGTGTCCAAGCTGAGTGAATTTGTTTCTGCTGTGTCAATATGTAGCCGTGTTTCAGTTTGTTAAAGTTTTCCTGAAAAAGGAGCATAGCCAACAAAGAGTTTTAAGCGCAAAGGTTGTGCACTGTTAGCAGAAGCATTAGAGCGTTGAAAGGCACCGTGACTTCGTAAGTTAGCACCAAAGGCAGGTCAGGTCAGTCGGAAAGGCTCCTATTTCACGTGTCTCCTTGTGTTGTCGAAAGCCAGTTAATTTTAGCGACGCTAATTTTCCCCTCTAATGAATTAAACAGAGAAACGCATGTGTTGACTCGGTTCAAAGTTGTCCCAACCTAAGAAAACAATGGTCAGACCTCCGCTGATTAAACATCGGCAACCATAACAGTTTAATGAGAACCCTTTAAAAGCCCTTAACAAGCCCTTCTAATTACTACTTGACCTCAGTCCATGCTCTATTTACTCCTTTGTTCGCTCAGTGAGCCAGTTTCTCTTTCATTTCTCCCCCTGCTCGGTCTTTCTCACTTCCTCTTACACTCACTCTCTCTCTCTCTCTCTCTCTCTCTCTCTCTCTCTCTCTCTCTCTCTCTCTCTCTCTCTCTCTCTTCTTCCTTACACTACTTACTCTTCTCGCAATATCCTAACACTAATGCTTGTCATGTTATAAATAAACAAACTCATTAAACAAGATCTCTCAAGATCTTGCAAATTATTCAAACAGTGTACATATATTTTCAATCATATGCTACCTGTACAAATGGAAAATTAAATTAACTCAAACATTAAGAAAAATGCAAATATCTCAAGTTTGTATAATTTCACACCTAGTCTTCATAAACAGAAAAAAAATCAAGAAAAATATGTTCATTTCTTTTTTGTAATATTAATAACCATAGAAATGTAAAGGGGAATAACTAAAAAGTTGTGATGGTTTTATGGTTTCAGGTTGTTGCATTTAACTCAGATGTAAAGAGGAATAAATTACTGTTTCTTATTTATCTCACCTATAATGAGCTACCTTAAAATACTTGATTCTATTGTGGTGATTCTTTCTTCTACGCTTCACAAGCGTCTTTAGTTTTCTTTCGAAAACTAAATATGTATAAGAAAATTTTAAAATGTGTAACTTCTAATTAAGTTACTTATCTAAATTTAAAGTTCCACATTGGCCAAAAAAAATATCCAAATTAAAGTAAAATATCCAAATATACATAGAGAGAACATTCAGATACTGAATTTAAAGAGAGATTAAATTGCATGTAATTCATGAAATAGTATTCCTGAAAGTTTATAATCAACTACAGCTTTGACTCGTTGACCTGTGTATAATTTTCAACGGATTTTATAGCACCCTTAAAACTGCATTGAGAGCCTGTCTCAGCGAAGTTAGACTTCAAAGATTTCTAAAATTAAAGTTCTCACATTTGTCAATTCATTTTTAAAATTCTTACAATTGGTTAATATTTAATATGTACTGTTATTTGTCCCCCCTTTTTTTTTTTTTAAATATATCACCAACCTTACAGTTGTTAAAATTACTTGGAATACCATTACTTAAATGAAATTTGTAAATACAAGGAATCTAAAGTTACGATACTACTATAAATGGCTTGTAGAACGACAGTTGCACATTGAAGATGGCTACTCTAAATAAGGTTATGTAAAGTTTACGAATTTTTCAAAACAAGTGGCTTTTTAGAGGAGAATCAGTCGAACTACATGGGAACAGGCAGTGGCAAAGAGAATGCATAAGTGTGAGTGTGTCAAACGTAAATCAACTGTGGTTTTCTCTTTTTTACTTTTACGTAGTTTTCATGAAAAACTTCAATCTTGAGATTTTGACGGAATTAGTTCTTTTGAGGTCCCCCAAGCCGTTTTATGAAGTTTTTTCGATTGTACATCCAAAAGCTTGTGTACAGGCTACGGTCCAGAATTATTTATACCTAAAAATAGGCCGTATATAGGGAATGAGATGAGGTATTTTTTTTCAAAATTACATTAACAACCGAAAGGGCATTAAAATTAATTTTGTTTTCAAAAAATGTTTGTTTCACGCTAAACGGCTCATCAAAGAACAATGAAACTTTTCCAGAAAATAAAAAAAAATTATCAATTCATAAATAAAATTCGTGAAATTTCAATTACCCAAAACGGCAAAAAATCCATGAAACTGAATATTCATTCTGGAATAATGGATCACCTGCAAATACCTGTCGGATTTGTTTACATTTAGTTCTATTGTTTATGTTGACTTAGAAATTTTTTTTTAAATTGATTGAAATAAAAATGATGTTCAAAGATTTAATGAAAAATTTGAAATGATTTAATGACATATATGAGATATAAAAAGAATAAACTCTTGCGTATAGAAAATCAACGCCAATGTTCAATGGTATGATGGATGTCTAACAAAATGCTCTAATCAATCTAAATGTTGCACCCTTGAACAAGAATTAATATTAGTTGTACATTTTCATGTGTCAGATCCGCTGACCATGTAATGTAACAGATGGCCATATATGAGATCCACTTTTGTAGGAACAAAAGCCGTGTTCTGCTGTAAGAGATTATTTTGTAACACAAAATCTTCACTTTGGTTTTACAAAAGTGTTATTTGGCTGTAGTAATACCAATGATCTTAGATATACAAAACCATATATAAAGCATATTTTGATTAATCAAACTTGATTAAGTTCTCTTTTTTTCACAAATTGAGTTGACTTCTATGGGATAAGAAATATCAAAATAATAATAGAATGAAATATAAATAGTTTAATCTATATGTTGGTTAGATACAGAGCCCCTCGGAGACAAATAAATCAAGAATATAATTTTTAAAGGGTATCAGGGACAGCCGGGTTCAATTTATTTTAAAAATTATTCCAACTGCAATCACATTTGTAAAGAATACTATATCTTCAAATGGAGGATTGAAAAATACACGTAGAATATCTGTATGGATTTATTTACTTACCTATTATGATAAGAAGCTATATTTGTCATCATACGAAGAATGCAAACACTGTGTCTAGATGAGTTAGAAGTTTATGTCTGCTTCCAGTCAATCATCTCGGAAAGTACAAAGATTTCTGTCAATCATACCTAAAACTATAGAATGAAGTACTTCTCTATCTACATGTATGAAGGTTATTAATGAACTTAAAATGTGAAGTTGAATTTAGTTACAAGAATGCCATAGACAGTATGGCAGCTATGACTTCGGACCGTATGAGACCGAAGAGTTTCAAGCCTATAGTTTAATAATTTTAATAAGATGTCATACTCATCAAGATTTTCTTTCAAGATATGTGTATTTAAATTAAAATGAAATCCTTTCAATACAATTCGTTCTCTGTGTTGCAGTGGTGCAGGGTGGATACAGAAGCCAACACGAGTCGGAAGGACTGCTGAAGATGACCTGCGGACTTCCCTTCTACCCTGCTCCGGTCTCCACGCCATACCTGCACTAGGCTGAGCTCTCCTGCACCACCTATCCTTGCCAAACTCCTGAAGTCACTCCCTGCCAACACGAGATAGAAGGCCTGCTGAAGATGACCTGCGGACTTCCCATCTACCCTGCTCCGGTCTCCACGCCATACCTGTACTAGGCTGAGCTCTCCTGCACCACCTATCCTTGCCGAACTCCCGAAGTCACTCCCTGCCAACACGAGATATAAGGCCTGCTGAAGATCACCTGCGGACTTCCCTTTTACCCTGCTCCGGTCTCCACGCCACACATGCACTAGGCTGAGCTCTCCTGCACCACCTATCCTTGCCGAACTCCTGAAGTCACTCCCTGCTAACTCAAGATAGAAGGCCTGCTGAAGATGACCTGCGGACTTCCCATCTACCCTGCTCCGGTCTCCACGCCATACCTGCACTAGGCTGAGCTCTGCTGCACCACCTATCCTTGCTGAACTCCTGAATTCACTCCCTGCCAACACGAGATAGAAGGCTTGCTGAAGATGACCCGCGGACTTCCCTTCTACCCTGCTCCGGTCTTCACGCCATACCTGCACTAGGCCGAGCTCTCCTGCACCACCTATCCTTGCCGAACTCCTGAATCCACTCCCTGCCAACACGAGATAGAAGGCCTGCTGAAGATGACCCGCGGACTTCCCTTCTACCCTGCTCCGGTCTTCACGCCATACCTGCACTAGGCTGAGCTCTCCTGCACCACCTATCCCTACCAAACTCCCGAAATCACTCCCTGCCAACAAGAGATAGAACGCCTGCTGAAGATGATCTGTCGGCCTCCTTCTTTCCCGTTCCTCTCTCCACGCCGTACTTGCACTAGGCTAACCTCTCCTGTATCTCCTATCACTGCCAACACGGATAGAAGGTCTACTGAATACGACCTGAGGACTTCCCTTCTACCCTGCTCCAGTCTCCATGCCAAACCTGCACTAGGCTGAGCTCTTCTATCCCTACCAAACTCTCGAAGACACTCCCTGCCAATACGAAATAGAAGACCTACTGAAGATGACCTGTCGGCTAGCTTCTTCTCTGCTCCGGTCTCCACTCCATACCTGCTCTAGACTGATCTCTCTGCATCTCTCATTCCTTTCAATCTCCTGAAGTCACTTTCACTACCTTGTAGTAACAATCAACTAATACCAGCAAATGGAATAACCCCACATTGAAAATTTTCCACAAATTATCTGCTTTCATTACTGGTGAAATATTCGAACGCGCTTATCAACTGCTTATTCTTCATTTTTCACAAGTGGAAAACCTTGGTGTTGATTACGTAAAACAAAACAGAAATTTGGTTTTCATTCTACTGCGTATTTAATTGTCAGTTTAGTTCCTTAGATCTCAACATATTTAAATCAGAAAAGAGTAAACACTTATATTTCTTTGAGTGTAGATATAAATACAGTCACTAGGTCTTTATATGTTATCATTTTTCATAACCCTTCCGTTGTTAAGTTTATAACACTGTATATATATATACGAGGGTCGTCCAGAAAATAAGTTCCGTTTTGGTCTGTAGGGCGGTAGGAGTGGTTTTTGCCAAATCCGGCAACACCGCTCGAAAGAGGAGAGGTGGGGGAATAGAATGAGAGGTGGGGGACCTCAGTCGGTCAATTACCAACGTCAGGGCAGGTAGTTGAAATGGAGCCCTCCATGTCACGTCCCGCCACCTCGATCCCGTTCCCTCTCGAGTTGTTTTGCGCGGAGTGATTCAATTTCTTTATGCACAGGGTTTCAAATCAGTTCAAATTCACGAACAGCTCATTTCTGTTTATGGAGAAGGTGTAATGAGTGAGGAGATGGGTACGTGAATTTAAGGCGGGAAGACATTCACTTGAGGATGAAAGTGGGAGAGGCAGACCCTCAGTTGTGACGGACGAAATTGTCGCAGAAATCGATAATGCAATTCGCAAAGATCGTCGTTCAACCCTGGATGAACTCCACCTGAGTTTCCCAGACATCTCACGATCCCTCATCCATGAGATCGTCTCGGAAAAACTTGACTTTCGGAAAGTTTCCGCCCGGTGGGTCCCTAGAGAGCTGAATGTCTTCCCGCCTTAAATTCACGTACCCATCTCCTCACCATTGATTCACTCATTACACCTTCTCCATAAACAGAAATGAGCTGTTCGTGAATTTGAACTGATTTGAAACCCTGTGCATAAAGAAATTGAATCACTCCGCGCAAAACAACTCGAGAGGGAACGGGATCGAGGTGGCGGGACGTGACATGGAGGGCTCCATTTCAACTACCTGCCCTGACGTTGGTAATTGACCGACTGAGGTCCCCACCTCTCATTCTATTCCCCCACCTCTCCTCTTTCGAGCGGTGTTGCCGGATTTGGCAAAAACCACTCCTACCGCCCTACAGACCAAAACGGAACTTATTTTCTGGACGACCCTCGTATATATATATATATATATATATATATATATATATATATATATATATAAGATTTTTCATTTTAATTCATAATTTGTGAGTACTATTCAATAGTTCATTGATTTTTTGACTTTATCATTAACCACTCTCTTATTGACAACAGATTCGGACAGTTAGAACAAAATCTGTAACACCAACATATGGTAAATTAAATTCAATTAAACTTGTATGTTAAAACATTTTTAACTGTACTATATTATTTTAATACTGAGATAAGTTTGATAAAAAAAAGCTTATTAATATCGTTCCGATTTTTACAGTTGTTTAATAATTAGATTCGAATTTTTTGAAAATAGCAAAAAACCTCAAAAATATATAATGATTTAAAAGAAATATTTTTTTTTCCTTTCATTTTCAGAGATGAAAAAAACATAAAGCATAAGTTATTTGTATTCCATTGCTAAGTTCGTTCTTAATTTTTAATGAAGAGCTTAATGTTTCAGATTTCTTGTTGAAGGTATTGAGAATACAAAATTTTTAGTTTAAACAAGGTCAACAAATTTATTTTAAGTATGCTGAAAATTTAAAGATAAATTGATTTGTTGTATTGCGTCATTTTCAAATATTTTGATGAAAGTCAAACGTTTCTTTTATTACAAATTTGTTTAATATGTTTGTTTAAAGTAGTTTGATAGCGTGTATGGGGACGTACAAATACATGTAGCCTTGTCAACCAAGTCGTCCACATGGTCAGATCTAGACACACTTCGGCAGCGTACCATTGCTAAGTTGCTTTATGCCTGTACGGGTTCCTTTTCGCGACAAGACAGGCGACCCAGGGGACACACAAGATGGCGTCGAGTGACCGCGTTCCTTTGGCACACCCTCTACACTTAATATGGCTTAATTAATCTTGATGTAACGCAGAATTACTTTTAAGTGGGAATAATGTTTTTCCAACCCACAATACCACATTACGATTGTCTTCTCTGTGCAATATAATCCAGCCTCCTATGGACCAGTGTTTTAATGTATATATCTAGATTTTAGCTTTTAATTATTAATATTATTTTTTAATAACTCTCAACCCACAAATTGTAAATATTAGTTAAGATATTTGTTTTTATTTTGTCATTAACGTGTTGTGTTATTCTTCTAGATGATGTCACATGGTGCAACATCCTAGAATAGCAGGGAACCACTTCCCTACCTTGGTTGTGATAGGAAAATTTTCTTTTTGTTCTACCCTTTTAAAAACAGTCTATGGAACTTGTGAGCAATAATTGTGTTGATTCTTTCATAAAAAAAAAATTGATATCATATAATGCTCAAATAGAGAAATGTGTTTTATGGATATTTTTTAAATAGTAAATCGTTGGCAAAATATAGATCACATTTCTAGAGTCCCTCGTCTCCAACTTCTATTGTTGTAAATTAATGTAAACTTTGTTTTTATTCAGTAATATTCTCATCGTTATATCATTAGGATTTAATTGTTAAATTTTTACAAGTAGGCTATAATGGAGTTTCAATGGTATTTTGAAGCATTGTACATAATCTAAAACCGTTTATCTTTACCACAAACTTCAAACCACATCCATGTCTTCTTTTATTGGCCTATTATTTTTTTATTGTTAATTTGTTTAACCATTAAATTGTCAGAGAATTGAATCATTTGTTGTATAAAAAAAAAGATAAGGTGTTTTATAAATATATATATATGTGGAGAATGAAAGATGAACATTGTTCTATTACTGTTGTACATTCCTTAAAAAGGCGTCAAAGATTCTCATTAGTTGCAACTTTACTCGAGTTTAAATTGTTCATTAGATTCTATGTAATGATGGCATTAAATACGATATGTCAAAATGCATGGTTCTTTTGTTTTGTGAATATAGATAATACAACTTACCAATGTAAATTATTCTTCACCTGCAAATTAAATTGTACAGTTTTAAGAAATAATTATAATAAAATTATTATATAACATACACTTATTCATTTACATCCCATTCCATTGTTTGCCGATTTTATAATTTTTCATGTTAAAACTGTTTCAAATTACAACGCAGTCTTTTATCATTATCGAGCACGGTATTATAGTATATTGTCACCTTCTCTCGTCAAAGATGAAAATTATTTCAACATCTTATATAAGAGTATGTTATATGCATGGTATTTGTGATCATTCAAAACGGCACATATACCACATACAACACTCTCTTTTCTCTTTACACACCTGTATAAAATTACAACCACACTATTCAACACTTTCTCTCACATATAAACTAATTCTCTGCCTGTCTCTCTCTATTAATTTCACACATACTCAGTTTTATATATATATATATATATATTGTTGAAATGTACCGCAGCTTCGGTATTAACGACTTTCAAACTAAGCTGTTCCAGTCTCCTGAATTCTATTTAGGTCATCTGAATTCTATTCTATAGTCATCGTCATAGTCGAAAGCTAGTATTCAAAGGTCTTGTAAGTTATGCTATATTCTTTACATGTGATGTTAATTTTCAATTGATTTGAATTGTTGATATCTATTAAAGTGTTTCAAAAAAGTGTCTCAATGTCCTTTGGACAACTCATTTAGGAATTACCACCTTATATTCGTAAGACTGTCAGGAGACTGGAACTGCTTTGTTTGAAAGTCGTTAATACCGAAGCTGCGGTACATTTCAACAAAATATGCCTCCAAGAAGATTTGCTGCCAACCTATACTAATATATATATATATATATACTTTGAGAGCGGAAAAAAACACGAATGAAAACACATAATGTGACTCACATTCAAAATTTCGACCCTTTAAATAGAAGAAAAGAAGTGGAACGGCAAAAAGACAAAAGTCAACTGGACAGCTTTACAGAAAATGTGCAGGTTGGTCACAACGAAAACGAAAAAAGTAATAACTATAGCGGAAGAAGAACAAAATGAGAAAAATAATAAAAAGAAATATGTTATACAATAATTTATATAAAATTTTATAGAAGAAAAAATTAGTAGGTAACTTAATGAAATAAAAAATAATTGCACATTAAAATTAATTTTAGTGATAATTAAGAAGTATAACGAATGAATAAAAAATAATAATGATAAAGAAATTAATAAAAATAAAATAAAACTTAGAACACTATTTATATTCAGGTTGATACCCGGATGCGAATGAGATCCTAGGAGCCATATATGGGCTTCTTCAGAAGCACTTAAAATGACAAATTTACTGTGTTGAGGGACTATTTTAAGTATTTGAAGTCTCATAGAATATTTGAAATATAGATTATGGCATGAATAGCAACTCTCAGAGAACAATCCCGAATGACTGAGGACCTATGATTATTCATGCATAGGCTTAACATAGTGTTTGGCAAACCCACAAAGAATATATCACAATGAGTACAGTCTAGACAGTATACACTATTGCTAGAAGTGCATGAAGAAGAATTATATAGTTGATAACAGTTAGGATTAAAAGAAGACATAAAGATGTAGCCAGATTGATCTTTGGACTGGTCAGACACACACGTCGTTCACATCGTTGGATACCTAGCTTCGATAGAAGATTAGGGAGTTTATTAACAAATCCAATAAATTAATATTTATTTATTAACAAACTCTGAAAAAGTAGATAAGGAGGATGATAAGATAGTATGAGTGTTATTTCTTACTAATGGAATAAAATACTCATAACGTAATGGCAACATTTAATAGAAACAAAATTAATTAAATTATGAACTTGAAACAAACAACAACGAATTAAAACTACACTAAAGGTACAATTATTTCTTATTATAACAACGGTTTTTGAAGCATCCAAACCATGATGCTTTGAATTCAAGTGGTAGCAGACTCCTCTTTGATATGTGCATGAGTTTCTTATCTTACAGTAAATATTGAAACTCTTTAAAGTCATTGCGTACTTATTAACTTGTCGAATACCTTTTACTCTGACTGCTTAGCTCATTAAGCTTTATCGTCATTTTAGCATAAAACTCTAGAGTCGGATGAAATGTATAGATTTATAGAATTTAAGCTTATTAAAGTTATAATCAGTGTATATTTTTGTTTAAACAAGTTAAGTTTGTTAGCTGTATAAACTTACGAGTAACTTGTTTACGGTCATCATGGATATATTAAGGAAGACGAGCGATAAACTTTATCACAGGAGTAATGGAATAAACTATAAATTTTGTTAACACTAATGTGATTAGTAATAGTGAAATATGCTTTTAACAAGTTTAAATATACCAGTTTTCATTTACTACATGCTAGTCTAAATATTATTCATAATATCATTAGAAGGGCCTAAGAGCTTGGGTGATCCTTTAATTACTGCGGTCATCTCACTCTGCACCAAGGGCCATCCCTAAGTACTCTTGATACAAGATTAGATGTCAAATGATTAACCAGTTTCCTAATGCGTAGCATATTTAATTTTACAGTGTTTACAAATATTCAATACTTGTGTAAATGTTTATGCAATCTTAAATTTGTAAGTAGCCGTATTCAAAATCATATCCATTCTTTTCACTGAATTTTTCCTTCATTGTAGGTTAGGTTAGGTAGCAGTGGCAGTCCCAGAAGGGAATAAACATAGGCCAAAGATTATGCCTTTGTGATGCCATACAATGAAGATTAATTCTACATTGGGAGTCCTAAGTTACACCTAACTCAAGTGTATTTAGAGTAGGGATCATTAACGAGGACCTGACAAAGTACAAGCTCGTGACCGATGGATTAACATCCTCTCCGAAGGACCAACATTCAATATAACTGGTAGTTTTTTATTTATTCTGCGGCACCAACATATATTCGTTTTTAAGCATTTTAGGCTTTAGAAGAAGCGAAGCGTGAGTAACAAGGGTCAAAGTGTGCCACAGTTTTGGATCGGCAGCTATTTAAAGTACGGTCACATTGTCGAGGAGCACCATCGGACTCCTGGTGTCACCCATCCAAGTGCTCACTACACCAGTGTTGCCAAACTAAGATAATTGAACGGGAATCAGTGCATTCAACAAGGTTATGGCCGTTGAACATAGTATCATTCTACCCATAGTCCTTCTTAATTTGAATATCAATAATATGCCAATTATTGTATAGCATATAGAATTTAGTTAACTGCATGAAAGTTGACATTTTAAGTTTTTCTATAAATACACATCTCACATAGATTTGTTACGCAATATATATTTGTTTAAACCCTTTCTGCATCCTTGTTCTTATCACTTTGCTAGATAACTTTTTTTCTAGCATTCTTATCAGTTCTTTGAAATTTTCAGCTATCTTCACTGTTGCATTGATAAACTTTCCTAGTATTAGTTAGTATATTGGAATACCCTGGAGATGGTCATTGGTGATTGAAACGTTGGTTAATGTAAAAAAGTTTTTTTAGTAAATAGTTATTAATAATGGCATTGTGAATAAAACATTTGGACAATTCTTTATTGGTATACTTGAAAATTTCAAATAACTATTAAGAATGCTAGGAAAGTGACAAAATCAAGTATGAAGAAAAAGTAAACCAATATGTATCAAGGGAAGCATGCACCCTAAATATATATATAACACAAATAACGCACACGTAATGAAATAAAATTAAATACATACAACATGAACCTACTAAAAGAGTGAAGATATTAAACTCTATGGTATACTTCATTTAACAAGAAGATAGTTTCAGTTTTAATAAGTTATACAATTTTTAAGTATATTATAAATTATATCATAAAAGTATGTAATTTAAAAAATTAGAAATAATATGATCTCATCTATTTAACTAAATTGAATTATGAAACTATTTGTTGATAGTTTTTTTTAAGTTACTTGGATCAAATTAAAATAATCGCGATTTAAACAATTGGCCTACCTTAGAGTAATATTAATAACTAGCAAACGTACTTGTCTTTGACGGAATCAAAAATTCTATTATACTTGGTATAACAAAATGCCATTAGAAATTATAGAATAGTAGAGAATACCATTATTAGTGCAGTCTTAAGCAAATGCCTCTGTATACACCACATTAGCTGTCTGTCCTTCAGGTTCCTGGAAGAACAAACAGTTGGAACCTCTGACTTTTGAGCAAGTAAACTACACTTGACAATGTGAAAAAAACTTGGTCCCACTAACTTGAATTCCTGCGTTAGATAAAGTTTCCCCTTGCGACATAGTTAACATCATTGATAAATAGACTCTGACGGGACTTTGCAATCGTTTCAATGAAAACAGAGAGTGGCTTGGAATCAATGGTATGCGTGGTATACACACACACCCAGTCATGATTTCGGCCTCTATGACATACCTGTACAGAGCACGAACTAGAGTCGTGTCCCGTCTTACAGTTTTGGGGCACTCACGTATCGTAACATGAAATTTGTTACAGCTACTGAAATTGCAGCATGATTGGTGTTCCTACTTTAAGTTTTTGCTCATGAGCAGGCAGTCCAGGAGAAAGAAATTCAGTGCCTCCTCATCACTAATCACTCTCTTTACTGATTTGTAAGTTCTTGATATAGCGTAAGAACTTGTTTGTTGATTTTTCCTGCCTGTTCATATTAATGCTTGGAATTGCTCGTTCACAAAACTATTTATTCTTAATAGATGGTACATCTTCAACTCTGGGAAATACCTTTTCAATGATGTCAAATGCACAATGTATTCATATACTCAAATGAAATTAAAATCGACTAACAATACCTACTTGCTACACCTGTGTATTTTCAAAATAAACATGTCTTTGAAGTTAGCAAAATACAGCTTAAAGGTCCATAACTTCGCTTCTGCACTGAATTATCAATCTATTCAGAGCCTATATTTTAAGTTAGGCATACACAAATTTAGTGTCAAAGTTTCAGCTCACTATGTCTCATGGTGGCTGAGTTTATTTGTGACAAACATTTTTAGTTTAAACATCAATAACTTCACTTCTTCAAGAATTCAGAGGAATTTTCAAGTTGAATTTTCAAGGAATTCAGAGCTTATATTTTAAGTTAAACCTACAGAAATCTACTGTAAAAGTTTCAGCTTGATATGTTTTAAGGTAGCTAAGTTTACTTGTGACAAAATTTTGCGGACAAACCGACTGAAATTTTTCTAAGGGTGGTTTCGGTTTCTCCAATGGATGAAACGTAAAGAAAACTTGAAATGAGTCAGTTCTAAGGAATCTACATACAAAATTATTCTTTTATTTATATAGGTGAGGGGTGGGGTATAAGTGGTTAGGAGGACACATTGAGTCAAAGAAAGATGAGTGCCTGTCGAGGTGATAAGAACATGAAAGTCATCCCAACAAGAGTCGTGCAATAAGCTGATAATGACAAATTCCACACTTTGATCTTAGCCAACAGGTCAAAAATTGATAATTATATCTTCAAGAAACATTATAATTATTCTTAAATAAGAAAAATTGGTTTACGCTTCTTCGGTAATTTAACATTCGGTAGATTAACACTTCGAATGCCCATGTTTAAAGAAATGGGAGTACCACCATCCTTAGCTTTTAAAATCACACTCATTGGTTTCTGTCAATACCAATCGAAGTAAAGTTAATTCCTGAAAATATTAATCAGTCGCATAGAATGACTGAGAGCAGGTTGAGAAGTTTGATTCAGAATCTTTAGATTGCGGTAGCCAGTGAAGAGATCTTCATTAGCCAAGTGACAAATTGACTGATCAATGTTAAACATTTCCCTCTAAACTACAAAACATTGAAATATAATTGTGTTCATATACGATATATATCATTTATCATTTTTATATCATATCATTTATATATAATTAGTGCAATGGAAAAAAACACCCTTTGAAACAGGCATTGTCACTTTAAAACTGTAATTTTGAGTCGAATCTCAACTTAAAATACTATCTGTTCTACTTTTGAATTTTGTTAACATTTGCCTAGAAAATGTATTTGTCATACTCGAGACAAAACTATTTATTGGGCATTAAAACACTCGTATTTTTCAGAAAATAGAATGTTATCAGATAATCAATTTTACATTATGATTGTAACTAACACGTAAATCTGTTAAACAGTTATATATATATCTTTAAGCCTACTGTTTGTTTGGTTTCAATAGGGACATGTAATTTTTCTTTACTTTATAATAACATATAGTAAAAATTATTGTGGGATTTAGTCATACTCGTATGTTTGCGTTGTGGGTATGGAGTGATATATAACCATAGTATATGCTATAACTATGAGACTTCAAGCATAAAGGATGATTTATCTGTACTTATTATACTAAATTAAATAGCTAAAGGACCACTCCTGAAACATAATTACTTCTAAATACATGAAATTGTAGTCGAAGTAACCAAAAATCTAAAAAAAATCACACTAATACTGATTTTTTGAAGAATTATTTATTATCAAGTATAGTGATCATCAAAAAATGTATGTATATTTTAAAGGCGCCATATTAGATAATTCGTAATGATTATTAGTAATTACTAATTACTATTACAATTTTTTTTTTGTTGAGGGTTGAGGTCTTGTGATTGAAACTATTTCTCTGGCCGATGTTTCGACATATATTTAAGTCATCTTCAGGGCTGCTGCATGTTTTTTACAATTAACACTATGACTACTTACAATATTGGATATTGTTAAGATTTTAATTTTTTAAAAAATGTGCTGTACCCTTGAAGATGACAGCAATATATGTCAAAACGTCGGCAAGAGAAGTAGTTTCAATCCTATGACCTCAGTCTCAACAAAAAAAAAATATATATATCAAATGAATATTGGGTTAAGAAAACAAATCATGATTAATAATTATAATTAGTTAATTATTGTTGGTAATTGCAAGACTATGATTGCAAGTCTATAGAGAACTAGACTTTTCAAATAATGTTGTAGAATGCACACTTTTTTTAAAACCAACAGTGATTAAACAGTACTTGTTTTAACAATAACTCTAAATGAATGCGTTTCAATGTAGATTTATTCTACAATTTTATTGTACATGGAATTTGTTTTAATCGAAACTGTTACTAATCACTCAATTCAACAAATACTGTACTATTTTTAGAAGTAACTCTTTCTGAACAACTCTCCACTTAACAATAACTCTAATACATAGATTGAACGTGCTTTCAGTTTTATGAACATAGTAAAAACATAGTTTTGAATGTTATTGATAAATGGTGTAAAGATTATGAATTGTTTACTTCAACTACTAATATGATAGGAAACATGAAACATCAACCAGGAAGACCAACAGCCATGGCATATCCCTAAGCCTTCTTGAAGACATAGATCTTTAACACTTCTGTTACCATCGGGATAAGCAAGCCTGTCACTTAGCTAGAGCGAACCGAGGCAACCGGCCTGGGCCCGCGGTGTGCCGATAGTGACCTCGGACAAACGGCCTGTTCACTGGTTAATCTGTCATACCGGCGGAGCAGGTCAGATTTACAGCTGCAGCAATCGTCAGTCTCGCAAATCAACAGATGGGGGGTCACCGTGATTTAAGTTTGTCCAGTTTGTTGCCAACAGACTTTGCTGCAGTTTTTTTTATAGATATAATAATATGGGGGGCCCCGCACCGTCCTAGGTACGGCCCTGGGGATAAGAGGACACACCTGAAATATTTCTATTGCTACCAAAAATATAAAAAAAATCGCTTACAAAATGTTAATCTAATTGAGAAATATCAGTTTCATATATTTAAAGGGTAATATATCAATAAATATATTCAGCTTTATTTTAGCATTAATATTAGATATTGATGATTTTATTGCTGTGAACGAGCAATTTTTATTTACTCGTTCACAGAGACATTAATTCAGTACATAAAAATTGCTTACAAAGTGTTAATGTAATTGAGAAATATCAGTTTCATATATTTAGGGGGTAATAATATATCAATAAATATATTCAACTTTATTTTAGCATCAATATAAAAATTGTAGTAGCTCTTTTTAGCACCTATTTATTTAGAATTTGACACATTTTGTCAAAATTTTGCAGCACAGCTCGGAGGAGTCAAGTTTCTATAATGGACATTAGAAACTAAAAAAAAAATTATCACTAAAACAAAAAAGAATATTTTTTCTTTTTTTTTATTTTAATAAATACATTACGTGTACATTTAAAAATATCGTAATCCCTATCACTAAAAGGTTTACTTACTCCACGGTTAATATTCTTAAATGTAAACTGTTTGTAGGAAGTTTTTTGTGAAAACAATAAGTCGAGTATATTGTATGAAGGAATAAAGCTGTTGTTATGTTGCAGTAAAATGCAAAGGAATACTTGAAAAGAAAATGAAGGTTTGGGGAGCACTGAAAAAGACCAAGTGATGTTGGTGTCAATATTTGATGCGGGCAACAATAAAGTTGAACCGGAGCCAGAGGAAGGTTGTTAATGATGCACTGAAGCTGAGCCACAAAATGCACCAGTTGAAAGTTTGACGACTTCTGATTACTCGAGCCTCCTCAGTTTTTCCAGTGAACAACTCGAAGGGAACAATAACAAGAGTGAGTGAAATAAGCGGGTTTTGTTATTCGTCGGTAGAGAGGGTAAGAGTCGACAAAAGATGACTAGGAAGGCCGAAAAGAGGTCGCGGAGACAGGGAAGGACTGAATAATGTACAGGCCACGACCCACAGGCCCGTCTCCCCCCCTCCTTTATATTATAATTAAAAACAAAACTCATCCTCGTAACAAATAACTTCATTCTTAAAGCAACAACAAACTTTAAATAAATAGAATATATAATTCTAAATAAACCAAAGTATTAACCTTTTTTCTAATTTAAATCTGAATCAAGTAATATTTTATGTTATATTGAAAAATATCATGTAAAAAATAAAGCAAATAAAATTCATAAAAAATATAAAACATATTGTTTATAAATGACCCATTTGTTTCTAAGAATCGTTTATTTTGTAAGCATAATAACATGTAATACATTATCCTGATTTTATTTGAAATAATTCGAAGTCACAGAACATCGACGGCTTGGGCAATTTTTATTTGCTCGTTCACAGAGACATTAATTCAACAGTTGGGGATTTATTTTGTACATACAGACAAATGTGATTAACTTTTCTTCATCATCGACATAATGTATCATCGGCATTTACATCGTTCATATCATAGAGTACATCAAAGCGAGATTTAGTATTCGTGAACCGCACTTTCAATCACGTATGTACAGATATACATACATAATAATCAAAACCTGATAATTTTTTTAAAATTAAGCGGTGTTTTTAAAATATCATAATTTAAATACTCTTTTCGTAGTACTATAACATAGGGTTACAGTTAAAGATTATTCTTATAACGCTCTCTGCTAGTACTCTGTAAAAACACCTCTGTAAGATCAGTTAGAAGTCTTGCATTACTCTTTCTCTTTCATACATTACTGCAGTCATCGTAAGATTTAATATATGAGTAAATGGTTCCTAAACATCACCGAAGTAAGCTTACAAAATCATTATCATAAAATAATGTATAAATATTTCAATTATGAATGATTGTTCAGTTTGCAAACAAAAAAAATTAGAACTATATTTTTACGCATGGTATATGGTTTAAACGTTGTTAATGAATTCATTTCTAAAAATAGTTCTACAAGAACTAATTGAGTTTTTCTAGGAACCTAGATGGGCGAATTTTATTTTTTAAATTTATATATCTCTTAATCTCTGCAGTAGTATTATAAAAATATTCTCAATGACATATATATGTTGTTATGCTGTACCAAAGCCTCTAACCCATTATATCGAAAAAGAAGCAAAATATTGGACATCATATAAATAAAGAACGTTTCTCCAACCTTGGCTTCGGAACCATATCCACAACAATAACATAAACACATATCCATCCCGCCGCAGTGAAAGTATTCATTGTATATTTGACTGAAACTCCTAACCTTCTCACACAAAAATTACTTAAAAATAAGAAATCCGCAATAAGAGTACAACTGATCTATAGTCTGTACTTCATACTGACTGGAGTTAGGCTCTTCTGAATCACCACTTAAGTGGATGAGCATTTATATCCCAAAAGTAATAAACTACAGGTGAAGGTTGAGAACTCTAGTTATCACCCAGTGCAATGCAGAGGTGCTCTCAAACAGAATATCTGCTACTGACACAGCGTCTCATGAACTGGTTCAGCCTCCACAAATCTAACATCAAACAACATAGTGTGTAATTTCATTGTACCACCATTGCACGTGGACTGGTGCAATGTACTAATATTTTAAAGATATTCTGTTGATTTCACGCATCACAAGGTCCTACTAATCTACAAGTAAGTGCAAAGTCTCAGTGAATACTGAGTAATATATAATACAATTATAATAGTTGTAAAGTATCATTTGTATCAAAATATATATCAAAATATACCAAAGTTCTTGGTATGAGGTTTTCACTGATAACAATAATATATTTCAAATCAAAGACGTTAGTTTTATCTATTCTTTGATACATGAACTTAATTCTACTGCCCTGAAGGTAGTTTTATATGCTTAGTGAGACTAATCATCTTTAACGAGTCCCCGATATCTGACTGCCTGGGAGAGAAGTATTTACATTCTTGACTGATGTAACTGGGAAGTTGGGCTAACAGCGAACTCGGGATCCCCTCTGATTATCTGGTATCTTCTACGCAGTAGTTAATAACTCCTCAGATTTCTTTCCTTAAAGATCCTAGACCTGTTTTGATCGCTGTGCTCCCTAGCCTTCCAGCCATAACACCTAAAAAGATCGTAGACCATCACAGAACTAATGAAAACCATTAGTTTTCATTGAGCCCAAACCTGAGAAAATTTTTAAGATCGTCATAGTCATTAACAACAGACCATGCTCTGCAAAGAGGTCACATGTAAATAAAAAAGAGAAATTTTCATTTATTGACATGATATTTTTAAAAAAGTAAACTAAATATCTCTAACGTTTATTTGAATGATATAACGTTACAGATAACTTTAACCTTAATTCTTGCAGAAAATTATAAAAGGATGCCATATTTTGTTGTGTCACCCAGCACTATTTTTTGTTAATTTCTACAATTTCTTTCTATTTTTGATGACTTTTATATGTTATTGATTTTATACTGAAAGTTATTTAAAATTAATTATTAATTAAACTGCACGTGGAGGAAGTTAGCGCTTAGTAAAGTTTTAATGACAATAAAATATTTGTTGTAAAATGCATATATTAATATATAAATTGTTAATAAATGAGATACAAGTTTTAATGAGGAAGTTGAATGGGGATTTTGTTTAATTACTTGTAAGAGGAGGTTTGATTTAGGCTTGCACGGGAGGGAGGTGTACACTGGAATAAGGCAAGCCTGAGAACTGCTACAATGCCCACTTGGCTTATTTCTAACCAATTAGCCGGCGCCAAGTCTCCGAGCCAATTAACAACCTCGACACCCAATAAACACTCCCTCCTTAACTTCACTTTGCTAATAACTGCATAAAGCCTGTGTCTGTGCCACCAAAGCTTGGCTCAACCCTGTGTGCCACTTAATGCCGTTTAAGCAAGCCAGTTAGAGAAATTAAAAGTAATTGATATTAATTTGTTTAAGAAAAGAAGAAGCTAGAAGATTTCTGGTGAAAGAAAAGGACAAAGATAAAGAATAGTAACAGTTCAAAAACAGCAGTAATTCAGCGCGCACGACGCAAATGAAACTTTATAAGGAACTGGAACCTCATTAATTCTTAGACCAATGCTTCACAACCTTGTTGGTCCTTTGTGCACCGTCTCTATTTCAATATTTAAACATTAATATTTATATTCAACATTCACAAAAGCCATAGCTGACTCTAAGAGGATTTATGTCGACTAGAAAACAGTACTTCCTGGCCTTCATTCCTCCAGTCTTTTACACCATTTTCCCTCCCTTCACTTCTAAAATATCCCCTTTTCACATTATCTTCACTTTTAACCACATTTTTTTGCTTTTCCTGTTTCATTTGTGTTGTCGAATTTTCAATTATTGCCGTTTTAAATTTTCGTACTATAGGTTATACAAGGACTGTTAACCAATCCTTAACCTGATACAGCGTCTCATGAACCGGATTAGCCTCTACAAATGTAACATCAAACAACATAGTGTGCAATTTCTATTAATTAAACTAATGAATTAATTAATATTGTTATTTATTGAAAGAAATATTTAAACATATATATGGAAATATGTACAAGTTGTCAATCCAAATATATTAAAAACTAATACTCCACAAAGTGAAAGCAAAAGCTTTTTATTATCACTATTGCAAGAGCAGCCTAGTATCAAGAATAAAAGAACAACTCTTCATATCATGTTATTTTACTGACGAAAATATCATGTTTGGATTATCCACAAAAGCAAGTGAATATTCTGTTCTATTCTTCGAAATGATTATAAAATGACTTCAAATTAAAATAGTGGTTCTGAATAACAAACCAAATCAAGAGAAAAACACAAAACAACATAGTCAAACATGTATTTATGAATTTCAACATTGCTTGCAATCAATGTTGAATTTAGTTTAGTTCTTTATTTAAAAGAACTAAAATCAAATATGTTTTTATTTTACATATTGATTGCAAGCATGTATTTATGAATTTAAACATTGCTTGCAATCAATGTTGAATTTAGTTTAGTTCTTTATTTTAAAGAACTAAAACAACAACTTATTTGATTTTAGTTCTTTAAATAAAAATCTAAAAGTTTTAGTTTTTTATTTTAGTTTAGTTCTTTATTTTATTGCAGCTTGTTCGACATTGTGTCAAACGCATTAATTAATTATACATTTTTTTTACTATAATTCTTATGTTTACAGTATAATAATACAATTTTGTTTTATAAAAATAAACATTTTTGTTGTGTTAAGTCCTTGTTGTAGAATATAATTAAATTATTGTTGGTTCAGGTAATATATACATAAAATGTCTTGAGATATTTTATAATAACAAGAGAAATTAAAATTATTATCTATGAGATTCATATTATGTGTAAACTATAGCCACATTAAAACATAATTGATTACCAACTAGTGATATTCTGTTAGTTATAGTGCAGTGGAATTTTGACTATAACAAGCTAATTTTTTCTACAATTTTTACAATTAAATTGAACTGTAATTATGAGACAACTCTCTTTGTATGAGCATAAAAGGAAATAAAATCCTGCATCCCCTAGTATAAGTGTAGTAACCATTATTCACGAATTCAATACAAGCAATATTAGATGTTTGCTTAACTACCTCAAACAATCTACTTGTCTTTTCGTGATGTTCATTGCAATTATATCAACCTTAAGTAATTAATAGTACACTATTAATCCTTTTTATGAACTATTTCTGATCTATAATGTATTACGTTCGGTCAATGAGCCCCATATGTTATAACTGGTATCCTTGATGTATTAAATATTAGTGAAGTAATAAAAATAAAATACTGGAAAAGCTTCAAGTTATTATGTTAATATATAAATAATTATTTCTAATTCTAACGTAGTGCAATCAGTTATTATGTGGTATATACTCATTTTAAAGAGCTAATTAGCTTTTTACCCAACAATGTATAAATAATTATAGTATATTTTATTAAAAAGATATATTTTACAATAATATATTATAATATATTATACTATAATACTATTATAGTATATTATATATAGTATATATATTATATATACTATATAATTATATAGTATAGTGTATATATAATTATATTACTATATTATATATATGATTCTATAATATTATATATTATAATAATATATAATAATAATATTTCAAGACCAGTTATGTTCGAATTAGTTCTTGAAGAACAAATTTATCTACACTAACTAATGATGTATGAACTCTTGAAGGATACGTTTCTATCAGTTGTTGAGAATTGGATTTTGCTGGAGACTAATTTTTATTAGAGTCTCTGTTCTTCTAAGAGTTAGCTTCTAGAAGAATATGCCCATCTTCACCAGCTAACTAGAATTAGATCTTGAAAAGCATGTTCATCTATACCAGTTCACTGAGAACTAACTCTTGAAGTACACGTTAATCTACGCCAGTGTTTCCCAAAGTGGGCGGTACCGCTCCCCTGGGGGCGATGCTTTGATATCGGGGGGCGGTAATGAAAAAAGGAGCGGGGATTCTATTTTCATAAATTGAAAATGTTCATGCAATATAATTTCTAGATTTAAGTGAAAACACAACATGTAAACTTCTACGAAACAGTTTCTTAAAATTATTTGTTTTGATAATTCATTTTTATGTTAAAAGTATATTCTCACCTAAATTTCTTTTATTGTGTATTCTTTTGCATAAATATGCTATGAAACAATACATCTATTGGATTCTAAATACATATTCGATTAGTAATTATTTTAATTTAGTTATTAAAATGTCACTCATCTGGTTATTTAGTCTAGGAATCTGATTATTATTCAAGGGTGTTGAGTTATAGGTTTATGAACCCAAGGGGGCGGTCACTCGAAAAAGTTTGGGAAACACTGATCTACGCCAATTTACTAAGTGCTAGCTCTTAAATGATACGAAAATCTTAAGCCACTAAGAGTCAGCTCTTTAAGAACTTGTCTATTTTTACTAACTAATTAAGGTTTAGTCTACAAAAAAAAACATGCCCACCAGTACCAGGTAACTCACAGTTTACTCTAGAAATACGTGTTCCTATAAAAATCAAATCAAAGCATGCATGTTGTTAGTTTCTTCAAATAATATATTACTGTTTTACTTAATAAGAGCTTTAATGTAGTTTTAAATATAAGATGTTTATTTAATCTTATTTATATTTTTAACTATGAAATTAATTAGTTTGTTTTTTATAAAGCTTTTTATTCAGAATTCTCTATTGTAATTATTTGAATATAAAATTTGAGATATTTTAATATTGAAACCATAATATGATAATGGCATTCAAATATTGTAAACCAATGATTAATTTAAATTCTTCAGCCTGAATTTCAAAATGAATTAAATTCATATATATATATATATATATATATATATATATATATATATATATATTATATATATATATATATACATTTCAAGAAGAAAACAAAAAAAAATAAAAAACAAATATCTTAGTTGTTTATAAAAAAAAAAAAGATTGTTGGTTATTCAAGATTATGCAAAGTTTAAACCAGACATATTAAAAAGTTTACTCAATGATAACTTTTCTCGAAAATAAAATTATTATATGTATAAAGTAGCAAAATTAAAGTAGAATTGTACTGCTGGAAGGTTTATAGTCACGTCTTGAGCTTATAGTGTCATTACTTTAAACTGAGGGGAATTAGAAAAAGTTGTGACGTGCCCGCTTAGTTCCTTCACCGACTGATAGGAGCAGCACACAACAGTCATGCAAATTATAATTCAAATAGAACTTTGCCAAGTAGAGTTTAATGAATTAATGATTTTATTAAATATGTCAGATATGATTTTATGTTCATTGGTAACGTAACCTACTGAAGAGATTACAAAAAATGGGAAGCATATATATATATATACAATTAAAAGAAACGGTCCAGCGGACTTTTTTACAATAAAATAAAAAACGAAGGAAACACACAGAAAGACACAGACATAACTCACATCGATATTTCGACAATCGTCGTCATCTGATGACGACGATTGTCGAAATATCGATGTGAGTTATGTCTGTGTCTTTCTGTGTGTTTCCTTCGTTTTTTATTTTATTGTATATATATATATATATATATAAAACCACAGTGTAAAAAAAATGAAAAATTTCTAAGGTAATTCGATTATTCATTAATGAAAAACTATTTCATATCCAAAAGTTATCACTTCTTTAACAATGAATAACAATGGAAAATGATCAATTTTTAAATTCTCTTTTTTATTACAACCAAGTAACCGATCTAAATATGTTATTCACATTCTGAATTTTGTCTGTAAATACGTTAATATGAATATATTGTACCAAATATATTAAACAGGTTCCATTTTTTCCTTTAGATGCAGGCGTACCAACAATTTTGGTACCTTGGCTTGTTTTGCGCTTTTCTTTAATTTATTTTTACATACTTGTTTTCCGGTTTATATGTGAACAACGAATTTTTAAATCCCTCTGTCTTTCTTTCTCTCTCTCTCTCTCTCTCTCACCCTTTCTCTCTCTCTCTCTCTCTCTCTCATGCCAAGAAAACTAGCTTTATATTCGACATTCACTTCATCAGGAGAAGAAGATGTCCTCTCTAGTGACAGAAGTCTACTTTGGCTTATATGTATTTCATTGTTGTGACACAATAACCTCAGTTAACTAATTAAGCAAAGTCAGTTGAATAAAATTGCAAGACCTTTTCGTTTATGAACCCAGATTTCTTATCTCAAAATATCCTAAAACCTGTTTATTTTTCATTTGATTTTATAGTACTTTTTTCTATCTCTATAAACAATTCTTTTAAAAAAAACTATTTAAGCTAGAAATTTACTCTATGAACGCCTTAATAGTTTCAAATTTGGGCTGAATCATCTTATTCCATTATGCATAATTGCTCTCAAACTATACAACACATCTAAACTATGAGATCCATTATAGTAGAATATAATACGCAAGAAAAAGATAACATTCCCTCAGAGTAACTTGGATTTTTATGACTTCTAACAAAGGAAATGAAATGTAGTTTTCTTAAAAAACATTAGCAGGTCATAAAATTTCCAGTATAATAATTTTATAAAAGAGCAAAAATGTAAAACATAGTTCAAAATTGAAAATTAATAAATTAAATTATCCTACATCTTAAATTAAAAATTACCCTAAAACACCATTTTTTTCAGGAGGAGTAGTTACGTCCTGAATAATTTATAAATGGATTTTTTTTTAACAAAAATGTTAAGCTCAATTTTGAGTAGTCGTGTTAAATGGTATAAATATACTATGATATGTTGACGATATACTATACATTTCCCCCAAATCTATAAATAAAGATGCTTTTCTAATAAAATTTTATTCATTAGTGCCGACAATCTAGTTTATAATGGAAGAAGAAGTAAGTTGTAATTTGCCCTTCTTAGATGTCCTGATCCACAGGTTACCTAAAGAGCTACGCTTTAAAAAATATAGAAAACCTATGAATGTACTTGCATATGTTCACTTTTATTCTTTTCATCTAAAAGATATTAAAATTTATGTTTTTAGAAGTATGTTTTTGAGGGCGTTAAGAGTGTGCTCTACTGAATTCCTTAATGATGAGATTAACAACATTAGTTCAATTGCACTATCTTTAAAATACTCTTTTATCGATTTAGCTTTGAAGGGTGCGAAAAAAACTTTCTCTAATATTTCAACAGAGCCCCGTTCATTGTCAAATTCTATAGTTTTACCCATTATATGCTTGTGCGACAACTTGATTTTAAGTAGTGTTTTCTAATCGTAATAACTGGGCAATATATTAATGAAAAACTATACAAAGGAACTAGAGTCCCGTGGTATTTATCAAATTCCATGCAAAAATTTCCATAAAATTTATATTGGTCAAACTGGTAAATAATTAAAGACACGTGTAAAACGACTCCACTACAACGTAAGTAGGGAGGAAAAAAGTAGCGCCTTATTCTTGCATATAAATAATGAAAATCATAATGTTATAAATGCTAAATTTATTACCTATGAAAAATAGATGTTGTTAAGAAATATTATCGAATACTCTCTAATTAAATTTAATAGATCAAATATTATAAACATTAGTAACGGTCTCTTCAAACTTGATACTTTCGTTACGAGGGCAATAGCCTCTTCTAAGAGGTTTTTGACAGCTAGCGGATAGTTTTTAACTCTTTCTTATAGTACTTCTTTGTTTACCAAACATCTCTGGACTATTGACCTTTCCTGCACTTTACACCCTTTCAAATACCACTCTTCCCTCCCACTCCTCTCAACCCCTCACCAAGATGATTCTGCATCTGGTATTTCAGTTGGGTTTTTGACTCTGACCAATACCACTTGTTACTGTTTAAAGATCTTAGTCTTATTTAACCCATTTTTTATTGTGGTTTTGATCATTGATTGTTATTTCACGTGTTTATGTAAAATCTTATATATATATATATATATACATATATGTATACAAAATTAATAATCAACAATAACTCTTGATATAAAATATGGATTAAATAACCACAATGAATTTCATTGTGGTCATTTTAATCCATATATATATATATATATATATATATGAGTTAGCTTCAGCTACTCAAAAAAGACTACATTTGCCCGATGACGACGAATGTCGAAATATCGTTGTGAGTCTTTTTTGTGTGTGTTTTTATTTGTTTTTGTCTTTCCTGTGTGAACTATATATATATATATATATAACCAGATTTTACAATTAATACATGAAATAACAATCGACGTTTAAACCACAAGAAGAAATGAGAAAAAAGGCTAAGATCTTTCAACTGTAATAAGGGGTCTCGTCAGAGGCAATTCCCAACTGATTGTCCTTACACATGTTGATTATTATTACATATTTATATTTATATATATATATATATATACGAGTATATATATATATATATATATATATATATATATAGTACAGATTGAGTTTGATACGTTGACCTCATTGGATATCAAGTAGTTCATTTAGATAAGATGAAGCATATGTAAATGAAGACAGTATGCTTAATGGTTGTCACAAGGCGATGACGTCGAAGGCGGCATCTCATTATATATAAATGATGAACAAACTCGATTCCTATCTTGTTAATATTAATGACGCTTACTTCAAATCACTTATAACAAATGATGACCATGTTACCTTTTTAAAGAGTTCCTTCTTATTGCTTCATTCATTGTTTTTCGTTTAATCTACTCTATGTTCTTCGTACAAGTGATTAGTCATGACTTATTTAACCTTGAAAGATGATGAACAACAACCTATATTATTCAATTGATGTACCATCTTGAGAAATGTTAATATCATTATCATCTCTATGTGATATTTATGTTTACAAAAAAAATAATGTTTACGACCGAAGTTTTTATTTGTATAGTGGAATACCTGAATGATATTACTTTTCCGTGGTAAACAATAATAAGAATATTATTGTTTACAAGATAATATAATAATATTTTAAACAACATAACAAATAGAGTTCATTAAAATTTTATGTGCCATGTATCAAGAGGTTTTCGTAAATATAATTAATTTATTTGATTAGAAGTATTTTTAAATAGTAAACAGATATATATCGTGTAGATTTTTATTAAATTTAGTTTTAATCTAATTGTTTTTAAGCAATATTATTTTATAATATTTGAAAATATTGTAGCAAAATATTGGAATCAAAACAATTGGAATTGATGGAATTAGAAATGCATTAAGGTGATTGGAAATTTTCACAATAGCGGGGCCTTCAGAATGTTTGTTTGGGGCATTTCTTGTTTACGCGAATCCAGTCTAGTTTGTCGACTGTTATACGTTAATTGGCAAACGTCCATCAGAAATACATGTACATAAATGATGCCAATCACTCTTTGCATTATCTATACATTCCTGCCACTAACTCCCTCCAAATGTAAATTATTTACCCATCCCCCCCGCTCCCAATATTTGCTAAAACACTGCCAAAGAAAGAGTCCGACATGTGACAATGTTTTCTGACACCTGTTTATCCAGCCCATCGCCCTAATTGGTCCCTTCTATTTTTGAAAACTTTGGTTGTTTTTCAGCTTAAATCCTGACTCTATCTCACAAATGAAAAAAAAAACAACAGAGTTAAGCCTCATCTCAAAGTTGAATAAAGCCAGAGGATTATCTAACAGTACTCTGATAAACTCGCCACTCTAATTTCGAGTTAAACTTAACAACCATATTTTAATCTTCTTTTACTCTCTTTAACTTTTTATTTAAAAAAATTAATATTCACTTATTCAATGGTTATATACTGAATAATCAATAGGCAACTGAAAATATTTTCTTATAGATATAATTTTTTTCTTTTTTTTTTTTAATATTGCTCCATCTACGCTAATTATGTACTTTTCAAGGTTATATATTTAGTTAGGAAAAATAACAAACAATTGATTGACTGGTACAGTCAAGCCAAAAAAAATTGCTACAAAGCCACCCAGTGTCATTGTCACCTCTTTGCTTAGTTGGCAAACGGGTGTAATTAATTTTGTCTCATCGTCTATGAAATGAATTCACATATATCATAGAATGAACAGAACAGAACTTCATGGCTACTATTAAACTAGAATATTTTATTGTTTATGAAACCGCCAATCCATAGTAAACGACTTTGTTGTTTTTCATTCTTTTTTTGGTAAGGCACTATTGATGTTTGTTTTTTAACACTTTTTTACTGTGGCATTTCTAAAGTTATCCCAACTTCTACTTCTACGAGTAACCGAAATGATGTTGAACCGGGATTCACTGATTTTTAAAACCTTCTTGTAGAGTATGCAACATTTTTGTATTTCACAGATGAAAACTGGCATTTGAAGGAAGCACGATTTCAGGCACCAGCTAACCAAAGCACACCAAGATCCCACTCTAGGGAAACAAACAAAGCTTAAGGTACGTGAAATTTATGAACAAAATTTCCATAAAATACAGTTTTTATCGAGTAAACAGCGCGGTTTGAGGACCTAGTGTTCCACTTCAGCTTTACCTACTTGTAGTATAATTCGTTTTGTTGAATTGTAATTTCCTGTTACTACATTTTTATTAGAAGCAGATAAATTTGAAGAAGAACATACGTCTCCAAAACACGTTTTATTAAAATAAACTTTCTTTGTACGTAGAGTTAACTATTATTAGTAAATATTACACATGACTGGCTGCAAATCTGGTGAGGCTTTAACAGAACTGCATTTTACTAAAATAATAATTCAAGTTTCCTATAATTCATTGAAATTAACAAAGAAATGATATAATGTAAAATTTAACAATTGGTAAGTTTTACTTGGAAGTTACAGGCCTTCTTCTGGTCACAGATATTCACTACTTCCATTCTCATCCTCAGAAAACTGAACATCACAACTCTTTCGATACCACAATGACATTTTTTTTATAAGGAAAATACATTCAATTTTATATATATCCGTTCATAAATGTAAATTAGTTCCCTAAAATATAGTATTTTATTTATAGTATTAATGTAAAAATATAGTATTTATGCAAAAAATATGTATTAACGACAGACAAATGAGTCCATTTAACTGATATGTCACATTTCTAAGTTAGTTTTACTTAGCAATATAAATTTTTACTGTTTTCCATTTATTAATTTTATATAGATAAATATTAAACCCAACTATATATAACATAACTAAATGACGAAAAAGAAGAAAGCTAAATTAGAAATAATTGTTTAAAAGTTTGCCTATTCAGCGAACTGAAATTACTTAGGCTATTCAGCCTGATAAACTGATAATTAGCTGAAAATAAAATGACAATTATTTTGTGATCAAATGTAGTAAAAATATTTTGTATTATAGTAGATGTAGTAATATATTTTGAATTATATAGTTCATTTACGGACTTTTAAGTTAAGTGTAGTAAATGTAGTAACCATATTTCGTATTGTGTAGTTCATTTGTTTAGATGTAAGTTGATTTAGATAAGATTTTTCGATTTCCACATGAATAAATCGGATGTCAGGGGATCTTGAAGACGGCAAGTGGAAGACTGGTCGCCATACTGGAAGGTAGATTGTGTTCTTGTAGAATTGATTTTTTCCTCTCTAATTTTACTTGTTACTTAGAAAGCTAAAATGTTTGAGTTCAGTTCAGTAAGTGTAAAATCTGAATGCAGTAAATTAAGGTTAAGTTAAAAGAGGAAGCGAGGAATATTTTTGTCTATGCAGTGCGAGTGTTTTAGCAATATACGTCAGGGTGAAGAGTTGAAGGGGGCAAGTTGGTAATGAGTCTAACGATGTTTGAAGTTGGGTTTGGGGAAGACGGAAAACGCTCAGGGTTGAGTCGGGACCATGAATAATGAGGCGAGGCGGGCTTTTAAACAAATAAATAATTAAAGGTCGGGGGGGCCGTGACTGGCCCCGTCTACTCCTCAAACTACACACTAATTACTCCCTTTTAGCAAACCATACTCGATTCCACCTAACGGGTCAACAACATAACTCAACATTTCAAGTTTTTTTTTGTAAAAAAGAGAAAAAGATTGTATTATATATACCAGGCCAACAAATCGGAGAAGCCTGGAAAATCTCCAAACAAGGAACCGTTTTCTAAGATTTTCTGATCATGCCATTTTTTTCAGCCTAAATGTAGCTTAATTTCCTTGGCATTGAGTTTTCCGATAACTATTTGCTGATGGTAGAGCTAAAAGTATTGGAAACTGCAGTATTGGCAAAGAAATATATCAAAAAAGCAAATATTTTGAAAAATCAAGAATGCAATAAATTTTAATCGAACGAATTCATTTCGAGCATGTTACACGTAAGCTGTATAAATTGGATCTGCAAATATACTTTAGCACTTACCAATGAAACAAATCAGTAGAATAGACGATAAAGAATTTGTAAAAAGTATTTTTTAAGAATAACATAAAGCATGTGACCTGGAATGAGCACATGAAAATAGCACAGGTGAAACCAATTTGTTTTTCCAAGTATTTTTCATAGATGCCAGTCTACACTGGGCAGTAGGATCAGTTTCCTCAGTTACGTAGCTCAGTTTTCACAAAGATGGTGAACTACAATTCTCATCTAATTCCAAACTAACAACTCTCGGTAATAAAATAATTTGGAAGGTATTATGCTTTAAAGATAGTACTTATAACATTATTATAAACTCCATAATAATGAGTTAAAAAGTGAAATATTATTTCTCACGAAATCTTTAGTGTAGCAAGATACGATAACTTTAAATAAGATACTCTATATTAATATAACTATAAAATTTAAATGAATCATTATAAAGAACTAAAATTATTTTTCTTAATTTTCTATAATACAACCTTCTTCCTATTCTATAAATTTTTAAACAAGACTGAAGAAAAAACAAAAACAGAATTAATAAACCTGGTAATATAAGCAGAGCTTGATTAACCCAAAACTTTGTATTGGCTTTCTTTAAATCGACCACCCTCGAAGTTCCTTGTTAAAAATGTTTCCAGTAAAACGCCCTAAAGTGAATTCATGCCACCTTAAAAGATAATACAAGTCCAACAATTATTTCAACTTTCACTAGGTTATACTTTTATTTTATCTGATTAATATAAAAAGATAACTAAATTTAAGAATTGTATGTATAGAGCAGAGTACAATCTATTATTAGAGAAAGATACCAAAAGATGTCGCAAAACTAGATTTACATAGGACCGTAAAGGATTATTGAAAAGTTTCAATACTATTTGAAAAGTTTTTCTTCTTAATTATTTTCTATGCTACAACCTGCCTCCAGGTTTATATCATGGTGCTTCTATTTTTTTTGGAAAAGTTTTCGATCAATATTACTCTACGCTATTCCACTGTTTCGTGAAAATATCGAAGTTAAGTTATTTTAAATGAATATAGAAGTGATCTAATGTTTAAACTGCAAACAGTTTCAGATAGTTTAATTGATATTCAACCATTTATCGTAATTAAGGTATTAAAATTATATAACATGAGCATATCTTTAGTTAAGTCAATAGGTAGACTGAAGATGTAATATGTAATAAATAAAGTAGGTCCCATAAAGTAGTTGATCAATAAAACCAAGTCTTTCTGAAGTTAAAAAGAACGACTTAGGCATACATATATAACCAAATCGTGACATAGAATAGAATCATTCATTGCTGAACTGACACGTCTAAACGAAGAGAGAATAATCCTTATCTAGGACTCCCAACCTTTCCATTTAATAGAGTAAACTTAATTTAGAAGGTTTGAACTATGTGCTCATCTATAAATATAACAGACTAGTTTTTTCTCTCCCACAAAACAAATGTTTAAATAACTGCGCATTTAGTAGTGAAGAGCCTCATAATCTTTTACTTTTTTGATCAAGTTTTGGTGCATAACAATTTAGAAAAATTATTTTTTGAGTAATCTTAAAAATTATCAATGTACAAATCGAAGTGTTTCAGCAAATTTTGGATCTCTTAACAGGGCATACAGAATAGTAATAGCAATTCTCATATTGATAGAACATTTGTAATATTACTCGTTGAATATTATAAGTTGATGAAATATTTATAGTTAGATAATTCCTAATACGATATTTTATGTTTGTTTTATCACCAGAAATGTGGCGAAAAATTGGAGGACGAACTCTTCTTATTTACGCCACTAATGAAGCAAATTGGTATTGTTTTACATATTGTTGAGCACTGATTTTGAGGAATTTTCAGATAATGCATGCCTATTGGTACCCCAAAAGCCTAGCATAACTTGCAGAAAGACATAAATAAGCACTGTCTTGCTTAGCATGCTGTGGCTGGAGTCGTTGGATCGCCACACTTGCTTGATACCACCCTCAAGAGAAACTTGAAGATAAGTTTTCCTTTAAGATAAATACGCTAAAACTGGACAAAATACTCTAACATAATTATACAAGATGAGAAAGTCAATTATCTTATATTGTCATTGTTCAGGTAATATCCCCATCTAAATCTCCAAATGCTATAAAAAAAACAATTTACTTTAAAGGAAGTCTGAAGAGTCATAAATCACCATCAAATATTGTTATTTAAAACTTTTTTTCCAAATACTTTTCTCTATTATTTCATTTAAGCTTTCCAAACATTAAAAATGTACAGAAGTGTAACATTAAGTTTATTTATTTAGATTTTAAATGATTCTGTTATTTATATTGCACAGTTTTATTGAATATTCATCTACTGTAAAATACTTTTAACGTTTCGATTCTTTACATTTCATTCTACAGATAAAATTAATACCTGTAGGTAAATTAATAATAATTCTTAATATAGGTCCTTATTTGATCTAAATTCATAGATACCATTTTATTAATTAATATTAATATATTTGGTTTTTATGACAGTTTAATGCACACAAAGTCTGATTCACCCAACTTCTAGACCAGACACCCTAAAATACAAACATACGAACATATATATAACGGCATTTTGATATAACTCTGTCAATTTAAATATTGGTATTCATATTCTTCGTTCACAATGCGAAGCCGAGCTATTTAGCTTTAAAAATAAATTCAATATTTTTAAAGTGTTAATTTAAATTGGCTTAAATAACCATTAATTGAAAGTTGATAATAATTTCTTAGTGAAAAATAAGATAAATTCTGTTAGAGTCACACATGTAACTTCAAAATACTTTGGTATTTGGTTGACAATGTTATCTAGTTTGGCTACAAAGATATATAAAGATTCTAAATAACTTAGCATAATACTGAAGTGCAAATATTAAAGATTATTTATTTTCACTTCTTTCACCCTAATATTATGAAATCATTTCTTCATATTAATCAATATTTAGAATTTTTGTTTCAACTTACCAATGTATCATTTATTAGATTTTGATCACATAATAGTATCAGCTAGATGAAGTCATGTCGATGATAATTAATTGTTTTGTTGACAACTGTTGGGGGGGGGGGGGGGGGGGAAGGAAGTGTGTTAGAGAATAGGTGAAAGACAGGGGGCTCGGAGTGGTCTCAGGGAGGGAGGGAGCTAAGCCTTGAAACAAGGGAGTCAGTAACAGGGTGCGCCTTGTCCTAATGGCTCTAATCAGGTCCGAGCTCTACAACCCCATTATACCCCATTAGTGAAATCAAGATCCAGATTTAAGATATACACCCAACATCCAACAACCCTTGCAGCTTAGCTAAAAACATTAAATTAACAGCCTAACACTAAAAATACCACAGCGCCTTTTCAACTTCATCTTCTTATTATTTATTTCATTCAATGCATTTATGTATCCACTTAGAACCAACCATTCCTTATCACAGTTAGTAATATATATTACGAGTTGAAACAGTAGCCTCTCCCAAAAATTTACATGTTTAAAATTAAAAAAAAATCTACAGTGATCTACACTCAATTTTACTATAAGTAAACATAATATCAAACTCATTGACAACAATTTGATTTTGGGTTTTATTTTTTATGTCGCAATAGTGTAGACGTATTATGCAATTCATACATAATCAATAATACATCATTAGCTTGCATTTGTCAATGTAAAACATAACATTGACATTGACAAGTCAATGTTAAGAAGTATTATAAGAAGTATTATACTTCTGCCTATGAAAAATATATTAAATAAAGAAACGTTGGCAATGAGAGTTTAATTTGAACCTAAAGAACTGACCGAGTCCTGATAAACATTAGTTTTGTTTCTATTCCATGGTCGATACTCATCAGTATATATATATATATATTATATATATATATATATATATATAATAAATTCAAAAGGAAGGAAACACACAGAAAAACACAGACATAACTCACATCGATATTTCGACCATCGTCGTCATCAGAAGGTGTGAAGAGCGAAGAATCCCGCAGGAAGGCAGGGCGGTGTCTTTCTGTGTGTTTCCTTCGTTTTGAATTTATTTTATTTAAAAAAGTCCTCTGGACCGTTTCTTTTAATTGTATATATATATACTTTTTATATATATACAAATATATATCCCCGAGCTATAAAAGCTAGCGGATAGTTTTTTTACTTTTTCTTACTGTACTCCTTTGTTTCCCCAAACATTCCTTTCTGGACATTAGTCCTTTCCTGCGCTTTCACCCTTTTAAAATATCACTCTTCCCTCCCACTCTTCTCAACCCTTCACCAAACGTTTTCTGCATCTAGGGTTTCAGTTGGGTTTTTGACTCTGACGAAGACCGCTTATTACAGTTGAAATATCTTAGTCTTGCTTTCCCATTTTTTATTATCATTATTATTTTATATATATATATATATATATATATATTATATATATATATATATATAATTCTATTATGCTATTGATTTCTCGCCTTTATAAAACACTATAATTAAATAGAAGAAAATGCTAATTGACTGAAACTCAAGGTTTTTTCCTTCATTATAATCTGAATTCTTATGGACTATATAAGAAAAGTATAAAACATGTTTGAAAAGTTGCAATTAAAACAAAAGTTGATTTATTAAACTGATAAAAATGTTTAAACATTTAAAATGATTGTCCTCGTTATATTTCAATACAAAAAAATAAAAATAACAAGAGGGATAGTCCATGTGTTTAATGCGCTCCAGGTAGATTTTTTTCTTTTTTTTTTTAACAGTAGGGGAATTGCTGACCATTGGGGGAAGGTGGCTCTAACAAAGTGGAATAATAACCTGGAAACGTAATAAGGTAAGGTTACAGTTCGTTATACGACACAACGTCGACTAATGTTATATATATATATATATGAATATTTGCAAGTAAGGGTCGGCCAATAGACTTGTGAGCTCTTTAACAACACGCTAAGGGCCTTTATCGGCCAAAGGGTCATCCTTAGTTCTCGCTCTTCCTCATTCATAAGTTCTGCTTTTTAATATCTATTCATACATGAACTCTAGCTTGTTTACGATCTGACACATAATCTGCTTGAAGTTTTTTCCCCTTCATCTAACTGATGTCAATTTTCCAGAAAACTAATATAAGCTACAAATTAATTTTCTTTGCCTTTAACTTATTTAAATTAAATAAATCAATTACTCAATTATATTGGTAATTTGGACATATATAAGATAACATTAAAAAAACATGTATCGAAAAAAAATTAAAAACAACTACTTTTCATTTTTTTCAAACCATTCATTAAAGTTTTAATGTTAGATTCATAATTGTCATAGTATATACAAGAATTTCTATACAGTTGATGTTGTTTCAACATTTTTTGACCCACTGTTTAGCTTCAAGTGTCCTCTTAAAGGTAGCGTACTTTTATTTAACAGTGGGGGTCAGAAGATTGAATCATATCCTGCCCTATACTGTTAAAGTTTATTCTGTACTGTACAGGGTCAAGCACTCTTTATAGGTTTCTATTATAAAGCAGTTAGATCAGGTAAAATGTAAAAACGTCAGTTGTGCAATAGTTGCGGTGTTATGGCTAGCCCAGAACTAAAATGGAACCAAATAAAAAAGTGAATCACATTTACCACCCCCCAAAACAACAATGAAGTGAAAGCCTTCCATTACTTGCTACTATAAACCAGTGTTCAAAGCACAGTAAGAAGTCAGAAGAAAGATTAAGATCTTTCAACTGTACCAAGCGGTCTTCATCAAAGTCAAATTTGAACTCACCTGAGTTGAATCTTCTGACAAAGATCGCTTGTTATGGCAGAAAAATCTTAGTCTTTTTCTGACTTCTTAGTGCAGTTTAGAAGTTAATTTTTATTTCCGAAATCTTGTTGCTTCTATAAGTAATGATTAGTAATAATGAAAAATTTGATCCCATTATTTTGACTGGATAACACGTTTCCTAAAATCCATTTCTGACTTTTTTGTTTCTTTTTGATTATGAGTAAGTGTCAATGGCGCGTGGAAGTGACCAAAATATTGTGACTTTGCTATAAAACCCAATTGTTTGCTCAAATTTATATTTTAATCTAAAATAGCTCCCATATTGCTAAAATTAGTTTAGGTAATATTGCATCATGGAAGACTACATTTTTTTGTTCAAATGTGGTTTAGGAACAATATTATTTTTCCTAAAATACTAACTCTGAAAATGTAAAAATGTTTGGACTCTTATGGAACCAACAACTGCTATTACTGAAAAAAACTTCACATTTCTTTCAATAACTGAAAAGATCAAAAATTTGCAGCTAAAATTTAGAAATATTGACTTATACATTCATTTTGAAAACTTGTAAACACAACATTGATGACACGGTAGATATTACTTTGAAAATACATTATTGTAAAGGGGTGTTATGATACATTTTATTATTTCAAAAAAGTATTTTTTACTTTATTGAAGATTGAACATTTGTAAAAAACTTAACTTAATCTTCTAATGTGATAAAAAAAAATACAATAAATTATTATTAAAAAAAAAATAAAAATAAAATTTTTAAAACTATAACGAAAATCAACTATCTATTTTATGATATTTTCTACCATGTGATTGATGAATCTTCAACAAACGTGTTATAATCAATCTAATTTCGCACAACTCTATGTATAAACCTTAATGACAAACACATAGTTGTTGAGGTGTTTAGGAACCCCATTGTTACTGGGAAAGATTGAAATATACAAAAATACTTTTTTTTTTTAGGATAAAACTACTGTTAACTATAAACCAATCTTACGATGGTTCAAGGAACTTAAAATTTCTTTTTAGGTACTGTGTAAATACATAGTAACAATTGCTATTCATATTGTAATATTGTTATTACAATATTATATATATATAGACAGGGTGATTGAAAAGTAATTCCCTATTTTAAAAAAACTATAATTTATTTTTAAAATATAATTTCTACAATTAATGAATATGAGAAGGAAGTATAATGCATGGGCTTTTATTTAAAATTCGATATGGGCGCCTTTATTTGCCACCAGCTTCTCAAGTCGACCAGGAATTGCATCAACTGATTTCGCAAGAAACTCTTGTGGGATGGAAATCATAAATTCTCATATTCGCCCTTCAAGTTCTTCCAAATTCAGATTTAAATAAATCTGATAGGAAAACAAGAACATAAAATAAATTGCCATACATTAAGTAATATATACACAAAATTGAGATTTAATTGAGATTTAAAATAAATTGTATTTATTTTAAAATAGGGAGTTACTTTTCAATCACCCTATATATATATATGCTATTCATAGTGTAATACATATGAAATTACAATATATAAAGTTTCAATATTGGAAGAGTAATATTTGACAAAAAAATTACTTAAGTTTTATCTGTAGTACAAGAAATGTTTTTGGTAAATATGCAATTCATAAGGTACAAAATATTTATCAAAAAGTAAATAAACTAAAATGAAAAAAGTGGTTCTGAGAACTCTTGCTTCCAATCCTTTGAATCAGTACTAATGTATGGAAATATTAATCCAGTATCTATGGAATGGTTTAATAGATTAATGTAATGCTGTAATACCACAACGAATAATCAATGTACGTAAAGGATATGCCACAAATTGTGATCACCAAAGCTATCTCCAAGGAGGTGTGCTATCACCCATATTGTGATCATTAACTGTGTGTGATTTATTGGATCCTCCTATGAAATATTCATCATATACCACTCGTTAATTGTAATGGCAATACTAAATGATAACTTTCAATTCCCTAGAATAAGGAAAAAAATAATAATACTTTTGACACAGTAAGAAAATACTTTTCCTATGACGCACAATTACACAAAAACATGAGGTACATTATTATTAAAAAAAAAATAGTATATATCTATAAATTTTGATATAGAAATCAAGACTGTCAAAATAATGGTTACATTATACAACACATCCAGACACCATCACGAAATATTAAAAATGGTTGTAGACAACTCAAAACGTATCTATCTGTAAAAAACAGATCTGCGAAATCTTAACATCATTTATTTACTTAGAGGAAATTAAAAGATACCAGATGCTTGAAATGGACTTGGACAGGTTTACTTTCACAAAGGTGCAACGTAATCACACAAATCATGTGGGTTTGCTGATGAAATGATATATACTTTTCCATTTCATTTATAAATAGCTTAAAACGCACTTACATAGCAATAGTTATATTATATACTTATACTTTATAAAAATAAAGTTTACTATTTGAAATTCGTAAAAAGATGTAGTGTCAGAAAGAAGAACGAACTTTCAGTCAAGTTATGTAAAAGAGTATTATAGCCACCAGAATTATAGCTGTGCATGTATTGTACTTTTTATTGAACTTGAAGGATGTATCCGTAAATGTAATAACTGCATTGTTAGGAGCGTGCCAGGAAACATTAGTATAATTAAAGATGTTTATTTTTTGTACTTTTCACACATGATTGTCAGTTATAGCATCAATGGTGCATACTATGCTGATATGAATTATTGATGCTATGCATTATTAAACTTGCAGCCCTTTGGCCTCATTAAAAAACGATGTTAGTTTAACTTTAAAAACAAAGTAAGTCCTGAGATGTGTATAACGTGGATCTGACTGAGAGGAGCTTCAATATTTACATAAAAGAAAACAATTTGTCTGAAATTTTCACTGATATTATACAAATTTGTTATTATAGGTGCACAAAGGCATAATGAGCTGCAAAGGATGAAAGAAGGAAGGTAGAAAATATGTTAGAATAGAAAGAAGGAAGAAGAAAAGAAACGGGCAATGAATGAATTCTCTTTAGGCAGAAGATAGGTGAAATGACCTCCACCTGCAGTCCATCCCGAGCTGGGCCACACATGCATCGCCAGGGTGATAATGCTCCACCACCTTTCTTGTTCCTGGCGTGAGCTAGCCAATGCGGACACAAAAATCTCACCCCATCCAAACCCTTGTCCACTGCCTATTTCTAACAACTCCTCCTAGAGGCTGTTGTTAAAATAGAAAGCCAAACTCTTGACCTACAACATTTCACCACTCAAGAAGACCAAACGACCACAAAATAATGTATACCGAATACCGAATTAAAGAGTACAGACATTTACTTACTGACTCCACAAACACAGCAGTATTAAAATTCAGCAGTAGTAGGTCCATGACCTGAAACTGCTAATTACAACGCGCGCTGCAGTGCGCGGAGAGAATCGTTGAGCTAGCCACCACGCACTGTGAATGTATACTAGGACAGTCATCATTCATTATCGTAGCTCTGTCAAGGTAAATTTTAACAACCCTGTCGGCTTCCATTAATAATTTTCACTTTTTAGATCAAGTTCGTTCTGTTCCCACTAAAACCTTTTTTTACTTTTGATATTGAATTTTTATGTTAAAAAAAACCAATATGCAATATTATTTTACGAAAGCAAATAAAATGGTCCACCTCTGAAATCAAACTGAGCCTGTTATTGCAGCCAAGTGTAGTATGACAAGGTATATCTTTGAGAGCTTTTGGAACAAGAATGTAACATGTATTTCAACAGTATTTGCTATCATGTTTACTATAGGAGTAAATTGCACTATTTTTAACTTAAATATCGTTACTATCCAGCATTCATAATGCTAATTTCAACCAAAAAGAAAAGGGTACATTAAGTGTGGTGCCTATTTCAAGTACTTCCAGTTTGTCTTCCTTATAAATGAGTTTGAGATGACACTTTAGACCACTGTTTCCCAGCGTTTCATATCAACCACACAGTTGACACTTAAGCAGATTTATTCAAGATGAGCCCTCGTCTTAAGATACCAATAAACTTTTTAAACACTACTTTAAAAGTCATTTGGTAAGATGAAGAAGCCGTAAATTATTACCGTAAATTATTTCGAGCAGAGGTAATAAATATTTTGCAAAGGTCTAAACTTGCATTCTTATTGACTTTTCAATTAACATATTGACCAACGTGAAACAGTAAAGTTTACATGTAATGTACCATTCATTTTATATTTTAGATAAAATGCTAATAGCATTTTTAATTTTAATGAAAATTATAGTTATAAAAGTTTACTCTACACTGTTTATTAGTTTTATATTACTCTTTTTCGTAAAAATACGATCCAAAAAGGACAAATAAAATTCACTGTAGAAAAATTAACATATAAAAATTAAAAACCACACTTACAGTCTCTAATTTTTGGTTTGAACCGTCTTCGGGAGAGATAAGAGAGGGAAACCAGGGCACTGGTACAAAGACGGTTGGAGACCGAGGTTTCCGCATACGCGCACAGTCGTGCACTAAGTTAAATTAAGTAAACTAACTTAATAAATTTAAAGTTAGTTTAAAATAAGTATAATATAGTGAATATGAAAAAATAATAAAAGAAAAACCGAGGGATGAACAGAAAAAGTGATACATAAATAAAATTAAAATACTATGTTCTAATAAAAAATAAAATATAATAACATTTAAAATAATATTGATAATATTAATAATAATATAAAATAATATTAATATAAAAATAATATTAATTATAATTAAAATATTAATAATAATATATTATTATCAATAATTAATATTATTGGTAATAATTATTATTATTGATAATATTAATATTAAATAAATAAAATACTTAATTAATAAAAAGGTATATTAGATAATAAAAAAATAAAAATAATATAAAAACTAGATGGACGACAATGAACTAATTAATTAATTGAAGCATTATCTCTTTAGATTAAGACCAGGTTATTACGCTCACTAAGCAGCCAAATATGAGCTTTTTCAGAGGCTCGTAGTCTTAGATTTTTGCAATCAGAGGGAATCTGCGACCTGTAAAACTCATTAAAGAGGAGTCGGTGGCTATTGGCATGTATGGCTATGGGAAGATGGGAGTGGTTGTTGACGAAAGTTCTATAATCGTTCATACCGAGAATAAGATTGGTGGATGCTTGATATATAGGGAAGAATCATATTTGGTACACTTCAAAACGATAGAAACAGTTTTTGGAGATACAAGAGCAGTCATTAGCAACAGGAGAGTGTGTGTTGTGGGAGGGAGCTATGAATTCTGGTTGGAGATTGAAAGTACGACAGGTGAGACAACCTCTACGTGTTTTTAATTTCTCTATGTTTTTTTTTATCTATATTGAACTTTAGTGTTACATGAAACATATCAACATTTTTGTGATTTATTTAAAGGTTTCAACACACCAGATGGTAAACATTGACCTAAACTAAACAAATAACAACCTTAGCACTCATATCATATCATTTTCTCTAGATGTACGAGGAGTTTGTGATAATATGATGTTTTTTTGGTAGAAGAGAGATAACCATTATTTAACCCGTATAAACTAGAACTTTAATTTCTAAAGCTGTAACCAACCATATAATGAACTATGAACTTTTTCAAATTTTTATGATTCTAGTTAAACTTGTTTCCATAACTCAGTTAAGCTATTGTTTCATAAATCTACTTAAGGAGTGAGTTTGATGGTTTTTACTACGTAAGGCATAAAGTCGGTTCTAAATCGGTAAGGTTTAATGATGAAGAAACCAATTAATGTTCGAATAATAGTTGGATTCAATAGAAAATTGTAGTAGATATGAAGGGAGCAGATGGCTTGGTTTGACTGAGAGGCTGGGTCAAGTTCTTTTCAAAAGAAAACCTCTCAAGTTTTTAATTAACTCCTGTTTGGAATAATTGCCAGTCAGGTCTTCCTGTCTCTGTCCCTCTTAAGGCAAACCTCTCCTCCCACTGGCTAAAAGTTTATTCATTTCATTTTCATCTTCTTTATACGCATAATAAAAACAAGGATTTCCAGAATTACATAGGCCCCCCTTCCAGCAAGCTTTCTCCGACGTTTATAGCTAAAGTTAAAATTACGCCGGCCCTCGACCCGCCCCGTCATCTTCAACTATCACCTGTCTGCATCGACGAATCCTTCCGACAGCTGCCTTTAATTAAAATATGCAGGACGTGCACTCGAGGTCTGCGATCTTACACCGATCAGGCAACCTTGCTGCTGTCTGCGTACACTCACAGAAACAATTGTCATAACACTAATATCACAACTACGCAGGGAACATCTTCACAACCTGTCAATCCCGAAATGATAAGCACCTATATAATGACAGCTTTTAATTCTATGCAACATATTAAGCCACTATCTGAAGCTGTTTATAATTGATGAAGAATTGAATAATTTGCGATCTCATGATTTGAAATCAAGCGACAATACGTAGCAGAACTTTACGTATCAATAATAACCTTTTGCATATATATATATAACGAAATTATATCAAAATATATGATGTCATTCTAGATTACATAATACATCATACAAAAATGTATATATTTATGTTACAACTAAAATAATTCTTAAGTTATTTTAGTAAACTTGTTTTATAAGCACTGTTTAACACTGTTAATAATAAAGGTTCTTCTATCAGCCAGTAATGTAGAAAAAATCTTACAAACTGTAAACATCTTGAAAATTTCTTGAAATAGACACAAATTTGACAAACAATGATTAAAATTTAACTTTTAATCATTTAAATTAATACATAGCTTTGTATTGTGAGAATTAAGTAATACGAGCTCACAAACGAGCTCACACGAGCTCGTAAAAGCTCACTCGTTCATATTGAGGCTTCCTAATTTATCTCAAAAGAAAATACCTATAATTTCTTTTCACAAAATACCTATATTTTCACAACCCTGTCAATACAGTTTTGTCTAATTTTCCATACCAAAATTGCTTAAAAACTTAAATCAATATTTTTTAAAAAAAAAAAATTGGAAAAATGATTTTTCATGATTTTTATCATTGTTCCGTCTTTCTAAAGGGTCGCCCTGTTGGCCAGTATAGGGGAAAAAACCTACAGGAAATTGACACCCTCGAATTTTGCAAAAACGGTAGTTTCAACAAGAGGAGTGAATCCGGTTTCCGGCTACTCTCCCATCCCTGACGCCAAAGCGAACAAATTATTTTAGATGGGTAGTTGCTTCCTTCTTTAAACATCCGACAGCTCTTGTCGTTTCAGCTATAAAATCATACCCTCTTTCCCCAATTGTGCATACTGTTTATTTTATTACTATTTTAATTAATATATTAACACGAAACGCTTATTTATTCTCATGACTATTATTTTTTGTTGTTTTGGTCATAAAGATCAGTTCAGATTGTCTTGGTTATATGAGCCGTTTATTTTGAAAGTGGCCTAATTCCATTTTCCAAAAAAATTTAGCTAGCTATTTAAATAATTACATTTTTACGTTATCTTTACCTTTTGCAGCAAACTGTACAAAATTTATTTAAAATTACTAAGAATTTTTATAACGAAAATTAGTTGATAAATAAAATGACAATATTTTTAAATTTTGTAAAACGCAAACCCTTAAATATCTCGATTTTAACATAAATGGAATTAGGCCACTTTCAAAATAAGCGGCTCATATATATGTCAAATTACAGAATAAAACATTCAGAAAAAGAGACGTAAAAAAATAATTGGCATAATTCACTCTCATATTTCAATACCTGTCATAGTGTCAGGATAAAAGTGGCACACTTGCCAGCTGGATACCCAATGGCAAACAGAAAGCTAATCACAGTTGCTACAAAGTGAAGAAGGAAATAGAAGAAAACAGAAAAATAAGGAGACGAGAGCGAGATATGAGGATGAAAAAAAAACGAAAAAAAATAAATAAAGTCAGATTTACTAATAATAATAAAGAAGTGTAATTGTCATGAGATATAATCAAAGGGATTAACTAAATTAATTTATTTGTTAATTTCTTTAGGGTCTAGTATCTTCTACTAGACTAATCTAGACTGTATACCTTATCTGTTTCTTACTTTCATTCATTATTATTCTTAATTTCATATTTCTTTTTAATTTTTCCCTCACATCCTCTTTTATTTCTTTTAGCTCCTACTTATTTCCTTTCTTCTTTCTTTCATAGAGGTAACTCTGTATGATTTAAGGGGAGAGCTGCTCACTAATCAGTACGCTCAAACTAACTGATCACTTATTCTCCAGATGAAGGCATAAGTCCATATACTAAAATGAGTTACAGTAATGTCCACTTTTGCTTTTTATGTTCTTTTCTAAGTATTTTCCCTGTAATTGTACGTGCATTGTAATTTTTTTTCTTTTTATGTACATGCATTTAATTATTAACTTCTATATATTATACAAAAGAATATTATTATGATTATTTTAAGTTGAAGAAAAAGTTACATTTTACAATCATGAACCCGACAGGGCTGCGGAAAGAACGATATGACTTATACTATTTGTGTTTTATACTTCGTTAATGCACACAGTTTGATTCAGGAAATGTTATTCATCACAGCTGATGGAAGGAGTGGAATTCATGACTGATGGTCGGAATTCAAGTGTTTGATTAGTCGCTGTCTCAGCAAGTATTACACCCTATTGATATCCGACACAGGATCATTCAATTACTTTCGTTTAAACAAACAGGTTGACTCTTCGATTTATCCATGATACTTCATGAATTACATCATGGAAGAGTATAGGTTATCAACCGGATTAGACTTCAATACAAATATCTCATTGTTAATTTTCGTTCATATCTAGGAGATTAAGCTAATAACATCAGGAGGGGTCATCAATATATATATATATATATATATATATATATATTATATATATATATATATCAATGATGAAACCACAGTATGAAATGAGGAAAAAAGACTCAGATCTTTCAACCGTAACAAGCGGTCTTCGTCAGAGTCAAAAACCCAACTGAAACACTAGATGCAGAAAAATCTCGTGATGGGTTGAGAAGACTGAGAGGGAAGAGTGACATTTTAAAAGGGTCAAAGTTCAAGAAAGGACAACTGTCCAGAAAGGGATGTTTGGGGAAACAAAGTACAGTAAGAAATAGTAAAAAACCATCCGCTATCTGTCAACCCTCTTATTTTATATTGTGGTTTGATCATTGATTGCTATTTCACGTGTTTATTGTGAAATCTTGTTATATATATCGTATATATATATATCAACAACGCAAAGTCTCAACGCGAGTACTTCTTCCCGATGACGACGGATATCTAAATATCGAAGTGAGTTCTGTAGTGTCTTTCTCGGTTCTTTCCTATGTGTTAAACTTTATATATATATGTACAAAACTAAAATTTATCGGGACTCGGTCAGTTCTTCAGGTTCAAATTAAACTCTTATTTAAGAGTTTAATTTGAACCTGAAGAACTGACCGAGTCCCGATAAACTTTTGTTTTGTTTCTATTCCACGGTCAATACTTTTATCAATATTTACATATATATATAGTTAATGGGTAATTTCTATTGAGGTTAGTGATATTCAAAATAATAGCAATGTTACCCGTCATACCTCGTATAATATCTGGAGAGCTCTACCGGTTTAGGGCACTTAAGTTTTGGGTAATTTAAAATACAACACAAAGAACTTCAAATAGACGATGAGTTGACAAATAAAAGAATAAAACTTAATAACTAAAGATACATAAAAACTAAAATAATAGAGTTAACAATACAGACACCATAGCTTTCATGATCTAGATAGCAGGTGAAGGTTATTAGAACTTGAATCGGATACATGAAATCCATAATCAGTTGCTCTTGAAGATGGCAACCAAAAGGACCCGAAACCGATCCAGCTTACCAGATAGTATACGAGGTATGACAGTTAATATTACTTTTAATTCCAACTGAAGTATATGTTCGGTTATTTTGATACAATAATTACTATACATTATTAGTTAGTAAGAGGAGTACAAAGCGACATTATTTATTTTTGAACATTCCATGACCTGTATTTCTCATATGGTAGATGGACACTTGTTTATACAGCTTTTTATTGCACATATTAATATGTAATTATTATTATTATATATTTATATTATGTATTGTTATATAATATTGTAATATAAAAGTATTCATTATATATAATTATATGATCAAACCACAATATGGAAAGTGAAAAAAGACTAAGATCTTTCAATCGTAAGAAGCGGTCTTGATCAGAATCAAAAACCCAATAGTTGGGTTTTTGACTCTGATCAAGACCGCTTCTTACAATTGAAAGATCTTAATCTTTTTGCTCTTTTCATATTGTGCTTGGATCATAGATTGTTATTTCACGTGTTTATATGAAATCTGGTCATATAATTACATTAATATAATTATAATAATATTATAATTACATACCTATCATTATTATAACTTTTTTTTGTTTTTCTGAAATGGATTTCCGCAAGTAGTGCTGGACTCCCAGTTAAGCTAGAATACCAACTACGAGTATAACACCCTTTCCTTCAAGGATAAGAGCTTTATATCACATTACTTCAGGCCTTTCTTTCACCAGTGTGATGGCCTTCCTTCCAAAAAATTTCTTATTCGCCTCCTGACTTTCCTTTATGAGTTTGTGACATAATGTAGGTAATTTACATATTATTATATAATTATTAATAATAATAATTAATCATCATTATTGTTAATTAAAATACTGATTATCAGGACTGTAATTTTTTTCAATACTCAAATTCATACGATTTTAGTTTAGCGCATGCTTTATTCTGATTAATATTACCAAAGCAAAGTTAAACAAAAGGAGACAGTGCCGCAGGTACTAAATGTACAGCGGACTCAGAATGGCTTCTCATGGCATTGAATGTCAATTGGCACTCAGCTAAGCCCGTCGTATAGGAATTGTAATCAACATTAAAGAGACTTTTACCTTAAATAACTCCTGCTTACGTAATAAAAACTATTTTAGAACTTTATTAATAGAGCAGGCTTTTATATTTTAATTATCACATTCAATCTTAATAAAAATGTTTTTAATGCCACTCTGAAAGTATTTTTTTATCCCTAAACAGTTTAAATCATTAAGCAGGGTTATTGTTAAAGAAGTTTTGTATTTAAACGTAACAGGCAGAAATAAAAAAAATAAAGGTAGCGTTAAGACTGTTTGTTTTGACATACTTAAATTACACTGGGGGAATAGTTTATTTTCTAAGACAAATAAATTTCATTTTTTATTTTAAAATTTTAACCCAGAGAGCACTACTGTAATTAGACATTTAAAAAAAGTTTTTCAGAACAAAATTCTATTTATGCGATTAGATTTGAAATTCTTAGAGGAGCAGTATTTTTTTGAGGAATTCTGATATAGTGACTCAGTTATCACATTCGCCATCACAGTTATAAAAAATCTCATGTGCTGAACTGTACTGATCATTAAAATCATTAAGACATCGTGAGGTGGTAAAAAAAATCTTAACAAACAAAATATACAATTAGTATAATCAAATTTATGAGGGATATTAACGGTCATATCTTGTTGGCTTCTTTTCTGCCGGGTGGTCATTTGTCTGTGTTCAGAATACATTGACCCCGATTTGAGACAGATTTACAACCAATCAGATTTATGAGGCCATCATACAATACAGGATAGGTTCATAATCCAGCCACTGTATCAGAAACAATGAGTGACAATGAATAATATAATTTCACTTTAACGTTATTACATTTGGGTATGAGACATATATAAATGATGTCAAATATGACTAATCTTGGTCATTTTCTATTATCCCTTTAAGTTCTATTCCAATAACTTAACTTGATAAAGATTATAGCACGAGTATCAATCTGGAAAACTGCGAGCCGTTAAATTGGAGAGGCTCAGAGATAAGTGCTGTATGAAATAGGAGACGCTAAAGTGTAGATTCCACTGAGGAACTAGAAAACATTTTTAAAAAGTCAGGCTCAAGCCGGAAGAAGAAAAAGTGTGGTTTAGGACCTAGCTTCCGAACAAATGCTCGACTGAGAGGACATTCCTCCCTTGCCAAACCAGTCGAAGAACGAGGATGACAAGGGAACAGCTAAGACTGCTGTTGTCCCACCAATATAGGAAGAAAGTTTTGAAAAAGACATGCGCTAACGGGACCAAAAAACCGTGCACTCCCATGGGTCAGAGAGTGACGAGCTGTCCTACCATCCACGGTTCATGAGGTAGGGACACAACCACCCCACGAAGCCCTGCGAGAAAGTCTTGAAAAAGACAGGCGTTAGCTACATCAAACTAATAAGGACAGACTGCCACCCAAGCCAGCGCGAGAACGAACAGACTTTCCACTCTCGGACGCCGACCCAGTCTAACCATGCCCCTAGTTGTGCCTTTCTTAGTTCATGCCATGATATAACAACCACCCACACATGTTAAACCCCCCCCCCCCCCACAAGTTGACAAGGTGAAGGCACAGGGGGTGGGGGGGTCCTTCCATAATATCACGGAAAGCATCAGAAATATTTCTTATTTTGCATTGATTACTTAAATTAAAGAATTGTATTCTTCTTTACCTAATATACCTAAGGTACATTACTTAATGTACCTAATTAAAGCATTTCAAACTTTTATTACCATAAGTAAAATATAGTCATCATGAAAAAATTGATTTCAAAATTTTTGACGGATTTACATGTTTTGATATCCCAAAAGTCTTTTTAGGGATTTTCGATGATTTTTGTGTATATGTGGGTGGGTAGGTGTGTATAAAAAAGTTTTTGAGTTACTGCAGTCCTCACCGTTTGATCGATCAAATTCATATTTTACTACAAAATTGGCCTTGTAATGTAGATGTTCTCTATTGTTTGGAAGCAATATTGCATGATGAGAAAGTCATTTTTTAGAACAAAATTTGATTTTTGACATTTTTTTCTCTTAAACTACTACCTTTAGAGTCTTGGAATGTTGTGATTTTTAGTGGAAACATTTCTTTTTGACATCATATAAGCTGTTAAATTCTGAGAAACAATTTTTTTCTCAAAGATGACAACCATAGGTTTAGGCCTTATGTGCTGTCTAAAGATATCAAGTCCAGCGAAAAGGTTCTTTTTGATTCGAATTGCATTAAACATGGACAATTAACATTATCTAGACAGCATAAATCATTACGTAGTACAGGCATACTAGCCGTAACCTCACTGAATGTTACTACACTTTGTTCATCAATTGAGAATTAGAGTGTTCAATATGGATATGACTCTTGCCATAGCTAAAAATTTATAAATGTGTAGAGTTGTCGTCTTGTACTATATATGCACGAAGCTGATAAAATCTATACTAATGAAATAATTGAAAAAATATTTCTTTAAAAATACAAAAATAGTATACATTTCTTTGGACATATATATCTATCACGTTTTGATGCATGCATGAATATAAATGAAAAACCTGAAATTTAAAACTCCTAAATTATATACATATTTGCATTCATATGATGTAATAATACCTATCAATGTGTTATAATAATTTTGTTCGCATTATTATTTCATAATACTTCATTCATTTCGACTTAATTGTCATTGGAGACATATAAACCTCAATCAAATAGAAATATTATTATTTATTCATGCATTTTAAATCGCATTTTATATTGTTTAAGAATATCTACTAAACGTTATATTATGTATCTTTCACTATCTTTAAAGACCATATTCATGGCCTCTAAAGTGAAGTTATACTGATTTTTTTTTTGTTTCTTTTCTCTTGTCCGTTGTATCAAATAAATGGTGAAAAAACATAATTTTCATGTTTCAAGTAAATACCATTAAAATGTTAATCATATAAGTATTGTAATTAAAAGTTATTATAACTATTATTATGTAATATTATCTTAATGTAACATAATTAATGTTATGTTATGTTATCAATGCAAAGCTAGTATGAGCTGTCAGTTATCAAATGTAAGTCATACTTGCATGTGTCAAGTAGCTTTCCTATATGGTGACAGCAGGAACTCACTCCTGTAATGATTTCTATAGTTGTCTTGATTTCTCTGCAATCTTGGGAATATGACTTATCATAAGGACTGCATAACTGTCAATGGTTAAATGATAATCCAAAAAAAAAAAATATAATTCTCAGTATTCTGGAAGTGGGAAGCTGGGTAATGTTGAAGAGATACTGGAATCAATAATAGGGGCGGACAGTTGGGCAGCGAAGAGACTTCATATGGGCCTGCAGAGATGGCCTCAGCCAATCTAGTTAATTGACTTTTGAAATAACGTTGATTAGAGAGAGAACGGAGATTCATTAGCAAATTTACTATAAAACGACGCCCAGTGCGCCGGAGTGAGGTTATTGTTAACAAGACTCCATGTTTGTTTAGTGTGCAAATAAGACCAGCCGAGAGAGGAGAGGGGGGGGAGCACTGTTAGATTATTACGGTATTCATTAGAGTTCACTAATTACTCCTTGCTTTAATGAATAAGCTTTAATGAACCACTTTCTGTTAATTAAAGGCAAAGGGGGGGGGGGGGAGGTCGGAATAAAAGGGCAGGGTAGGGGATGAGGGCGTGTGGTAGAAGGAACTTAAAACAGGGGGCGAGAACAACCCTCCTTGGGCTTGCAAAGAAGCTTCGCCCGAGAGGTAAAATTGATGCTCATTACTTGAAAAACCTTTATAACGTATTTGATAACCGAGAGCTAGGACCCTTGCCAATTACCGACTACGAATGTTCAAACGAACAAATAACCATTCCGTTCCAGTTAATTAACACGAACGGCAATTATTGTTCAAAAGCCCCACTCCCTGCCTAAACTCCAGAATTATACCTTGCAAAATAATAATAATAAGTCTGATTAAAGCTACTTTTGCCCTCCTTTCATGGCCAGAATTAATTATTGAGTTAGAACCATCTCCTTCTCCTTTCTATTTATGCTAATTTGGACCGTTATAAGATTAAACTAATTATTTTATTCAAAAAGGGATACTTTTTACCCGGTTTTCGCGAGACATTTTTCATAATGGTAAAAAAAAAGGAAAGATTTTGAGAAAAGAATAAACACTTATTAAGTTTCAAACATTTGAAAACAACCTTATTATATACTTAGGAAAGGAATAACGACTATCACTTGATGAATAAAGCCCAGTAAAAATAGAAGGAATGGATTATACTATTTTAAAGTAAAAATTAGAAACTGACTTAAAATATATGTTATTACAAAGGAAATAAAATAAACTTTATATTGCCTTTTGCATTAGATACTAATGCAAGCATGCATTAGGTTGCATGGTCATGCATTTGGAAGAAAAGTAAATTATTAAAAAATAATTTTTATATAATTGATTCTATATTACTGTGTATAAAAATGAATCTGTAAAATTATATATAATACATTTTACATATAAAAGGGGAGTTTTAAAATTTTTGAACTTTAGAGGAACGTAACTAATTGCTACAAATACTAAAAATGCATACAATAATATTTATATAGAGCGTCAAACTGATGAAATTGTTTTAAATCTCTATTATATAATATTGTAATTTAGTAATATAGTGCAATAGTGAATTATTTATCTCGTATTTTCTTTATTACGACTTCATAAGTTTTTTGGGTAACAATGTGAAACAATAATTAATTTTTCAATTCTGAAAGGAATTTCTTCCTCTATATTTAAATTCACTAACAGATATTACTTTTATAAATCAATTAACTTGAGTGCTAAGATTTGATCTAAAAAGTAGAACATATAATACCTACCACTTTTTTTTATTACCCTAATACTGAGGTTCCCAAAGTGGGTTCCGCGGAATCCAGGGGTTCCTTAACGGACTGTCTGGGGTTCCGTGAAAAATATTTAGTAAAAACATGTTTCTAAAATTTTTTTTTGTGGGTATAGAGAAAAGAAAATATAAAGAAATTATTCTATATTTCTTGTGAATAATGAAACCGAATAATGTTTATATCTACATATGCCCATAAGTAGAAGTGGTCAAAATTTTATTCATATTTAGGATGAATCACTAGTCAGTTTTTGGAAATCTTATTCCCGAATTTCCTGCTATTGTAAAAGTAGCACTTCACACATTGCTGCCATTTCCCACTACCTACTTATGTGAAACTAGATTTTCCCTTTAAACTTTCATAGAAACCAAATACCAAAGTAGACTTAATGCTGGGGCTAACTTGAGAATCAAACTCTCAACTATAAAGCCAAAAATAATTACAAAACAAACTCTGTGTTAAAATTGCTAGTAATTCTGTTTTATGTGTTATGCACTTGTGAAAAAATATGAAAATTAAAATCTTTTAGTTTTGAATTTTTATTCGAAAAATTCACATTGTAGTAATATTAATTTTTTACTTTACTATAAGTAAAGTATAGTGATCGTGAAAAAATTCGATCTCGAGATTTTGACGGAATTACATGTTTTGAGGTCCCAGAAGTCGTTTTATGACGTTTTTACGATGATGTCTGTGTGTGTGTGGGTGGGTGGGTGGGTGGGTGAGTGTGTTAGCATTGCTTGTTACCACGCTACGGTCCAGAATCTTTGATGGATCAAGTTGATATTTAACACAAAAATGTGTCTCATAAAGACGAAGATCCCTATTGTTTGGGAAGAATTATGCATGATGGGAAAGTCACTTTTTTTGCCAAAAACCGTTTTTTTTAAAACATTTATTTCTCCTAAACTGATAAACCTAGAGTTTTTAAATTTTGACATTATCTTTGAGATTACAAATGCAACAAACGAAAAATTTATTCAGAATTTTAAAACAACAGGAAATATTTTTTTTTCAATAAAATGTAAAAATTTTGACTTATAATTCAATCTCAAACCTTGTGAGAGCCATACAAGCCATACTGTTTGACGGACAAGAATGAAACTTTGCCTATAAATAGAACATTATATGGAGAATGAGTTGAGATATTCTTTTCTAAAATTACATTCCCTAAAGGGGCGTTACAGTACGATTTGTGTTTTCAGAAAATGTTTTTTTGACGCTAAACGGCTCGTTAAAAAATAATGAAAATTTGACCAAAAATGGAACAAAAAATTAGCAATTCATAAAAAAAAAATCATGAAGTTTCAATTACGGGAAAGAGCAATAACGAGATAAAAACTCTTTGTTTATCCTAGACTAAGAGATCACCTGCTATACTTGTCGAATTTTTTGTATTTTTTTACATTGTTTGCATTGACTTAGAAATTTTTCGAGCAAATCCACTGAGATAAAATTGATATTTATAAAGGAATAATTTAAATTGTTTATTGACTTATATGAGATGTAAGAGGAATAATATTGTGCAGGAAAATAATAACACTCACTCAGAAAAAAATCCGTATATATGTTATTTGACAAAGGCGAAGGAAAATGATCTTATTAAATACTAAGAAGCCATAAAATTCCCAGTATAATAATTCTGTTAAAAACCAAAAATGTAAAAGATAATTCAAAATATAAATCTTTCGTTTAGAGATTAATAACTGTAATTATCGTACATTTTTAATTAACAAATCAGCTTAAAACAACATTTTCTTTGCTGTTTAAGATGTTTTTCAGAGAAAAAAAGGGTATTTTACTGTTTCAAATTTGAAAATTTTACATTAATATTCAATGTAGAAGGATGTCAAGTAAACGATGTAAGAAATCTACTGGCTATTTGAACAATAGCCATGTTCTCTTGTAGGATAATATTTCGTTTCAAGAAATGTTCACATTGGTTTTTCAAAAATGTTATTACTGCTGTAGTTATACTAATGAAATTATTTGCAAATAATAAATTATTTGTGATGTACAAAAATAAGCTTATAAATACATATGTCCTTCAATCACTATCTGTACTACCTCACGAATGCAATGCTAATAATTATATCCCATTTAGATATTTATGTTATGCTTAAATGATACGTTATGTTTTATATACTCAAGAAATTTGACATTGAGTTACTTATAGTAAAGTAAGGTGTAGGCCACTCCAGATTTTTTAAATTGTTTTTAAACATACATACTATTTAAAAAGGCGTTTGAAAATATTTATATTATGATTGTATGAAATCATTATACACTCTGGGAATCTGGGATTCCCGGGAAAGTTACTGGAATCAAAAAGGGTTCCACGTCAAAAAAAGTTTGAAAATCTCTCCCCTAATATAACAAATATTACAATTTGGAATATTAAAATAAAACTCGACTATAATTTTCTTTTTACTATAAATATTTCTTCACTCATCAGAGGAATATTTGATACTTGATCAGTATCAAAGAAGAAGAAGAATGCAATATTGAAATGAAATTATTATTATCAGAGTAATAAGTAAAACGTCTTATAGTAAAAAAACTACGAGTATGTTGCAAAGAAATAATAAATTTTAAATTTAAATGTCTGTGATGTGATTTTATAGATAGTTTGAATTTGTGAATTATTGCAGTCTAACTAGCACTAGTAAAGGTAGCGCTGGCAGATAGGTGGGTGGGGGGGGGGGGGGGGGCTTGTCCCGTTTCATTTAAGTAATTAAGTTTACTTAATACATTAGCATCTACGAACTTAATGCATGCCAACAGTATGTTGTTTATAACGTGTGAAATTCCTCCAGAAATTTTAAATAGTAAAATAAAAGTAAGTTGCACTAAAAAGGGATTCTATGCCAAAATAGCCCAACACAATGTACAGATAACGTTTTATAAATAAAAAGGAAAAGAAGAAAAGATATAGATGAATAAAAAATACTTCGGGATTATCTATGATGTTAAGAAATTTTTCTCTGTGTCTTGACATACTCTTGACATCTCTGTCTAGTCATAAGGTTTTCATATTAAGCTCAGATAAGAAGCTATTGGGACTCGTGAGATTGGGAAAAGTTGGGAGTTAGCTCCAGTTCCCGAACAACGAGATTTGGATGGACGGGCAGTTTTTTTTATCTTCATTGGTAGCAAGTCGAGTAATGTGGAAATCAATAGATTCTCATACTGGTATGTGCTGATTGGCTTGATCTAAGAGTAGATTACATACTAAAATATGCGACACTGATTGCGCTGAAGAGGTTTTTGAAAACGTTATGATTAGAGTAATTTACCTTCACAGTTTTCACTTTAGCTAGCCGTTTCGGACGGAACAAGCGAACTTCAAGAGTCTTTAATGTAGGCCTCATCAGAAATCAATTGTTCTCGGAATCATTCGAGTGAGCAATGAAACATGGTATGCAATGGTAATAACTACAATGATAACGTAATCCAGCATGTACCACTAAGATAAATTAATTAGGTAATTACTATTATGTTTATTTTTAAATTATCTCTCTATTATATAAAATAGTTTACATAATAAGATTGGAAATGAGAGTAGCCTCATCTATACAGCCATCATCATCCATCTTTAAAAGTCTTTCTTTCCCGAGCCAGTGATAAAAGACAGACCAGAGAAAGAGGAAAACACAGAGTCAGTGACGAATTCAGATGGAGAAAGATATATAAACAGAGAGATGGATAGAGATACAGAAAGATAGATAGATAGATAGATAGATAGATAGAGAGAGAGAGAGAGAGAGAGAGAGAGAGAGAGAGAGAGAGAGAGAGAGAGAGAAAGAGAAGAGAGAGAGAAAGAAAGAGAGAGAGAAAGAAAGAGAGAGAGAAAGAAAGAGGCAAAGACACATATGAAAAGTAAGCGTGAGGGAGAATCCTCAGGGTTGATGACCAAAGATCGCAGAAAGCAAACAGTGACCTATAATTTAATTACAATCTAAGTTCAATGCAGCTGCTATTAAATTATACGTTTTAGTTCATTCCTAGAACTTTTTTTTTTTGACTGTTTAATTGATGACTCAATAGTAATTAACAGTGCAGCCTTTAGTATCATTTGCGATGAGCTGATTGATAATAATGGACCAGAGGCGGGAGAGGGAATATAATTAGGTGTAAAGCTACTGATTTGAGTAGACAAGAATGGTCTCCAGTTAATAATGATATCGTATCCCGGGGCTTCCCATTGTCAGGCGGATCAATAACGCCGTTAGTATCCTGCTCACAATATCTGTCTTAGAGACCAATTAGGTGGGCTGCTGCCGACAAGGCAAGGGAGCAGGCACCCTTCGCACTTCTGCCATCAGCCTGTCCCTTACATATCGTAAAACAAAGAATCATTTCCTTTCAACACTCCTCCACACCTTTAAACCCATTACGCCCTCCTTTACATATATACCCTACAACAATCCTCTATATCAAATATCTCCCACTTTACCTCTTTATTTCCTATTCTATCTTCCTGGCGTCATAACGGTGATAAAATCAAAAGAAATGCCACATTTTGTTTTCTGTAGTGCAGGGTCTTCAATATATTTAATAATATAACAGATACCATACAATAAGGATCTACTATATAAACATGCATGTTTATGCGTGTTTGTGTACTTCAGTCCGCCTTAATGTTTTTTTTAATCTGTAGCAATCTATTTCAGATTTATTAGGTTTGAATCTGATCTTAGTATTTTGGGAGTTAATTTAACATTATAACTTGTTCAATATATTTTGCAGAATATATTCTAGGCAAGGAAGTTGCCGTCCTTCCAACGTAAGCATGCATGCAGTTTTTAATGCATTAAAAGATTGCATGTGATTCACTGAACGAGTCGAAAACAATTTTATTAGAAATGCAAATTACAGAATTAGTAAAATCTACACCAAACACTTTTCCTGACAACCACCAAGTAACCTCCCTCTGTTTTCATCTATCACTACACTGTCAGCATAAAATACATGTAGCAGATAAAATACCACTAGAGCACGAAAAAAACCCTTAATTATCAGTAAAGGAAACTTAACAATTTAAAGAATCATAAAACAAGTGCACTATGTTTCAGTTAACGAGTTGATGCTAAATTTTAGAAATACAATGTCAAAATACATTTTACACAAAGCAGTTCCCTTCTTGCTGACAACCGCAAGTAACCAATCTCTGTTTTTATCTTATTTGTCCACTAAATATGCAATATATAACATGTGCTCGTACATTCGATTTATGTCAAACAAAATAAAATAAGGGCACAATCTCCAACTTCAATGTTCATAGTAAATGCCCTTAACTTATAAGGTCTAATAATCAAAGAGTAAATAAAATACATCAAATTAGGAGATTTACTATGCTAACATGGAGAGAAAGATTTCTTATTCTGCTTTTTAAATGAACTATTTGACAATATTTTAGAAAAACTAGTATACTAAAAATAGACTACTAAGTGAAGACACACAAACTATATAAAACGTGAAATACTAACAATTATTTTTTGTATTCTTTACTACATAGTAAATCACAATACAATTTTTTTTTTAATTTTGTTAATTAAAAGTTTATTTCAACTAGTTTTCATAATTAATTGAATTTAGACCACCTGTTTAAAACACAGGTAAATTTACAAACAAATTCATATCAATTCAGAACGAGAAATGTAACACTTAAATTATTGTATTAAAATTTAACATGAATAACGGTACAAGCTTACAAAATTACTTTCAATGGGCAAAAAATGTATACAATGAAAATGCAGCACTTCGAAGTTCAACAAAAGTGGAATGTAACGAACAGAGTACTTATGAAAGGTTATTTCAACAACTTGAAAAATGGAGACAGCAAGGAATATTGCCGTCTGGTGAGTCAATGACACCTTTGAATGATCCTCTCCCGACCATCATATCTATGGACAAGACCAGTTTGCGAATGGTAGTGGATGTATCGCGTGAACTAAGTAGCAACCTTAAGGTGGAAGTAGGGGAACGAGAAGTAATGATCACGTCGGAGAAGGAAAGTCAGCGTTGCGAAGCAGGTGCCTTGGGCTTGGCTAAGAGCGCCGTAGCCAGGAGGTACGAACTACCCCACCCAGTCATTGCGCCAATGGCCAATGCTTCCGTCATCAGAGGGTCCGGCGCTCTTATCATCACCGCTCCTTGGATGACAAGATACTAACAACGAAGCACAAACTTCGGCTTACCCAAACTTCTTATAGTGTCCAGTAAAGTAATGTCCAACAAGTTTATTGTTTTATTAGTGATAGAAACAGTTAATTATACAGCTATAATTAATTAGGAGGTGATGTCATTGATCAGTCAATCAACTCACCAATACTATATCCATATCTACAACATAATTTTCTGATTGTATACTATGGTTCCCAAATATGTCGTGCAGAGGTTTATTTAAAGTAAGGAGATTTAATAGTCCATGATTCTAGAGGCCTGGAAAATAGATCCACCACCCACCAAAGGATATTGGAAACATTATTTTCCCCACATATGTGGATGATCTGCATAAAAACTGAAGTCATGAAGAAGATTTGAGTCTCAAATTACTGAGTGCCACAAGCAAGCACTCATGCTCATCACGTAAGTATTAAAAGCTCTACAGTATAGGATAGAATTACAATAACAGGAACAATTTGAAATAGTATATATCTATAGTTTTGATAATTAAACTTGTTTTTATTTTAAACCGAAATTAAGAAAGTTAATTTAACAAAAATCCATCTCGATCTCTACATGCCATTTGTATTGGAAAAGAAATATTCAATCACATAAGCTCATAGAAAAAATCAGGAGTGATTTCAATAGCATTATTGAATTGTCAATGTGATGAATTGATATTTGATTGAACTATCTTGATTAATGAATAAGACTTGAATTTCTTAATAAATAACTGAAACAGCTAAGAGTTCAAATAATATTTGGAATCAGTCTAACTAAACTGCCTGAGACTTAAAAATTAGACTTAGTTATAGGTTTCGTACATACATTTCTAATCAAATATAATTTCAATTCTCAAATTCAAACAGCTTTGTCCGATAATTCATGTTAGGATTGCCATCTTTGTTTTCAGGTAAATGTGGCTCTCACCCAGTAAATGACTTGTTGCCGGAAATGAGTAATCCACTGGATGCCACTAATCAAGGAGACTTGATTAGCTTAATAGCTTGTAGTATATAAAAATCTTAGTGGGCCACAGAGAGCAAACACTTATTTAGATCAGTGTTACAAGTTCAGCGACGTAACAGTCCACAATTTTAGTAATTAAGGAGGCTCAGAAATTCTTAAAACGAAAAAGTCTGTGACATTGCTAGAAAAATGAAGTCCAACTTTCACTGCTAAAAATAATATTCGATATGATACTTACAATAAATATATATTATTATCACATACATATTAATAATCTGAAATTATTACACGTATACAGACTTTAAATAAGATTTTTTTTTATTTTAAGAGGTTTTTTCATTCTTTCTGTTTGTTTCAATACAATTATGAAGCTCCGAGGATGGTATTAATTTATGTATTGACTTTCTATTCTTCTTAACTCTGAAATTTGAATGAGCTAGGACCTTTTTCGAGTAATGAAAGCCTGTTAGTTAATGCATAAAATAGTAATTATATATTATATATTGTGCATATATAATATATTATAGATGATATACAATACAACTAATATATATATATATATATACACGAGTTCGAGATTAACAAAGAGCAACACACAAAGTAGGGAAACACACTTACAAACTCAAATTTTCGGGTAATCCGTCTTCAGGAGAAAAGAGAATGGGAGACCAAGCGCGTTGTAGACGCAACGGCAAGTAACCAGTAACCCAAATATATATATATATATATATATATATATAACAAGATTTCACAATAAACACTTCAAGCAACAATCAATGTTCAAACCACAGTAAGAATTGAAAAAAAAAAGACTAAGATCTTTCAAACGTAACAAGCGGTCTTCGTCAGAGTCAAAACCTAGTTTTTGTAACCGCTTGTCTCTATAACCGCTTTTTGAAATTGCAAGATCTTATTCTTTTTTTTCCCATTTTTTATCGTCGTTCAAACATTGCTATATATATATATATATATATATATATATATATATATATATATATATATATACATAAAAAATATAAATATAAATATTGATAAAAGTATCAACCGTAAAATAGAAAAAAAAATTAAAGTTTATCAGGCTCGGTCAGTTCTTCAGTTCAAAATTAAACGTTCCTTGCCAACGTTTCGGTTTTTGTATAAAACCTTTTTCATAGGCCTATGATTCCTATGATTTGAAGGCTGAGGTTTCATTTCCACTATCTCCTGAATTCCTGCCTGCCAATTCTTCTATGTGTTTATTTATGTGTGAATATTTAACCAAATTAGATACAGTTAAATACTGAATAATTTAATGGCACTGTTCAGTTAAAGTAGATTGATTTTTTACTTTTACTACTTTTAGTTTCCACTAAAGGTTTTTTTATGTGTGTCTCAATTTCTGTGAAACGATAGAAGTCACTTCATTAGAAAAATATCAATGAAATTGAACATATAAATAATGTTTGGTTATTAAAAGCATTTGAAGAATATCTTACTCTTAGTTCGCTTAACAATGTATTGTTAGAAAGCTTGCTCTTAAAATTTTTTGTAAAAAAAATATTTTCATTAGTTATAATTTTAGAAAAATAATATTTTCTAAAATCAATAATAATGTGTTAAAAACAATTAGTTGTACCCAATTATAAGTTCTTATTTATTAAAATTATTTATTCTTATTACTAGACTTATTTATTATAAGATATTATTATGAACTGTCATACATCGTTTAATTTCATTTTAATTCGTCAAACATTATGACTTCTATCGCTTGCACAAGCTTTCAGATTAAATTATAAGTCAAAATTTTGACATTTTATTGGAAAAAAATACTTCCCGTGGTTTTAAAAATCTGAATATATTTTTCTTTTATTGCATTTATAACTTCAAAGACAATTCGAAAATTTTAAAACTCTAGAATTAATAGTTCAGGAGAAACAAATGTAGTCTTATTACTATTATTTTAATTTTTGTTTATATATTTTTTTGTGAATATTATAATAATAGCAAAATAAATCTAGAGAGCGGTGGGAAGTAGGTTACACAGGGTCCGTCAATGAATTGGAAAGATTTTAAAAATTAATTAGTTATTGAAAAAATATATTTTAAGAAATTTATTATACATAAAATGGCAGAGTCATGGAGGATGCAGGCTTTACGAAATAGGTCGGGCAACTCCACCAGCGATTGACGAGGTATGACTGTTAGTAATAATATCTTAAATAATAACCTCTGTGGCACTAACTATATGCATGTACTTATTTATTATCGCTATCAGTAATTTAAAAATCATATTTAATAATTTATCTTAAACCTTCATTCGTTTCATCAATGTCATCTACTTTTCTGTTAACTGGAAGTTATAAACCTTATTGTGTTTATTTGGTTGGTCGTAATTTTTTTTTTTATTGGGATTCTTAAACTTCTTCTGTTTAGTTGCTCTGATCGTTTTTGTAGTTTAGTGATTGATTATTAATAAAGTTTGATTGTGAAATAAGTCCAGCTTTGAACACCAACTACCTCATGGGGTTATACATGGTCTTCGGCCTCCCTCCAAATTGAGTCAGCCTTCCACCCTTCTTGATCAAAAGTCGGTTTGTACCTCTCTCTCAAACCAAATCAACAGTCTCTCGCTTACGCAAATCCATTAAAATTGATCTTGTCTTCATATACTGTTCATTCCAATATGATTGTTGAATCACATGTTCAGAATTATCCTGTATCTTTTGATACCACCTTACGGGTTTAGTGTATCAGCCATCTTATCATAACCAGATTAATATTGATAAGAAGTACCTTCTTTTTGGTGTATATGATCTACTCAAAATCATATTTATTATTAAACTAACACAATACGTACTCTTTAAACTATTGCTTAACTTAAAAGAATAACAATAATTAATATTTGAGCATACCGGCTGTTGTCGAGACGAAGGGAAGGCTGCTATTTTTCCTGAAATCGCATTATCCGAGCTTTGTTGCGGTCACTCTACTGTTGGGCTGTCATTAATTCAATAACACACCTCCTCCAGTGTCCTACTTTCAAAGACTCCCCAAAGCAAGGGACCCCCATATTCAATTACCGCTTCTTGATCGGTATTCACGCATGTTGTTGTTGTTTTCCCCTTCCTCAACCAGGTTATCCTAATCCCTCTGAGGTACTCACAATCTAATTCAGTCATGTGTACTTTTTTAAGTCTCAATATCGCCATAATTCAATTTTTTTAAAGCAAAAAAAACAACCTCAATCTCAAATAAATAATGAAATTATGGAAGAGGAGCTCACATACACACTCTTTTGTTCTTTATAATTCAATTATAATTTTGTGCTTTTTAGAGAAAAAAAATTTTACTATAGTATCACTCACCACAAATTAACTCTAAACCCAAATGTTTATCATCAAAATACCCAAATAATATAACTGAGTTAAATGATAAAATTAATTGCATTTTATTTAATTAAAAGGGATTTTATTTAAAGTTAATTAAGTTAGATACAGCCATTTAACAAACCATTTAGTTATTCATTTTTTTATCACTGCATGCAATCTTCACTTAATTTCATAAAATGTATTCCAAATTAATAACTAAAATAACTACACTAAAAATTAATGTGGTAAAAACTACATCGGACAAACGGGAAGGGCACTAAAAGACAGATTCAAAGAACACATTAAAGACTACACCAAGAACACAATGAAATCAAACTATGCACACCACTTAAACAAATTTGGACATAACCCAGACAGTATGAAAAACACAATGGACTTACTACAGACGGGACAAAAAAGACAACGAATGAACATACAGGAACAAATAGAAATATACAAACATAAAATGACAGACAATATAATCAATGAACAAACAAACCACCAAACCGACATTTTAACAAAACCACTAATAACATTTAAAAGACGACACAAGGAACTGAAAATAGATAATGAAATAAGAAATAAAAGGAAAAAACATAGCAATTAAAGAAATATGAAAAAAAAAATTAACTACACAGACAACACTGATTTCACAATGTATATGATATATATAGGTAGGTTGTAGGAAAATAACATACACAGTCAGTTTGGTGCTCTTGAAGATGGGATCCAGACGGACCCGAAACCGGTCGAGCTTTTCTGAGACTTTACAAGGTATGACGGATTATATTATTACTAATTCTAATATTACTAACCTCAGTGGAACTAACCCATTAACTATATTTAACTAAAATAAAATTTATATGAAAATTTGCTAATGCATTTATAGAAATTGAAATAATAATAATAATATATTATTAAATATATAATATTATGATTATTATCGTAATCGTATTTTCGTGTTCCACTTGGATCTATTAAAATTGCTTTATACATTCGTCCAAAAGACTCAGTTGCTTATAACAAAGTCATTGGATAATAGCTGTATGATGTGGTTGCACGTTGTTTATATAATAATTTTTTTGTAAAGTTTTTTCCATCTATAATAATTCTTCTTCTTTGTGTAAAAAATAAAACTGAGTCACTGCTCAATTTGTAAATATTTTCAATAATTAAGTATGTATTTTTTTAGAAATGGGTAGTTTACCACTCAGGTAAACCAATTCTTTTTTCCCCTTCTTGTACTCTCTTATTATTTAAGTAGCATTTAAGTATAGGAATGGTAGTATGACAATGTGTGTGTGGGTGAGGTATTTTTTACACTGTGAGTACTACTACTTGACAGCACAAAATGTTAATTCTGTCTGCTTGGTAGAAAATTTTTTTGGTGGAATGAATTACTTCATGGGATCCCAACAAAGAAACCATTTTTATTTTTGCTTAAGAACTAATTATATATGATTCTCTTCAAATGTTTAATCTCTTTTTGAGATTTTTACAATATAAGAATAGTATACTAAAGTAATAATTTAATGAATTATAATTTTAATGAAGCTTAAATATTGTCAGGTCAATACTACACAAGTAAATAGCGACACCTCCTAATTTCACAAGTTATATTTAGTTATGTTTCTATTCTGGAATAGTTTTCTCTATTTTAGTTGACGCGATTAAGAAGCTATTGCTGAATGTGTATTAAATCCATCTGTGTACATTGACGTGGACAAATTTTATGAACCGGGATTCCTTCAGTTAAAGCGAACCATCGTGAAAATCAAATACTTCCGGTACAATTAATTATGTGGCACCAACAATGCAAGATTTACAATATTTCATTTTTTTAAAGATTTTAAGGAAAAAATCTTTCTTCCTTCTGAGGAAGAAAGAGTCTCAGTGTGGAAAATCATTTTATTGAAATTCGTATAAAATAATTATTAGTTTGCACTAGTATACCCTTATTAGATACCTGTGTTTTGAAGAAGTGATTCTGTAAATGCAGTCTGGTGGAAGGTGGGTGACGTCATCAGTGCTAGTCCATTAGTGCTTGCGGTCGCACAGAACTAAGCCTCCCTAATGAGGGCACTGGTCGGCGGCTCCACTACTTAAAATCTCTTTGGAACCCAACTTCTGTGGTCGGCTCTGCTCAAACAACCACGTCCTCCTCTCCTCCCGTCCTCTCGTCCAATTAGCAACCTTAATGGTTGTTTATATAAAATATATAAACTTAGTTGAAAAAAAAAAGTTAACAACTAAAAAAAAAAAAATTCAAAGGGAAGGTCATTAAAAAGCCATCTTCAATCGCTGATTGAATTGGTTTGTGTCTAGAATGGTGATTTCCAAACCTTTTCACAGAATTGCTGTCTTTGATAAATTACAACTGTGTCTTTTACAGATTTGCAGCTCTCAATACTAGAGATAACATAACATTAGCTAGTGAGGAATCTTTCTTTTTAAAAACCAAAACCTCTTACCATATTTACTAGGAAAAACAACTATGTTTAACACTAAGATTTTCCCTGTGGAGAAGTTTTACTATGTAAAGTTCAACATATACTGCAATATTTCTTACAAAGAAATCACACTGAACAAGGACTAGAAGAAGGATCTTTTGATAGGTAAACTTTTGGACTAGTGACAAAATATTTCTACTTTGTATGTTATTTTGATTTTGTTAATTTATTGGGCTGGTTATGCCATGAATAAAAAAATGAGTTCAATCAGCATATATTTTTTGTTTGCATAAACAAACTTTAGCATTATCTCTTCCAGAAATGTATACTGAAGATATTTCCTGGCCAACTTTCAGCTTGCTAAAATAATCAGAAGTTAGCATGGAACCTTACATACTTTCTAGATGGTATAAGTGTATTCTTTAAGTACTTGATGAACTCGTGTTTGCAGAAGTTAGTAGATTGTTCTAGAAATCATCACTCTACCCCATCATCAATAATTCATCATCCATGAAGGTCGTTACTTCAGAAATGACTTTATGTTTGTGAAGAGGTTAAAGTCAGATGGAGCTGATACATATCTGCTGGATTTTTTTTCCTGTTTGAACAGCATGCCAGTTGTGCCTTGAGTGCTGTCTTAAAGAGACTAATACTTTGTCAGTATATGAAGTCCTTCGATTTGATTAAATCCCATAATTCTCACAGTAGTGAAGCACAGTAAATTCTGATATTAGTTGTAACATTGAGCAGAAAATATATCATAGCAACTCCCTGCTCATTCCAAACTGTTTCAATGACCTTGCCTGCTGAGAGATGACACATCCTGTTTTTGAAAGAGCTTACTCAGGATGTTTCTATTCCTTGACTGTTGTTTCGTCTGTTTGTCATAGTAATGGAATAATAAAATTAGTCTGTCACAAAAGCCCTCCAGGTTTTTGTGGTATACAGTCAAATGTTTTGGGCCCTAGTGAGACGATGCTGCTTTTAAACAGGACTATAAATAGTACTATAACATTCCCTCCACGAAAAACATAAATATATTTCTCGTTACCAAAAATGACAGGCTTCAGCGTATACTAACAAATGCACTTAACGTAGTTTAACGTTTTTATGAAAATGAAATAAAAAAAAATCTGGAATGACCTACATTGAGCATATTATAAAACAATTGTAAGCAATATAAACTGATTGACTCATAGAGTAGCACTAAAAGTTGAAAGCCTTGTATGTGGAGGCGTTGAAAAACAAACAAACATTGACTTGTAGTAAACAATTATAAACTCATTGACAATCAATTGAGTTTTTGTTTTCTTTTAAAAAATCAATAATTCATTATAAACAACACATTTTGTATAGTAAAAACTGTGAACATATCATAGTTATAAGTGTACCAACACAACAAAAAAAAAACTTTGAAATTAGACTGCATAGAGTGCGCGAAATTCAAAAAGTGTCCTAACTTTTGGATCATACCTCATATATTCAGACATAAACCTAATGTAAAAAAAAATATACTCGGAGGACACTAAACCTTGTTGTTCCTTCAATATAACTTATAGTATGATCACTATACTTTACTCATCGTGAAGTAATTACAGTGTAGAATACGATGATTATCAGAAATGTTAAGGTGATGAAATATGTTTAAAAATATTCATTTTAGTTTTAGGACAATGTGGATGCTAAATTAATGCAATTGATTAACTAAACTAAATTTCAACAACACAAAATTTCTAAGTTCATGTAAAAAAATCTAACAAGTATAGAAGATTGTCTATTACTACCATTTCATTATCAGTTTTTATAGCGCAGGAAGTGTAATCATTGGATTACTTCTTTCTATTTGTCACTGGCAATGTTCAACTTACATTGTTGTGACTATGGCAATAAAATAAAAAATATATTCTCGTACATAGCTAAGTAGCCTTTTGCAGTAATCACAGTTTTTTGAAATTTCCATTGATATAATATTTATTTGATGTTTCGTTTCACCGCAATTTTTTTATATACATAGATAAAACATTTTCAGATACTCACAGTTTCATGAGTGATATACCTCTGGACTGGCTCTGCTGTCTGCTGGCTTTATGTCCATTCAATATTTTCATAACTTCCGATTGGTGTGTCATATTCGGGAATTCAGGACTAGAAAATGGGATACAGTTTATTCGTCTGCTCTAACAGTAAATTTTGATATAAATTATAATCATCTAAAACTTACCTTTCTAGTTTTAAGAAACTCTTCTTTTGTAATAATTAATTTGTGATTGCAGTAAAAAATTTTTCAGGGAAATAAGTACAAAAATGTTGAATCAACATAAGGAAAGATTGTTTCTTACAACGCAACCCTGTGGCCTTTCCTGGATGACATTTTAATTGAAGGAATCGTCAACCTGAAACAGATTATGATTAGTTTAATTTAATTGGAATGAACTCAGTGAATGCTTGCAATATCCATTCCAATTTAAACCAAATTATGTATTTCTTTTCTTTATTTACCATTTGATTTCATTAACTCCCCGATGACGTATAATCTGATAACCCTTAGAGTCTTAATTCCCTAATTTTTGTGGTGATTTGCTTGATTATTTGCATCACATGTTTTGTGATACTTTATATACATACGCAGATAAATTATTAAATCACATTATAAAAATCACAACAAATAAACATATATATATTGATAAAAGTATCGACCGTGGAATAGAAACAAAACTAAAGTTTATCGGGACTCGGTTAGTTCTTCAGGTTCAAATTAAACTCTCATTGCCAACGTTTCGGTCTTTAGGTAGAAAGAAGTAACTGGATTGGTAAAAGATAAAAGATAAAAAGATAAAAGTTGGTAAAAGAAAGTAAAAGAAGTTTACTTTCCCGATAAACTTTAGTTATATATATATATATATAACAATATTTCACATAAACACGTGAAAAACAATCAATGATCAAACCACAATATGAAATGAGGGAAAAAAGATTAAAATCTTTCAACTACAACAAGCCGTTTTCGTCAGAGTCTAAAACCCAGTGAGGTTTTATTTGTATTATTAACTCTGTATAATTTCTCACAATATTAAAGCATAGAAAACAACTTTAATGTTCTATATGTCAAAACTGATGTTAATTTAAACCTACATATAGTAATGCCAGAAATTTTAAATATCGTATTAAATATAGACTTAATATATATTTCCATGTGGAATAATTAAAGCGTTTAGGATATATAAAGAGTAATATTGCACTTAAAAAAATAACTTTTAAGATTCATCTGGAGAAACTATCAAATTTTTACATAAAGATCATTACATTTTTTGTGTATTTGGCAAATTGATACAACAAAAATAGTAGTAACAATATAGACTTCATTCTCGTCTATAATTTTAATATATAGGAAAATATATGAAAAAGAATATTTCTTAGCTAGAGAATAAAACGTAAAAATTCTACAATGTTAAAATAAATGAAAATTATAGTTCAATTGCAACATAAAGGAAGTAAAAAAAAAATATATTATGGTAAACTGGTGCATTTTAGGACATAAATCGTTCTTAATTTGAACCGAACAAGTCTATCAACGGTCGAGGTTTGCTACAAAGATCCAATATAAATTAACAAGATCGGTTGGTCTTCCTATAATACGGGAGTTATATACCCAGTACCAGTCTGCAGCTGCTTTAGCCAATCTTGATGGCTCCATCCTTTCGATGTTATCAGCCAATTTCCACTTTAATTCAGCCTCTAGTTGGACCACGTCTTTACAGCTCTTCTTGTCCTTATATGGTTGATTTTTATCCCACAATTTATTCTTAGAAAAAGCGTACTTCGTTCCGTAGATCTTTCTAAAATTAACTTTTGAGCTCTTATTTCATTAAATGCCCAAGTATGGGAGGACGCCTGATAGTAAAACCTCAAACTTCAAACTAATTGTTATATTATTCTTAAGAATATCTTTATATCACCAAAATTTAAATCAGGTTACATTTAACCCATTTTCTTAACTTGTCTACTATTGAAATATATCAACGGTTGTAGCTAGGCAGTATTCTGCACCCTGATCAAGAGGTCTGCTAAAGTGATGCTATTCTCTCTCAATCAATCATTGCCGTCATCCTATCCGAATGATAGTAAATCCAGCCTCATTTCTAACTTCATTCAACCCCACAATAACTAACATAACAAATACACAAAAGGTTGACGAGTAATTTGTATATATATATTGGTATAAATAGGCAGCAGATCCTCTTTTAAACAAGTATCATTAAAATTAACTGCAGTCTCGGCATTCACGATCTTAAGACTGAGAGATTCGATCCTACGAACTAACCTCCTCCTAACAGGGTTCAACTGGAAAAGAAGTTGGCCAAGTGACATGTTAAATTAAAATCGATGACTCATGCTTCGTCATTGCTATAAATATTTTAAAAGGATAGTACAGGTTAATATAAAGAGAAGGTCAAAGGTCAATAATGAACAAGAAACAGTTTCTTGTTCATTATTGACCTTTGACCTTCTCTTTATATTAACCTGTACTATCCTTTTAAAATATTTATAGCAATGACGAAGCATGAGTCATCGATTTTAATTTAACATGTCACTTGGCCAACTTCTTTTCCAGTTGAACCCTGTTAGGAGGAGGTTAGTTCGTAGGATCGAATCTCTCAGTCTTAAGATCGTGAATGCCGAGACTGCAGTTAATTTTAATGATATATATATTATATATATATATATATATAGGAACTTCTTTATTTTCCGTCTACCTCAAAAACAACTGTATTTCTTATTAGACTAAAGTGTATAAAACAAAAGCAGGGTTTAATTTTTAAAATCTTAATTTTAAATTAATGAAAGAGATAATATGAACTTAATTGTTCTTACTGAAACTCTTAAATATTAGATTTAATATATCGTTTCATATGAAATATATTATATTATATATATTAAAAATGAATAATTTTTACATACATTATATCATATACCCAATTTTTATATACATTTTAGTATATTAGTTTTACTCTTTTTACATGTATTAAAACAAGTATCTGAGCTAAGATGGAACATTACATTTGCATTTATATTTTGGGTGTGTATTCCCTTGATGATGTGAGTGTGACCTATTAATGTATATAAAAGCACAATATAATAATTCGATATTATTCACTCATTAAATATTCTAGTTAAAAATAAGAAACTATTTAAATATTTCAACATAATGGAGTCGATGTCACAGATGAAAATCAGGTCGGACTCTTTGAAAATACTAGGTATTTTAATATGTTAAAAAAAAAAGTCATTTATCATCTGACTGCGTAAAAGTGTCGGGCCCAAGCCTAACCAATGGCAGGTACTGTCAAATATGATCACTCTTTAACGACGTTACTAGTAAAACATACGAGTAGACACTAGTACTTTTTTATATTAGATTACATTAAAGTAGTTTTATGATTTATTAATTATGTGACTGTAACAATTGCTTTTAATATATAATAGGAATAAATTCAGCGTGAAAAAGGAAGAGGATAAATATTATAACCATTATTGTTAAGTTTTATAGACTAAAATGAACCACTGGATAGTAAGGAAGTAAGTCTTTTTTTTGCTTTTTTTTTGTTTTTTGAAAAAAGTACATCAATCGCTTTGTCTGAAATCAAAGCCGTGTTAGCGGGCTTTTTCTTCTTGGGGAATTTCGACAAGTTGCCAGTAAAATTCGCTTAGTTAGGATGGAAGGTTGTCTTTGAATAATTATTGGGCCGTCGCGAGTGAGAGAGAGAGAGTGCGTGTTGTAATGATCCGTTTATAATGAGGGAGGGTTATCGGTAAAAGTGAAGCAGCGATCAGAGCGAGTGAGAGGGATAGATGGAGGGAAAGCGACCGCAGCTCAGGGAAATTAGTTCAATAAGAAAGAGTCCACGATCGGTTTGGGAGACAGAGTCTCGGCGGCCTCATTAGCGCCTGCAGTCCCTCTCCTTCTTTTGCATATCCTAACAGCCTTCATCAGCTACTGCCTTCCTCCTTCTTTGTCCCACTTCTCTCTAATACTTCCAATTTACCTCAGACCCAGCCTCCAGACAACTTATACCACTTTGTCCTCTTTACATTAACTTGCATTTCACCAAGATATCCACAAAAAGAAAAACAATACTCAACTTATTACCCTAATCATTTAATCCTTTTTTAACCTTTCTTCTATTAACTCCAATTTTTTTTACTGAACCTTTATTTTAATTGAAACAACTAATTTCTTTTTTTTTTTATTTCAAATTAACCTATTTTAATAAACTTCTATTTTTCTTCAACTCTTTTTGAAAAGTTTTGTTTACAACACTGTTTCAGCAGCGGAACTTACAGATCCCATAGATATTGACAAACAATTCAGTTATGGTCAGTTACAATACTGAGTTCTACATTATTAGTAGAACCATAATGTAACACCAACTAATAATAACAAATTCTAATTTCCTCACTTTTTACTTTAGTACAAGACTAATAAAGAAATCATAGAAATAACAATTACAACATTTCAGAGCAGGCATGCCTAGCCTTGTGTCCCTGAACATTTTACCTGTCAACACCGATTTCGTATGCAATTCACTGTGCTAAAATTTTTTTTAGTAATTGTTTATCGTGTTGAATAGCTGAGATAAATACAAAGAAAACAATTGATAAATCAATTTTATGTTATTCCCAAGAGAATTTTATTCATTGTCCAGAGAAGAAAAAAACAAAAAAAAACAAAAGAAAAAAAAAACAAAACTCATATGTCAGTAATACATGTATTGAGGTTTTTATTCAATATTATTTATCTTTCTTTGTTTGCAGTTGATGTGTCAGTCAGCTGACCCTTCCCTCTCGTTTACACCCTTATGAAGATAGATCATAATCAAAATCATTGACTGTGAGTGTGCTCATCTATTCAGTGTACCTCTTAGTTTAATTCTAAAGTTTGTTTTCTGATTTCGACCAAATGTATATGTTTTGAAAGATTTTATCCCTACAAGTGTAAAAATCCTTGTTTGTCTGTCTGTCTGTGTGTCCGTTTGAGTCATAGAGATGACAAAATAAAATCCAATTTGAATAGGAAGGTTATATTTGAATTCAAATTTCCTAGACAAGTTTTAGCCCAAAAAAAAATATTGACCGCTATGTATATGGAATTTAAAAAATATTGGTATTAGCTATACTCAACTCTACTATAATTATATATAGTTGTTATAATATTTAATTGTATATATTATTAACTAATTAATTATATAATAACATATATAATTATTTTATAATTATACATAAAAAGTTATATAATATATGTAGTTCTATATGATTATATATATATATATATATATATATATATATATATATTTATATTAGTGTACTTCGGTAGCAGTCCTTCCTTTATACATGATTGGTTATACACGACTGAATATTGTCGATCGATGATCTTCTTCTCCAACTTTTCAAGTTTGCGGAAAATTAATTTTTCGTTGTGAGAACAACGGTTCAAGGAATGAATTCTTCTTGTCGACGCGTTTCGACTGTCTACTGCAGTCATTTTCAAGACACAAAACAGGTGGGTTACCGGTCTCCTTATATAGCCGAGAGTCAGGGGGGTGAGCGCTGATTGGCTGTGCTATTGTGGTTCTTCCTTCTCATTGGTTATTGGTTTGGCCTATTGCTGGGGCTTGTTCTCCGAGTAGCTTGAGTACTCTACTTGTAGTAGCTTGAGTACAAGCCCCAGCAATAGGCCAAACCAATAACCAATGAGAAGGAAGAACCACAATAGCACAGCCAATCAGCGCTCACCCCCCTGACTCTCGGCTATATAAGGAGACCGGTAACCCACCTGTTTTGTGTCTTGAAAATCACTGCAGTAGACAGTCGAAACGCGTCGACAAGAAGAATTCATTCCTTGAACCGTTGTTCTCACAACGAAAAATTAATTTTCCGCAAACTTGAAAAGTTGGAGAAGAAGATCATCGATCGACAATATTCAGTCGTGTATAACCAATCATATATTTATATATAAACAAGATATATTATCATTATTAATTATAATTATATATTATCAAATTCATTATCTATCAATTTAATTTCAATTAATTTTAATGTGGCTGTCCTTGATTATAAAATTATTACGTAGGATATATATAAAATTACTTTATAGGACAATTATAAAACACTGCTGTAAAATTCTGAGGTAAAATGGATCAACAAACAAAAGTCTTCACACAAATTTAGATATATTTCTTATATATAGGATTTGCTCTAAATTGTCAATATGATTCCTTTAAATGGAATCGCATTTCAAATTTTAAATGTTATTTGTTTCAATGTGTTCTTTTATACCTAATGGATAAACAAAAAAAAATGAGAATGAGTAAAAACCACACAATTACGGATTGCACAACTAATGACCGTTGTAAAAATATTACTAAAATTTTATCTAATTAATACATATTGATTAGATATAATTATCTGATATATCTTATCATTACAGGTACATATTTATATCAGTAATGACATTAAATGGAATCACTGTTCTTGAGGAATACAGCAGAATACAAAAGAAGAAAATTATTGCAATATTTTCTGTGAATTTAAACTAAATTTGTTAAATTTTTCTCATACGACATTCATATTAAGGCAGTACATTATTAAAATTAAAATATTCTATAATCTAATTTAAAATAATAATAAATTTATTATTACATTATTTATTTATTTCATTTTTTATTATTTAATTATTTTTTTATTTAATATTATTATTTTTATTCTCAATATTATTTTAAGTTTCATGTTATTTTTTATTAAAGTTTAGTCCGTAAGTTTTATTTATGTATCATTTCCTTTGTTTATCCCTCTGTTTGTCTTTTATTATTTTTTCATATTTCCTATCCTATACTTAATTATAAATTGATGTTAAATTGATTGTTGTCTACCTTATTCTCTGTGACCGGACGCGTGTGCGGTAACATTTTTGGTCTCCAATCGTCTCTGTACCAGTGCGCTTGGTTTCCCTCTCTTATCACTTCTGAAGATGAATAGTATACAGAGTTACTATTCATCTAAGAATTGATTAGGGAGTGTTACTAATTAAAAAAAGGTTCTATCCAAAGATCGTTGATCGTTGAATCAAATGATGTTGACAAAGAATTACTAATTAAAAAATAATATATTCTTACTCGTATAGAGTTCTTATTGAATGAAAAGTCAAGATAAAGTTCGTAATGAACAAAATATACACATTCGCACAGGATTATTGTTGAATTGATTTCTGTTTAGTTTAATGTTAAACTAATAAGTAACATTAATAATCAAGAACGTAATAATTGACATTCTTGAAATGTTTTTTAATAGCATATTTCATGATATTGTTAACATGCAGTAATTCATATGCAAATAATATTTAATGTGAAAATTCAGTTTTTTAAAATCACTGCAAGCTCCAGAAAATTAGTACTGGCTTCGGCAAAAAGTACAATAACAAATCTTTCTACGTTTTAATACCAACTCCTTCACGTCCCCTAAATATGGTTTTTTTTTATACCAAAACCAGTTTTAAGTTAAATACTTTGATTTGTAAATTATCTATGTACACCAATCTAATTTCACATAGGTAAAGATAATCAGATATAGGTTCCTTGAACCCAAAACATGTAAATCAGTAATACCTGAAAATATATTTTGTTTATTGGCTCTAAAATTGGTAGAGTCAACAAGAACACGATCACGTGTATCCTAAGGAACAAAAATAATGGATATTAATGTTTAATTATTTATATCAAAAAACAGCAGCAAAGTCTGCTAACCAGACCCAGTGACCATTCGACCATGGGTCTGTCGATTTGTGGTAATGACAGTTGCGGCATCTGTTAATCTGACCTGCTACATGCATGACAGATTAACCAGTGAACAGGTCATTTTTTCCGAGTTTACTACCGTGTCCCGCGAGGCCCTCACAAGCCCGGAACCCATGGTGGCCCCGGTTCGTCCTAGCCTGCTCGTATATGAATAAAATGTGTTTGGAGAAGTTAAAGGGCTTCTATTGCCAGCGCAAGTAATCTGCCATTTACTAGTCATGTTAATTGTCATAGACTTGCTTTCTACAACTGCTCAGGTGAGCAAGTTGCTAAACAGATCTACGCTTAAGAAAACCACAGAAATAATCCTTATATAGGATCTCGGGATATATAGCTTCTATGAGCGAAATCTACTCGTGCTCACAATGTCTATCGGGGGTTTTTTTTTAGAGGGCTAAGGGATTGACAATCTCAGCCCTCAGACGCTGATTCTTAATATAGCATCTCCCATTAATTCTACATTATGAGTCCTAAATTTTGCTTAACTGAAGTATATTTAGAGTTGAGTTTGTGTCTACTGTTAGTTAGTATTTTTTTTATATTTTATAAATAAAGTTATAAGAACCAAGAAGATAAATAAAATATATTTTAAATTAGAACCAAAATGTATGAAAAACATTTTTAATAAATATCTAAGATCGATTCAACGTGATTCAATCGATCTTAGAAATTAAATTACACGTCCTTTCAAGTAAAAGGATAATTAACACACAAATAAAACAGGTAACTGACAACATCAACAATGTCATGTTACCATGGGAACGAAAAGAACAGCTGAAGTGTAGCCAACCTTTACAAATATTAAAAGAAATATGTTTAATCTTTATAAATAAAATAATGATTTTGTCTGTACATTGCTTAGAACTGACTCATTTCAAGTTTTCTTTACGTTTCATACATTGGAGAAACCGAATCCACCCTTAGAAAAATTTCTGTCGGTTTGTCGGTTTGTCGGTTTGTCGGTTTGTCGGTTTGTCGGTTTGTCGGTTTGTCGGTTTGTCCGCAAAACTTTGTCACAGGTAAACTCAGCTACCATAAGACATATAAAGCTGAAACTTTTACAGTAAATTTGTGTAGGTCTAACTTAAAATATAGGCTATGAATTGATTGGAAATTCAACGTAGAAGTGAAGTTATGGACGTTTAACGCAAACATGTTTGTCAGAAGTAAACTCAGCCACCATAAGACATAGCGAGCTGAAACATTGACACTGGATTTGTGTGTGCCTAACTTAAAATATGGGCTCTAAATATATTATTAATTCAGTACAGAAGCGAAGTTATGGGGCTTTTAGCTGTATTTTCCTAACTTCACAGACAAGTTTGTTTTGAAAATACACTGGTGTGGCAAGTAGGTATTGTTAGTTGATTTTAATTTCAATTGAGCATATGAATATATTGCGTATTTGACATCATTGAAATGGTGTTTCACAGAGTTAAGGATGTACCATCTATTGAGAATAAATGTTTTGTAAACGAGCAATTCTCAACTCTTAATATGAACAGGGAGGAAAAATCAACAAACAAGTTCTTACGCTATATGAAGCCGAGGAAAGAACTTACAAGTCAGTAAAGAGATTGGATTAGTGATGAAGAAGCAGTTCATTATCTAATTGAATTTCTTGACTCTGAATTTATTTCTCCTGGACTGCCTGCTCATGAGTAAAAACTTAAAGTAGTAGCACCGATCACGCTGCAATTTAGTAGCAGTAACAAATTTCATTGTTACATTGTTACAAATTTCATGTTACGAAACATGAGTGCCCCAAAAACTGTGCAACGGGACACAACTCTGAGTTCGTGCTCTACACAGATATGCCATAGAGGCGGACATAATGACTGGATGTGGTATTGGGGAGTCTGTGTGTATACTTCACATACCATTGATTCCGAGCCACTGTCTGTTTACGTTGAAATGATTGCAAAGTCCGGTCAGAGTCTATTTCGCAATGACGTTAACTAAGTCGCAAAGGGAGACTTCATCTAACGCAGGATTACAAGGTAGCAAAACCAAGTTTTTCTCACATGGTCAAATGTAGTTTACATGCTCAACGGTCAGAGGTTTCAACTCTTTCTTCTACCATGAACCTGAAGGACAGACAGCTAATGTAGTGTATTAGCTGGAGGCATTTGTTTAACACTGTAGTAATAATGGTGTTTTCTACTATTCTATAATTTCTAATGACATTTTGAAATACCAAAAATGACGGAACTTCTGATTCCTCCGTGGTATAGCCGAAAGGCAATAGGCACACGGCAATAAACCAAAACAGGAACTTCTGATTCCGTCAAAGACGGGTACGTTTGCTATGTATTATATATAACTGTCAACTTTTTTTTAATTTAATATTTGCTTAATAAATACACTGGTAATAATGTAAGGTATGGGACCAGAGTAGCCCAGTGGCTTGCGTGATCGCCGATGACAGTAGTGCAAATGTATTATAAATAAATGTAACAAACAAATATTTTTTTGAATTTAAAATGTGGATAATATAAAAAATGGTAATAAAGTAAAGGGATCTAGCCAGGGTAGCCAGTAGCTTGCTTGCTCGCCGATGACAGTAGTGCAAATGTATTATAAATAAACACAACAAAAATATTTTTTTTTAATTTAATATTTGCGTAATATAAACAATGGTAATAAAGTAAGGTATGGAACCAGAGTAGCCCAGTGGCTTGCGTGCTAGCTTTTGACTGGGAGCACGTTAATTAGAACTAACTCATTTCAAGTTTCTTTACGTTTCATACTTCAGAGTAGCCACATGTATCCTTAGAATAATTTCTGTCTGTCGGTTTGTCCACAAAATATTGCTACCATAAGACATATAAAGCTGAAAAATTGATTGTAGATTTGTGTATGTCTAACTTAACATCTAATCTTTGTATACAGAGGCTTTTTTTTAGCACTGTACTAATAATGGTATTTTCTACTATTCTATAACTTCTAATTGTAGTATTAGTATAATACTATAATTGATATTTTGGAATACCAAGTATAATAGAATTTTTGATTATTTTTAATATTATTTTTTAAATTTTTTAAAAAAATATTTTTTAATATTTTTTAAAATTTAAATTTTATTTAAAATACTCTAAAAATGAAGAGTTATCACCGTGAAATTGGTTAATTTTCAAAGCAGCGTTTTCTTCTTTTTTGTTTTGTCTTTTAAAAATGGATGGCCTATAAACTCTTACTATTGTTAATACTTGAATGGTATCACTATGGTAATAACTTATAATTGGTTAGCCGGTTCTGTTCATATCGATGAGTTTAAGAAATAGGATGACTTAGACCTTTAATGATAACGGATGACCTTTAATAATGATTATACCAATTCAATTAAAAATTGAGCAGCTCAATGAGGAAAAAAAAGGTTATTTATTTAATAAGTCGGAGTTGTATAGTTGAAGTAACAATAATTACAATGTAAATAAATACGGGGAGCAAATAGAGGGTAAGTTGCAGGAGGGATTGTGTGGCTTGGGGCTATAGAAATACCTTTATTGTGGGTATAAAGGCGGCCGGCCAAGCGGAAATTCAAGTATCATTACAGTCTAACTGCACCCAGATTGGCCGGCAAAGCCCTAAATTGGCCTTTTTCGGCTCTTTTCTGACTCACTGTAGCCAATCTTGTTACACTATGCCTAGCCTATTACTAAGAGGCTCGTATGCATTCAACTCAAATCATTTATATTATTATATTTTTCAATAGGTTCTTAAAAAAAACATAATGATCTATTCAAATATGGACATATAATAACTAATAACATATAATAACAAATATGGACATATAATATATAATAACTTCGTCTTATTGTAAAAAAAAATCTATTATGAATAACCACGATCACATAAATGCACACTAGTTGCTACATATCTTTTCCAGAAGGAAACTTTATTAAACTCTTACGGAAATAATGTTATTATTGCTAAAGTAACATCAATAATAACATGAAATTTTTACTCCTGAAATAATGCAGACCTCATAGCTCAAAGGATCTAGAAATCAACCAAAGTCTATGAACCTTCATATTTTATCAACCAAATTTTGAGGTCTTAGAGGACACTATAGAAAAAATAATCCGAATTAAAATTGTAGAAAATAAAGTTTTTAGTACACCAATCATTGTTAAATAATCTTTACAGTCATCTGTTTTTAAAATATTTTAAGCAGAAAATTTGGATAATAATTTCCTGTATGTTTTTCCAGTCACAACTTTTATAATATTATATAGACATAATTTTTGGAAATCTTCTACTCTGATCTAGTCTATACGTAATTAACATATTTAATAGTTAATATAACTGATAATAATTCAAATTATTACAAATAATGGTAAAATCACCACTCAACAATAAGGCACAATAATAAAGTCAAAAATACTTTTTCAAAATATTGGGGGAATTTTAAAAATTACGTCTGAACACAAAAGAGCTTACGTCAAAACTAATAACGCGTTCCAAACACTTAGTGTTTTTCTTCAGGTTTACATCTGCACTGTTAAGGGAGTTATTAGAACAGTGTACATGTAAACCAGAGGAAGAGCACTAACGGTTCGAAACGCATTGTTAGTTTTGACTTAGTAATTTATTTAGTTTTGTGTGCAGACGTAATTTTTGAAATCATTATGAGTATATACCACACTAAACAGATGGGGCAAGTAATGAGTTTCAGAATATATATTGTTGTTGTGTTCTTTATCTAGCATTCTTAGTGGAGTTTAATAACAAACAGATAACACATGCTGCACTATACTTCCTACGTTCTAAAAATATGCAAATATATCAAAAACACAAAGTCAGTTTCATCAAAAATTGCATGCTATAATTATATACCTCTGACTTCGTTCATCATGGTTTGAGTATGTAAATTTTAAAAATATTTAAATGTTTTTAGGAATCTTTCCTGAAGATCTCATTTGTCCCATCTTCTGGGAAAGTGATGGATTCAGTATTATAGCTCGTCCACAAAAGAAAGTAGAATATATGTGGGTATACCCACTGGAGCTCTGAAGTTCCCAATGAAAACAGTTGATACATGTGGGTATACCCACTGGAGCTCTGAAGTTCCCAATGAAAACAGTTGATACATTTGGCTAATTACCTCTAGCATAAGTAAACTTTATCAAGATATGAAACTTGGAGAAACATATTTCAATTACTCTAATTTAGCCAGAATAATTCTACCAAATATGATTAAAATGTATTTAATATTTCTGAAGCTGTTCTTCGGGACGCTTGCTGCGTTAATATTAAGAGTAAAAATACTTAAAATCTCAATGTAGGAACAGCAATAACAGTCATTTAAACTTCATCAAAATGGGATGTATACCAGTTCATAAAGTCTCTCTTTTACATGAAAACATCGTCGTAAAACATATATTTTTGAAAAGCCTAAAGCCTATTCCAAGTGTTTTAGAATTACATCTTTAGCTATTTCAATATTATAGTGAACAGTATCATAATAACTATGATATATGTAATGTTTTCTTTCTCACACAAGTTTATTTTATTTTAATCACTTCCTCAAAATTTATGTAATTTCAAAAAACCTAACTATTACGCTCAGTGTGATAAGACCCATCGGAATGAGAAAAGTTTTTTCATTTTTTTTTCATGATAAAATATTACCATAACACATATTAAATATGATATATATTATTTGATAGAAATATTATTTCAGCTAATTTGAGTTATTACTCTATCATTATTATTTTCAGTAATTTCACATTATAAATACTCCATGATGCAATAAATACTTGCAACGATAATTATTATTCAAAATAAAAGGCGATTCGTCTCATGTGTCTCATTTCTAATCACCAAACGGGACTTCATTAAAAAAACGAAAATCAAAAAAACTGATTTTGAAAAAATGTTTAGAGATACTATTTGAGATAATTAATCATACATATGCAAATTTTAAAAAAAATTTCAGAAAAAAATTTGTCAGAAGAATTAATGGGTTAATGAAAATATATGTATTGTTGCTAAACAACCTTCTCAGATTAAACTTAACAGTTGTCCTTTCAAGTTTATTTTCTTCCCAATATTCCAAATTCATAAAATATTAACCTCATATAATATTTAAAAGACAATTTACAGTTTCTAGTGTGACTAAACGAGCTAGTTGTGAGTTGTGCGACTAAACCCTAGTGTGAGAAACGGGTTGAGACTAGTATGCTGCTCGACGTAACGAAAGATAAAGTACATCTCCATGTTACCATTTAATACATTCTAAACACCATACCAATGAAATTTTGTAAGTAGTTTATTTAAGTTAGTAGAAAAAAAAACTTTCTGGAGTCTTACAACTAAATGCCTGTCAAATGCAGTTCAACTTTGTCAAAAATTGCCACTGAAAAGGAATCATTAAAACAATTATGATACATGATTGTGTGACAGGAGTCACACAACACCAAAATTGATTTCAGAGGAGAACGAAACATCTCGATCAGCAAAATTCCAAAATATATTTTTTCTCCATCCCCATACTTTCATGTTACACAAAAACTTATCAAGTATACATTAAGACGAGAAATATCATCTTTTAAATGTATTGATTCAGAAATACAACTTATACTGTAATTGCATATAATACAATAGTTGTATCATGCGTATAAGTAATTCGAGGTCAGGCAAACCTCCAATGCCTTACAGTTTTAGGACAACCATAATAATACCTCTGAGTTCGGTCGTTTCATTCCAAAGAGGGCAAAGCCCGTTACCCTGGGATCAGGGCTTGCTTCTAGTACTTAAAACGGACCACATGAGGAAGTCATTGTGAGGAGTGTTGTTAGTACCTCAAGAGAAACGATTCATAGAGAGAGATTACAAACCTCTCGTTGGCTAAACGCCACCTGGTCTGTGCTAGTTATGAGACCTGAACATAAATGGGCTCCAAGGGGTGATATCAAATCGCCCCACTCTGAGCTCCCGTCAAGAGCCCGAGCCTCTACCAGGCAAGTACCAGTCCAGTCCAATCAGCTGAGTTCAAGGCCTGTTCCCACCCGTGGTGTGGGTCAGTTGATATATCAACATATCAGATATTTTTATAACTATTTTAACATTATTTAACCAGATAACCAGATTGTCACCATATAGTAAAGAATAATGAATATCCCTGTTCAATAAACATATAAAATCGGAACGACGAGCTGTAATTGAAATCTGCATATTATTTTCTTTATAATTTTAAACACATGATTAATTGTGTACATAAAATTAATTAATCAAAGTATTACATGATTTTTAAAAAATTAAATTTCAATGAATATCATTGAGTGAATTTGATCAAAAAATGCCAAATCTCAGTAAGTAGAATAGGTTGCTATTATTCAAAGTTCAGTCGTTACAGTCTTGTAGTTTTGCACACTTTAAACAAATTTCATCAAATCGCCCATTTGTCCCAAAAACTAATATGGATGTTAGAAAGTACCTATGTTGCTGCAACCAATTCACGGTATCACAAAATCTGTGAATCCGTATGCATCGAAATATATATATTTTGTCATTATCACCATACATTACAGTCATAAACTAAAGAAATGGGCATGTACACATATATAAGGAACTGAAAATCAACTTTGAATTGAATGGTTGAAAAAAATATAACCTTTACACTAATTTTCATACTTATGTTACAGACTTGAAAAATATGTACAATGTATAGTTGTAATTTTTCTACAGTTATTAAATCGATATTGTACAATAAAACAATATATCAATTATTGTTCCTATACAATGCACTTAAATGCCAGAAAAGCATTATTCTTCCCCATCATATTCTGTTAATATCTTCAAGAATATTGTAATTTCTACATATAAAATGAAAACAAATTTGTTTATTTATTTTTTTGCATGTAATTGAAGAAGAAATATGCTAAACTCATCCTCTTAAAATGTGCTATTTTTTTGTATAATTCCATTATAAGCGTTCAACGATGTGACTTATATTGTATTTTAAGTCTCAGAATCAATCGTAAGTTAAAAAACTGACCTTTATAAGTCAGAAATAAAGCTGAAGTTTTTTCAGGTTATGCTAGTGTCAGTTTCATGAACATTGTTTTTTAAACCATTAATATTATCATGGTACCAGAAAATGACCGAAGTATATAACCAACATCAAATACTATTATTACAAATTATTTGATTTTTTGCGTAAAGTTGTTCTTTGACTTACATTAGCAAACATTTAATAATTTAATAATTAATAATTATACAATTAACTGTATTGTCAATTTTTTAGCATTAAACATTAAGATATTTACATTTTTTTTTCTGAAAATAAAAGTTTATTATTTTCTTACTTTTCGAAACTATCTAAAAGCAATACAAGTTGACTAATAATTGATGATGAGTAATTAAGATTTTCAAGTTGAAACAAGTAGTAACAGAGCACTCAAGTTTAGTGATGATGAAATAATATACATTATTGCATGATTGAAATTAATTAAACTGAAAACTAATAACCTAGCTCCAACAAAATGCCAAGCCACTTGCAGTTCCTTAGGTAATCAGGAACATTCCATCAACACCAGAGACTCCACTATACTAATTACTCCACTGTTCACGGCTAGGTCTGCAACTCGTCACTTTTCTAAATATAACTAAATTTTATTATTATTTATTATAAAATTACTTTATTTTTTAGTATATTTATAGTTATAATTTTTCACTTAGGTAATCAGGAACATTCCATCAACACCAGAGACTCCGCTATACTAATTACTCCACTGTTCACGGCTAGCTCTGCGACTCGTTGTTTTTTTAATATAACTAAATTTTATTATTATTTATTATAAAATTACTTTATTTTTTAGTATATTTATAGGTATAATTTTTCAAGTATATGGGCGAGTTACATTAAGGGGATGATTTGACATTAGAAGCTCTAAATTTTTCCTCAGTCAGAAGTTTGTCAGTGTAGGGATGTTTAGCGAGTATCTGACATCGTAAAAACATTGGAATATTCACCAACTGCTTAACTTCTTCTCGGGACAACAAGATTGAATTTTTTCATCTACCATGTGAAAATATAGAACGCCAGAGTAAGAATCTAGCAGTCCAGAGGTGAGTTTGCAAGGCATGGGTTACCCTAACCCCTAGGGTAAGGGGTTACCCTAGGGGTAATACTTACATACTCTCATACGAGAGTATGAGCTCTCGTGAAATGTACTTTTTTTTTATTTCACTTAAAAATTATGAACAAATTAAGCAAAAAGTTAGTCTGGGTGACATTATAGTTTAAAAAAACTGAGATTTCTGTATATTTAACAAGTAGAGTACAACTCTTCAGAGTTTTCATTGGTGATGATATTTTCATCATTTCATGACAAAAACAAGATTTCATTGGTGATGACAACTGGCTAAATTTAAAACTGCGAATTTGTGCAGTTTTTTATAGGTATGTAAAATTTAGGAATTCAACTAAAAGTATAGAAATTGAAATAGTATAGGAATAAGCTGTAACTAAAAACAAAATCATTTAATTTCAAATAACAAGTTAAGTTTTGCAAAAACAAATGAAAAACCTTCAACTGATGATTGAATCTAGAAGATCATCAACATGATACTGGTCACACTCTTTGATGTATCATGATGATATTGAAGATAAAAATATTACTAGTTCCTTCAGCCAGAAGAACTAGTTGGCACATAGAAAAGGAACACCTTATTGCATGTTAAGAAGGAGTGCACATATTCTATTGTATCAAGGTACAAACCACAATAAGGAATCAGAAAAAAGACTATGATCTTTCAACAGTTACAACAGGTCTTCGTCAGAGTCTAATCTTAACTGAGATTTGTTGAGATTTTTATTTACATTGCTAAATTGACTTAGAAATTTTTTTGGTGAATCCACTGAAATAAAACAAGATTTTACAATGAACACGTGAAGTAAAGAAATCAATGTTCAAACCACAATAGGAAATCGGAAAACAACTAAAATCTTTCAACCGTAACAATCGGTCTTCAAGAGATTTGTTGGAATTTTAAAAAAATATATATATATATCAAAAAATAAAATAGTCTGTTAGGACAATATATCAAACGTATACAACTTCAAAACTCAAGAATCTTAAGAATTTTTTCAGTTATTTGAACACTTTTAGTACTGTTTCCTTTAATATACGTAAATGAATAAACGCTACCATAGAGTAAAAAAATATATTAAATAACCAAAATAAAATATAAGACAATTTTTACAGCTGTTGTCATTTTTTCCAATCAAACTAATATGAATAGTTAAAAATAAAATAACCTATTTCAATGCTATATCTAGAGTTGATTTTGTTGACACGAGTTAACAAAATGTAGGTAAGTTAATTATAAACACTACTTACTCCATGTATAGCTTTCAATAGAAGAACAATGTGCAAAATACAGGGTCAAACGTTTGGATTCATAAATCATTTGTAGACATATGTAGTTCAAGTCCAAATATTAATAGACATGAATTTCGATGAACATTTCAACATAATGAGTGTAGATAATTAATCATTTTCTTTCATTGATTAAAATACAAGTTAGTAATTTTATCGATTAGCCAATGCCGTTCTGATTACAGACGAAGACAAGGTCTCTTAAATGTAATCAATAACTTAGTTTCAATTCTAGGTCCAAGTTAATTTTCTTCATCACGACAGCAAACATTTTAAATTGATTATCTTGTGTCTACTAATTAAAACTTTTCATGTTTTCCCTTGTTTGTCTGAGTCACGTAAAATTAATGGTTTACCACGTACTATAGACTAACAAATAATCATCTTGTTTTATTACAACAATGTGCCCCATTTATTCGGATTGATGTCATTGGAGTATCAAATATGTTTAATTATAAATATACGTATTTATAATGAAAGTAACTCACAATTGGTCTGGTATTACTCTTTTTTCCTTCTAGTCACTAAGATCAAGAATCTTAACTAAAAGCAGTAAAATAACTTGAAAAAGTTCTTAAGCTCCGTAAGTTTGAATGTTAGTCTGTCATATTGTCTTGTCACCCGGATCAGACATATTGTTCTTCATACTAACAATTCTTTTTTAAAAGTTGAACAGTTTCTTTTGCTATCGACGCATTCCTATTGGTGACACGTGTCAAAGAATATTGTTTTCCTAGGCCTCTGACTGTTTTTAATACTATCATTACACTCCCATCTGTTACATCTCAGAGGTTAAACTTCTCTAGTACCCATGTCACTGATTTCATATTGACGAACCTTTAATTGTGGACCAAGATTTTAGGGGCTCTCAATTGAAGGAGGTAAGGTTAACATACAAGAACATGGTATAATATTCTCAACAAACTTAATTGAGCACCGCTAAAGAAGTTATTTAAATTATTTTTTGTTTCAAACTATCATACTTTATTAGAAATTTTACTATTTATTTGAACTAATTCACAATGCCCTAGTTTATTATATACATTTTTATGAAATATTTTATTGTTAGTGATAAAGTTGAACATAACATGACTTTGAGTTCCTTTTTGGGGATATGAAAATGTTAATAAAGATGTAAATAAATCATCGATCGAGAGTAAAACACCATTAATGCCTGCAAACATTTGGTTGTGGGTGTCATCGAGTATCTGGATATTTTATTAATGGAGCTTATCAAAACCGATGCAATACTGTTGCTCCAAGTCACTAATTATTCTTTTTTTCCAGATTCAAATAAAATGCCGGTAGACCCATAATGGGTGAGAAAAAGCAAGTAAATATTTTGCATTTCTTTGAAAACACGAAAGATAAAATAAGTTAACGGAAATAGTAATAATGCACTTAATGTTGAGCTGATCAGTGAGTCAGACTTATCAGAGCTTCCACAGACCTCGTTAGGTAGAATTAGAAAGAACATTCAAATAAGAGACGAAAAGAAAAAATCTGGAGTGACCAACACTCAACTTTACTATAAGTAAATTTAATATCAATTTTCTTGGGTATATAATATATAATGTCTTATTTATGCATAATGTAAACACCTAAATGGAAGATCTTTATTAGTCTTTCATTCCTGAGGTAGTACAGATAGTGACTGATCGACTTATCAATATATAAGCTTATTTTTGTATAATACACCACTGATGAAAATAATCTCATTAGTATAACTACAGCAGTAATAACATTTATAAAAAGCCAAAGTACAAAATTTCTTGATACGAAATAATCTCCTACAAGAGAACTGGCTTTTGTTCAAATAGCCAGTGTATTTTTTACAAACGTTTACTTGACCTCCTTCTATATTAAATATACAAGCTAAATTTTTAAATTTAAAACAGGAAAATACTCTTATTTTCTCTGAAAAACATCATAAAAATCCAAGAAAAAATGTCATTTTAAGATAATTTATAATTAAGGATGTACGATAATTACATTTATTAATCTTCAAACGAAAGATTTCAATTCTGAATTGTGTTTTACATTTTTGGCCTTTTATAGAATTATTATACTGAAAATTTTACGGCTTCTTAGTATTTAATAAAATCATTTTCCTTCCCCTTTGTCAGAATCATATATACAAATTTTCTCTGAGCGAGTGTTATCTTTTTCCTGCTTGCTGTACTCTGTTATAAGGTTGCTATTAATGTATATTGAGAAAAATTATATAAGTAATTAGCCAGTTTACATACTAAAATCAAAGTCAAAGCCAGCTATTCAGTATAATTTAAAACTTTTAAAGTTGGGATCTTCTAAGTTTTGAAAATAATAAATATGAACTATTTGACTAGAATAGTTAAAAAATTGGATATTTGTCAACAAATATAAATCCTCTTTCAAGAAGGAAAGAGTCCATTCGTCACATTTCAATATCATGGAAACATACTATAATTCGCAAGGATAAAGTAATTATAACTGTTATTAAGTTCTGCTCAAGGGTGCAATATATAGTTATAATATATATTTATATAATAATTATATAAATATATAATATATATTTATTAAAGCATTTTATGAGACAAACCATCACACCATTGAAGACAAAGGAAATGTATTTATTTTATTGCCGGTGCTTTTTTACTTATAATAATATTATTCCTTTTATATCTCATATAAATCAATAAATTATTTAAATTTTTCCAATATAAATATCAATTTTATTTCAGTGGATTCGCTCAAGAAATTTCTAAGTTTATGTAAACAATGTAAAAAGTATTAAAAATTTGACAAGTTTAGCAGGTGACCCATTAGTCCAGGATAAACAAACAGTTTTTATAGCTTTATTGCTATTTTACCCTGATTAAAATTTAATGATTTTTTTTTATAAATTGCTGATTTTTTGTTCCATTTTTGGTCAAATTTTTATGACTTTTTAATGAGCCGTTTAGCGTCAAAAAAAATTTTCTGAAAACAGAAATCCTAATATAACGCCCCTTTCAAGAATGTAATTTTCAAAACAATTATCTCAACTCAATCTCCACATAATGTTCTATCTTCAGGCATAGCTTCATTTTGATCCGTCAAACGGTATAGCTTGTATCGCTCTCACAAGGTTTGAGGTTGAATTATAAGTAAAAATTTTTACATTTTATTGAAAAAGAAATATTTTCCGTTGTTTTAAACTTCTGAATATATTTTTCGTTTATTCCATTTTTAACATCAAAGATAATGTCAAAATTTCAAAACTCTTGAGTTAGCTGTCTAGGAGAAAAAAATGTTTTCTAAAAACCGGTTTTTGGCAAAAAAGTGACACTCCCGTCATGCATATTTCTTCCCAAACAATAGGGATCATCTACATTATAGGAACCATTTTTGTGTAAAATATCAACTTGATCCATCAAAGATTCTGGACCGTGGCGTGGTAACAAGCAATGCTAACACACTCACCCCCCCCCCCCCCCCCCACCACACACACACACACACACACACACACACACACACATCATCGTAAAAACATCATAAAACGACTTCTGGGACCTCAAAACATATAATTCCGTCAAAGTTTCGAGATCGATTTTTTCACGATCACTATACTTTACTTATAGTAAAGTAAAAACGCAAAATATTAAGAAAATATGATTCAACTAACTGAAATTTAGATTTGTTGAAAGCTACCTGAAAATATTTGCTGTACAATCTTTTACGACCTTTTATTTACAAATCCATATAAGTGGTTAGCCAAAAAAAAAATTATAATTTTAGTGGACCATGAAGTTTTAACAATTGGCGACAGTTGCTCTAGACTAGGGTTGGAAAAAAACAAGGCATACCGTCAAAAACTTGGTGTGGAGCGCCTCGCAACTTTCATTCATCTTATTATCAACAATTTTTTAAAACTATATAATCATTAAGGTAAACGTTAAACCGTTGTTCAGCCCTTTTATGGATAAAATAAAAATGCAAGTTATATATTTGTGATAATTATATAAGACTGTCGCTCAGTATGAGTAAAATGAATTCAATATGAATGATCTCATTATCTATCCCGCAAGGGATGTTTATTGAAAGCAGATATTTAAGAACTTCAGCTCCCAAAGTGGATCCAAGATTTTGACACAGAATCAATAATTTCAAATCTTTATATTTCATATAGAGAATAAATTAAATGAAACAAAAAAGATGGAAAACTATGTTTGTAGAATGTGATAACAAATAAAATTTTTTACCTCGTTTGGTTGAATTCATAAAAGATATTACAATTCAATCGACTTTAATAACAGAATGAAAGCCGTTGACTTAATTGAATCATTCTGCTTATTTTTTTTTCTATATATTGAAGTGGAGTTGCTGATATTACGATGTTGATTCCGTCAGTCTAGAAATAATTGTTTCATATCCTTTTACAAAACTTGAAGTGCCTGTTCATATTCATTCAATATAGCAAATCTAATGTAAAAACGATTTATTAGCTGTAATAAATCACAAAATCTTTCATTTCCCTCCGCCGTTCACTTATAAAAACTTACCTTTTATTCCACTAACAATCTTGTTTCATACACCTCTCTTCAATAATTAACAGCATTTTTTTTTATTTCTTTCCAATATAAAACTGTTATTCATTAAACTTAATTTAATTAATAATGTTTTACTTTGTAATACTATGCAACGATATCTATACATATATAAACCAGGTGTCTGACTGTGTGTTCGTCAACACAACACAAATGCCCAAAAATGACAGCACATTCAAGAAAAAAGGGTCCCATTTTGTACATTTTCTCGAGCTATATTTGCTATATTAATCCCATAACATTATTTCTTATTTGGTTTAGAATAAAATTTATTGAAAAGTACTATTCAATAAAAAATTGTACTTTATTTAAATAAAAGTACAATTTAGGTACTTTTTTAATCATTTTAAAAACTCTTTAGCTTTACGTGTGAGAGTTGTCAGAAGATCTAAAAATTTGATGTAAAACTATCCCTAACAAGATCGCTCTAAAAATATCGAGAAATGAAACAAGCCTTATTCTTATCCTAGAGAAGAACAGTTTCGCTCATTTGTTATTTGGAACTTATTTTATGTATACGCGAGCTACTTACAGGGTTATTAGTAATTGTGAAAAATTATTATTTTCTAAACTGATGCTTCTTATATTCATAAATTTATTGATAATGTTTCAACTATAGTTTTTAATTGATCGCTTAATTCTACCAAATTCTGTCTCAGTTACTACATCCACTATCATTTGTTTTGTTTTTTTTTTTTGAAAAAATTAAGTTTCATCTATATATATGATATTTGTATAACAATAACTCAATGAAATAAGTGGGATAGCGAGTTGGCAAGAACTCCGGCAAGTTTTTAGTATTCTAAACATAATATTTAAGTTTGAATTTTGACAAAAAGTTTCGTGTTCCTTATCTTTTATCTAACAATTTCGAGTACTTTCGGCGGAAGGAAACCTGACATTGTGGGTAGAATATGGCCCGCGGGCCATAGTTTGGTGACTTCTGCTCCTCGTATTTTAAATGAAAAAAACTTGCTATATTAATTATTAGCACTATTCATATATATATAACCAATTAGAAAGAAGGTAGCACACGGACACAGGAATAACACACTTCTATATTTCAACCAACGTCGTCATCAGGAGGCAAAGAGTCCCGCACGAAGGTAAAGCGGTGACTACCGAGGGACTTCCAAGTGGAGAAGCTGATATCACATGACAACCGTTTATTTCCAGAGGGAGTCTGAGCCTTCCATGTAGACAAAGCTAATTTCACAGAAGAGATGCTCTAAGCATATGACTTTTATTAGAACCGAAAACGTGCAACTCCAAGAACTCAAGAAAAGCAATAGTCATTTGGTCATGAAACAACCATATATGTAAATATAAATCATTAAAGTGAACCGCAGTCTCAGCATTCACGACTTTCAGACTGCAAGATTCGATTCTACGAATTAACTTCCTATTAACAGGATTTAACTGAAAAAGGAGTTGGCCAAGTGCTTTGTATATTTTTATTGTACTTCCAAATCAATTTACCTTTCCTTGTTATTTATAATTTACTTATGCAATGTCACTTGACCAGTTCCTTTTCTAGTTAAATCCCGTTAACAGGAAGTTAGTTCAAAGAATCGAATCTCTCAGTCTGAAGATCTTTATATATATATATATATGTATATTTTATATATATATATATATATATATATATATTATATATATATATGTGTATATTTTATATATATATATATATATATATATATATATATATACGATGTAATGTTTTGAGGGTTGAGTTCTAATGATTTTAAAGTAGTCCTTTGCCGACGTTTCGACATATATTTATGTCATTTTCAGGGCTACAACATGTAAGTTTAAAATCATTAGTCCTCAACCCTCAAAAAATTACATCATATAAATATTGGGTCAAGGAAAGAAATCATGATATATATATATATATATATATATATATATATATATATGGTATATATGATATATATATATATGTATATAAATGGTATATATTATATATATATATATGGATTACTGAAACTCACTAATTACTCGGATACTTAAGTACTGATGGTTAGTCCTGCAATAGTTAGTTGGTTCAACGAAAAGCAACTCATGAGTCCATCTATTCTTGCTAATTTGTTAATATTATTTACTAGTTTCAGTTATTACTTATAAAAATTTTAGCAACTGATCTGAACACTAACATGCATATTTATAAATTCAATGATTTTCTTAGAAGTAAACTATATTTTCTTTAGTTTTATATCGAAATTAATAGTAGTATGTTTTTATATAGTAGTAAACTATATTTCTGGTGTGAATTTATTTGTTATTATTAATAAATAAATTATGGAAAAATATCTACTTTGAGGTTTTTATGGATTTACATGACGTAAAATTTTATTTGAATGACAGATAGTTTGAATAGGCAATAGGCATGAGGAACGGAACGCTAGTCGTTAATCCTTTGAAGGGACGATATAAGCAGTTAGTGGGCTTTGTAGTCCAGCCAATATTGAGGACCTTATATTTTCTTCGGTTGGATGATAGGATGAAGAAGCGACCTAGGCCAGCCAAGCCTCAGCTCTTGAGAACCACTTGGTTGGACCATAGGGAGAGGCTTGAGAGCCAAGCCCAGTCTGATCGTCTCAATCCCTGCATTAATCATCTGATGGAAAAGATAAAAACATTCAAGAAAAGCTTAACTTTGGCAGACACTTCAATTGACATATAATTCCCAAGTTCTTAAAATAAAGCAAACACATTATCAACATTCAAAAAAACAGAAAATATCAGCTGGTTTAGGACACGGTTTACAATGCAACTAATAAATATAAAAAGTAAGGGGAAATGAAGGGCAGAATTAGGTCTATTGGATTTAGGGAGGATGATTGAAGTGGTGGAGCCGTCGGCACAAGGGCTCACGTAGGCCACTAATGGGGGTAAGGGCTGCCTCCACTCTGACCACTCCCTAATGGACTGCCCTTCATGTCCTAACATCCCTAACTAGTCCTCTTAGATCACCCCTTTTCTCAATTAGTTTCTTCACAAGTTTTCAAATCTCTTATTTTACCTTTTCGTTATCAATTTCTATTCAGTTAAACGCCATAATGCTGATAAAATTATATTTAAGGTTTGACAAACTTCTGAGTTTTAACATTTGTTACACTAATACCTTATAGACATTAGTATAAGATAGTGAATAACGTATTTGTTCATGACAGGATATCTGATTTTATCTTGCTTTCCATAACTGTTTTTTCCATAATGAGTTATGAAATCGCTATCTTATTGTCTACAACTTAGTTAAAACTATCCAAATTTCTACTTGGCTCAGTATACCAATTTTTTCCCTTTATTTATTTTAGTTTTATTTTTTCTACTTTTATATTATGCCTCCTTTTAATTGTTATAAATAATTTTTACCCAAAGAGTTTCTATTTGTATTTATACAAATTATTTTGAAAAGTTGCTAATGTTAAATTTGTTTTGTAACAAAACAACTTTTCAAATCAGCACTTTGAATCAGGAGCATAAGAGGAACAGGTACTTTAATAATTGCTATAGTAAAAAAAAATTGAAACAAACAGAAACCGAATTCATATAAAACTGCAAAGCAATGACTAGAAAATTACAGTGGAATTAAATTGCAGCAGGAAAGACAACGCTCCACTAACTACGACTATTGGTGTATCATCGTGTGAATGATAGGACCTCTCACACTTTGATATGTGCTTGCTTTCTTAGTTCTTTTATAATATAATAAATGATAATTTTTTAATTTTGTATGCCATCCCCAAAAGAAGGTCATATAACATATAAAACAAAACCTGTGATATGAAAGCTTAATTACAACTAAAAAGAATTAGATAACCATTGCCAATTTATATTATTCTAATATACATTTATGTATGTATAAAATTTAAAAAGACATTTTTAAAAAGAAAATTTTTAGAAATAAAAAACATATGGTCAGTAATTTTTAGTTTGAGATGTGAGACTGAGGTTAAACAGACCGAGATATTGATGCTCGGGTTAGTGGTTACATGGAATTGCTCCATTTACATTTCAAGTGAACAATTGCATGCAAAGGAGCTTACTAGACGCTCATCAATATCATGATATTTATTCCAGTAGGAATTTTACTTTACTTACAAGTAAAATATAGTGATCATGAAAAAATTCGATCTCAGGATTTACATGTTTTGATCTTCCCAAAGTACTTTTATGATATTCTTTTGATGATATCTGCGTATACTCGTACGTGGATGGGTGGGTGTACATCCAACAGGTTGATATCACTCTACAGTCTACAAACTTTGATTTTTCAAATTCATATTTTACACAAATATGTACCATATGGTGTAAAACACTACTACTGTTTTGGGTCAATTTTGCATCATGAGTAGTCACTTTTCCAGTCAAAATGTGTTCTAGACAACATTTATTTTCCTCTAAGCCATCAACTCTACAGTCTTGGAATTTAGAAATTATATAAAAGTTACAAAAGCAATAACTGAAAAAATGCTAAGATTTTTCAAAAAGTGAGATACGAGTATATATTTTTTTTCAATGAAATATAAAAATGTTAACTGATGGTTGAATCTGAAATCTTATGAGCTGGATACAAGTTATATCGTTTGACGGACCAGAATGAAATTATACCTAAAAATAGCACCTTATATGAGGATGAGTTGAGGAATTTTTGTCGCTCTATCTCCAGGATCAATAGACTAATAAGCATCTTTCACTCAGACATATAAGTTAAAAATGATTAATTGTTTATTTTACAAAATTTAAAGACCTCTATGGTAGATGAAATATCAAACTAATAATATCAAATTAATGGAATGAAATATTAATACTTTTACTCATATCTTGGTTAGATAAAATGATCAATCTAGATTACTTTACGTATGACTTCGAAGTTAACGCATTTGATCACCTGGATTGAATACTTTCTGATTTCAATAAAAGGGCTCTTTTCTGATATACTGAAGGGTAAAAATTAACAATGAAAATAGTTTATTTAATTTTATTTTCATCTTCGCGCCTAGAAACAAGAGTTTCCCTGGGAATGAGTGAATAGTTTGGAAATGTTTGGAACTATAGACTTCCAAATCCTGCCACACACCTCAGTTTTATACAGGGTGTAACTGAAAAATTAAGAAGAAATCAGTTAAAATGTGGCAAGATCAGCCGTGTCTAATTTAGTTTGAAAATTTTATTCTAACCGAACTCATATTTGCTACGTTTGAATACTAGAACTTTAACAATATATATATATATAAAGATTTCACATAAACACGTGAAACAACAATCAATGATCAAACCACAATAAGAAATGGGAAAACAAGACTAAGATCTTTCAACCGTAACAAGCGGTCTTCGTCAGAGTCAAAAACCCAACTGAAAAAACAGTTTTTGACTCTGACGAAGACCGCTTGTTACGGTTGAAAGATCTTAGTCTTGTTTTCCCATTTCTTATTGTGGTTTGATCATTGATATATATATATATATATATATATATATATATATATATATATAATATATACAACTAAAAAATGATTGATCGGGATGCGGTCAGTTTCTTCTGTAACTGAACGGGAAGAAACTGACCGCATCCCGATCAATCATTTTTTAGTTGTATATCTGTCACACTGTCGAAATCTTTCAACACTAAAGTCTTTAGAAAGCCGTCGAACCCTGGACTTTGCCTGAACGGAAGAAGTGAATGCCCGGAAAAATATAGGAAGTCTACTATCAATGCTTATATAAAAAGGGCATTCACCCACTGCAGTGATTGGACCCTAGTACACCAAGAGATCGAAAATTCAACGCAGGTACTAATTAACAATGGATACTCCAACGCTGAAGTAATGAAGGCAATAAAGTCTTTCCTGGATAAATGGTATACCAGTAATGTAGAGCCTCCAGCCCCTGGTGAGTCACTTACCCTCTACTACCGTGCATATATGCACAATGAATACAAACAAGATGAAAGAGCCCTCCACAAGTTAATAAAGGATAACGTAAAGCCAACCAATGAAATAGATAGATTACAGTTAAGAATATATTATAAGAATAAGAAGACCAGTGACCTTGTGCTTTCAAATAAACCGAAAGTCGACACCCCGGAGCATCAACGCAGTCACCTTGTATACCAGTACGCTTGTTCAACAGGGGAGTGTGCAACCCTGAATTCGAGGTATATTGGGATGACGGCTACGAAGCTCTCAAGGCGTCTGACCATGCATCTCTCAACAGGAGCCCCCAAAAAACATGCAGAGGATGCCCATGGGATTAAACTCACCAGGGGTATGTTAGTGGATGGAACTTCGGTACTTCATTATAATAACGACAAAGATAGATTAACTATCTTGGAAGCCCTTTATATCAAAGATGTCAACCCCAACCTCAAATTTCAAAATTATGACCTCAATGTGATCCCAAGTAGCACTATTTTCGATAATAGCTTTAAATTTGTTAGAGAGTTAGAGCCCAGTAGGGTTGACAGCAATTGAGGGGCAAACCTGTATGTTGTTGCAACCCTGCTGGAACCTGCTCTTTGTTTTCCTCTCACCCGCTGTATCGTTTGTTTTATATCTGTTAAAATTGTTATGTTTAATTTTAAAGATTACTTTTCAGTTAATTATATTAACATTCATTAATTAAATAGTAGTGTAACCTGAAGATGACCAAGGTGTGGTCGAAAGCTTGTTTCAACCCAGTGTTTTTGTGTTTCATTAAAATTGTTTGATATTGGTTTTCTCAATGTCTCTGGCCCAGCATATATGGAAGTTGCCTCAGCATCACCGAATGATAGTAAGAAAAATCGAGGCCATCAGCAAAAAGGTCGTCAATGCAGAAGCTGCTGCATACTTTAATTCCATTTGTCTTCAAGAAGATTTGCTGCCCACTTATACTAATATATATATATAAGTTTTGTTAAAACTTATGCCTATTTCCAATTTCACTCTTTTTCGGGTTAATTTTTCCATTCTTCTGAGTTCTGGCTTCCAAGAGTCCGGGACTAGATATATCAGTTCTCCATAATTTTTATTTTTGTACACCAACATGTTTCGGTCCACATCGACCATTTTCAAGGTTATTTTTACACAATTAAACTATACATACTAAATAACAATAAAAACTTAACATTGATACTGATCTATTAAAATACATTACTAAATAAACACGCAAGGTTAACAGTCATAATCATTGGAAGGTTGTAACAGGTTTCCGCAGGGTGAGGTTTCCCCAGGATTCTGGTTACCTTCCTACAGCCGTTTGTGCTTGGGAAGGTATTGGACTGTCTTCGTTCACTCTCAGTGACTGGTTTTTCTTCAGGTTTCCGTCGAACAGCTTTAAAATTCTAGTGAATCCCCCACCCTGGCTGTTAATGGTAGGCTGGTTTTGGAGGATGAAAATAGCCTCCAACATTTGCAGCCTGGTGTGGTCGTATTCTTGCTGCAAAATCATGGTATTGTCAGTAAGCATTTCCCCCGTTAGTTGTAACCCATGTGCTTTCGCGACATGCTCCTTAGGGCCTCCAGAGGCAAGATGCATTGTAAGCCTTCTGGAAAGCGTGGTAGTGGTGGAACCCACGTATTTTGAGGATAGGGACTCACAGTTCCCTAGTTTGCAGTTAAACTCATAAATAACGTTGGTTTTCTGGAGGGGTGCTTTCTTATGTGGGTTATTATTCATAACCATTCCTGATGTGGCAAGGTTAGTATAATAAATCCTAAGTTCCAATTTGTCTTCTGGAACAATGCACGTTGTGTTGGCCCTGATAATCGATTTAACTACTCGTTCGTCCGTTTTGTATGCTTTTGAAAACTGATTTTTATAATATACCACATGCTTCACGCCATTGTTTTCCTGATTCTGTTCATGGTTGTTAGTGCCATGCAGTTTATTGAGGCAACCCTTTAGGATGGAGTCGAAGTGCCCGTTACTGTATCCATTGTTGACAAGTACTTCCCTTAGCCTTTGTGCTTCCTGTTCAAACAATTCCCAGGTAGAGGACGTTTTGTATGCTCTTCTAATAAGTGTCTTTATCATTCCATCTTTGTATCTGTCAGGGCATTCGCTTTTGGCGTTAAGTAGTATTCCGCTGTTAGTTGACTTTACAAATACCGATGTTTCGAACTTTTACCGAAAAGTTCGAAATACCGAAAAGTTCGAAACATCGGTATTTTTTTTTTTTTTTTTTTTTCCCAACACAGTAACCCTGCATCAGGACCGTATATTTACAATGTGTTCCCTTATAGATTACACATTTATCACAGCTTTAATATATCTTATATCTAATTATATACAATTATCACATTTACTAATTACACATTTATCACAACTTTAATATATCTTATATTTAATTATATACAATATATATCTTATTAATTATAGGGAATATATCAAATTTATCTTTACCTATATCATGAAGTAATATTTATACATACTTAAATTAATAGTAATAAACAAGAATTTTACAAGTTGTACATGTCTAAGTCTATATTATTCACTAATTTATGGAATTGTCCATAGTGTCTTTTCACAATTTCACTGTGTTTCTCAGGCCATGTACCACCTGAGGTCAGCACCTCTCTGACAAGGTCTACTCTTATTCCTTCCAAGAGTTCACAGTCAAACAACAAGTGGTCCCACGTCTGACAAGCCGACCCACAAAGACAAGCAGAGTTTTGTACAATTTTAAAACGGCTCAGATACTCATTGCACTGAGCATCTGAGTCATCCTGTGCGATATCTTCACATCAGACTTGAGACGCAGTTGTAGAGTAGGAAAGAACTTTTTTGTTTGAGCCCCATTCGGAGAATACTTCCATTTGTGGTCCCACTGTTTAAGGCTCTCCTCTGCAGTACTTGCCCTGATATAACTTAATGGGACCGTCCAGTACTCTATCTTCAAAGTGTCGTCCATGGCTGCTTCTTTGGCAACTTGGTCTGCCACTTCATTTCCCTCAATTCCCGAGTGAGCTTTAACCCATGATATACCCACACTCCAACCCTGTGTTCTTAATTTACTTATTTGAGCCCTCACGTTCTGAGAGTTAACACAACGAATATGACTGTTGCGCAGGCGATCTAGGGAACATTTACTATCTGTTCTGACCATAGCTCTTTTCCCAGTACTCCAGATTCTTCCTTCTTCTTCAAGCCACTGAAGCGCTCTTGATATCGCCAGCAGTTCAGCCTGATTGTTTGAACACCATCCGGCCAACTTTAACTTTACACGACACACCTCTGTCTCAGTACTGTTGTAGACTACAATTCCACCACCGACTGCACTATTGATTTTGCTACCGTCTGTAAATATGTTGAAATCAATATCCTTGATTATTTCGTCTATGACTATGTAATCTGCGGGGTGAGTCCACTTTTCTATCTTCATGGGTTTCTCTACTGAATATTGCGGTGAGCTGAATTCCGAGTTTTTCACAGCAAGAAATCTGTCAACAAGTTCCCACAGTTTTATATCTATTGGTACTATTTTTGCTAAGATACAAGCCGCATCAAATGATAAGGTGTGATATCCTCTTATCATCCTTATGGCAACTGTGCGTTGGACTCTTTTAAATTTTTTTACTATAAATTTCTTACTTAGCGCTTTGTACCATACTGGTGCTGCGTAGGACAAAATGGGAAGTATTGCTCCACTGTATATTAACCTTATAGCATCCACTCCTATCCCCCAGTGTACCTTAGCAGATCGGCTTAAACTGTTCACCAACTGAGTTGCTCTTGCCGTAATATAGTTTATGTGGTTTGTCCATGACAGTCTCTTATCAAAGATAACACCTAAGTACTTCATTTCCTCCACTTCTTCCAGGAGATGGCCTTTTAAATAGAGTTTCACTTGTGCTACCTTCCTACGTTTTGTTACGCGCAACACTTTTGACTTATTAGGATTAAACGTTATTTTATTTCTGTTGGCCCATTCTTCAATATTCTGTAGACTCTCGTTGGCTCGTATTTGTAGCTGGTATTTGTCTTTGCCTGACACCAAAATTAGAAGGTCATCAGCAAACGCTACGACTTTTACACCTGTAGGATAGTGTATTTTTAACAAGGTGTCATATAAGAGCGTCCAGAACCCTGGTCCGCAACATGAACCCTGAGGACATCCTCTTTCTAGCTTTTTTTCTATTTTATTTGTTGGGCTAATCAAAACTGCCGTCCTCCCATCAAAATAGCTTCTTGATAACTCAAAAAGATTATGAGGACAGTGGTACTCTCTAAGTTGATGCAAAACTGCTGGCCACCATGCTGCATTAAATGCTCCTTGAACGTCCAGTGATATCATTAATATCTCGTTTCCAACAGTCAGCTGCTCTTCCACTGTGTCTCTTACCATTAATAATGCGTCAACAGCTCCTCGCTGTGGCGTAAAGCCAAATTGTGAGGGTGAAAGTAGTTTATTTCTTCTCAGGTGATGTTGGATTCTATTCATTAATAATTTTTCCAGCAGTTTGCCCCATACAGATAATAAACTAATAGGTCTGTACTTATTTGGATCATCACTATTTTCTTTACCAGGTTTCACCAGTAATAATATATTGGACTTCTTCCATATTGAGGGAAAAACACCTTTAATCAAACATTGGTTAAAGATGGCTAACACCACTCTGGGAAATTTATCCAACACTTTCTGTATTATAACTTTCGTAAATCCGTCCAAGCCTGGTGCTTTGCTCTCAGAGAAGGTACTTAATGTATTTTTAACTTCTTCTATTGTAAATAGTTTGTCATCTGGGGTTTGTATACCTTGAGAATTTGCTTGCTTTATAATAATATGAACCGGTTTGTCTATACTGTCAGTAAGAATGATAGAATCCATGATTAGTGTGAGTGTTTCTTGTATATCTTTTGTGTAAGTGCCATCTGGTTTTTTCAAATTAGTTAATTTAATTGGAGATCTTAACTTACCTGCTGCTGCTTTGTATACAGCTCCCCAGGGGTTTAATTTATCCGTGCATTCACAATATTCCCTCCATGATCTCTTCTTAGCGTCCAAGATGACACCTTCATACTTTTTTTTGGCCTCATAGTAAACCTTTTCTCTCTCTAGTCGTAATATTTGATTATTTCTTGTGCGTTGGAATAACCTTCGTTTCTTTCTTACATCTTTCCTTAGCAATGTAAGTTCTCTGGACCACCAGGGAACACTTCTTTTTCCTGAAACTTTACAGGGAACTGTATACTGTGGAATACTAGCGTTGCAAGCCTTTGTGACTGTGCGGTTTACCTTGCCTATCAAAGCATCCAATTCATTTGTACTATTGATGAAATCAGAAACAATCCTGTCTATGTGGGTAAAACTTGGACTCTGTTCTGTGTCTGGAGTGTAGCAATCAGAAACCAGTTTTCTGAGCCCCTGCTTTAATGTGTTCACAAATAGCTCCCAGTTTGCGCTTTTCACCTTGTATTTATGCCCAGTTTTCTTATTACTTGAATATACATTTGGTTCCCCTTCTCCTTGTTTGGAAATTTGAAAGGTAAGCACCCGGTGATCGGAAAAACTTTCTTCACTGTTATTTTGCCATGATTGAATAACGCCCAACATTGCAATGGTGCAGAGAGTTAAGTCTATTTTACTTTTACGACCCCTAACTTGGAATGTTGGGTTTCCATCGTCTTCATTAATTACAGCCAGAGATCTTGATGAAATAAAATCCTCCATTAAGCGTCCTCTTCTATTTGTTTTCATGTCGTACCAAGAGGCTGATCTAGCATTACTATCGACGCCTATAACTGTTCTCTTGGAATTTAAGTGTTTGTCTAGTACGTTACTCAGTTTGTGTAAGTCTATATTCAATTCTTGCTGGTCGCTGAAGTATGCACTAATTATAGTAAATGTTGGCAGACCTCTGTATGAAACATCCACACATACGAAGTCCTCATCACTTAAATTACTGTGTAACATTGCCTCTACATCTGAATTTGTTATAACGATCGCTGCTCTCTTCCGATTGTGACCTGCTTGAAACACTCGCCATCCTCGGTAAAATCCTGAAACTGCCTCACGCACACAATATGGTTCCTGAATGAGTAATATGTCTATTGAGCGTCTGTTTACAATCTCGTTTAGCGTTGTAGTTGTCAGTCTGGATCTATGTGTGTTGAGTTGTAAAATCTTTAGTCTACTATTTGCTATCGTTCTTAGATGACCGTTAATTTCCATAATCTATTGTTTCTTTTAATCTAGTGAGACTGTCGAGGTAAGTTTGACAACTACGTGATAAGGACGAGTGGTTTACGTCTCGTTTCTCTTTGTTTTTAGAATGCTCGTTGAAAATCTTGCAGTTTATACAGCAGTATTCTTCTTTGGGTGTTTTACAGTTTTTAAGGTCATGGTCTCCAGCACACAATGGACACGTTAGGCTTCTGACACAGTTGTAGCTGAAGTGCCTGAAGCGCGAGCATTTAAAGCACCTACTCACTTCAATATAATCTTCAACCCCACAGACTGACCAGCATAGTTTTATTTTCGATTTCAACAGGGTTTTGCGAAGTATTGGATCCACCTCCACTACCATACTCCTATTTGTTCCTTTCAGCCCTGTTTTCTTAATAAATTTTGGAACTATGTCACCTTCCATATTTTCATTTTGCTCTTTACAGACATTGACAAAATTTTCTTTATTTATCTCGGTTGGGATATTATATATAATCATCCTTGGTTTGAGTTTATTACAAGCCTCAGCTTTGACCTCATTCGAACAGTGTTTATTAATTTCTGCACATAGTTTTTCACACTCAGCTTTCGACTGAGTTTGAATAAGGACTCCACCTTTTGAAATATTTATCATCTTATCTATTCCAACTCCCAAACTCACAGGGTCTACTTTTTTTTTAATAATCTTTTTACATTCATCATGCTGTAATTCAGTTGTTGGTTTTACTACTAATTTAAAAACCTTTGCAGGATCGCCTACTTTTTGTTTTCCCTCCAGTAGTGCTTCTTTAAAAGTTTTCTTCACTGGTTTAGGTATTGTTTCCAGTGCATTTATCTTCTCGTTTAAGCATTTTATTTCCTTCTGCATTGTTGTATATATTTCTAAAATGTTGTCAGCTGCCTCCTTTAATTTGTTTTTCATTTCCGCTCTTAATTTACTTGAATTTACAACGTTATCTATGAACGAGAGTGCAGTTTCAATATTTGAGTTGGCCTTCGCCTCCATTTTGAAATCGCAAGTCTCGCTAAAAGTCAAATATTTTCTCCTGTTTAGTTATAGCGAGCACACTGTCGCTATTGTTGGGCTTCAGTTTACAAAATGGCTAGTAGAGATGTACTCACTCTCTCAGGTACCAGTTGCTGGGCAGGGACAGGGGTCGTATTACCCTTCAGATTACAGAACCGACAAACACTTAATCACTATCCACTTCCTTGACCTGAGGGTCATATTTTCTCATCAGGTACACTTCAGGCGTAACTAAAGTTGACCGATCACAACATACACCCAAAAACGACCCACCGTCGAAGATCAAGGATACGCAAATAGCCGCACAATGGATTCCCAGAAATACACTCGCTCACCTAGCTGCAGTGACTCTTCAACATCGGTATTTGTAAAGTCAACTAACAGCGGAATACTACTTAACGCCAAAAGCGAATGCCCTGACAGATACAAAGATGGAATGATAAAGACACTTATTAGAAGAGCATACAAAACGTCCTCTACCTGGGAATTGTTTGAACAGGAAGCACAAAGGCTAAGGGAAGTACTTGTCAACAATGGATACAGTAACGGGCACTTCGACTCCATCCTAAAGGGTTGCCTCAATAAACTGCATGGCACTAACAACCATGAACAGAATCAGGAAAACAATGGCGTGAAGCATGTGGTATATTATAAAAATCAGTTTTCAAAAGCATACAAAACGGACGAACGAGTAGTTAAATCGATTATCAGGGCCAACACAACGTGCATTGTTCCAGAAGACAAATTGGAACTTAGGATTTATTATACTAACCTTGCCACATCAGGAATGGTTATGAATAATAACCCACATAAGAAAGCACCCCTCCAGAAAACCAACGTTATTTATGAGTTTAACTGCAAACTAGGGAACTGTGAGTCCCTATCCTCAAAATACGTGGGTTCCACCACTACCACGCTTTCCAGAAGGCTTACAATGCATCTTGCCTCTGGAGGCCCTAAGGAGCATGTCGCGAAAGCACATGGGTTACAACTAACGAGGGAAATGCTTACTGACAATACCATGATTTTGCAGCAAGAATACGACCACACCAGGCTGCAAATGTTGGAGGCTATTTTCATCCTCCAAAACCAGCCTACCATTAACAGCCAGGGTGGGGATTCACTAGAATTTTAAAGCTGTTCGACGGAAACCTGAAGAAAAACCAGTCACTGAGAGTGAACGAAGACAGTCCAATACCTTCCCAAGCACAAACGGCTGTAGGAAGGTAACCAGAATCCTGGGGAAACCTCACCCTGCGGAAACCTGTTACAACCTTCCAATGATTATGACTGTTAACCTTGCGTGTTTATTTAGTAATGTATTTTAATAGATCAGTATCAATGTTAAGTTTTTATTGTTATTTAGTATGTATAGTTTAATTGTGTAAAAATAACCTTGAAAATGGTCGATGTGGACCGAAACATGTTGGTGTACAAAAATAAAAATTATGGAGAACTGATATATCTAGTCCCGGACTCTTGGAAGCCAGAACTCAGAAGAATGGAAAAATTAACCCGAAAAAGAGTGAAATTGGAAATAGGCATAAGTTTTAACAAAACTTGTATAGATGAAGGCCTGCTCCCCAAATACACTAATATATATATATATATATATTCACTGATAAAACAAAATACGATCCAAACTGGACACAATACGAGTTCGAGATTAACAAAGAGCAACACACAAAGTAGGGAAACACACTTACAGACTCAAATTTTCGGGTAATCCGTCTTCAGGAGAAAAGAGAATGGGAGACCAAGCACGTTGTAGACGAAACGGCAAGTAACAACGTGCGTCTACAACGTGCTTGGTCTCCCATTCTCTTTTCTCCTGAAGACGGATTACCCGAAAATTTGAGTCTGCAAGTGTGTTTCCCTACTTTGTGTGTTGCTCTTTGTTAATCTCAAACTCGCATATATATATTATATATATATATATATATATATATATATAATATAATATTTTGCACTGTGTATATACCAATGCCTATAAAAGAGTGTATATTTTAAAATGTGCGATTTCTTTGAAACAATTAACGGTTTTTCTCAAAATTAGGTCTCATTCTTATCTCAAAATGTTTCTCTGTGTTCAAACAATAATTTTTGTTTCCCTTGTTGATTGTGAAATTTTACTATATGTATTTCCTTACCAATTAGTACTTTTTCTCATTATAAGAAATGACTGTAAAATATAGAAGTGAGTTTTTGTCAGTTTATTCTGAGTGGATTGCCTATAAATATGATTGGTTGCTTATTAGGTGGCGATGGTGAGATGCGGGCGGTAGCCGAGACAGAGACCTCTAGACACCAATCGACGCAACTCCAATCCTGATCTCCCCCTCAACAACAAGGCAAATATATTCATAACAATGTCAAAACGTCAACCTAATGTATAAAATGTTTATAAATTTTATAAACCGCTATCAAGAGATAGTAATTTATATATAAATATGCAGAAAAATCACAATAAATAAGCACGTGATGTAATCAATGAAGTTTAAACCACAATGAAAAAATGGAAAACAATAGAAATAAATAATCTGAAGCTTTTTAATGTATATCATCAGAGAGCAAACAAAATAAAAACTGAGAAGCTAACATAAAAGTAATGGAGAAGGGAGGTAACTGGTTGAGTTTCCAGCTGTTTTGTTACCTTCCTTCTCCATTACTTTTATGTTAGCTTCTCAGTTTTTACTTTTATTTGCTCTCTGATGACATACATTGAAAGGCCTCAGAGCATTTATTTCCATTCTTTTCTTTTTTTCATTATGGTTTAAACTTCATATATAAATACATATACATATAAAATTGTCACAATAACACGTTATATAAATATTTAGGTAACTCACCACAAATCATTGAAGATAATCACTTCGAGTTCCTTCGTTTATCACATCGTCAGAGAGCAAGTGACGACGTCAGAGTGCTCTCTGACGATGTTATAAACGAAGGAACTCGAAGTGATTATCTTCAATCATTTGTGGTGAGTTACCTATATATATTTATACATATATATATATATATATATATATTGAGTTACTTGCCGCTGCGTGTGCAATGTGCTTGGTCTCCCTTTCTCTTTTCTCCTGAAGACGGATTACCCGAAATTTTGAGTCTGTAAGTGTGTTTCTCAACTCTGTGTGTTACTCTTCTTGAATTTTGAACTCGTATATATATATTTCAATGATGAAACCACAATATGAATGGGGAAAAAGAAGACTAAGATCTTTCAACCGTAACAAGCGGTCTTCGTCAGAATAAAAAACCCAACTGAGTTGGGTTAAGTCAAAAAACTCAGTTGGGTTTTTGACTCTGACGAAGACCTCTTGTTATGGTTGAAAGATCTTAGTCTTTTTTCCCCATTTCATATTGTGGTTATTTTACGTCTTTATGTGAAATCCTGTTTTATATATATAAACGGCAGGAGGTTTCCTGCCGTTGTGTTTCCGGCGTGCTTGGTCGCCCATTCTCTTTTTTCATTTCTCTTTCTCTGTGTGTTGCTTTTCTTCATTTTTGAACTGATATATATATATTAATGTCGAACCACTCTAAAGAATGAAGACATAACCAAAGCAGAGGTTCTTCATCAGACTTAGTTGGTTATAGCTAAAATATCTTAGACCCATTCCTGAAGCCCTTACTGTTATTTAGACGTTGATTTCCTTGTTTATTATGAACTATTGTTTATATATATAATAATACATATATTAGTATATTTTGGTAGCAGTTCTTCTGAAATGCATGTTTTGTTGAACACGACCGAATATCACTAACTTCACGTTACCTGCATATTGACTTTTCTTGTCAAAACGCGTCGACAAGAATCAGAGACCACCTCATCTGTTATTTTCACAATGAAAAGTCAATATCCAGTCAACTTGAAGGAAGTTAATATATATATATATATATATATATATATATATATATATACACTTTAACACATAGAAAAGAACACAGAAAGACACTACAGAACTCACTTCGATATTTCGACATCCGTCGTCATCGGGAAGAAGTTCGAAGTACTCGCGTTGATAAGCAAACTGCTACTCAATATATATATATAATTCATAAATCAACATCTAAACCACAGTAACAAAATCAGAAATATGACTAAGATCTTTCAGCCAAAACAAGATAGTCGCCAGTCTTAGTGATACAGAGTATAGGTGAGACACTTACGAAGTCCTTTTAGTTGAAAGATTATAGTAAAATTTCTGAATTTCTTTCTTCGGTTTAGACGTTGATTTTTGTTCAATAGATAATCTATAGAAAACTATTCTATAGATTCAGACTACTGTATTTAGAACAGTTTTCAAATAATCTAATTTAATTATATAACCTTGAAATAAAGCACAATTTTAAAAGGCATTTGCCCCAAAATCATCAGACAAACCAAGATAAGTGTTCCTTCTGTGTAAATAAATGTCAGTATTTCGTAAACCTAAAGAGGAGCATATTGTATTCATAAAAAATAGCACATCGCAACCACCTATGAAATATAAACATTATTATCGTAATCATAAAAAGTACCACATCGTAATCATAAACAGGCCTACATTTTAAACAAAACAGCGGCATGTTGTGCTCATTTGAACTATAAGAGTGAACATACGTTTTAAAACCATTAAATATAATTGGATTTTAGAGTAAAGAGGATACTGTGACACGAAGAAGTCTGTGTGTGATTACTGTTTGGAAGAATATCAGCCTAAACAGTGTTGTGGTTTGGATTGACCAACGGTACAGAATTAATTATCTCTATTTGTGGGGTTGTGTATGCAGATAGGCAGGGAGGCAATGAAATGGGCATTTAAAATCTATTAGAGAGTGGCCTAATGTCGAGGATTAGGCCTTGGACCCATTAGCAGGGAGGATTAGGGCGGCCAATTAGTGCTGTGTGCCTCACCTGGCCAGCCCTCCTCTCAGGACGGCCTTTACTAGGAAAAAACACCCCATTAAGCCACTTATCTTGTCTCCGCCTTGACCAAAACTTCACCACTTGCGGTCAAATCTATTTCTTTGACTCGGCTTACTATCAAGGAGCTTAACGAAGTTCTGCTGGGACTCCGCAGATTAGAACATAAGCCAGTAAACATGCATTATTATTAACAAATACCAAAACTCTACTTCTAATAGAAGTCGGCTGAAGTCTAGTGCAGAGGTAGTCAAGACATTACCCACGAGGCCACCAAAGGTCACTGACGAATTAGAGTGACATATAACAACCAAAAACGGTAGTAATGAATTCAGAAGTAATTTAAATAAAATAAAAGAAGTCCAATTTATACTTGCCCATCACATATAATACATTGTTACATTTACTTTGCGATAACTCGATTTTATTATTTTTGAAAAAAACATTTATTTCATCTCCACAGCAATCCGATCAAGAGATTCAGATATTATTTGTTCCATTCAATTCCTCCAACAACATCTACTGGTTCTGTAATCTTGGTGCCAGAAGAAAACAATCAAATTAAACAGAGAGAAATCAATCCGTGTTACCTTTGCACTAAGAATCCAAGCTTACCCTGCTGTCTACATTAACAACTCTCCCCTCCCATTACCAAAGTAGTGTGAGTAGTAGTGCGATATCCGGGGAATCCACATACAAGACTGAAAAGACAGGACCTAATGAGACGATATAACATGCTATCTAGACTACTCAACAGAAGGTCAACTTTGACTCTACACAACAAAAGACTGATATATACTGCAGTACTTAAGCCGATTTGAACTTATGGACTCAAAATTTGAGGATCATCGAAGCATACAAATATCCAAAGAATCCAAACAGTCCAATCCATAATCCTTCCAAAAATTGTATAAGCTCCCTTTTATGTTTCTAATGATACCATTAATAATGATTTGAAAATGCCTTTTATACACGAATAAATCAGATCACATTACCGCAAATTTTCTGAATCTTTACCCTCCAACCTAAACCCTGTAATTCAGCAATTATCATCCCACCAGATTCCTACCAACCCTACCAGAAGGCTAAAAAGATGTTGAACCCGAGATCTACTCAGCATTGCTAACTAATTTCAAGTAATCAGAATAATTTATATTGAGTACCACCAATGGGAGGTTTCTCTGCTCTTTTATTTCATTTTGTTTATATATGATGTATCACTATTACTTGTTACTCTTCTAATGGTAGTTGTAATATAATAATAAATAAATAATAAAAAATTGTCATCTCTGTCAGAATCAGAACAACCAGTTGGAAATAACACCATGGAAACAAAAACTTACCTGGAAACAAAAGTTATCTGCAACCACACAGATCTATTTTAGTAGCGTATAAGCCATCAGGTCGTAATAGAGAAGTTTAAATCTTACTTCCTTTTCTCCTTTAATGTTAATATCTAAATTATCAATTTAATAAATTCATTAAAAGAATTCTTTAAAACTCTAGTGTTGAAAAAGAGAAGATGTGAGGCTGAGGTTAAACAGATCGAGATATTGATGCTCGGCTTAGTGGTTACTTGGAATTGCTCCATTTACATTTCAAGTGGACAGTTGCATGCAAAGGAGCTTACTAGATGCTCATCAACATCATATCATTATTTCAGACCATTTTTACTTTACTGTAAATATACTAATCATGAAAAAATATAATCTCAAAATTTTGACATCTTTGACATTTTTCAGGTCCCTAAAGTCCTTTGTTGATGTGTTTTCGAGGATTGTTTGTAAGAGTGGGTGACGGGTGTATATCCAAAAGTTTGTAGGCTTACTGTAGCCTGCAGAGTGTGATGAATGAAATTCATGTTTTACGCATAAATGGCCTTATAATATAGATGTTTTCTACTGTTAGAAGCATAATGGGAAAGTCAATTTTGTGGCTAAAATATTTGTTTAGACAACATTTTGTTTTGTACTAAAACTTTTATCTTTAAAGTTATGAAACTTGGTGATTATTATGAAACTGATAACAGCATTAGCAGAAAAAGAACTTTTAAATAACTAGTAACCCAGAAATAGCATGTTTGAAGCGGACGATTTGAATAAATTTATATTAAAATTACATGAACTAAAATGGCCGTTTTTGTACTTCTTATGACTTAAAAAAATAGTTTTTTAATGCCAAACAGCTAACTCTAAAAAATAAAATGTTGTCCAAAATATTACCAAACAATTAATAATCCATAGAAAAAGTTTCAAGATATTTCAATAGCAATAAAGGTCAATTGTACTTGTCAGACTTTTTATATTGACTTAGAAATTTTTAACAAATTCACTGAATCATATTCTTTTTTCATATGAACAAATTATATTTTTTCTTCAGAAGAAATCTGAAGGTATTTTAAACAGTTAGTATATTTAAGTATAAAATTCAACATAAAACCAATATATAATATACGATTCTTGCCAGTATGCCTGATGACTGTCTAAAAAATGTATTACAACGAATCTGCATGTAAAACATAACTATGTTATGTTATGTTGAAAATAACTAATAATCGGGTATATAGTCCTTAGTGTGTTGACGAACTCGATTTTAGGGGGTAATATTGCAGCATGAGAAAGGAACTCTTAAGTTGCTTATGATAATACGGCTACTATTTTTATGCCAGCTGTCAGTTGATTGAAATTTTCTCATTATTGAACATAAAATATCATAATAGTATTATCTTGTTATGAAAAATTTGTAATACACAGCGAGTAAAATTATGTTAATAGTGGCAAATGCACTACCAATAATAATAGGTGGACTTAGTCAAATTTCAATCTTAATGAGGAACAACATACCTTAGACAGTATGTTTAACAAAATAGAAACATTTGAAGTCCTAAAAAAATCACAGTCGCTTAATTCTTAAATGAAAAAGTAGTTCATGATAGACGCCTTCAACTAGATGAATCAACAGTAGGTTAGGTTAGGTTGCAGTGGCAATTCCACAAGGGAACACACGTAGGCCGAGCATTGGCTCTTTGTGATACCACACAATGAAGATTGATTCTACAGTGGGAGTCCTAAATTTTGCCTAACTCAAATGTATTTAGAGTAGGGATCTTTAACGAGTACCTGACATCGTACAGGCTCGGGACCGACGGTTTAACGTCCTTCTCTGAGAGACGACGCGCTCAGATTTATTCACCTCCCGCGTGAATAAATCGAGGGCCAGGTGAGGATCGAACGCCGGTTCTATCAGTTCAGAGGCGAGCACGTAACCACTGAGCTAGCCTGGTCCCTAATCAACAGTAATGAACCCATGAATTAGTCCAAATAGATTACAGGAATATTATAGAGGAATAATCAGAGTAAGAGTAATGCTGTTCCCAAAGAGGTGGGTTTTGTTGCTATTATAGAAATTAGTTGTGGATATACAGATTATTAGCAGAAAAGTAAAGCTTGGTAGTACAGTATTTCAGGTGATGCAGCATCCTCCCCAATATGTTGAAAGATGGGTTAAGAAGAAATTTCTGGGTATAAATCCACCCAAAACGAATAAGGTTAATACGTTTATATAAGGATAATAATTCTCCTACTTTTTCTGGAGGAGAAAAAGTTTAACCTAAAACTATCAAAATACTCTGAGGTTCTTTAGATTAAAGATTAAGTTGGAGAAGCCATGCAGCAAATAAACTGGATAAAGGAACTGGAAAAGCAATACTGTAGAGATTATTTTGTAGACCATCAAGGTTTCTTCACAGGACACCTTCACTTTGGCTTTACAAAAATATTATTACTTCACTGAAAGAACCAATGATAAATGCACTAAATGAATTACGCATTGCACTTAAAGTATGTGTATGATGATAACTGGATGAATACCTGGAGAACTTCTATACTACCTCTAGGCTTATAATAATAAACATCTCCCACTAAACATTTACATCAAAAATGATTTCTGTTTATTTTACAAAATGGTAGAAACTCTACAGCAATAAAATAATCAAAAACTTAATAGAATGAAACATCTATAGTTTGGCATATATGTTAATTAGATAATATGCCCCTCATATATGATTCTACAAAAAGATTTTTCAAAATTTCTTTGACAAGAAGTGTAAAGGCTCATAATCTGCTACAATTCCATCATTCAAAGAACTGACTCTTGAATTAAACCTAATTTAACCATTTAATAAAGTATTCATATTAGCATTAGTTTAAAAAGGACTTAAGATATTTCAATAACAATAAATGTTAGTTTTGCATAAAAATATGAACATTATGACTTGAGTTTGAAACCGATGGAATGTAAACAGATACTGGTCAAATCGTTTGTCAAAAAAATAACGGAATTGACACAAAAATAGCATTTCTCTGAGGGATCAGTTGTATTGTTATTGGGTGAATTTGCCTCATAACTGCACTATGGAACATTTAACTATTAACACAAAAATATTGAATACTTTTTTGTAGCCTCCATCAAAAATGAATATTTTATCAAAAATAGGAACTATTTTTAGGTTATGAAACATCTGTATATATAAAACAACTTTTAGTTATTTTGACAGAATTACAGGGTTAGAAGTCAACTAAATACTTTTTTTTTTATGTTGTCTATTTAATTCTTTTAAACTTTTCACAAGTAACTTCATTTGACAAATCCTTATGACATTTGACAGTTATATATTTCTTGGCACGGAAAAAACCTTATTTTATTCGAATGATATTGAAACATTGAAATGTAAATTATCTTTCAGTATATAAAACGGGTACTGATTAGCAACCACTCTTCCAGCGATTTTCCAAACTTTAATTGCAATATAAAGTATTGTTTTATCATAAATTTTGCATGATAATAATTTCAAGAATCAAGAACCAAAGAAACTAGAAATATTAGTCTTAAAAGTACAACTGTCAAGTTTCAACTGCCTTTATTTATCTGATTGTACAATAACAATGATTCGATTTTCGTTATAATTGACAAAATGGGTTACAAAAACATATGAAATAATTACATTTATTATTCACAAGCTTGATGAAGCTTTTACCGCAGAGTTGGATCATATGTTTACATAATAGCCATTATGAAATAAATAAAGTAATTAAATTAATTGTTTAGTTATTTTGAGGGGATTTAGAATTGCAATGAGCATTAGAAGGCATGAGTTATCCACAACCTACTCTTACACTGCTTAACGTTACTAAATTTGAGATCATTAATATTTGAATAATAAGTTTCTTATTAAAACTAAATGTTACAAAGTTAGAAGTAAGTGAGGGTGTTACTGATTAAATTTAGCTATTATTAAGTAAAAAGGTTATTTTTTTCATTTATCGAGAAGTGTTTTATATAATAATAAATTAGTTCATTGGTTATTGTAAATGCTTTTGGACGAAGACTTATTGCATTATTACGATATAAACTCATATTTCCTGCTAAATTTAATAATATATATGTGGTACTAACTATATTGTACAATAGACTTATTGATCTGAGAGCCATCCAGGATTTCAATTATATTAATATTCTGGTTCTAGTAATAAGAATTACAATCTGCAATAAGTTAATTAACTTGAGTTTAATTAAATTTTCAATTTTCACGTTGATTTGTAAAATAGTTTGGGTTATTTGGAATCCTGTCGTGTAATTAAATAAGGCTGTTCAGAGAGAGTTAAAGAGTTTTAATAAAGGTTGTTGCCATATGACTCGAGAGGTGTTCGCTTTAAAAAAATTCAATAAACGAAATAATTATGTTAAAAGACAGCCAGGTTTACAAACTGGACAACTATTTAATTTAGGTTTCGTTGAGTGAGAGGGAGAGTGGTCATTTTAAACTGATGAGGTGAAGGAATTTTTAATTTAACCGAAATTAAAAAAATAAGTGGAAAGGGATGAAAGTGTGTTGTTTGGAGAACAATATATGGGTGAAGTGGTGTGGTGGCCATGATGGAACAGTAAAAAATAATTAATTTTGCTGATTCGGTGACGTAGAAACTACAAAGCAGTCCTCGATTGGCTAGGTCTTACATCTTAGGGACTCGGCATATTATACATCACTGAGGCTGTACAAGTGGGTAATTCATAGATGAATGACACCTTCGATTAGGCTAACGAGGCTACATCACCCCCTAAATATCAATGAGGCTATACAAGTGGGTAATTCACAGATGAATGACACCTTCGATTAGACTAAGGATGCTACATCACCCCCTAAGCATCACTGAGGCTGTACAAGTGGGTAATTCACAGATGAATGACACCTTCAATTAGGCTAAGGAGGCTACATCACCCCCTAAATATCACTGAGGCTGTAGAAGTGGTAATTCATAGATGAATGATACCTTCGATTAGGCTAAGGAGGCTACATCACCCCCTAAACATCACTGAGGCTGTACAAGTGGTAATTCATAGATGAATGACGACTTTCGATTAGGCTAAGGAGGCTACATCACCCCTTAAGCATCACTGAGGCTGTACAAGTGGGTAATTCACAGATGAATGTCACATTCGATTAGGCTAAGGAGGCTACATCACCCCCTAAATATCACTGAGGCTGTAAAAGTGGGTAATTCACAGATGAATGACACCTTCGATTAGTCTAAGGAGGCTACATCACCCCCTAAACATCACTGATGCTGTACAAGTGGGTAATTCATAGATGAATGACAACCTTCAATTAGGCTAAGGAGGCTACATCACCCCCTAAACATCACTGAGGCTATACAAGTGGTAATTCATAGATGAATGACAACCTTCAATTAGGCTAAGGGGCTACTCTCACAAAAACACACACAGGCAATAATCACATATATGATGCCACAAGCCGAGTTCCTTGAGATGTAAAATAGACATTCCTCCATTTTACCACACTAGTAATATTTAACAAGTACCTGGTAACGCACACGCAAATGAGAACCACAGATTTTACCACCTCTGATACAAAAAAAAAATACCCATACTTAAACAAGTCATGAAACTCATGTCGTAAGCCTAAGTCTATAACCTAAAGGTTTAGACCTTCGTCAGAATACTAATTAAAATCATTAACTGAGATGCAAGTTGGTTTGAAGAAAAATGTTCTCCAAATAAATTTATAAAAAACAAATACTGCCCAAGTTAAAATAATCATTATTAAACTTAGTTCCAAGGGCTTAAAAGTAAATTATACACTGGTCCATTTTGTATATAAAGAATATTTGTAAAGAGTATTAAGTATTTAATATATAATATGTGATGTGTATATATATAAATTAATGTATATATGATGTATTTAAGTTGTTGGTGGCAATTTTTTTTTCAAGTTCTTTAGTTTTTTCCAATCTTACATGTTAATGACTGAATACAGAACAGTGTTGATGTTCAGTAGATAAGTAGAATGAGGAGTAGGATTGCAATGAATGTAATTCCTATGGTGTTTCTGGTTTAGCCTAGGTTACTCAGTATTTGTAGTTGCACTCTGATGACAGCGAGCCAAGTCTGAAAGGTTAGAACTTTGACAGGCACATCCCTACTGTTATGCACCAAAGAAGAAGTTCAGATATCTTCAAGTCAGTATTTACTGTTGTTATGTTTTTTGTACAAGTCTTATACAAAGTCTGGTCAACGAAAACACCTTAGTTAAAGCCACAAAAGATTCGTGAGTGCCATTCCTCGGAAAGGTACCAAAAACTTTAATCCAGGTCTAAGACTTCCACGTACTTTTCAAATATCCACGCACTAACAACTTGAAATACTGAATTCTGATTAAAATAATTGTTCTGATTAAACAATTCAAGGCTGAATTCAAGACACCCGATGTAAAATTATGTAAATAATAGTAGATGTAGAAACTCCTGTACACAGAAAAAAGTTCCAAAATTTTGTGAGATAATACCTATCCTGAAAGAGCACTAATAATTTATATTATTATTGTATTAATTATTGCTTGTATAACCAGTTGATACTTCAAGCTATAATATCAAAATCTGATGTGTTCGGCAGCTGAAAGGGCCTACTAGTTCCGCTCTAGGAGAATAGCTAACTTCTCTAAAATAAATTTGTTGTACTTCAATAATGTATTAGAAAGCTAACATCAAGTGTAATGTTTTTATTTTCTCGCTGGCAATGATCAAAATAAATTTGATTTTACATTTCTATATACAATAGGAAAATGAAATAAAAAACACGATAAGTAATTCATTGATAAGAGATCTCGTATACGAGGCTACAATACAATCTACTGGCTTGAATAGCAGGGAGAAACATGTAGAAATTTTAATAGAGAAAGGCAGCAAGGTGGTAAATACGGAGGGGTTGTTTGGCAAGGCTGGTAAGTAGGCAGTATTTTGCAGGGTATTAGGACAAGTTGTCGAGCCCGGGGCTGCTATTGGAACTCTCCCGGCCGGAACCTACGCGATTATCACCCCCTCCTCTACTACAGATATAATAAATTCGTGACGTTGGATCCAAGGCCTTCTATCTGTTCGAATAGTCTCCTTCCGCTCCAGTGTGCTTCATCCCTCAAACATCGCTGCCGCTCAACAAACCACTCACCACCCCTTTCCCACCATTTACCAATCTTTGACACCTTCAACTTTTCAAACATTCCAGCCTAAAGCATATTATTTAAATTTTATCACCAAACATTAGTCGTTTATTTAAATTCAATAGTAAATGTTTCAGTCTTATGTTTAAGTTAAGAACTATTAAAACATACGTGGTTTTCAAATAGAATTTAGCACAATAAATATCTAATCAAAGAGATAAACAGACTGGAAAAATTCACATGTACGAGTATATTTCGGCATCAAGGGAAAATGTTATCTGATAGAAATACAACGAAAAACTGCAAGAGAAGGGATTATGATTATAAACGAAGGAGGTATGTCCTAATCTTCCTAATACTCCTGGTTACCTAGAACTCTACCTAATTCCCTAAATCCACAACTAAATTCCTCAAATACTTCAAAATTTGCCAGAAACCTTATTCTCGAGACCAATTACCATGCTTCAGACACATCACCGAAATTATTGATAACTTTGTTGATACTATCATTGTCCCTTGTTTAGACACACGCTTGCTTCCGTTAGGCAACTTTTCATTTCCACTAACCGATAATTGTTATTCTTGATAAATCGTATTTATTGGTCACAATAGTCGTTCCACCGTCGTATATTATAATAGAGTATGGTGAGTATTTAGATGCCGACCGTTCTTTCCTTAATCTATAGACCCCTACAACTTACATCTGCCACTAGGGCCGTCCCACGGAAGTAGCAGGGCCTACCCACCCCCCACCCACCCGACCACATCCAATGACCCACCATGGGTCATCGATTTGCGGTAGTGTAGTTTGCGGCAACTGTAATCTGACCTATCACCGGCATAACAGATTAACCAGTGAACTGAGTTTTGTCCGAGGTCGCGACCGAAGTCCCGCAGGGCCCTCACAAGCGCCGAGCCCTTGGTGGTTCCCTTGGCTCGTCCTAGTTACCATAAAGGACAGGCCTGCCACCAACTTCATCATCCAATACCCAAACATATTTCTGACTCATAATATTTTTTTATTCTCTTTGTGATTACAACCTTTTGATTGAAGATATACTTATGAAGACCACAATGGCTTCTTCTTACAGCTAATATTGCCATGTCAAGACTATAATAATTTATTCAACGCCTGCTTTCAACACAATTACCGCTGTGTGAATAGACCTGAATTGAATAACCTGAGGTTCTTATTTTTTGCAATTTCATTAATCATATTTCATTTTATTGAGCAAAATTTTCGACGTTAACATGAACTTCAGCTATGGTTGTTTTGGTAATTTGTATTTTTTCAAATCCACAAATTAATAAAATATCTAAACTTTTTCAATGGCTTGAATATTAAAATTAAAATACGCATCCTTTATTTCTTCATCATCTCAGAAATTGAAAGTATAGTAAGCTTGAAAGCTAAAGATATCTCTGATTACTCCAATATAATGCACTGTAAAAATCCTTAAGGATGATTTTTTTTTTGTGACGCTTTCGTTAATTATATTTCACCTCTCTCTCATTTTCTCATTATTTCGTGAGTAATATTTTACTTCAAATATGGATTGATTTTTGTTCTAAATATTTCATTGAGAAAGATATAGCACATGAAGTAAATTGATTTTGATATGAAATATCAGGGACAAACAGGCACAAACATGCGTACACCCACAGAAACTCAAGTGCATGCACTATACACATATATTACACACAAACACTGTTCCACATGGTTAGACTGTACAATCCAGTAAATCTTGAAAACAGGCAAGAGTAACATCACAGGAGGCTGTAAAGTCGTACGTAACGCACTTAAATTCACATTAATATCCGAAAGACGATAGAAACTGGACACAAACAAGTTCAATAACAAAGAAGAGTAACACACAGAGAAAGAATAAACTCATTCAAAATAAATTGAATTTTTTTCATTTTTGACAAAGGGAAAGAAAAAGTTATTTTATGAAAACACTAGCACGTAATAATAAATTCCGAGTATAATAATTTTATAAAAGATAAAAATGTAAAACATAATTCGCAATTAAAAACATTGTTTGAAAAATATTAATATAAATGTTTAATATATATAGCACAGATAGTAAATTGTTGATAACATTGCGATGGACACAGATATATAAAAAAAAAAACTTTATACCAATATTTATATTTACTTTGATTACATTGATATTTAATTTATATCAATGTAATATTAAATAAATTTATTTACGCTTGTACGCGTGGCCTCCGCAGCAATTTGTACAACCCTATTGTAAAGTATTCCGGAGATACAATATATATATATATATATATAACTTCAAATTCCACAAAGAACGACACAGAAAAGAGAATAAAAACACACTTACAGAATTCAACAGTTCGAACTATTGTTCGTCATCAGGAGTAGACTAGAAGAGAGGACGAAGTGAGAGAGATCTCCCCACGTCGAAGAACGGAGCGCGAATAATATATATATACAAAACTATAGTTTATCGGGACTTGGTCAATTCTTCAGTTTTAAATTAAACTCTCATTGCCAACGTTTTGGTTTTTATTTAAAACCTTTTTAATAGGTAGAAGTATAAATTTTGAAACAGAAAAACTAAGTATTACATTACAACTTATTTTACAAAGAAAAATAGTATGTGGATTTTAACAACAGCTGTAGTCTGAATGAACACGCAACACTGAACTGTGTTAAATTAAATATATATATTTAAAGTTAACATAAGAAAACAAAAAAGAGACTAACACTTACTATTATTGATCATTTCGGCTATCACGCCGTCCTCAAAAAAGTTAAGAAAAGGAACACATGAGCGGAGACGTGGAAGTGTCTACCGACCGACACAAATTCACAGTATATATATATATATATATATTATATATAATAAGATTCACAATAAACACGTGAACACACAATATACAGTCAGTTGGGTTTTTGACTCTGACGAAGACCGCTTGTTACGGTTGAAAGATCTTAGTCTTCTTTTTTTCCATTTCATATTGTGGTTATAATAATATATATCTATGATCGCTAAAGCGTTATTTTAAATTACTTAATTCAAACAGGTTAGATTAATAAAAATGTCGTTATATGTTACATGAACTGTTATTATTGTAGCTCTATTATTATATTTATCATGCAAAATATAAATAGAAATATATTAAACATTTTGATTTTTCCATATTATTTATTTGCTTAAATTATGTAATTCTTCCACACTGAAATGTATAAATGGTGATAATATTCAATGAAAACATGATTTTGTGAATAAGATGAAATTATTTAGTACACCACTGTATTGAATAAACAGATAGAATTTTAAGACTGCGGTATAAAGTACACATTCATGATTTAATCAGAGAAGGAATAAATTAAAGAAATATTCAAATTTTCAAAAGAACAAAAAAAGATATTTTTTTCAATTAAATGAAATAATTTTTCTTTGATTTAATGTGAAAGCTTTTGAGGAAAAAAAACATGCTGTTAACTAGTTTGATATTTTTTTTATAGAAACGTTTGGTACTCAGATGTTGTACGTTTGGGTCATGTATGTGGTTCTAGAATAGCATACTAATTGAACAAGCCATCCAATTAATAACATAAGATATTGGTATATTAGTACCTGGAACTTTTATGTCCACTTAAATTCACTTTGTTGACAGATAGTTGTTGATTCAGAGGACATGGTAATACATTTAATGGAAATTTATTTTCAATTGAATTATTTTCAATTTCATTGGAAATTACACACTAATAAAACATCAAACATATTGGGTTTCATCCAAACTCAAAATCGTTTTAAACCTATTCAGAAACGTTTTGAAAAACAATGAATGAAAATAATCTGTGGAAATTACATTTTACCGAATAAAAAAATTAAAGGTATAGTTCGAATTAAAAAAAACATGTGTTGTTCATCCCGGACTAATGGATTACCAGCTATACTTGTAGGATTTGTTTTCATTTCTTTATACTGACTTTGACATTTCTTAAGTAAATCGACTAAAATAAATTTATTGTTTAGAGCAGGGGTTCTCAAAGGGGGTGAAATTCACCCCCAGGGGTTAATTTTGGATCTTCAGGGGGTGAATTGTGACCCCAGTAGGTTTACAGAGTGAGGAAAGCTATTATAGGTTTTGACCTCTTAATTATAATTTTAAAAAAAATTGATAGAATTAATATTTCATATATCCATCAATAATTATAATTAGCATTTTATTTGTAAAATTCTCTTATAATCATAATCAGTGTAAAGTTGTAAAAGTGTATATACTACCTTGGGAAGAATAGGGGGTGGGGGAATAGCAAGGTGAATGGGCTAAACAAGGCTGGGAACCCCTGGTTTAGAGGTTTAATGAAAAAATTTGAAAATATTTAATAACTTTAATGTGATATATAAGAAGAATAACATGTTTTTATGTGATAAATCAACGCCAATTAATCATAGTTTTTGAAGCTTTCCATGTTATGACGGACTTGTGTAACAAAATGCTCTAATCAATCAATATGTTACACTAATGAACAAAACTTAATATCAGATTTTCTTGTATTGATGAATCATATTATCTTTGGTTATTATTTTATTTGAGGAATAGGCTCTTTCCTTCTATATTACGGATACTAATATTAAGCTAACTATTCTATGATTCGATTACACTCGTTGTCAAGAACTTTGATATTACGTTTACTTATAGCAAAGTTGAGTGTAAGCCATTCCAAATTGTTTAAATAATTTCATGGTTCTCTTTGTATTCAAATTACTTCGGATAATTAATTAAATAAATATTTATAGGTAATTAGATATTGTGTAAAAAAATTTTAAGACACAAAAATTTTTTAAATTATTTTCTTTAAATTGGTATTTAATTCCAATTTTTAGAATTTAAAGTTAATAATTTGATCGTAATTAATAAATAAAGAAATATTACATGCAACAATAATCAGTAAATCATCATCGCGTTTCGAATTGGAGAGATGTCAAAAAATTCGAAATAGTTCGTCATAAAAAAATCCTCGGAATATTGAAGTGAATACATTATGTGATTAACTTGTAAAAAAAAAAGTGATTGTCTCAAATCAAATGATATATGTTAAAGCAAAAAGGTTTGATATATATGCAATAAAAAAAACTCAAACGTATTTTTTTCCGCAAATGATATTTACACGATCGGAATACTGGTAGAAGGCTTATTATTCCAGGAGTGCAGTGATTCACGACACAAACGCATTCTAGTGCCTTCTCAGAGCAACATAGCGTCATTATTAAAAGTAGAAGAATTGAAACCAGATTAATGCCTTTATCAAAATTATTTCAGTAGAAAAATAAACTAAAATAATAGTAAACATATATTTTTTCCATACAAACAAAACTTTCAAGTTACATTATTAACAACTTATTAATGATATTATTAAAAAATATACACTGATAATTAAAAATAATTTGAATACTGTTTTCCTTCCAAAATAAAAATACCAATTCTATTTAATGCCAATTTTTTTACTCGTTCTTAATAAAAGTCTGCTAGGACTACTTTTGTACCACTCTAACAGAATTTCACAGAACTTAAAGAAAAAAGTGTATTTAAAGTATATGAGAAGAATGTTTATAACATTTTTATTTAGAATTTATTTTATGAAAAATCAGCTAAATACATAAAAATTGAATTAGTAAGTAAATATATATCCGAGACTATTACTTCATGAAACAAATGCTTTTTTTTTAAAAAAATGCCCTAATTATTTGAAGGTATTTTATATATTGATTCATAAAGTATGTTGTCCTAGATGAATTAATTTAAATAATATTAGTTCGTATAACTCTCCTTTCAGACACTATCAACGGACACTGTTTATTGCTATTAGTTTTATAAATACCCTCTAGCTATAAAACCTACGATCTCTGAAAAAGTTATGATTCTAGACAAATGGAAAATGTAACTCTGAAATAATTTCATTACATTTACAACCTGATTTCGGAATACAAAAATGTTTTTAAAAAAATAACATTTTTTTATTAGAGTGCTGAAAAATTTGTTAAAGAATCAGTTTTGAATATAAAATAAACGAAATTGTAATAAAACATTTTATAACAAACTGACGAGGATATGGCCTTATATTTTAATTACTAAATATAAGAAACGGTCCACAAGGACTATACAACTTTAAATTACACAAAGCACGACACAGAAAAGAGAATAAAAAGAGCACTTACAGAATTCATTATTTCGAACTGTTGTTCGTCATCAGGAATAGACTAGAAGAGAGGACGAAGTGAGAGAGAACTCCCCATGTCGAAGAACGGAGCGCGAAACAGTTCGAAATATTGAATTCTGTAAGTGTTCTTTTTATTCTCTTTTTCTGTGTCGTGCTTTGTGTAATTTAAAGTTTTATAGTCCTTGTGGACCGTTTCTTATATTTAGTAAAGAGAATATTAAAACTTTTTTGAGATAATAGAGTTATATAATAGTTGTTAATACCAAAAACAGAAAATAGAGTTATTTATCTAATCGTATTTATAATGAGTCCAACTTATTAAGTCCAAATAATTAATACACTTAAAAATCAATTAAAGTTATCACGTCTTACTGAAATCATATTGAAAATATAGGAAAGTAAATTATCAAAAACCGTTCTCGATAAACTTAGTTTCAAATTTAATTAATTGGATGAAGTGCAAGTATATTAAATACCGCCACTCTACTCCCTCCCTACAAGACCCGCCCTAGTCAATAATATTTTAAAGATAGTTCTGTTCTTTAAAATTTTGAACTGGTTTAGTACACAGTTCTTTAAAACTGTGAACTGGTTTGTGTATAGTACAGGAGTTCAGCCTAATTTCAAGTAATTCACAATTTGCTTAAAATACCAAATTGTTATACTCTATATAACAATATAGGTAAAAAGATTTCACATAAACACGTGAAATAACAATCAATGATCAAACCACAATAAGAAATGGGAAAACAAGACTAAGATCTTTCAACCGTAACAAGCTTGGGTTTTTGACTCTGACGAAGACCGCTTGTTACGGTTGTAAGATCTTAGTCTTGTTTTCCAACAATATAGGTATATAATATATAATATAATAATTATAATAATAATAATATATAATATAGGTATATAATATATAGGTATATAATATACCTATGGTAGCAAGGTGGTAGGAGGGGTGGTCCGAGGTAAGGGGTGACAGTTTGAGGGAATAAAAATAGAAAAAAAATAAAATATTAAAAAGCTAACAAAAAATCTGAAATTTTACACCAAAATGGTTTGTTAAGGTCGTTATTGTTTGTATGTTTTATGTGTGTAATACTTTTTTAAACGGACTTGTCGATTGCAATATTTGCAAATTTATTTTAAATCTTTCAAAACTAGTTATTTAAAGAGATTGAAAAGTTTATTATATGTATTTGCATAGGCTATTAATTTAATTTAAACATTTTTTTATGATTTGAATTATACTTTTTTTGTTTTAAAAATCTTTGGTTTTCTTTTATTACGACTGTATATGTTTGCGTGTACATTCTGTAATAATAAAAGTCTGGGACAAATAACAGCAGTCTAAAATAAGATCTTTGGTTGAAATTCCATGAAAACAATTATTTTGAGGATTTTTTTGAATTTTGAAGCTTAACAGATTATCAATGTCTATCGATGGCGGTGAGGAGGCAGCGGAAAATCTTACGACAGACGCGGGCGGCAAAAATAGTTGCTACTCCGCTGTTTATACCTTGAATAAAAAGATTTCACAAAAACACGTGAAATAACAATCAATGATCAAACCACAATAAGAAAATGGGAAAACAAGACTAAGATCTTTCAACCGATCTATACCTTTCTTTCAAGACTATATCTTTCAAGACTAAGATCTTTCAACCGATCTATACCTTTCTTTCAAGACTATATCTTTCAAGACTAAGATCTTTCAACCGATCTATACCTTTCTTTCAAGACTATATCTTTCAAGACTAAGATCTTTCAACCGATCTATACCTTTCTTTCAAGACTAAGATCTTTCAACCGATCTATACCTTTCTTTCAAGACTATATCTTTCAAGACTAAGATCTTTCAACCGATCTATACCTTTCTTTCAAGACTATATCTTTCAAGACTAAGATCTTTCAACCGATCTATACCTTTCTTTCAAGACTATATCTTTCAAGACTAAGATCAATACCTTGAAATGTAATTCATAAGAATCTATGTGGATACCATCACCAAGTATAACGCAAAGATTCTGTAAAACATGCAACATTTTTTTTACTTAAACAGCATCTGATATAACCAAATAGTAAAAAAGAATAAAAGTATTCCATTTATTTAATTTAAATATTTCAATATGTATTAGTAATTTATAACTAATAAATTCGAAAAGGTTGCATCTACCAACCTTTTAGAAATTAACTCATTTCATTACATCAACTGCAGCTTATACATTTTTCTACTTTAGCATTGTAATCAATTCTTATAAATTTGAAATCATTCCTGTCTTTTCATTTATTAATCCCTGTTTTATTCTCTTCGGATATTTTTTTCTATTCATTATATAATATTCATATTGTTGTTTGTTATTCATTATTATATTTTGGGTTATTGACTTTAGAATCAAAAAACTAACCAAATAAGAAATTCAAATAATTCCATGATTGGTGAACTTAAAGTAGGATTGAAACCGAATAATAGCTCACGGCTAACCCCTAAATCAAACCTTGTTTAGAGAAAACAGAACAATTCTGATCTATATATAGTCTGGAATGAAACAATGTTTTTTTATGGCTATAAAAGTATTTAATGAAAGTTCAGAAGAATTATTTGTGAAACTGTAATACATAAAGAACTGCTACTCTGCTACAAAGGTTAGAATCTAAACTGGATTGTTATATAAATGAATTATCTCAAATGGTAAAAAAAATTGTAAGTAAAATTGAAAGTAGTCTAAATGTACCTACTATAAAGCTTGATTTAGCACTGAGAAGTACCAAGTTTGAAACAAAGACAATTTTGACAGCCCATAGTCCAACTAAAGACTTGAACAACAAAAAAAGTCTACAGACAATTTAAAATATACTTCAGGGAAACAACAGAAAAGGAAATCCTTCATTTTTCATGAAATTTTAGTTACATTGGAAACCATCTTAAATATATCAGCATCCATTTTAGTTACATTGGCAACCATCTTAATTATATAAGCATCCATTTTAGTTACATTGGCAACCATCTTAATTATGTCAGCATCCATTTTAGTTATAGGGGCAACCATCTTAATTATGTCGGCATCCATTTTAGTTACATTGGCAACCATCTTAATTATATCAGCATCCATTTTAGTTACAGTGGCAACCATCTTAATTATGTCGGCATCCATTTTAGTTACAGTGGCAACCATCTTAATTACATCAGCATCCATTTTAGTTACAGTGGCAACCATCTTAATTATGTCGGCATCCATTTTAGTTACAGTGGCAACCATCTTAATTACATCAGCATCCATTTTAGTTATAGGGGCAACCATCTTAATTATATCAGCATCCATTTTAGTTACAGTGGCACCCCATCTTAATTATATCACAGTATCCATTTTAGTTACATTGACACTCATTTTTAGTAATTATGAAAAAGTGAAATATTCAAATGAATTTGAGAACATATATTATGATATATCAATATTGTTACTTCTTATCATGACAAATTTACAATTAACTGTTGTATAGAATTATAAATATACATCACTAATTTTTCTTTCTATTCCTCGCCTTTCTAGGTAAAAAAAAGGTAGAAAAATTCTATTTTTCTAGATAACTTTTCCAGCTTTCTTACTTCTGTTCAGAATCGATATCGATCTGAAGTTTCACAAGTTGATCACAAGTTTCCTTATACACTGGTCAAGAGAACAGAAAATTTTAATAAAGTAGCTAAATGATGGATTGTTATGTAGTTAAAATTAAATATATTGATATTTTTTTGGCCTTTGCTCTAGTTTGGCTCTTTGCCACTTTTTAAGAGTAATGGATTTGAATATTACGTGATACTGTTCTCATTTTCTTAAGCGTTCTGCCTATCAATCTAGTTGCTAAGGCAATATAATATTATAATGAAATAGTTTTATATTTTTGAGTTTATATTGAGGATATTTGCAAAAATTAGAACGAATCAAGATCCTAATTAATTTGTATGTTTTGTAAGAGTGTAAAACATTAAAGAGAATATAGTATGTGTGTTTGATGGCAGAAGATACATGTCTAACGATACAGCCAGCTATCAACATTCCAAAACTCTATAAAGGCAAATTAACATTTTTGAAATGGGGCATAAACAACTTTGTATGTTAAAGTTGATAAACGGCACTTATTTATTAAGTTGGCAAAGAGAATAGCGACAAGGTTTATAGTCTCAACATTACTTCAAGACTATAGTCTCAACTACTTTGAGCAGTAGTCGAAGTTATAGTTTTTTGTGAAGAAGTTTTGGGTAAAATGTAAAATAAAATTGTTCCAAACGTTCAATAATTTTTTTTTAGGAAATTATAGATTAATCCTTAGCAACTACTCATAGACTATAATATTAGGGATCATTATCTAGCATGAGATAGCTGAGGCGTCGTGATCTAGAATTACTCATTTTGGACTCATCTTGGAATGATGTACTATGAGAGTCATTACTTATTTTAATTGTGTATACCAAATTATTAACTCATACATATATTAAGATGGCATTAACATTAATTTTAATTAATATTTGTAAACTTCACTCTTATCGATCTCACTTTGAGTTCTATTCTAAGAGTGAAAGCTTTTTGTTTTTTTCTTTTTTTGACAAATATTTTTCATACACCTAATTGGTTCTATATCATATGTACTGAATTTGACTTTTCAAGTATATTAGAGTACCTTACTGAAGAACGGCATGAACAAGCTTTCCAAATCACTTAAGAAGTTTAGGATCATGCTTTCCAAAACACTTAACAAATCTAGGATCATAACAAAGGTGGCCAATCCTACCTCTGATCTTAAAAATTGCAGCCATTAATTGCTTAAAGGATAGAATTAATATCATTGTAAGTAAATGTTATTGATTATGAGAAAAAAATAAAATGATATGTTGAAAGAGTTTACCTGTTGTGAAAAATGACAGTATTTAATTAGTTAAAGAAGAAGTTTTAACAAAACTACTGTATGAGAAGAATCATCTAATGTAGATTTAGCCGCTTGCCTTTTTTTAATGAAGATATCCAGTTATTATATAACCCTAACTCCAGAATTTTTTAATATGAGAATCGGGAAACCCTGTGTACTTCATCCTTCAAATAGGATGGAGAGTTGTCAATTCTGAGCCTGTACAATGCCACGTAATCTTTGAAGATTATTACTATAATCAAATTAAGTGGAGTATAATTTGAAATTCCTACTGTAAAATCAAACTGGTAATGTGTCTTGCCCATTACTACAGTGGGTGTCAAATAATAAATGAGGTACACTTTTTGTCTCTAAAACAGCACTAAAGTTGAACATCTTTAAATATAGGTGTTTGGAAGTTATAGATAATAATCTGCTCAAAAAAACACCCTAACTGTCAGAATTCTTGCTTAGCATTGCGTTGCTTGAGGTGCCCTCGGGCACTTCAATGTTCAATGGAGGTGGCTAAAGGGCAACTTGTCAACAAGGCGGCCTGGCTTGACTAAGCGGTAATGGCACAAAATGCCGAGGAACGCGAAGATCAAAACGAGCTACACAATCAAACATTACCAAACATGGACTCAATGGAGATCAAAGTATGTAAATCCGAACCAAAATCAATCAAAATATTTATCACTTACGATTATTACACATTGTTTAAAAAGATTAGAAATTCATTAGGTAGAAGCATGAACTATTCCCATATTTATAAGACAAGTAAAAAACATTATCGACAGTTCTCGTGCTTAAAAGTGCAATAACATACAATATTGGTTTCAAACATAATGTAGGGCTAGAGTTATAAGAATTACTTATTACAGAATGAACTAAATTATTTAATTAAAACTAGAAGGCGTGCAATTCTTTGACGGGTATTTTACACAAATTCTGAGATGAAATTCCAAAATATTATTAGAAATTATAGAATAGTAGAAAATATCATTATTAGAACAGTGTTAAGTAAGTACCTCTATATACATCACATTAGACGTCTGTCAGTCATGTTCATGGAAGAACAAAGAGTTGGAACCTCTGACTCTTGAGCAAGGAACAGACAGTTGACCATGTTTGAAACACTTGGTCTCACTCCGTAGAGTGAGGGCTTTAATACGGCTTTAATTCCTTCTGTAGACAGAGTTTGCCTTTACGGCTTATTTACAGTCATTGTGAAACAGACGCTGACAGGAAATTGCAACCGTTTCAATTGAAACGGATAATTGCTCAAAATTATCCGTGATATAAATACAGACTCCTCATTACCACACCCAGTCATAATATCGACCTCTATGACTTATCTGTGCAGAGGACAAATTCAGATTCATGTTCCGTTGCAGATTTTTGGGGCACTCAAATTCTGTCACAGCATGATTGGTGCCACTACTTTAAGGTAAAGGCACCATTTTTGCTCATGAGTCCAGTTCACGGTTGGCCTAATACAATGATAAATCTCATTCGCATTTTTACACATCTTCTACTACTCTGTAACTTCAAACTACGAGTATTATCATACTTTGATTATAGAAGTGTATAGAGGATGAATTTATTTTCAATTTTTTTAGTTTTCCATCCTGAATTACTATAATCTGAAATATTAATAAACGGAGTAGGTATTTAATTTTTGTTTTACCGGCAAATAAAATTGGCATACATTTATCATGTAATTTGAATTAATTTTCTAGACTAATACACGGGTGACAAAAGGAAGACAGGCTTTTTTCGTGATAATTAATAGGTGTATTTTTTATTACTTTCAATTAGATTTTACATGTAATTTGTTTTATATTTCTTTATAATTTTTCAAGGGTGACGTTGGACATATTAAAGGACTTTGAAAATAGCATTATTATGAGTAATCTAATATAATAAGCTTTCAGTGTCCGTTTCTTATTATTATTCTTAAACCCCTTTTAATATTTTAGAGATAGCCAACCGGAACCATATATCTGTTCTGAAACTCCATGAAATAGGCTGCTTGAAATGTGTATCATGTATATGTTATATGTTATATATGCTATACGTTACATAATGATGTGATAAAAATAATTTTTTAAAATAATGTATGCACTTGTTGATTGTAATCCCTGCATGAGCTACTAATGAACGAAATCATTAATAATGTACAACATACACTATAAATGATCAACCACAATATGAAATGGGAAAAACATACTAAGATCTTTCAACCCTAACAAGCGGTCTTCGTCAGTGTCAAAAACCGAACTGAAACACTAGATGAAGAAAACATCTGGTGAGGGGTTGAGAAGAATGGGAAGGAAGAGTGGTGTTTTAAAAGGGTGAAAGCACGGGAAAGAACTAATGTCCAGAAAGGGATGTTTGAGGAAACAAAGGAGTACAGTAAGAAAGAGTAAAAAACTATCCGCTAGCTGTCAACCCTCTTAGAAGAGGCTACTGCCCTCCTAACGAAAGTATCAAGCTTGAAGAACCCGTTACTGATGTTTATAATATTTGATCTATTAAATTTAATTAGAGAGGATTCGATAATATTTCTTAACAACATCGATTTTTCATAGGTAATAAATTTAGCTCCTGTCCAATAAACATTATGATTTTCATTATTTATATGCAAGAATAAGGTGCTACTTGTTTCCTGCCTACTTACGTTGTAGTGGAGTCGTTTTACACGTGTCTTTAATTATTTACCAGTTTGACCAATATAAATTTTATGGAAATTTTTGCATGGAATTTTATAAATACCTTGGACTCCAGTTCCCTGGGAGATCTTTTTATTAACATATTGCCCACATTATTACGATTAGAAAACACTATATTAAAATCAAGTTGACGGGCCAGCCCAGGAAGAGAGTCTAATAACCGTGTACTATAATACACTATAAACATACATTATAAGCAAGTATTTTTAGATCGCAAAGCAGATTTCGGTTAGAAAAACAGTCAAATTTAAATAATTTAAAAGCAAATGACTTTCAAGAAAATTCAAGAACACTTAGTCAACAAAAAAAATTGATAATTACACAACTGTATAATGTTGAATTATCGTTTGGCAATCTTTATATTTTGACATCTTGGAGGGTCATACAAGTGTTCTAATCAGGCAAGATTTGTTTGCAGTTTAAGATCAGATATTGTTTTATTTGTTTGTATTTTATTCCATTGCTGAAACTAAGAATTATAAGTTATTTAATAGCAATTGTCCCCAACCATTTTCTTATAGCTTTCATCCTTATTGCTGTTCTAGAGACGAAAGTTGGGTTCATTTATAATTTGGCATCCACTTTAGTTAATAGAGAGTCATATTACCGATTAACAGTAAATTTTAAAATTTGTCTTTTTCTTAATTCATGCATATAACCGAATTCATTAATAAATAGCCGCTTATCTAACCACATGAATTATATTAATTTTCAATTAGTAAATTAGTACTAACAATTTGATTTACCTGAATTTTGCTTTGATTCTTTACAAAACAGAATTTATAAAACATTTGTAACACTATTTTAAAGAAAAAACTTATTGAATTAATTATTTTTGTTCACGATGATAAAGTTCGGTATACCTACAAGTAAAGTCATAATATTTAAATGCAGGGTTTTAGAGGTAAAATTTGGTAAACAAAATACGACAAGATTCTCAGAATCTTTAGGAAAACATAATTAGATTTTGATTTTTTTTTGTTATCATCTTTATTTACAAATATACAACTAAGCATATTATGCGTAACAGGCATATGTAGTAATAGATTACACAATGACATCGATGCACATGAGCAAAGAATGAAACCCACTGGTTCAACTTTTCACTTTGGGTTTTGAAATTTTGATTTTAAAATCAAAAAATCTTGATATATTTTACTATTATCATATTGTTTGTACGAGGAGGTTTATTGGATACATTAGTATTAGAGTAATAATGTATCATACCTCTGCATTTGGCGGTTCATAATCATCATTCCCGTGCAAAGTGTAATCTATAATTAGCATCAAAGTTTGCTCCGCTAAACATCATAACACTATACGAACAGTAACTAATTTGAGATTTTTCTTTTTTGAAAACGATGGTATAATTTCAAAACGTTTTGAAATTTTGTACTGGTAACTGAATCTCAAATCAAATAGAATTTGATAGAATAAAGCTACAAAATATAAATAAATATAACAAAAGTTTATTATTCATTACCCAAAGAAAGATGGACTTAGATAAGAGTAACTTTTAATAATTACTATTAATTAGCTTACAGTTCTTAATTCTACTGATAGAGAGAATTCAAGTGACCAAGGCATTTTCAGGGATGAAACTGATCATACATTAATATAAAACTCCTTATCAAGAATACTTGCACGTATCCAAAGTCAATACTAAATTGTGGTCCATTAATAAATATTAGCATTCGATTATTTTCATTTATCTTTTTAAGGAATTTGAACCAATATTTTATAAATTGTCTCATACTTTTTCATCCGTTTCATTTGTATAGAGTACTCCTACAGGCTTCACTATATATACGTAATTTTGCATTTTTTATTTATTTTAAAAGCTTAGATGACTCTGCAAGGGAAATATATACAATAAAAATGGTCGAGAATAAACATTTTATTCAGCCATGTGTTTTCATTTAAAATCATCCATTTTTAAGATATTTTATTTATTAAGATCAGATAGGGTTTGATATGTTTGTTTTCTATTCTATTAGTCAAATCAAGAACTATAAGTTATTTAATAGCAAATGATCCCAACCCTCAGTAGATCAAGAATATGTTATTACTAGGTTGTTTTAGTGATGACAGGAATCCATCGACCAATAAATTTTATATTTCTGCCACTAATAGTTTCAACTCGGCCAAGATGAGTCAGTCATTAACGTTATCTTTGTATGTTGTAATGGAAAATAAACCTGAGAATACATTAGAACTTTTATTTCCAACCTCAATTTAGTGAAAGTGCTATTATTTTTGTAACCACTAAAATAGACAAATAATCTAGGATATATTTAGTAAAGACTGTCGCTAGTTGAAATAGAAAATGGAGTCGTTAGGAATGAGTTATCAATGAAGCAAAGAGTTGTCAGAAAGTTGTGTTTGCCGGACGCAAGTCACACACGGAGACCATCCATCTGCTCTGGACCTCGCAACTTGCCGAGGCCCAATTAATATTGGCTCGTAATTAAGCAGCCCCGGGCAGGGTTATAACGAGCACCCAAACCCTCAACAATATCTTCTCCCAGCGAGGCGATGGAAAACAGCCACTCTTAGCCGGCTCGAAAACACCCATACATCACAAAGGGATTTCACTTTCAACGCTCCCCTCTCTTCAGCACCTGTCCAACCTATTAATATCTTTGACTTCAGACAAACTAATAGCAGCTTTAATGAATACAATTTATTTCTTTTTTTGGTATTTGTCTAGTTTTATGAATAGTCACGTCAATCTTTATAAATAAAATAATGATTTTGTCTGTACATTCCTTAGAAATGACTCATTTCAAGTTTTCTTTACGTTTCATACATTGGAGAAACCGAATCCACCCTTAGAAAAATTTCTGTCGGTTTGTCGGTTTGTCGGTTTGTCCGCAAAACTTTGTCACAGGTAATCTCAGCTACCATAAGACATATAAAGCTGAAACTTTTACAGTAGATTTGTGTAGGTCTAACTTAAAATATAGGCTATGAATTGATTGGAAATTCAACGTAGAAGTGAAGTTATGGACGTTTAACGCAAAAATGTTTGTCACAAGTAAACTCAGCCACCATAAGACATAGCGAGCTGAAACATTGACACTGGATTTGTGTGTGCCTAACTTAAAATATGGGCTCTAAATAGATTATTAATTCAGTACAGAAGCGAAGTTATGGGGCTTTTAGCTGTATTTTCCTAACTTCACAGACAAGTTTGTTTTGAAAATACACAGGTGTGGCAAGTAGGTATTGTTAGTTGATTTTAATTTCAATTGAGCACATGAATATATTGCGTATTTGACATCATTGAAATGGTGTTTCACAGAGTTAAGGATGTACTATCTATTGAGAATAAATGTTTTGTAAACGAGCAATTCTCAGCCTTAATATGAACAGGCATGAGAAATCAACAAACAAGTTCTTACGCTATATGAAGCCGAGGAAAGAACTTACAAGTCAGTGAAGAGATTGGATTAGTGATGAAGAAGCAGTTCATTATCTAATTGAATTTCTTGACTCTGAATTTATTTCTCCTGGACTGCCTGCTCATGAGTAAAAACTTAAAGTAGGAGCACCAATGATGCTGCAATTTATAGCAGTAACAAATTTCATGTTACGAAACATGAGTGACCCAAAAACTGTGCAACGGGACACGACTCTGAATTCGTGCTCTACACAGATATGCCATAGAGGCGGACATAATGACTGGATGTGGTATTGGGGAGTCTTCCGAACCACTGTCTGTTTCCATTCAAATGATTGCAAGGTCCCCTCAGAGTCTATTTCGCAATGACGTTAACTAAGTCGCAAAGGGAGACTTTATCTAACGCAGGAATTCAAGTTAGCGAAACCAAGTTTTTCTCACATGGTCAACTGTAGTTTACTTGCTCAATAGTCAGAGGTTTCAACTGATTGTTCTTCCATGAACCTGAAGGACAGACAGCTAATGTAGTGTATACAGAGGCATTTGTTTAACACTGTACTAATAATGGTGTTTTCTACTATTCTATAATTTCTAATTATAGTATTAGTATAATACTATAATTGATATGTTGGAATACCAAGTATAATAGAATTTTTGATTCCGTCAAAGACGGGTACATTTGCTAGTCATTAATAAAGTTAAGCTAACCCACTTTAATATAGGGTTACATAATAATCATCTAGAGAAATCGAGGTATGTGACTTTTGAGAAAAACATTGTTCACTAACTAAATATACCTTATATGTTGGATGTGCATTCTAGTACCAATTACAACGTGATAGATGTAAGAGAAATAGAGATAAAGAGAGAGAGAGAGAGGGGGGGGAGAGAGGGACGTCGGAAAAGCTAGTTACACATACTGGAGAGTCAGAAAGGAGTGAATGAGATATAAGCCGTCATGCATAGCACAGAGAGAGACAGAGAGAGACTATGAAACATAAATAAATGAATAAGTATGAAAAAGGGATTCTGAGAACCTGATAACATGAAAATCATTAAAATCTAAAAATAAATTCTGTCTTTGTTGACCGTACTTAACTTAAAGCCAAGCAAAGTTAAATGTTTAAATTTATTTAAATTAGTTAGCTTGGTGGGGCTTGTCTGTTATTGATATAAGTAAACGTGAAGACGAGAAGGAATGCTGTGTGACCACAGGATTGCCAAATCAGAGAGGCCAAGGGAGACGCTTAGAGCCAAGTGCTCGTTTTCTGCTGCTGTTTGGGCGACAGAGGTTGTTAATTTAGGGACATACTGGAGCAATTAGAACACTCCTGGTGGCTCGAACGACAGGTAAGTTGAATTAAATTATTCAGTTGCCTACAGCCAATTAGCAGGGCACAAAGGGTCCTTTAATCTAGACCTTTCCTGCACACACCCCTCTACTCTAATCACACTCCTCTTGGCCCTTGGTATTGATTTTTTAGATTTTACTTATTTTGGGAATCCACGACGAAAACATGAATAAATTAAAAACACACTATCTTATAGCATGCTCACTCACTTTACAATGAAATTCATAACCCTCGGAATTAATAAAAAAAAAAGTCAAGATACTAGTTAAAAAAAATACCAGTTAAAAATAATTAATTATACTTAAAATTTGATACTTTACTGATCATCTGAAATCTGAATTAAAACTACTGCTCAGTCCTTGCATCGATAACGATGTCACACTAATAGGTTATTTTACATTGGAAACAAAGGTTTTCTATGAATCAAGGAACATTGAATCTGCTTACATTGTAACTCAAGGTTTTCTATGAATCAAGGAACATTGAATCTGTTTGCATTGTAACTCAAGGTTTTCTATGAATCAAGGAACGTTGAATCTGTTTACATTGTAACTCAAGGTTTTCTATAAATCAAGGAACGTTGAATTTGTTTGCATTGTAACTCAAGGTTTTCTATGAATCAAGGAACGTTGAATCTGTTTACATTGTAACTCAAGGTTTTCTATGAATTAAGGAACATTGAATCTGTTTACATTGGAACTCAAAGTTTTCTATGAATCAAGGAACGTTGAATCTGTTTACATTGTAACTCAAGGTTTTCTATGAATCAAGTTAATAATAAGAATCTTTATGAAAAACATTAAAGCTCTCACAAGTGTGTGTTTACTTTGAGTGTCTGTATGTGTATATGTGCATGAAGAATCTGATTGTCTTCTGTTTTGCTCCACACATTGTATGACATACATATGTGTTATTGGCACGTTTATTACAGACTATATATAAAATATAATTAAACTTTTACGATTTACACAAATTGAAATATTTACAATTTACTAGATAATTTTTACTTTACTATAAGTAAAGTATAGTGATCGTGAAAAAATTCGATCTCCAGATTTTTACGAAATTATATGTTTTGAGGTCCCAAAAGTCGTTTTGTGAAGTTTATTCGAATGTGTGTGTGTGTGTGTGTGTGTGTGTGTGTGTGTGTGTGTGTGTGTGTGTGTGTGTGTGTGTGTGGGTGGGTGAGTGTGTTAGCATTGCTTGTTACCACGCTACGGTCCAGAATCTTTGATGGATCAAGTTCATATTTTACACAAAAATAGACCCCATAGTGTAGATGATCCCTATTGTTTGGGAAGAATTATGCATGACGGGAAAGTCACTTTTTTTGCCAAAAACCTGTTTTTCGAAAACATTTTTTTCTCTTAAAGTGCTAACTCTAGAGTTCTGAAATTTTGGCATTATCTTTAAAGTTACAAATGGAATAAACGAAAAATATATTCAGAATTTTAAAACAACGGGAAATATTTTTCTGTAGGCCATTCCAGATTTTTTAAAACTATCTTTTACATATAATGCAATAAACTATTCTTCTAATTCGAATTATATATAACCATTATAATTTAAAATTTTCTGAATATAAAATTTGACCATTTACACTTTTGTAAAATTTAAATTTGGAAAAATATTTTGTATATATGCTAAAAAATGTCTGCAATGTATTAACTGTCTCTTCTCCTATTAGTACAGTGATAGAGGCCATTTTTTTTTCTCTTTATAATGTTTCCTTTTTGTTTCCTAGTAGTGCACAGTTATATATAAGATGACCTACTAATTGGAGGTCACAATATCAAGAATTCATAATTCTAATTCTATGAAGGTAGTTTTAAGTCTGTCTGTAAGTTGTTGAAACCTTTGGTCGCATTCAATGTGAAAGCAAGGCAATCGCTTTGAAGGGGGAAAGTTTTTTGCAAACCATACCAATAACCAATAGCGATGAAAGATAATTCTTGAAGGGAAATTTTGACGTTGAATGAAGAAATTAAAATCCAAAGATTATATTAAAAAGGAAAAAGGGAACTATAAAGGCCACATACTGTAGCGCTGCTTATAGGTAAAATAAGTCTCAGGCCCCATCAGTCTCAGTAGATCCTAATAACAACGACTTGTCTGATAGTTCTAGATGAGTGGTTTAAAATTTGTTCTAATTGACTAAATTTTTATACCTACAATAAACAAATTAAAAAATTAAATTGATTAATTCAATTAAATAAGTCGATAATAATTTACCAGTATGTATATCCTAATTCATAGCGATAGTTAAATACAAATAAAACAAAAAAATCAACTGGTCGTCAAAAAGTTTAATATTATGTTTATGTATAGTAAAGTTGAGTGTAGACCACTCCAATTTTTTTTAATTGAATTAATGTTTGTCATTTAATTTTGAAGAAATATTCTAATTCAATTAAGAATTTTACAGAAATTTAAGAGTAATTTATGAGAATAAAAATGTCAACTTTTTTTTTATGGTCTACGTCCAAACCGACTGCAGTCCCGCTCATGTAAGAGTTATCGTTATTGATTAAAAAGTTAATGTAAGGCTTCGATAACTTCGTATTCAGCTTAATGTAGAGTTTAAGATTTTGCAATCAGCGGAGTGTGGTCCTGGAGCCGTCACTGAAAGGCTGCCACTTTTGTTTTCCACATTATTCCCCAGGTGACAAAGATATTAGTGTTGACTAGAAAATGAATTAGTGGATTCAATAACTTAATCTCTAGTTTTATAAAGAGTTAAAAACTGTTTTGAGACCGTATTTTCAAGGAAATCGGCTTAGACAAATCAACAAATCAGCTTCCTTTTCCACTCTTATAATAACATGAAGAGCGAAAACAAATTACAGATTAAAAAAAAATATATTTCAATTTATCAAAAAAAAACAAAATAAATTAGCTAATTACTAGATAAATAAAAGATGATAAAGTGAAATGGCTAAGTGAATAATGTTGACGGAGTCCCTCTGAAAATGAAAGGGATGTCGATGCATACAGGAGCTGGTATCGATCAGAGCAGCTTCCCGTCTGATGCATTACTCTGTTCATTGATTGCATTCACTTTGCTTAAGTGCCGAGATAGGGAAAAAAAACGTTTTATTCCTCGAATCAACAACAAAAATGCGTTCGCGATATTTAATTTAATACTTCTTTTTTTTTTTAAAAAAAAAAAAAAAAATCCTTTCTCTCGTTGCAGATTTTTCATTTACATTCATATACATATTTTGACGAGTGCAGTGGTGGTGGCTTGATCTCTTCAACATAATGAAGATTATTTCTTTTTTTTTTTTGCTTCTAAAGTGATTCTAAAAAAAAAACTAAATCCAGTTAAAATAAATATGATGTAGCAAATACGGCAAACAAGAACTTAGCATGCAAATTTTACACTTCATACGCTTCATTTATTATTTTATTAAAGAAGAGCTTCCTAAAAAAAAAAAATATACCCAATGAGTATAAATGAATTATTCAGCAAAGAGGATATTTTTATTTAAAAAAAAAATTATAAAATAAAAAATCTCCGACAAAAAGTTACTTTAACTAACGAGGAAAATTAATTTTTTTAATTAACCTTTAGTAGTATCATTACCATTTATTCTGCTATTTCATATAAACTTAATTTATTGCAACGTGCATACAAAATTTTTTGAAATATTAAAACAAATCTGCTCTGACAAAGTTTAATTTAAAAAAATCAAGTTTTACTCCCTTATAGCGGGCCAGATGTAACCCCTGAGGTGAAACTATACCACATTTTGGTTCCTTTTAGGACATCCATAACTTATTTCAAATTGAAAATTAATTTTTACGTTAAAAAATATATTTATTATTTATTTAGTATTTTTTTAATCAATGCAGCCTTTTTTTCATATTAGATAACGTTGTAAAACTTTTTGAGGATTTCTAAATATGGATATTGTTTTAAACGCGTTTTAAAATGAAATCGTAAGATCAAACCAGTTCAATACTTATTAAACTTTGAAGTATGCTTTAAAAAATGTCTATGTGCTTTACCAACTATTTTGAAATATATAAAGTAGAACATATTTGAAACTATCACAGCTAATATGATACGCACGCATACATTTTAGCATACACGTCTATTTTTATGTGTTCATTTGACACAGACGTTATACTATTTTTCATTTTATCATAACACACATGATTCTAGGAAAAATTTTTTAGAGTTTTATATTTTTTTAAATATGTCTGCCTGCTTGTGGCTATTGAAAATAGTTTAAATTCTCCACAAGTCGCACTGTTTCATAAATTCTAATAACATTTTACTGACAAATAGTTCTTGTGAGATAATTCATTCTCGTACTATTGAAGAATGGAAAAGAGACTACACCAATACCTCGCTTTGCGTCGTTTTGTTTTGCTTTTTTTCGAATATGCGCTTCTGCTTAAGTAGTACTAATTTTCACTGGGTGTCGTTAGATTTTCGAGGTTGCGTTGTTTTGGGTTCAAGTCTTTCATTTTTTTTGAAATTTTTTGAAATTTTCTTTTTTTTTCTAAAAAATTGATGTCCTTCTAATTTAAAATAGTTTTGTTAATTTAATAATGAATTTGGGTTGCTTCTAAATTAATTATTCAGTTAAATACAAAATTTTGTTAAAATATTTTTCATGGCCACTTAATAATTATTATAAATACAAATACATCAACATCGAACATTTTGAGGTATAAATCACTACTATAGCTTAAGTTACTCATAAGCATATGGGTAACTGAGTATATAATGTATGTATATAAACTGAGATAAAAAAAATTTAAGAAATTAGGATGAGAGTTTTCTCATATTTTAGGTGTATATATAATGATTGTGTGTTTTTTGGCACCACTTTTTTTTCTAATGCGCCATGCCATAAAAACTCTGAGATTCCCTTTCTAACTAAAAATCAACGCAATTTTAGTACAGTTATATTTTTACATTGTTTTGCTAATTTTAGAGTTCAGTTTCAATTAGTGTGTTGTGCTTTTTTTAAAAAGAGAATAATTAATTTTTACGGGTTGGTTGTGGTTACAAAAAGCTGTTCAGCAAACATTGGGCCAATTTTTTGTGAAAGAAAACCGACTTACGACAACAGCCACTATAGACACATCTAACAGTGATTAGTTTTAATTTTCTTTTTCATAAATTAAATGAATAGTTTATTTTGTTTTATTTGAATACGTTTTTTTTTGTTTTTTGTTTTTTGTATGAATGTAATAAAATTTTATATTATTTTTATAATATAAAGTGTTCACTTTGTTCAATTTTCTTTTTAAAAAGTAGTATTTTCGTAACCGTGGAACCTATCTTCGATCTTTACATGGTTTGCTATAGAAAATCTTAATTCACTTTGCTTCGTTTCAATTTGCGTAGTGTTTTTTTGGAACGTAACCCCGACGCAAAGTGAGGTATTGGTGTATATCCTTCCCTATGTCTATAAACATAGTAATTCGCACACCTAGCCATTCCAGAATCATGAAATATCGTATTAAATATAGGCTCATTCGTTATGAATTTGCAGAATTCACATTTCAGAAACTGAGAATTCTGGAAAGACTTAAAAAGAAAACAATTAAATAGTTTAGCTAAGCCGATATCATTCGTGGCATTTCTGCCATTTGGTGCTTTGCCGACCAACAAGGCATGGTCTTCTGGGGAGAGGAAGTCACGCTCGTGGCAGGACCTATAAATATGGGCACCCCAAGTCAAAACAGCTCAAGCTAAATGTCTTTTATCCTGCCAACGAAGGGCATTAATCCTGGTGTTAAAGGCTTACAGAACAACATCTACGTTGGCTTGCAGATCCTCTCTGGCCAAATGCCAATTGACATACTGCTAAAGTGGAGAGCTGAGAAATACATGCTCAAGGGAGGGCTACCCCCAATATGGGTTAATTACTCTATTCAATATCATGAATGACGGACCAAAGAACTACATGAGTGGACTATGACTCAATGGCAACTTAGGTGGGACAATGCACGTGTTGGCCGACTGACATATAAGTTCCTTCCCTCGGTCAGAGTGCGTCAACAGTATGCACATCTAAGGATGGATCACAAATTAGTGCAATTCCTCACTGGGCATGGAGACTTCGGAGCTTATTTGGCTACATGCAGGTTAAGACCAACTGCAGAATGTGTCTGTGGAGCTCATAATGAGTCAGTCCAGCATATTTTAGAGACTTGTCCGAGGTACGCAAGATCTAGATACAAAATTGAGTTTATAACAGGAAATATAATAAGAAATATGTACGAAAAATCATTGAAAAAAAGAGCATTTCACAGATTTCACAAACTTCATTTACTCAATAGTAAGAACAAGAAATCTAATGTAGACATAGACAAGAAAATAAGAGAGAGTAAGATGTAGATAAAGGAATAAGTTACATGGGTCTTTACTTTGCTGTACCGTGTTGTATATCGCCCCCAGTGTAACAAGATGCGCGTGTTAAAATACTGTTGCGTGTAGTAGCATCGAGTTGCCCGCCTAAGAGTGGTCCACCTTGGGTGTCACCATGTGGTCATGGGACGGCTAAAGGACAAATCGTACAAAATCAGCCTGACTTGATTTAGAAGCGATATGGCTTAACGGCTCAGGCTCGCATAAAGGTCAACACGCAGGACCTATAAGCAGGTGATCTCCATCATGAGTATTCTCCCAACAGATTGGCCACTCTGCGATGTCCTCGATACCAATGCGATCTAAATAGATCAGCACAACAATGTAATAATTTTCTTTGTAATTGAATAAAAAATAAATTATAATTGTAATTGACTAAAAATAATTGTAAAAAGACGAAATTAAAATAAATCAGCATATTATCAACTGGTCTGATAAAGTGTTTACTTACAGTAAAGTTGAGTTAGAGCTTTTCCATTCTTTTTATCTTTTTTGTTGCGGAATCATTTTAAATTTCCTAGGAAAAATCGTATTGTAACAGCAACTGTATAGAAGGAATAAATATTGTTTTCAATATTCAAGTAAGAGAGAAAGAAACCAATTATTTTGTCGAAATAAAAAGTTTAAAAAAGATAAATTGAAAACATGATATATATTGTTATTGCTGTGCCCTAAAATAATCGATTATATGGACCGAAAAACTAGCAACTGTATTTTGAAAAGTGCAATAAAGTTTTTATGGATGAAATAATGACTAAATGCCTTTTTTATATGCAATCTAAATTGTATTTTATTAATTTTTTAAACCTGAGCAATAAATTGAAGTTATTTGTCATTTGTCGGTTACAAACAAAAAACTAAATAAACAACTGTTATCTTTGGAAATATCAAGTAAGTAAAATTTGCTTGTTACTTTATTCATATTCTTTAAAAACTGTAATTTTTTTCGTTCTTCAAAATCAAAAGCTAAACAAAAAATTTTTTTTAACAAAAAGCTTATTAAAAACCTCTTTGTTTTGAATACTAATGTAAAATATTATTTTGTTTCCTTTTTCATTGCAACATTATTCAGTAGATAATTCTTAAAGCCGATAATTGACATTTTTTCATCTTGAGTAACACACTTATACAATATTTAGATATAAACACACTTATTGTGTAATACACAATAGTAGTGGCGGATTGCACCACTGGTTATGGTGTAATCCGCCTAGCGACTTGGAGACTGGGGAATGACTGCAGCTGCCACTGGGAGCCCGTTGTCTATGGCTCCATAGCGTGCCTCTTGCATATGTCTTTTAGACAAAACTCATTTTACATGCACTACTATATATATTATACTATTTTGATGTAATAAAGACCAAACACCTTGATTTAGGTTGAGTTAATGTACCTGCTTTCACAAGTATTAACCTAGGCTATAAAGTCAGTTGCCATATCAAAACCGAGTTTACTATACACAAGTCCTACACTTTACTAGACTCATTTATTAATGTTGTAGATTTTTTTTGAACACATAGCTAACAGCTTTATACAATTTGCGGCTGATCAGATTTGATGATTGAAGAAGAAATGGTCAACTTGTTTAAAGTTGGCATTGTAGCAACCCAAGCACAAAAGCTCTCCATCTCACACGTATTGTTAATTTTCAAATGTTAATTACTTGATAAATAGGTAAATATAATCATTTGTTTGTTAAAAAGGAATTATTATAATTTCACTGTTAAAATTACACAAGATTTTGAAAGTTTTATTAGATGAAAAAGATTTTTCAAACATGGGTTAATTTACACGGGTAACACGACAATGGTTTTAAGCTACAAGTTCGTAAAGCATTGGCATTAGGGATCTCCAGTTTGCTGTGACGCTAAATTCATTAATAATAGAGATTGATTATGCACCACCTCCTTCAGACAAGAGGTAAAGTCGTCAGTCCCGAAACTATACCATGTCACCTACTACTAAAACATCCCTAGTCTAAATGAACTTCACTATGTTAAAGTTTAAAACTTTCGATGTGAATCAAACCGGTGGTTTTTTTGGATTGGGCAGGACGAAATGATGATTATATCAGATACTCATTAAAGAATTCCTTCTAATAATCTTAAATAGAACAAACTTTATAACTTAAGAGATTGAATTAACTTGGTCGCTGGAATTATAAAGACATTATGGTCTGTATGGGTTCATATTGCATGGGCAGCCACCTTAGGGTGTGCTTTAATAAAAAAAGGCAAAGTAACCTGTTTCACTGCAAAATCAGTTTCCATCCTACTGCAAACTGTATTGATGGTTTTGTTATTAATTTGACTTCTCTAAGGTTAAGAAAATGAAAGTGAAGAAGAATGTAGAGTGGAAGGCGTTGCTGACTGTAATAAAGCGAGCGAGGGCTGCGGAGGGCGGGAGGGCAAGGAAGGGTTAGGACAGCTCTGCTAAGAAAGACTGGTGGCCTGACTCAGCACTGCTCCTCCCCATCCCTGTTCACATCTCAGATAGACTCCCTTATAACCTCTTTATCCCCTCCCCTCCACCACCCTAAATTGGCTCCTCCGCTTCTTCGCCTGCACCCGATTAGATCTGTTCTGGCTTTCTTCCTCCACATCCCATTATGTCTCGACCTTAATCTCTACTTACTTCTTTTACGATTATTGTGTCATCCACAACAGAAAACACTTTAATCTTGACTTTTACACTTTTTTAAGATCAAATTAATTGACTGTAAAAAAGTTTATTTTATATTGGAAAAGATTTACTTCTTTCTTGATAAAGACTATCAGTTAATCATCTCAAATGCAATTTACCGATAATAATCGAAACAAATTGGATTTCTTTTCGAGTTGATATCAACTGCAAACTCACGGAAGTGTATAAACAAATGTTTAACAAACCAACCGAAAAGCACCAAATACACTTTGACACCTATGAAGGCCAGAATATTTAATATTTTCTCTTATTTAAATCAGAGCGTAGTAAAGTAATTAAACAAAAATAAAAAATAATCACCGCCGGCAATAAAGTTGCTTTTCAACTTTTACTTGGTATTGAATTCAGTTGACATTTCCTACAGTTTTGCAGAATATTCATTTGATATTGAGTTCAAAATTAAATAATTCTATTAGAAATAAATAAATCTATTAAATAGTTCATAATTAAATAATTCCTTAAATAATGTTAAGGACGAAACCTTAACATTGTAATATTTATGTGAGAATATTTTATAAGTATGAAATACTCAAGTAGATTGTACTTATCACTGGTCTATAGGGAAGGTTATAAACAAAAGGAATAGCTTATGTTACACAAAGTACTGCAATTAGTTCATAGTCTGTTTATAAAAATAGTTAAACAAATATAGTTGTTGTTGGCATCATTGGTGATAAATATGTGAAGTTTCCTTGCAGCTTAGTGGTGCTCTTTTTTCAGTTTACATTTAATAATTACTTCTTCAGTTTATATTCATGATTCAGTTATTTCAGTTTATATACAATTATTTGTGACAGAAAATTCTCCGAGTACTATATTTTTTGTTTTCAACAAATTCAGTACAATTTGATTTTTAGTTTTAGTTGTTACTTGAAATCATCATAAGTCTTTAGATGAGTGAACATAAACACTCTAGCTCCAGATATGACGACTAATTGCTTATGACTGAACTCTGCATCTAAGCACTATCTCTGCTGGGTAAAAAATAACTGTGAATAGCCCATATTGCATTAAGTAATTTAATGAAAAGATTGTCAAGAAATCATTACAAAATATGCAGTCGAACTATGGAGCTGTAATTCAAAGGAAATCGACTTTCCTATATACAGTAGAAGTTTAAAAGAATAACTGTAAAGTTGTTGAACAAAATCTATTTAAAGGAAGTAGAAAACTGTACATTTGTTAAGACGAAATCTATTTAAAGGAAGAAGAAAAACTGTAAATTTGTTTGGATGAAATTTATTTAGAGGAAGGGGAAAAACTGTAAATTTCTTTGGACGAAATCTATTTAGAGGAAGGGGAAGAAGCGTCAAGTTGTTGGACAAAATGTAATTATACAAATAGATTTAGAAATAGATCGGCCAACTAGCTATCATGTAATTTGGATGCTTAAGATCTTACAAATACCGAAAAGTTATTAAAGAAATGTTTTGAGTTTTGGCTGTAATATATACCCATTACTCTCCCTTTGCTATCCATAAATGACTGGTTCAGATATTCGACAACGTACTACCTTGGGTGGAATTATTTCTTCCAATGCAGAGTATCAGTTGTTTGTCCTGATATCCTTGCATGTGTCTGCATAGTATATATATGTAAAAAATGCATTAAAACTGAATGAAACGGGAATTAGAATGATACACTGTGATACGCTTTCAGTATTTTGAACCTCTCTCTCAGAAGAGGAAGTAGATTGGTTAGTTAGCGAAAGACAACTCAATATGTATGTATAATCAACGTAATGACCTTCATTAATACTATGTGCAGGCAATGCAGTGGTATTAATATTATTTGTCCTTATTGAAAATGAATTTCGGTACAACCACTCTTTTAACCAACAGATTGTTTATTCATAATAAATTTCTTCGAAGGTTTTATACTTTATTACGTATATAAGATTATTAATAAAAAGATTTCACATAAACACGTGAAACAACAATCAATGATCAAACCACAATAAGAAATGGGAAAACAAGACTAAGATATTTCAACCGTAACAAGCGGTCTTCCTCAGAGTCAAAAACCCAACTGGGTTTTTGTCAGTTGGGTTTTTGACTCTGACGAAGACCGCTTGTTACGGTTGAAATATCTTAGTCTTGTTTTCCCATTTCTTATTGTGGTTTGATCATATAAGATTATGTTGAAATTCTTTTGAAATCTTCTTTATCACATTTGAAAAGAACATTTTTATTTATTAAAGGTAAGAATTACTTTAGGTAATTCTGTTTTGAAGTTTTTTTTATTTTCTTCCAACAAGACATGAATAAATAAAAATTTCATTTTTTTTAATGAACCGTAATTAAAAAAAATTTTATGAAAACATAAAATATATCATCTAGCTCTTTTGGTTAATGTAGTTTTGAAAAAAAAACTCAAGTCATTTCAAACAAAATGCTCTATTTTCAGATATACTTTCATTTTGCCCCAAAAAAAGGTATGACTTGTATCCTCCTCATAAGCTTTCAGATTGAATTCTAAGTCAAAACGTTTACATTTCATTGAAAAAATATTTTTTTTAAATGAAATTATAAAATTTCAGTTGTTTTAAAAATCTAAAGATTACTTTTGTTACTTCTATGATAATGCCAAAATTTCAAAGCTCCAGAGTTAGTCTTTTAGGAGAAAAAAAGTTGTCTAAAAGCACATCTTGTCAAAAAAAAATGTGTTTCCCATCATGCATGACTGCTCTTAAAGAATAGGGTTCTTTTACAGTATGAAGCCCATTCTTGTATAAAATATTAATTTGATTCATCAAATATTGTGGGCTGTAGCGTGTACCAATGTTTTGACTACTTACTCACAATCATCAAAGAAACGTCTTAAAAGGACTTTGGGGACCTCAAAACATGTAAATACGTCAAAGTCTTGAGATGAATTTTTTCATGATTACTATACTTTACTTATAGTAAAGTAAAAAGGTTCAGTTATTACTTAACTATAAAGATGATACTGCTAATTTTAATAATATTTGTTAGGTGTTTTAAGTTTATGATGTTTTACTTGTTTCAGACAATTACTGTCAAACTTCATATCGTTTGGTAAAAATTGTTTTTTTTTATTAGTATCATTTAGTTCAGCTTTCTTGTTACTACTATATAATTCTGTTAAACATTTCTATTCCCAAACTTATTCATTTTAAAAATCAAAGAAAATAGTTCATTCTTATCATTTTCATACTTCTGTAAGTTTTCTCAGTTTTTAGTACAGAATTTTTACATCTACTACATTCTGTAGGTTTTAACTTTGCATATTTTGACCTCTTTATACCTGTTGATAGTAATATAATTTCTTTTATTCCTCATTGTGTTGTACGATTATGAAAGTTTTTTAATTAAGCCAAAACAGCTGCTTCGAAACTTTGATTTGAACGTGTCAAACATGCCCACTTTTGGTTTTTCTAAATAAATTGACAAGTGGATTCAACCAAACATATCGTTGGTATTTTAGTTTGATTAGACGTAAGGACTAAGTTACTAATCAATGGGTAATAGGCGGCTCTGACAATTTGATAAGGTCACTGCCCAAACAGATAAACGCCATCAAATCCCTTAACCCTTGATTGCTTGTCCTATACAGATTTTTTATTACTGTGCTATGGTGTTAATAGCGGTAGATGCTGATAACACCTAAGAAATAAAAAATAGCAGAAAAACGAGAATAGCTAAAAGAAAAACTTTTCTTTCCCAGTGAAGGGTTTTACTGGAAGAGTATTAAGGGTTTGTAGTGGTGGATAAGGCGGAGAGAAGGTGAGAAGGAGCTTTAGATGGTATCAGGAGTGTCCTGGCATGTCGAGCCCTATCAGCAAGTGGACTGCGGGGCAGTTTGTCTCGGCCCAGATAACGCCTCTCTTCCCAGATTAATACGACAGGACACCGTCTCGTGCCAACTCCCCGTGTTCTCTATCTCTCTTTTTTGAACCTGCCCGATAAAAAGCTACACGACCCCTGATTGGCTGTTCTCCCTATTTACCCTATACATGTCCCACCCTCCCATCCACGTCCTTCCTACTTTATTGCCTCCAACCTTCCTGGCACAGGAAATTGCTTCTTTATTCACCCGACATCACCGCTTCACTTTTTTTTTTCTTTTGATTTATTCATTAAATTGGGACTCCAGTTTTTTTCCCTTCTATTCGATGAATCAACCTCTTTATTGGATCCTGTTCGAGATGCCCTCTAATTCTTTCAAAAAGGTCCGAATGGACCCACTTGACAGAGATCAGAACCCTTTCCTTCCGAGTGGAATAACGTCATATAAGTTCCATCGACATTAGCCCCACCTTACTTCAAGAAACATCACTTTTTTTTCATCCCCTTTTTCCTCAAATAAATCATCTTTTATATATTCAGAAAAGTATAACGAAGATAATGCTATTGAATATTCGTTCAAGGAAATGTTAAATCCCTTATAATGACTCCTTTTTTTGCATCACCCTTATAAGGAGAAATTTCCTCTTTTTCCTGCAGTTAAAATAAATTTGTTTAAATTATAATTGAAGAGCACAAAATAAATGTCCAAATAACAATTTAAAATATGTATTGGAATCGGATAAGAATATACTCTACCTAGTCTGTTAAATAATTATATACACATCATTTGTTTAAATATACATATATTACTTATATAATAATGTATTGCATTTATTACTTAATAATACATTTATTCGTAGATATGAATTAAAAAGCGACAAACGTAGAAAGAGAATAATCAACGTAATATCGCTTTATATTTATTTACTCAATGAATTAACGCCTTCCGAAAGGTTGACCTTGAGATATATTCAATCTGATTGCACTAAAACACATACTTTACATAATAGTAATGTCTTGTATAAACCATAAAAAATTGCGTTTTCATATACCATTCAAACTATGAACTTCATTTCTTGATGATGAAGGACGTCAAAATATTAAAGTTATTTATCTCTGTATATTCTTGTATTTAATTAATGGACTTTGAGTAATATTTATTTTTGATGGTTTATATATAGATATATTTTACATATTTTCCATACATGGGAATGAGGAAGTATTAAATATTACAAAATAAATTATATGTTAAAATTAATAAAACCTAAGCAGTATAAATAATAAAATAAAAGATGAGAGAATAATGAGAGACTGTAATGTGTATTTCCTAACCTAACTAGATATTTGTAAACATGCATTAAAATAAAAACATCTTGACAAAAATTACTTTTCTAACAATATTCATTTACTGAATTTGAAATTAATTTCTACTTCCAATAATAAATCAATTTATTTCTCTATTAAATGGTTTTGTTATTTAAATAATTATAAAATAAAGTATTTTGGCAGGTATTATAAATGAAAATCATATGAAAGAATATTCTAATTAATTTAAAAAATAAATTAGTATGTAAACCAAAAAAAAATGGTAAAGAAAGATATGAAAAAAGAAAAAACCAGAGATAATACTAGAAGATCGAAAAATGGGAAGAGAAAAAAAATTACTGAAATACTGGTAATTACTAAAGTATTATATGAGTTTTTTTGACATTTTTTTTAATTTCATAATGTTGATTACCTGATTTCGGCTGAAATCTTTAAAATTAGTGACTTTAAACAGATTGTAGTTTGTTCCTGATATTAATTTTGTTGAGAATTGATACTATGCCAGTAAACAACGACTACGAGCAACCAGTACGTAACCTCCCTGGTGATAGAAATCGTCATATAGAAAGGTTATGTTGGTTACTATCCATATGGACTACAGTATTTACTATCTAAACCTCTTTTTTGACTTAAGTTTTTTGTTCACATACCCTTAATAAGCACAGGCATCTGCACTATCTCATATTTAGTTTGTCACTAAACACAATACTTGCTATATTTTGTATTCTCCACTCTTACAGGCATTTTCCCCAGTATGTAGTTCATTAATTGTTTTTATTTATATACTCTAGAATAGAAGACGGTAATAAATATGAGAGGTAATTGAGTTTTGTATAAGTATGAACTTATAAAAAAAAAAATCAATTTTCGTGCATACACTTACCCTAAATAATTTAATCCCATGATGATTAACCAAAAGTACAACATATTTTTAGTTAAGAAAACTGAAGGAATTTAGATATTTAATTATATTTTGGTAAAGGAGTCGACCAGGAACGTTCTTTTAATACTTTAAATTTTGATAATTCAAAATTCATTTCTATTAACAAAAATCGATTTAAATGCTTAAATCGATTTCTATATGCTGAATTATTAATTCAGAATTATTACCATTCATTACTACCATTTAATAATTGTACCATGTGTGATTATTATTGTATGAAATAATATTCGGTATCAAAGAAAACTTCAGTTTAACCCATATTTTCCCTCTTATAAATCTTGTTTTCTACTGATACATTTCGCATAAAACTGTTAAACACTAACATGTTTCAAGTAATCATTGCTCTAACAGTATGCAACTTGATATGACTCTGTGACTTACTTTTTGTCCTCTAAGTCTACAAAGTAAAAAAAATTCCTGTTAAATTGCATTCCATGTTTAATTAAATTCCCTTAAAGTTATGCATTTTTGAAAATTTACAAACTTAAAAATTGTTGAATCGTCAAATGTCAGTATTGAGAAAATTATAATATTAACATAGGAATGGTGGGTTAACTGTGAATTCTGGGAATAGGAGTGTTGAACTTGTCTGCGTCAAAGTGGCTTTCATCTCTTATTGCAGCTTCCTATTAGTGGTTTTGGTTAAAGAACTCACTTTAGAGTTTCCAATCTGCTGTGATGATAACAGCTCTGAATAGAGCTTCTAATCAACCCTTTTGGTTCAAGTGCTGTGATTAAGGCTTCCAATCATCTCTTGTGGTTCAGAAGTTCTGATTGGGACTTCTCAGTCAAATATTTTGATTAACAAACATTTTTCTAGAGAAACGAGAAGTTATAAAAAAAAAAAATATATGGAAAGAAATCCCATAATAGCGTATATTCCCTCTCAGAATAATCTAAAATTTTTACAATTCTACAATATAATGGAATCAAATATAAAATAATAAAATAAAACATAAAATAATAAGTTTGACATAAAGCAATATAAATTATCTTTCCTATGAAGGAATATTGCCAAGAACAATAAAGTACATTTTCACACCAAAGAAGAGATTGTGCATCTGATAAATATCTGTGGCGACTATCAAACTATGTGACTATAGGATTGATTACAAAATGTCTGGTACACACACACTGACCACACGTCATCAAAGTAATATCGAAACATATTCAGAAAAGTCTTTAAGGAGCATTCAAACAGGTTCCATTAGATACCAAAATACTTGTTCTCATTCTCACTTTACTACTCTCACAGTTAAGTAAGAAGGGTAAATATATATATTTATATATATAAAAAATTTAACAAATAGGAAAGAACACAAAAAGTCACTATAGAACTCTCTTCGATATTTCGACATCCGTCATCATCGGGAAGAATTGTATATAATATATATTAATATATAACAGATTCAATACTATATCGACCGTTTGATAGAATAGGTGTGTTCTCTAATCGGGGTTCGGTCAATTTTCCAGGATAAAAAATCAAACTCTCGTTGCCAACGTTTCGGTTTTATTTAAAAACATTTTTCATAGGCAGAAGTAAGAATTTTTTAACTAAGAAAATGAAATTTACATTATTTAAAGGAACAACAATGTAAATTTCATTTTCTTAGTTACAAAATTCTTACTTCTTCCTATGAAAAAGGTTTTAAATAAAACCGAAACGTTGGAAACGAGAGTTTGATTTTTTATCCAGGAAAATTGACCGAACCCCGATTAGAGAACACACCTTAACTTATTTATATATATATATATATATATATATATATATATTAACGTATTTATATATATATACATTTATTAACTTATTTATATATATATATAAGGTATTGTTTTCTTCACAACAAGTTACTAATAAACACTTTTTCTTCTTCTTGGAATTTGGTCAGGGTAAATATACGGAATCACTTTTTCACCAACGTTTCGTCTTTATTTTAAGACATCCTCAGGGCTATAAACTAACAAAAAACAATGGATATATGTCATATCTACATTATAATCATCACAACAAATTCAAAAAACTTACTTACTCAAGGCTAGCTTCTAATACTGAACCAACAAAACCGATATCTGTCATTGCATGTGCTGCTACCCAGCGACATTTATTGAAAACACTGTTTTTTAAATTACAATTAATCCATGGCAATATAAACTAAGATAACATTGCAACATTTACTATTTATAATGGAACTATAAATCCTAGTTAAATTATACTTATGGATACTGACAATTTAAACGTTGGCGAAAAAGTGATTCCGTATATTAACCCTGACCAAATTCCAAGAAGAAGAAAAAGTGTTTATATATATATATATATATATATAGGGTTTTTGACTCTGACAAAGACCGCTTGTTACGGTTGAAAGATCTTAGACTTGTTTTCTCATATCATATTGTGGTTTCATTATTGATTGTTATTTCACGTGTTTGTGTGAAATCTTTATACGTATACATATAAAGTCTCTTTAATATCTTTAACACAGTTATTTTAACATTGATACAATTATACTAGCATGACTATAGTACATATCAATGTTATACTGTTGTTTACAATTCTTTCAAAAAAATTATAGATTGTTTGCAAAATAAAAAGGTTTAAACAGATTATATGGAAGAATTTTTTCAATATTTTATGGAATATAATGTCTGAAAACTTGCCTATTTATGTTGAGATAAATGGAAGTCGTGTTGTATCTTCTAAGGGATTTTATTTATTTAATTTGTTTATAGATAAATAAGAATTTTATTGGTATAACTTAAATTTCAAATGCCATTTAGAAGTTGAAATATAAAAAACAATTTCAATACCGTATAAAATTAAATAATTAATTTTCAGAGTCTTGAATTCAGAACAAACATTTTACAACGAGGTCAGTTGTACCACAGACACTCACCCTTAGTTAATGCCTGAGGAAGAACACTAAGTGTTCGAAACGCGTTGTTTATACCATTAGATTTTTATATGTGAATACCATTTCATCAGCTTTTTTCCCTATAATTTTACAACGATTTATTGACTTTTAATAACTACTATTATTTAGATAAATAATTAATTAATAAAATTGTAAACAATTAATAATAAAAGTGGTAACACAATTTAATTGTTTAGTATAAAAGTAATTATATTTGATGGCTATGCTTATAGGTTCAACGCCCTCAGATCTGTCCAATGGGTGGAAGTGTAGCTCACGTTTTTATTTGGCTCTAACATAAACCATGGATGAGTCATATTACAAATCATTAAGCTTACGAGATCAATAAATCTGTATAACCTAATTCGGATCTTGGCTTTAATGAACATATCCTTAACTGTCCTAAATTTCTTCGACTGTTTATGTAAACCTAAATGATCAGTTAGAAAGCTTTATCACTTCCTTCTCATATTTATAATTGTGATTCAAAACCATTTAGACGATCGAGTTCTGTGAATTATAAACATGATCTGTCCTTCCCAGTCCTCCTCAAAACTCTCACTCATATAATACATTCCTATTTTAACCTTCACACTGTTAGCAGTTATGTCTCCCCGAGGGGCCAGGTTAGCTCAGTGGTTAACGTACTCGCCTCTGAACCGATAGGACCGGGGTTCAGATTCCCCCACCTGGCCCTCGATTTATTCATGCGGGAGGTGAATATATCTGAGCACGTCATCCCTCGGAGAAGGACGTTAAACTGTCGGTCCCGAGCCTTTACGATGTCAACTACTCGTAAGATCCCTACTCTAAATACACTTGAATTAGGCAAAATTTAGGACTCCCACTGTAGAATCAATCTTCATCGTGTGGTATCACAAAGGGCCAATGCTCAGCTTACGTGTGTTCCCTTGTGGGACTATCACTGCAACCTAAGCTAGCCTAACCTATGCCTACTCGACTATCATTATGAGAATTTATAACTTCATTATTTAGTAAGTGGTTATTAATGCTTTGTTTGTTATTTTAAATTTTAATTGTATGATATGTATACATGACACTGTCACCCTTACTGTGTAGAGAGGTTTGGCACAGTTCTTGAGGGTTTTCCACTGCTAAGTTCAAATAGAAAAGCGCTTTTCATTGGTGAATAGTCGACAATCTACTTTCAAGAACAATTCCTTAGGTTAGGTTAGGTTGCAGTGGCAGTCCCACAAGGAAACACAGGAAGGCCGTGTATTGGCCCTTTGTGATACCACACAATGAAGATTGATTCTACAGTGGGAGTCCTAAATTTTGCCTAATTCAATTGTATTTAGAGTACGGAATCTTAACGAGTACCTGACATCGTACAGGCTTCGGGACCGACGGTTTAACGTCCTTCTCCGAGAGATGACGTGCTCAGAATTTTCCATCTTCCGCTATGAACAAATCGAGAGTGGGTATCGAACCCGTGGAACTCACTGTCCAGGTCTATTCTGACCATAATGGTCAATTATTAGCATTATTCAATTACTTATTATATGAAAACTTGAGGCCTTCCATAATTTTTGAAGTAAACACTAGATTTTAATATTGCCTAATACAAACTGATCTAAACTTTATTAATTATAAAACCAAGGCCCAAGAGAAACTAAAATGTAAATAAATTTAATAATGCTTAAAACATTGAAGATAATTTGCTATTTCATTCAGCTCCGTCAAATTAAAAAATAAATCAATAAATAAATACGTAAGAAATTTAGTTTTTACATATTTACCCATCACTGTAATCACAGGTAACTACGAATATATCAAAGTGAAAACCTCCAACTCTGAGACTTCATTAATACCATATAGGCAACTGTTATTTTTATTTAAAAACATCTTTATAAGAGGAAGGATGAAACGTTGAAAAACATATGCTCCTAACTTATACATTACACATGGAACGATAATGTCAACAGAACAAATTCTTTGTATATTAATAAATCCTTATTGTTTACTTATTGCCTATATAGTATTAATGAAGTCTCAGAGTTGGAGGTTTCCACTTTGATATATTCGTAGTTACCTGTGATTACAGTGATGGGTAAATATGTAAAAACTAAAAAAATAATTTTAGAATATTGTTTTCTTCATTCATAATGCAACAGAAGTTTAATTATGTTAACACTTCTTTTATCCTTGTCATGTAAAATTCATAATTTGTTTTCATCAAAATCTCTTACTTGTGTCTACGATAATCGTTATCAGTGAGAGTACGACAAAAACCACCTTACAGTTAAAAGATTTTAGTTATTTTTTGTGATATACTTACTCTAGTTTGGACGATTTTAAGTCATGCCCTTTTTTCTAATACATGACTTAGAAGAAGATAGGATGAAGAATGAGTTCCCAGTAATGTAATAAATACTTCCTTCTACATAAAATTTATGATAATCCCGAACAATTTTTGGCAAAACATTGCCTATCATTAATCTTTATTATTTTGGATCTATTTTGAACAAGCAATATTCATATTAAGGGAAAAAATAAGTATAATTAGTAAAGCTGTGAAAAGAGAAAATTCATATAAAAATAATATACTAAAAAGAAATATAAAAACAAAATATGATCTTTTATTAAGACCAGGAGTAGATCAAGATTTCACTTAAAAAAAGTTTTCGTCAGAAGTACGTATTTGTGGAATCGTAACGTATTATATATACTCGTAATACTGGAATCGTATTTCTGATTGTTAATCATAAAAGTAATTCTGATGGAAGATTATGTATAATTATTATATTGTTTGAATTAATAATATAACTTCTCTTTATCTTATTCAATTTAAATACTTGAGAGAACAAATATTGAAAAAGAATTTAAAACATGATGATAGATAATTTGTCATAAACATTTATTAGAAGTCTCATGTGCTAAACAAATTGAGAAAAAAAGGTAGCCGAAATATTTTGACGGTCAATAAGTTTGACCGTGAATATCTGATCCAAAAAGACTGCCAAAACTGGTCCAATCAAGACAGTCTGCAGAGGATAATTCTCAACTTGTTATTGATCCAGGAGCGTAGAATCCAAAAGAGGACTCGCCAAGAAACTACTTGAAATGACCGAGTAAGTTTCTAGCGTTGACTTTCTTAATATTGAGAAATGGATTAAATTTGTAAGTAATTACATTGAGAGTCAAAAATAAGGAGTAAACAAATGATGCCCCATCTCCTTCATTATAATCAAGACACCCCTCAAAGGGAGCATCTTTCTATATTTCAGTTTAATCTATTTATCATAGTAATACTCATCCAAAAGTTATTTCAATGGACAAATAGTTCCACCGTTTTTTAAGCAACAAAATAATAAAAGGATTTTTCACGATTTAAATGGGTAGGAGTTACCAAATAAAACAAACTTATGCCTCTTAAAAGAGAAAAGCTGTATATCTGGGCCTAAATAGAAAACCTGTACATAAAACGAATAATTTATTCAGATATGGAATATATCCTTATGAGTAACATTTAACTCAAAAGTTTACCATGAGATGCATTGAGCCGAGTCTTGTATGTGGATTTCAAAACCATTTGCCTTTGCATCTTCTCCTTTTCCTTTCCAACTAAATTTGTAATGATTAAATATTTAGAAAGAAAGTGTAAGTTTAAAATTAATATGGTACTTGTTTTTCTGTTCATATGATAGTTTAATTTAAACATTTTCATTACAGGATACCTCTGAGATAGACACTGAAGAACTTGAGAGGAATATTTATAGTTACATTACATGGACTGTTGAAGAGGAATCAAAAAGGTGTTTTCTCCTTAATTGAGACTATACAAGTAGTGGCCTCACTTGTGTTTAGCACCATTGTACCGACGTTCTAGAGTTTGAATCAAAACAAAACCTTATTTGTTCATGATGTTGGAGGTATTGTTACATACTCGCAAACAAGTAAGGTCATAAAGAAGATTCTGTAACCGAACGAAACCAGATTCGCTAAGCATGTTTACTTAAACTGTGCGAAGTAAAGGTGAACGGAGTGCGGGGAAAACCAAAATAATCTGACATGCCTTGCCACGCTACTAATGTTTATAATAGTCCATCTATTACATTCAATCAGGGAGGATTTAATAATATTTCTTAACAACATTGATTTGCCATAGGTAATAAATTTAACTCCGGTCCAATCAATATGTTATTTTCATTATTTAAATGCTTGAATAAGGCGCTACTTTTTTCCTGTCGCTACGTTATTTTCTATGAAAAATCGATGTTGTTAAGAAATATTATCGAATCCTCTCTAATTAAATTTTATACACCAAATATTATAAACATTAGCACGGGCTTTTCAAACTTGATTCGCTCTTGACGAGGGCAAGCCTCATCGAAGAGGGTTGACAGCTAGCGGATATTTTTTGACATTTTCTCACTGTACTCCTTTGTTTACCCAAATATCTCTCTATGGACTATTGTCCTTTCCTGCTCTTAACATGCTTTTAAAATACCACTTTTCCCTCCCCACTCCTTTGAACCCCTTACCATCATGTTTCTGCATCTTGTGTCTAAGTTGGGTTTTTGACTCTGACAAAGTCAGCTTGTTGTGGTAAAAAGATCATAGTCTTGTTTTCCATTTCATATTGTGGTTTGTTTCTCACGCCAGGAAGTATAATTACTGAATTATTTCTTCCCTCCTGCCTCCATGTGTAATGTATATATTTTCTTCATCATTGTCACTGGTAATGTACATTTGCATTGTTGTGACTATGTAAAATAAAATTAAAAAAAAAAAAAAAAAATTGTGGTTTGATCATTGATTGTTATTTCACATGTTTATGTGAAATCTTTTTATATATATAATATTGATATATAAGCCAATCTTCTTGAACAACAGTAAAGTTAATTTGCTACTGTTTAATTTGCATGATTACAAAATTTTGTCTTCACTAATTAGCTGTGGGTAAAATGTGTGGCTCGTCAGTTGTTTCACCCACTTTATTAATAGTCCAACAATCTCACCAGGTTGTTTTTTCCTCATGAAGTCTAGCTTTTACCCAACGCAACCTTATTATAGGAGAAATCTACAACATTGGTTACTCAGATAGTGGTAACAAGATTTCCATCTTCCACATTAAAAAAATCTATGATCATGACTAATATTTAAGGCTCAAATTTTGGGTATCATTGTCAAGAACACTATGACTAGATCAAATCTAAATTTATATTAAATAATAGAACTCGAACAGTTAATGTAAGTATATAGAATTTGGATCTAGTTTTCAAAATAAAGTATTTGATTACTATAATACGAGTTTCTGAAAAATAAAGCTTGAATGTTGCTCAGGTGGCTGAGAATTGACAGAGAAGGTTCGAGCACTCTGCGTGAAGCTATAGAAGGCAAGATGAAAAAAGGACTGATTGGCTGTTTCCTGGAAGCGTGGAACAACAGCAGTCTTCCTGTATGCTGTGGCCTTGCTCTACTCGAGGTGTCAATCAAATTAATTATGGAAACAAGTGTTTACTTTGATAAGTAAGAAAAGACAGACAAGAGTAACAGGTTTATTTCAATATCGTACTAGGGGTAAGGGATATAGTCATGATTATCAGCTGAGACACGTAAACCACAGAAATATTATCGAATATTCATAATTATTAATTAACATTAGTTATTAAAATTAATGAACTAATTAACGTTAATTTAATATTATAGGGTAAGGATATATATATTATCAGTAAACAAATCAGAATATATCAAATTCAAGTAATCATAATCAAATCATATTATAAAATTAATAATTAATTATTATATCAGAGTATATCAATGATCAAACCACAATATTTTGTCAGAGTCAAAAACTCTGACGAAGACCGCTTGTTACGGTTGAAAGATCTTGGTCTTGTTTTCCCATTTCATATTGTGGTTTGATCATTCATTGTTATTTCACGTGTTTATGTAAAATCTTTATATGTATATATATATAGTTCAATATAGACAAAGAAACATAGAGAAATCAAAAGAACACACTTACAGTATCTAATTTTCGTTTTGAACCGTCTTCAGGAGAGATAAGAGAGAGAAACCAAGCGCACTGGTTCTGAGACAGTTGGAGACCAACCGTCGTGGTTCCTCCAACCGTCTCCTGAACGTCAACGAAATTGCGCTTAGGTTTCCTTCTTCTTATCTCTCCTTGAATGAACTTGCGTTTGCATTCAACCAAAAGAAAATTTTAGTTTATTTTTGATCTTGTAAAGGTTGCTGGGGGATTCTTTTGATTTTCTCTATGTATTCCTTTGTCTAATAATTGAAGCCATATTTGTCACGTTTTGCGATCGCCTAGTATTACACAACGAAAAAGTAATATATAAAATAATTTGCTTAGTTTTCTTATTTCTTATTTGTTATATGATGTTAGCTTCAGTTACTCAAAGTCTTACTTCTGCGATGACGACGACTGTCGAAATATCGTTGTGAGTATATCGACAGTCGTACGTCATCGGGCAAGAAGTAAGGTCCCTTTGAGTAGCTGAAGCTAACATGAGATAAGAAGGCCGAATGCAACGAAACACGACAACAGCACTCTGCTTTCATTTCGCCCTAAGTAAGCTTGACTAACTACAGAGTGAAAAATAACTAAAATAGACAAATATAAAGATCTTGGTCTTGTTTTCCATTTCATATTGTGGTTTGATCATTGATTGTTATTCACGTGTTATTATGTGAAATCTTATATATATATATATATAATATATATATATATATATATATTCAGAAAGATAAAATTGAACTAAGCTTATGACAATAAAATAAACACTAAATTACTAAGAAATATTATCGAATCTTCATTAAGTGAACTTAACATGTCAAAAGAATATAAGCATTATAAATGGCTTAGTCCTAACAGACTCAAAATTAACGAAAGTCTTGTATACCAGAGTTGACAATAATCACAACTTTTCTAACTTTTTACTCACTTTTCTTGTCCTTTACTTCCTTTAAAATAACTCTTTTGTGTCCTCCCGTCTCAAACCACACTATATGTCCAATTTCAGTTTTACATCTGACAAAGACAGGTTGCTTTTGTTAAGAAATCTTATCACTATTGCTGAATTTGTTATTGTAGATTTGGATGTTAATATATATATATATATAAAGATTTCACATAAACACGTGAAATAACAATCAATGATCAAACCACAATAAGAAATGGGAAACAAGACTAAGATCTTTCAACCGCTTGTTACGGCTGAAAGATCTTAGTCTTGTTTCCCATTTCTTATTGTGGTTTGATCATATATATATTATATATTAAATATATTTTATATATTGTTTGTGAACCTGCGCTTTATATCACGTAAACATGTAAGCAATAACAAATAATTAAATAATATCTTCAGGCATTATGTGTCCTATTAATATGAATTAGCTAAAATTCATCGAACAATGATGAGCTACGATTTTACAGTTTGATCAATGAAAGTAACTGAATTGAAATATTGTTTAACTTGACTCTCATTAACTTGAAATAAATAATTCATACAGATCGAGCTGTTCTGTTTCGAAGGGCTAGTCAGAAACATAGCCAATAAGTTGACTTGATTTCTCTGTCATAATATTGACTTCAAACTTTCTATCTAACGTTTCGATTCTCTCTTATTTATTTATATTGTATCTGTTATTTTCCATTTGAAAGATTGTTTTTTAAGCAAACTATGAACTATGAAAAAATATTAGACGACAAAACAAGAATGTACCATTAAGTTAATTAGCAAGGAATCATTTAAAGAATAATGATTTAGAATGTTATGGCAGGGATAACGCTTGGCGACTAATGAGAAACATACAGACATTTCTGACCCAAGCCAGTAAAATGTCAAACACTTGTTAAATATATTTGAAGTAAGCTTCTGCATGATATAATTGTTAAATATACTTGAAGTAAACTTCTGCAGGATATAATTGTTAAATATACTTCGAGTAAGCTTCTGCAACATATAATTGTTAAATATACTTCAAGTAAGCTTCTGCAGGATATAATTGTTAAATATACTTGAAGTAAGCTTCTGCAACATATAATTGTTAAATATACTTCAAGTAAGCTTCTGCAGGATATAATTGTTAAATATACTTCAAGTAAGCTTCTGCAACATATAATTGTTAAATATACTTCCAGTAAGCTTCTGCAGGATATAATTGTTAAATATACTTAAAGTAAGCTTCTGCAGGATATAATTGTTAAATATATTTGAAGTAAGCTTCTGCAGGATATAATTGTTAAATATACTTGAAGTAAGCTTCTGCAGGATATAATTGTTAAATATACTTCAAGTAAGCTTCTGCAGGATATAATTGTTAAATATACTTCAAGTAAGCTTCTGCAACATATAATTGTTAAATATACTTCCAGTAAGCTTCTGCAGGATATAATTGTTAAATATACTTGAAGTAAGCTTCTGCAGGATATAATTGTTAAATATACTTCAAGTAAGCTTCTGCAGGATATAATTGTTAAATATACTTCAAGTAAGCTTCTGCAGGATATAATTGTTAAATATACTTAAAGTAAGCTTCTGCAGGATATAATTGTTAAATATATTTGAAGTAAGCTTCTGCAGGATATAATTGTTAAATATACTTCAAGTAAGCTTCTGCAGGATATAATTGTTAAATATACTTCAAGTAAGCTTCTGCAGGATATAATTGTTAAATATACTTAAAGTAAGCTTCTGCAGGATTAATTGTTAAATATACTTGAAGTAAGCTTCTGCAGGATATAATTGTTAAATATACTTCAAGTAAGCTTCTGCAGGATATAATTGTTAAATATACTTGAAGTAAGCTTCTGCAGGTTATAATTGTTAAATATACTTGAAGTAAACTTCTGCAAGATATAATTCAGGACTCTGTTTACATGATACAATATGTTAGGTTAGGTTGCATCGGCAGTCCGACAAAAGAAACATAGGCCGAACATCGGCCCTTTGTCATACCACATAATGAATATTCTATTCGTACATCGGGTATTCTAAATTTTGCCTAACTCAGTTGTATTTAAAGTAGGGATCTTTAACGTAGGATTAGACATCGTACAGGCTTGAGCTACTCAGCTTAACATCCTCTCTGATGTATAACGTTCTCAGATTTATTCACCTCTCGTTTGAAATCAAAGGCCAGAGTGGGTATTGAACTTCAGATCCACCAATCCAAAAGCGATCGCGTTGCCAACATAATTGAACTAAGCTTATAACAATGAAATAAACACTAAGTTGACAAGAAATATTATCGAATCATCATTAATTGAACTTAACATGTCAAAGTTAAGTTGGACCCCCGTTGACATATTAACAGCTTACTTAGTCATAACTCTAGCATAACAAAATGAGTCACTTTCTGCTGCTGGAATTGCTTAGAAGACCTAAAACCTATAACTAAGAACGTTGAATAATAGTGTCTTTATAATGAATCAAAGTTAATGAAATTTTAATCGTTATTAGCACAAAATGATTGGTGTACATACCACCGGCAGGCAATGTAACATTATTATATATACATGTAACTGTTTTCAATTAAGAACATCAGAAGCTTGATATGACGGAACGAAATAAACTGGAAACGTTTGTGCTATTAAATCAAACTCTCTCATTTGATGTCATAATTTTATTCATAACCTTCTCAATTCTCAAAAGTAAGAAATACTAAAAAAAGGAGAACAATTGACTTATTCAATTACAAGAGTTTAAAAATTGAATAAGAAAAAACTTGTCAACTAATACAATGAAATCATTGTGTGTTGAACAGATGACTCTCGATATATATTGTGGTTTAGTTATTTGAAAGATTTTGTCTGTTATTCTGTTAAACTCTCTGCAGAGTAATAATTTATCGTTTCTATGCTGTATAACTGTGATCTTTTAGATGTCCGCCCTTCTTGTGGTCTGGGAATCCTACTCAAAGTTAACTGTTGCATGTTGAATATTAAAGAAATATAAGATATGAACCTTTATCCGGAGTTCATAATAAATTCTCTGTAAAATATTAAAAAATTATCACGTTTGAGTAACTAAGTTTAAGAACATAAAACTACATTGTTAGTAGTTTTATTTAAGATGGAAGATTAAATCCCACTGTCTTTCTTTTAGCTAAATCAAAAAGAAGGAAGATGTGAGGACTGGACTGATGATGAAGGGAAGACAGTGGCAGCGCTGATGAGACTTTCAAATGGCAGCTTGATCAAGAGAGAGCAGCTGACAGGCAGTCTGAAGCTGCTTCGCATCACAGACGCCAATGTCAGCCCACACTTGTCTCAACAGCCATTCATAACCGCCTAGTTCTGTTATCAGAATGTTTTAAAGATACTGTGCGGTTAAAATTGATAAGAACACAATTTTTTGTTACTGTTTTCCGTATTACAACTACCCTTACAGAGCTAACAAGTAATGTGTAGGATAAAAAAATACGAGTGGCGAAACTGCTCATTGGTAGTACTCCATATGGATGATTGTGACATTATTATTAAATAGTCTTATTATGGATCATTTTTATAATATGTAGAACTTTCTTATCATTGTTGTTGTTTTGATGTTGGTGATGGGGCATAATGCATATATCATTATGTTATTAATGTTTGTTATTTCATCTTCATCTGCGAGTGCACCAAACTTATTTGATGGTATAACATTTGGCTGTACCAATGAAGACAACAACTACCTACTCATTTGAACCTCCTTTGTATAAACTCTAAATCCTGCTACCAACCTTCCTCAACCTCACTGAACAATTACTTCATCCATTGACTATCTGACTACTTTTCTTACTCATGACTAAAGCATTAAAAACCATGACTAACATGACCACATGACTGCGAATACGACAACCAACGACCAACGAAGAGTTCCATGCACGACAGTGCACGTCGTAATTAGCAGTTCCGGACCAGAGGACCACTACTGCTAAATTATCATCCTGCTTTTTTTTTGTTTTGGTCAGTAGGCATTGTCAATACTGGGGACTTTAGTCTGTCAGGGAAAGGAGTCGTATTCGTGGTCGTATGGTCTTGCAGTTTTGCATTATACGGGGTACTATATTATTTATAAGTCATCAGGTCGTCATTAATTACTGACATTCCAAGTTATAGTAACACAGTAATCAAGAAGTAGAAGGCCTCTGGTCTAGAACTGTTATTTACGACGTGCACTATAGTGCGCGGATACATTCGTTGGTCGTATTTGGCTGCACTGGTGTAACACGTGTAGAAGCACTGGAGGTGCACCAATCCTATCTTTGATGATCTTTTTTTGGACTGCTAGACCCTTTTCTTTGCCCCCCGTTGCTTATTGTTCAGTGGTAGTATTAGCTGTCTTTATCTCAAAAGTAAATGACCTACTGTTCCTGGTCTTATAATTAGAAGCAACATTTTATTTGATTTCATTTTAATATAGATGCAATCTATTTGGATTAAATATTAGACAATACAGAGTAAATTGTGGTTTGTTTGTGTAAGCAAGCATACTTCACTCAAAGGTCAAGTTCCCTTTAGTGTTATGAAAAATGTAAAAAGAATTTTAAATTACTCACGTAAGTAGAAATAGTTGAAATGTAAAACTGAAGTCCATGACAAGTTTTCATCCAAATATGAATACATAAACGTTAGGTACAAGCGGAATAACCTGAAACAAGAAGAGTCAAATTACAGTCCAAACACTGCGACTTTCAAGCAGAATAACACAAATAATTTACATAATAAGATACATTGTTTAGTGCCTATAAGGCTTAACAAACATTCTTGCGAACAGGTCGAGAAAATGGACGCAAGTCTTCTGGAGTTTAAGAAACTTGAAGCTGTTGTCCTCAGTGGCAACAAGTTGTGCAGCCTAGATGGACGTTTAATACCCAGCGAGGTTCGATATATTGACGTCTTTTGCAATCTAATTGGGCCTCATTTAGCCGATCTTATCAACTACTTCCCGCCTAAATGTCTCTACCTCAGCCTCGCCGATAACTTCATACAATCAGGTGAACTAAAAACTGAAATAACCATCAAAAGTAAGAATGCCATCATTATACCGTTCTTATGTTAGATGATTATTAAGGCTAGACAGGTCTTTTTCCCCCCACAACTCATGTTTTCAATTTAAAAATAAAATTTATTACTGTTAGTGAGATTTAAACAAAACTAAAGAAAATAATGGAAAACATATAATAATCAACAATTACACATATATCAAAAGATTTAAAGTTACAACATATGAATATTAAAAAGGTAAACATCCTAAACAAAAACGTGAGAAGACATAAAAGAGTAGAAATTTTGAATCTGAAAAGCATTAATTTATTACATTGGACGATTATATTAATAATTTCAGGAATAGAAACTTTAATGCAACTGTCACTGAAACAAGAATGAATGCTAAGCAATATAACATTAGACTAACAGACTGCTAAACCTTACCTAAACAATTAACTTAAAACACCTGAATAAATGCTATTTAAACTAGCAATATAACTTCTTCAGGCAAAATAAATTATCCTCTTTAATAGATAGTACATTGAACGTTTTTCTTCTTTATTCATCTTGTTCCATAATATAACTATTATAACACTGAACGATTTCTGATAACTATTTTTTGCGATATACATATATAATGATCAAACCACAATAAGAAATGGGAAAACAAGACTAAGATCTTTCAACCGTAACAAGCGGTCTTCGTCAGAGTCAAAAACCCAACTAACCCAGACAACCCAACCCAGTTGGGTTTTTGACTCTGGCGAAGACCGCTTGTTACGGTTGAAAGATCTTAGTCTTGTTTTCCCATTTCTTATTGTGGTTTAATCATTGATTGTTATTTAACGTGTTTATGTGAAATCTTATAAATACTTATATATACATAATATCAATCATATTATATATTGATATGAAGACCGCTTGTTACGGTTGAAAGATCTTAGTCTTGTTTTCCCATTTCTTATTGTGGTTTGATCATTGATTGTTATTTCACGTGTTTATGTGAAATCTTTATATATATATATAATCTAGGAGGTCTCAGAGCTTATTTTTTCTTCATTCTGATTCTTCCTACGACATTTTGTCTCATATACATATCTTAGGTGTTGCTGGTCTGAATACTGGGCGGTGACTGAGTGTCGGCTTGGCGAGTAGCTGGTGGTTGGTCACCTAGTAGCTGCAGTGTGCGTGAAACCCCCGTGTGTTGACAATTAATTAATGTCGTTGGAAGAATCAGAATGAAGAAAAAATACCCATTAATTAATCGTCAACACACGGGGGTTTCACGCACACTGCAGCTACTAGGTGACCAACCACCAGCTACTCGCCAAGCCGACACTCAGTCACCGCCCAGTATTCAGACCAGCAACACCTAAGATATGTATATGAGACAAAATGTCGTAGGAAGAATCAGAATGAAGAAAAAATAAGCTCTGAGACCTCCTAGATTATATAAAGAAGAGTAAATAAATAAATATATATATATATATATATATACAAAAGAATTTCACATAAACATGTGAAAAGTGAGGGAATACTGTATTATGTATTCGATTGCTATTGTCAGACAGTTTATTCGTAAGCCAGTTCCTATTATGTAAATGAAATATTCCTATAGAAAACCCATTGTTTTGAATGAAAGACTGATTGGCACTGTTTAGGAGAACTGCTGACTCCGCTGGGAGTTCATGGAAATCTCAGTGCACTTGACATCAGTGAGAATGACCTACTCGATCTGACTCACATACTGGAATGCTTAGCGAAAATCAAGACGCTGCGGTATCTCTCTCTTTATGGAAACCCTTGTTCCGTATGTACTATTTCCTTATTTCATGATTTTTGCTATCACATACATACATACATTTACATTACATACATAAAAACATTGAAAATCATGACTGACACGACCACATGACCGCGAATACGACATCATTACTGTACAGACGAATTTAATATCTGACATGAATTACTGACATTCCAAGTTATAGTAGCACAGTAATCAAGCAGTAGAAGTGCTACTTGACCCTTACATTACATACATTTACATTTTTACAGACATACACATTATACATTTTTGTATAATACATACATAGTACCATACAAGAATATATAGTAGATCTTATTGAAACTGAGCCAAAGACTTCAAATTTATAGTATTTTGATAACTGATTTAACAATCTTTTAAGAAGTAATTTTAAAGGTTGTTTATTTTTGCTTCTTTTTTTCTAATATTCCTTTTACAAACTTGAAAGAACATATTTCGTTAATTTATGCCATCCCAACTGGTGTGACATAACACGATACTTCGGCAAGAGACCTCTCTTAACTTGTGATATGAACCACTGCAATTATAAAGGAAAAATTATATGGTCATACGATTTCGGTACAGCATTTCATTTTAAACAATGTCGAGGCATTTAAATACCCTTTATCCCTAAATTTATAAATGACTTACTTGTACCAAAAGAACTAGTTATCGTTCATTATGCATATAAAGAAATTATTATTATGCAACAAGAAATAACATAATTTGACACTTTTTTTTAGAATGACATAATAAATATACATGTTGTCTTTTTTTGAGTAGGTAAATTTGATATAAATAGTCGTTAGCATTTCTTTGTTTAGTTGAAAATGAGCTTCTCTTGTGATGAAATGTTACCAGAAAACACTAAACTTGACAGAAACAGCCTAAGATAAGAATAGGTTAGGAACCACTGATTTAAATTTGGTCAAAACTAAGACACATTTTAGTGCTACTACAAATTTAGCGCAACATCTTCTTGATACCTCTCGAAAAAATTTACTGCTAATACTTCTCCCAATAGAAAATACACAAGAAAAAACAGTTTGTAAATTAATGATAATATATTATGAAAGTTTTTTACGCTGAAGAAAAATAATAATGAGAAAAGGAATATGTAAATTCTAATAGGAAAAAACACCCTAAGAGCTTTATTTAAGTAAAATATCTAAGAAATCAATAGCAATTTTAAACTACTATGAGAAGTTACCGCTGGTTACCCTTTCAAGGGTCTGCAGAGGCCTTACCTCCTAGTAGATTTGCTGGTGCGACCAGCCTGGGTCCCATCCACCTCACGTTCTGAAATCTCCAGATGCCTAGTGATCTGTCCAACATGAGGACTTTGCGATGATCCGCAGACTCTTGTTCTCTTCAAACTGCATACCTCTCAAACTACATATCTTACATACCTAGTCCCCAAACTTGCTTTTCACTGCTCTCGTGTTTCCTTTAGTCGATTTTCAACTTTTCTTTCACACCATAACTGATTTCTTACCACTCTCTCTCTCCCTCTCTTAGTCTTATAGTACTTTTGATAGTTCTGAAGAAATGAAATCCTAGACAAAACAATATTTACATTTATATGGTAGATATTTCTGCCACCTTGAAGTCTTAGCCCAAAAAGTTGCATCCTCTTCTACAGAGACCTGTGTTCGTTTCTCTTAATCATGCTTTGTTTTGTTGTGCAGATTTTGCATAGCTGACAGCAGATGGTGTTAATAAATGTAGTCCTTGATATTCCTGTTTACAGAAACCAGATTTTTTAACATACTTACAGCTTTAATAAAAAAAAGTTTATGTATTCATTAAAATTTACCTTTATTAATTGGTAATAATAATTATAGGTAAACTCTACATCTGATTGTATTTTTTTCAGTTACTATAAGCATATAATACAAAATATAATATAATAAATCAAATACTCAGACTTTTATGAAACTTCATGGAGAAAATAGAATTAGTTGTTTGTTATCCCGTCTTTCTCACAACTCCAGTTATGTTGAACACCAAAGCCTCCTAGTAATCAGAGGAGACAATTTCTTCAATCACAAATACTTCTTAAAATCCTTCATGTTCTTTTCATTTAGCTAGTCAACCTGTTCAACATCCCAAGCTTACATTCTGCTTTCAGTTGGTTTCAAATTACAAAACTCAAGTAAATATTCAACTTCCAGAGATTTTGTTCTTGGATGGAAGCAGCCTGGAAGTCTGCCCTCCCGAAGATGTTCCAATCAAACATCAAACCAAAAAGGTAGAACACTATTTCCATTTTGTTAATTATTTTTATTAAAATTAAATCAAACCCGTTAGTTTGTTGCAAAAAATTTTCTGACATAGAATCTTAGATTACATCAAATCTACATAAACCTTAAGGCGTCTGTTCTAATGGAAACGTGAATATTGACTAAGATTTAAGACTGTAAAAAATAGACCGATTCATTAAGAGTATTATTACTGAGAACCAATGAAGATGACACTGGTAGGAAAAAATTGTTTGTAAGGGTAGTCCGGCCCCGATCTCTTATTCCAGAACTCTTCCACTGATGAGCGATCAACATAATAATGCGACATCCAGGTTCAGGATCAGCAGCTTTATCTTCTGTGGTATGCACAGGGATAAAGTGAATCACGAGTCCTTCACTATTCCAGATTCAAATCAAACTCTAAATGCTGACGTTTTAATCATACTTCAAATCATTTTCATTGACAGAACTAAGAATACTTGAAAATGAAATTCTATATATTGTAAATTATAAAAGTATTAATAATGAATATAAAGAAGCGATGTATACGCAACGGAATCTTCAATATACTTAAAACAAATTGTCATAGATATACCTTTTGTAACCTGTTTTGCAATGAAACTTTAAGCAGAAAATTTCTCTTAATTTTAAGAAACACAGTTAAAGGCATAAACACGAATACCTATGATCACGTTAGAAGAGTTATCAATGGAAGAAAGACTAGTGTAAGTTGGGCAGTACTAATAGGTCATTATTGTCTGGGATGTTGTTAAGGTAACGGCAATATCCTTAAACCTGGCAACCCAATGCGAAGTATTAGAAGCCAAATCTCCTTACCCTCCTTCAACATGACAAAAGGCTTAACCATTTACCACCCCGTTCATCCCTAGAAGGAGTAGCTTTTCCTCGTCAACTGACTTTCTGGATCTCCTAAATATCGACCCTTATTAAGTGGCGGTTGATAAAGGTGTACTGACTATGAGCACTCTACTACTACTTATGTAATTGTGTTAACTTGTTGAACTCCTGGCGAACTTGAAAGCCCCATCAGACTAATAAAGACGGATTGCCACCAAAGCCAGCGCGCAAATAAGCGGACTTTTCGCCTTAACATGCCAACCCAGGCTAACGATATGCCCAGTTGTGCCTTTCTTAGTTCATGCCATGAGGGAACAACCACCCAGGCATGTTAAGCCCCCCCACCACGACAAGGTGAAGGCACATCGGGGGGGATTTCGGTTTCCATGTTTCTCTCCTGCAGCTGTAACAGTCAAATCATTACCATCTATACATATATCGTAAAGCATCGGGTAAACTTCACCAATTTGTTCTCCAAAAATTATATTTATAAAAGGTTACTTTGAAATTTATATTTCATATCAGTTAACATAGACTTGCAGTGACAAGATCAAAAGGTTTTTTTTCTGCCTGTATGTTGCAATAAAACCAGGTCTGTAATTGTAGCTTATAGTTCAGTAGTATACACATTCACTTGTACAGAAAGGCTCATATGATAGTCTTGTTCTATAAGTGAATAGCACATCTCTAAACCCGTTTTTATTGGTAGCTATGAACACCGTAAATATCAACGCATAGCGGGTGACTTCACGAAGAAGGTCTCGAAAGCTTCTCTGATATTTTTAGCACAATATCATTAATTTGTGTTAATGATAGAGTTAGTTCTTTCTATTATCTTTAGTTATTCGAATTGAATTAAAAAGCCCTCTTCTAGAAAAAGATTAATGAAATTGCCTGGTTTAATACACACTACACGGATATATTTCAATATCATCAGTTCTCCTTTGCAACTGTGCAACATGCACTAAATTGTGTATAAACCACTGTTATATAACAGAATACATGTAAGCGCGCATTTTAATTTACTATAGCTAAACATCACAAGAAACAATCACCTTTAATTTCAGTTTTCAATGCTAGTAGTATAACATGAATTAGCAGTGAGAAAGGAGGAATCACCTGGGTGGGATACATTGTAGGTCGGTATGGTATCTTTAGGTCTTATAAAAATAAAATATCTTACTTGTGAGTATTTCAAATTTATAATTTGAACAATGATATTTTATTCATATTCAGTGATTGTTTTTAAACTGTTGAACTAGTTTTGATTAAATCAGAGAGATTTAAAGTTTGCTTTAAGATTCCACTGAATGAGAAAAACAAAGGTACACCCGCCAAAGAATGTAACTTTAAGTAAATTAGTGAACATATTAAATAATACTGTTCAATATGCTCACGAAATACATATTTTATAAAACGAAGTCCAATAATGAATCAAAGTGATATGGCTTTGTTTTTGTAAAAAAAAAAATTCACAAAAGTAATTAAAATATATGTTACTTTCAGTTTATTAAAAATGTAGTAATTTAGACGTGCAGTATCAAACTCTTATTGTAAATTAATTAATAAAGCTGGAGTGCATCTGTGTTGAAATATAAAATTGGGGTGGTTTAGACACAACAATATCAATCTATCATCTCTGTTTCATCTACTGAATTACACAACTTTTTTTTTTCATTAAACTACCATCATTTTGACAACTGTGGTGAAAAAGTTAATTAATGATTTTATAAATGTGATGATGACGTATGATTGAAGGCTAGGATTGTTATTAAAGATATAAAAACTCCTAAAAGAGTTCGGAATCTAACTTGTGGAAAAAAAAACACCGGAATTGAAATTTTTATCTAAATTTTAGTATATTGATAACAGATTCCAAATAAAAGAGCAAAATACATTTACGAAATATTACAGTAGTTCAAACAAAATATGTATAAATTATATTATTATTTTTGTATTATTTGGAAATAATTTTTGATAAATCTTTGAGTTTTACAACATTTTTAATATGTATGCCAATTATAATTTAGTCATTTATATATAATAATTTATAAATAATTAATTTGTATAATATTTTAAATGATAAGTTCAAAATTCGTACAGGCTCTGTTATCTTCACTTCTCAATGTCAGGTGGTTGTAAAAGATTCCTATTCTCACTTGGTTAGCTTGCAGTGACTCCCCACGAGGTAACACACATAGACGAAAGATTAGACCTTTGTGATAAAATTTGGAATACTTTGGGAATTCTAAATTTTTTCTCTCTGAAGTGTATTTTTAGAGTAGAGATTTTTAACAAGTACCTGACATAGTACATATTTGGAACTGACAGCTTAACCTTCTCCTCTAGTGATGTCTTGCTCAAATTTTTATCACTTTCCATGTCAATAAATTGAGAGTCAGAGCGGGTATCGAAACTAGGACCTGTCAGTCCCTGAGACAAACATGTAAGACACTGTGCTATCCTGGCCCCTATATTCTTATCAACTTGACTGATGTCGAATTTGTAACTCCAGATCTAGATTAAACCTGGGAATTCAATTAAATTAATTGTACTTCACTCATAATTAAAAATGTACTTACCAGTAAATTGGGCCACACTTCTATAAAACATAAACCTTTTAATAAACCTCCATGGTCTAATTCCACCCATAACACTTTGTCTTTAATAGACAAAATATTATATTTCTTATCTTATAGATACCAAAACATTTTTAGTCTGATGCTGTGAAAATTGCAATTGTCAAAAAATTGTAAATCAAATATCCATCTCAGTGCAGAAACACACTGGAATTAAATTCCAAGTAATGCTATTCAAATTCAATATGTCTCTTAAATCGTTGAATTGATATAGAAATCCCCCCCCCAAAGATAGACAATAAATAAATAAATTAAAGTTTTCACACAGTCATAAATTGTACTAACACCTTATAAACACTATAAATTGCATCATTATTTAAATTTCTAATCATTGAGGAATATTTTTAAAAGATATATTCTTCCATGGGTTCTGGTAATTGTTGTTGTTCCCATAATAATAATTCAGGTAATATTACATATAAATTAGTTTAATATTTTATTAACAAAATTTTAATTTTACTTTATAAGGATTTTTTGTTAAATTACCTTGCCAAGACTGAAGTTATAATAATAATATCACCGAAGTATTCCTTCAAATATATTAAAAATATATATTTTTTAAAACATGTACTATTATTCTTTTTTCCAAATGTTTTATGTGATTATCTCTCTTTGAGTTTTAATATATTTTAATTACAAATCAAACACTTAAAAACAATAATAATATCACTAAAGTAATAATTTTATAGTCATTTTGTGTATCATTTATCAGAACGAGTACTAAGCTTTGTACTTCTCTTAACTTTTGTCGGGTCCTTTGAAATATTTTGTTTTTCTTAAAAAAACATATATATGTTAATCATAACGTCTCATAATATTAATATAGTTTCATTAGGAGATTCATAAACGTCTTTACTTTGTTTATTGTAATCACTTCAATTTGTTTATTGGTTTTGGACGTTCTCCATACTTAAGAGGAACTCATTAATATAGTTAGATTTACTCTTCATTGATAAGGAGGGCGGAAGCGGAAGCCCTCCCTTATCAATGAAGAGTGATCTGTGGCTATTATATCTGCTATTTATCTTTCTTTTTTTACGCTATGACTAAAATAATCACCCATTCCACTCTGTAACGAAATTGGCGAAATACAAATCGGCTTTGAGAATCTTTTAGAGAACTAGTCAAAAAAAGAGTGATGATGCTGTATCACAAAACTCCTGTGGTAACTTGGACTGCCAGATGAAGCAGTGACAGTTTAGCTTACTAACCCCCATAATTTTTCCTATAAAAAGGAGTTATTATATCAAGTATATAATTGAGGTATATACTAAAAGACTCGAAGGTTGAAATACACCAGGAAAAGAGGGTATTAGAAAAGTATATATTTTCTTCATTGACCTATGGTGCTTAAGTGTAAACAGCAATATAGAGAAATATGAGGAAACTCCAGGTAACACAAAGAGAAGTAGAGAGAAGACTTACTATGGGTTAAGAACAGGAAAAAATACAGAATTAAATAATACATAGAAAAACAGGAGTGAAAAATACTATGACTGCTGTGTGTGCAATAAAATGGAAGTGGGCAGAAAATGTCATGAAATGTCAGATGTGGAAATTAAAAAAAAAAACTTTTATACATACATAAATAAGTTTATCAAAAAAAGTATGGTCTTTTATTAACAAGTTTTAATTTTTATTATTATTATTTTCATTATTAATTTTATTATTACCATCTTGCCTCCTTCTGGGAGCATTTAAAGAGGTTGAAAACAAGGCTGCTGTCTAGTTGTTGAGAGCTCGTCTATAGAAGCTTATGTCAAATATCGGAGCCAACTTATTCAGGTATTATGTCAGCCAACTAAAACAACGACTGTTAATATCAGTAATTCAGTTTACAATGCTGTATGGAGCTGAGGTGTGGGAAGACCGTGAGAAAAGTAGAAAAGGATTAGCAGAGGATTGGTCTGTAAGAGTCACAAGTGCCTACCACACTTGGAAAGTTCTGTAAGTTCCTATACAGAATCGGCATCGGTGAAACACCTATATGAGCCCATTACGCTGCCAGTAAAGAGAACAACGCTGAGCACACCTTCGTCTGCACCTAGTGCAGGCATGGGCAACCTTTTGTGACCTGAGGGCCGCATTATATAATTTCCAAGTGACCGCGGGCCGCATGGTAATTTCATGGTATTTCGAATAAACAGGATAAATTACTATGATTTTTAATAAGACATACATACTGTGCGCTGTTAATGTGATTATGGACAAATTACATAAAATGTATATGAACAAAATTATTGTTCATATCTCATTATTTCCTTATGATAAACAATGGTCGCAAACAATCTCCAAATGATTAGTACATTATTAATTAATATGAAACATTTGCTCTATAGAGCTCTTTCTCCCCCTCTTCAAAACAGGCTCTTCTCTTTTCCCCTCTCTATAGACCTTCTGTCAAATCTCTCCCCCCCTTCTTCGTCTCACCCCCGCCTCTAAACACCTTTAATATCATATTCTTTCAATCTTCTGCTGTCTGGACCTAAATAAAGGTCTCAGCTTGTCTCTACTCACATGTGAATTTCCTTGAAAAGTTCAGTGAGTTTTTTACAAACCAATGTTAAACTATTGTTGTTCGTGGGCCGCACAAAAGAAACGCTGAGCCCTTCTGCACCTAGTGGGTGGTGACACGCAACAAACTGAAAACAATAGTTGGAGCCTTTATTACTCTTGTAGAAAAAATCATTAAAGATGAGAAAACATGGAGACATGTAACAAGTTTTGTCCAAATTGTCTTCAACCAAAAGAAGAATATATAGAAGGTAATGTAAATAACGTAGTTCACATGATCTATGTATATAATAGTATAAGCCCCTAAAGGAGAGTCAGGTGGCAAACAGAGAAAGTCTTAGGAAAAAAGACAAATATAAGAATAGAAGACCACCACTTCAGTGAAAGAAAGGCCTAACCTGAAGTAATGTGATAAACGGTCCACGTTAGTGTCCTTGAAGAAAAGGGGGTTTTAGTTGATATTCCAGCTTAACAGGGAACCCAGCGCTACGTTCGTTAATGCATTTCACCTCTATACAAAAAAAAATTATTATTATATCGAGTATTAATACAAGGACTTAATTTATGAGATATATTATTCACTTGAAAATATAACAGTCTAAACATGAAATTTTTGCACTACAACTTACTCCTGTTTTGATAATCATAAGCTGAAGTAACCTTATACACAAGTCCGAAAAAACTAAAAAAAGCGGATAAATAAAAAGGTTATTATTGATAAGGTTATTTAAAAGGTTATATTTATAAAAAAGATAAATAAGAATTTCTATTATTTTGGGTAAATAAGATTAAATGCTGGGTTCTTTAAGTCTATGTTTCTGTAATTTTAAAAAATATTGAACTATTCAAAATCTAGAGCAAACAGATTCTCCTTTGACACCTGAAAAAAAAATTAAATAAATGACTTCATGGAAAACTTTGTAAACACTATATATTCCTGAAAAAAACAAAAGAAATATACCATAGAATAATATTATATCTAAAATAGAGATTTATAATTTTATTTTTAGTAAACTATCAATTTAAAAAACTTCAGATAAATAATTTTAAAAATTATTTTATAGAATCGATTGCTTTGTAGTTTTAATGGCTTACAAAAAGTTATAATGATAATAACTTAAAAAGGAATAATGATAATAACTTATCAAATTAGAATTTCAAGAACTTTTAAAATTGGTTATTTACTCAATCAATTTTCAAATTTTGTTATATTTTATTTCTAAAATTTAAAAAAAGCCTGTAATTTTGAATGTGAAAATTTCAAGTATAGAAATAGTTTAATTTTGTAATAGTATAAAAAAAGTAATTATTATTCCACAAAGAAACATACTGTACAAAACAAATAGCAAGAAAGTTAAATATAACCATGAATAGAAATTTTTTTTGTATTAATATGTATTTCAGTAATGAGAAGCTAATGACAATAAGAGCGTTGATGCTTTACCAATATGATTATAAAAAATATCACAGTTTAAATCAAAATGTGTTTTAATATTGTATTTCTTTAATATTAATATAGTATTTAATTTAAAATTTTTTTTATTAAAAATGTTCTTTCTCATTACTCAAATACATTAATTTTATTATTAGTTACTTAGTGTTTGAATATTTATATATTAAAAAAATCATTAATATATTACACTCATAAAAATTTTAAAATATCCAAATTACCAAGTTTTTATTATATAATACTAGCTGATCTACCCGGCTTTACCCGGAAAACAATTTAATTCCACCTCTAATAATAATTTACATATAACGAAAACAATTTAAATTTTCTATAGTTCCGTTACACTTAACTTTTTTGACATAAACGAAATTAATACAGAATTAAAATTATAGATTACTCAAAAAAGATATAATCTAACACTGATTATAAATTGCACACTTTGTCTAATACAATTGGTAGTTGATAGATTAGATTAAACAAATAATAAAAAGAATATTTCTTGCCGAACAATACATAAAGAAATGAAACGTCTTCTAGTTAGATATCATCTATATATATAATAATTTATCATGTTGCCTATATGGAGTAGGGCAGGATACTAATTACTAATAATTAAATATTTTAAACAAACGAATTAATCAATCAGGAATAAATAAAGAAGCCTTACGTCTATTAAACTTAAACAATACTTTAACTATTCTTACAAAATTAAAATTAATGGTTCAAATACTATCATTATTATTCGTAATACTATCATGCATACTTAAAGTTAATAAGTTATTATTCAACGCATAACTTTCTTTAATTAGATATGAAAAGTTAATTGTAAACTATTGATAATAGCTAAAGCTTTGTTAAAGTCAATAAGAAACCCATATAAAATTACAATAATTGTCTTTACTATCAATCTGAAAACAATAATAAAATTTCTGGTACCTGGTTAGTTCCAATTGAACAAACCGTGTGGAAATATTATCATAAAGAATAACCTACCTGCGGCTGCCATTACCAATTAAAATCAAAATGTAAACAAACAGGTTATACAGCAAACCTTATCTATTATAATACTTTTGGGATATTACCTGAACCACAACTCTGATTTTTAAAAAAACTTTCATAAACCTTCCTGGGGATATACCTAAAAATGTCTTAAATTTTCACGGCGATTGGATGTACGGTTTTTAAATCTATCGAGTACAAACACACATACATTCATTTTTATATATATAGAGATTTATGAACTATTATTCTGAACTCGTGGGGGAGAAATTAGTTTGGATGAAATCGACTAAATATGAAAGTATTGTGGTGATAATTGAGATGTTCATGTAGACACTATATTGGATGCAAGAAGAATCTCCTTCTTTGATAAAGACTTAAGACAATGTCGCATACTTTCTACTGTTTTTGATTAGACAGGGCATATGATAAGCCATATCAGTGTTGATAGCAGGAATATTTGAATCGCAAGACCCCCCTGGTCTTGTAGGAGACAAGAGCGACCTGGATGTAAAAGAATTCTTCTGAATCATATGTAATCAGGGGGCCACCAGAATCTCCCTTTAGACACGAAATGCTAACTGATTAGTCTTATATCTATTAATAGTTTTTCAGTTTGCCCTACAACGGTCACATGCACAGCTAACATACGCAAACAGACATAAAAACACACAGAGAGACACAAATACACGCACACAAACACACAGGCCCGTCCCTAAGCTAGACCGAATTGGGGTAAACACTGCGGGACAACAATAGTGACCTCGGATTAATTATCTCTTCACTGGTACTCTGTCATGCCAGTGAAAAATCATTTCTTGTTTTTCCTGATAAATGATAAATACTGAATGAAAAGAAAATTGGTAAATATGAAAATAAAATTGAAACCTCTAAGCTCTCTTTATTTCTGATCTTTGCACAATATAACAATTTTTCATATATATCATAATGTGGGTGGGGAGGCCCCCCAGGCTGACACACAACCCACACACACATACATACACAAACTAGATATTAACAAGATGAAGTGTAAGTGCATATAATACTTTTGTGGAGCACTCAGAAATAAATGTCTTCAAAAAACACGCACACACAAGCAATGCTTTCACACACACAAGATAAAACAATCAGAGTTATACAGCACGAAGAAGTAATTCGAAGGTAGAATTGAACTAGAAGAATATTTATTGCATAAATTTAAATATTTATGTTTCATTAAAATTATTGAACACAAAATTAGTGTTCAATTATCTAATACAACACTAAGAAAACATATTTCATTAGATTGTTTCCGCATCTAATTTTAATTTTCATTTAATTAATATTTTCAACCACTGAGCTATGTTCAAGATTGATATACACTATTATCACTTGGTATAACAAAGATGTTCACAGTTACATTAACTTTTATGAAATATTTTTTTTACATATATAGGTGGGAGCTTATTTTTTAATTTAAGTTCATTTTCAGTAACATTTTTGTTAAAATTAGTATAAACCACTATTATATAGAGTATTTACAAGTTTCATGAATATTTTAAAGATAAAAAAACTAGTAATTTAAATTATATCACGGCTTTTGATTGCCAAGTACATTAAGATATGGTTATGATAAAAAATGAATTTGGGTTGTTTTTATAAGTAGTACAAATATTTACGATGTTGTAAAAAACATTCCTAGTTATGCTGAAACACTACAGTTTCATCCGTTGGTTTAGGGATGGACGAACTATCTACTTTTACATAATTATTATATTATATAATATTTGTTATATTTATTTATTTATATTTATGTATATACAGTATATATATTATATATATATATATATATATATACACTATATATATATAATTATATAATATATATATATATATATATATATATATAGTATTTTGTGTCACGAAAGATACATATTTCGTAAATTTGAGGGATTAAAATGTATTGAACATACTTGAATTAATTTTTGATATTTTTAGTTAATACCTGAACATGTGCGTTTCAAAAAAGTTGCACTGAATATTGCCTTTTTGGAAGAAAATGTACATTATTGTTTTTGAGTAAAATTGTATGAATGGGTTGAACTGATGGGTACTTATAGTTTATGGGAATCGTAGTTTATAAGAAAGAAGGTCAACTCCTTTCCACACATCACATTTCAGAACGCTTAAAATCCCATATTTATCCTTGTGGGTACAGAACGATAAAAGTTTTATGTTTTAAATAATTGCAGGAGGTAATGTCACAGGGGAAACGGTAACTATTAAGTTCTACATGATAAATTTTCTCTTATAAAAGATATTTACTTTAGGTTAAAAAACTTATACAGAACAAGAAATGATTCAAGTCAATTTTATTTAAACGTTACTTACTATCAATAATTAAGTAATATTTAAAACAATTAATATTTTAGGAAATTAATTTAAAAAAATATATACAACTTTTCACATTATTTAAAATAAAACGATCTGTAAAATATTTAAAATGAAATGAACTAATTTCTAATATTTAAACTAATTTATTTATTTAAATTAAACTAATTTAATTTATTCAACTAATATTTAAATTACTCTAATATTTGCAATTAAAGTAATATATTTTTATTTAACTCCGTCAAATTCAATCAAACTAATTGACAATAAAATTATCTGCACTAACTCTAATTCATGGTTATTCCACCAGATAGCATTACTACCTGCTTTCATTACATTTACTAATTTCATTATTAATATATTTGAATCAGTTACAAATCAAACTTACTATTATATCTCATTTCTTGTCTAATTTTATCATTGGAAATTTTAATTGTCAAATCACTGGATTTAATTTGAAACTAATCAAACCTGTTACTTTTGGCTAATGAAGCACAGTCATTCAAAGACATCACACTTCCCAAACTTTCCCCAATTACTTGCAAATGCATTTAATAAAAACAGAGCAGAAAGGACTAAGATTAATTATAATAATTGAAGAACTGAGAATTTATATGTATAAAAAAAAGATAATTTAATAAATTAGCAGATTAATTATAAATCAGATATACTATTTCAAACAATTATAAAACAAAAAAGCAGACTGAACACACTTGAAAATGATAATGTAAGTTTTAAAGCATAAAATCAGATATTAAATCGAAAATTAATACTAGGAAATTTAGGTATATATTGGCATTGTTTTTTTCATTCGGTATTTATCCTCAGGAGCATTGGAGAATTATCAGTCCCTTCTAAAAATACTCAACGGCATCTTACGGAGCTTAAAAATCCGTTAGAATGACTTTTAAAATAATATTATGCTTTCCCTAATCATATCCTCATGATTATTGATAAGAAATAGCAACTACTTTAAAATAAACCCATTAACTAATTTAATTATGCATTATTTCGGATAAGGGTTTACTTTTGATAAATTGATAAAGACTCAAGATTCTTTTGAATAAATTGAAGTAAGAGAATCCAGATTTCTTTTAATTCAGAGTTAGTATGGTACAGGGATTGCTACAACTTAAGAGGACCTCGAAACATGAATTACGTTGAAAAATATATATCGAAATTTTGACTTGCAATATATGCATTACTCTGTGTTTTATATACAGAGTAAATGAAAGTAAATAATTAATTAAAATTAATTATCTATTTTAGGGTTAGTTACCTAAATTTGTTTGAATCAAAGAATCAAATTTAAACAGATTTACTCCATTCTTTCCTACCGATACAATTAAATGAATGTAAACTACAATTAATATTCAATTGAGTATTCAGTCATCCATATGTCACATTCTTCATAATTCTTATTGAAAGACTTTATATATGCATATTTCAGTCTTTGTTTATGGGAGTAAAAATATAATATATTTGTACTGACTGTCAGTTGGTCATCTAGAACAAAATTATAATTAATTCTTTATAACTATTATAAAATACTCAACCAGCATTATAAATTATACTTCTAAATCAACCAGTCATTATAAAAATACTTACAGTATTAAGTCAGGAGGAATAACTAACCTGCTATGATTCCTTAGTACAGATTTGTTTTGGATTTTCTGTTTCAACGATGTAGTTTCCAAACTCGGAGATACACATAGAAAAAGGCACACCCTTTCTACACGTAGAAAAGGGCCACCGGCATAGAGTCTTCCCCATCCTGTAGGGGTAAAAGTCAATTACTCAATGAAATAATCTGTTTGATTGTTATATGCTTAAAATTGAGGGTTATTTTAATTAATAAATAAGATATCTGTTAGATTAGAGGAAACTAAAAGTAGAAACTTACCCATAAATTTAAGTAATCTCCGAGCAGTACATGAGCGCTGGGCAGACACACTGGTCCGATGTGTGTCACACATTTTTGTCAAAAATGATGGCTTTCTCGATCTCGAGTAGCAAGAGCACAATGTCGTTGTCATCATTGTTGCTGTCGTAGCCCTCGTGTTCAATGGTTTCTTTTACGCCAATCGTTTCAGATGCTGGCCGCAGGGTTTCATGAGCTAGAAATTTAAATATTATTTATTATGTATACATCTGGTGCCAGAATAAAAGTTTGTCATTTATTTTACTGTAAGAAAATTATAATAATCATAAAAATATTCGATTATAAAATTTTTACTGATTTACACGTTGTTCGGGTCTTGCAAAAAAAAATTATATTGATTAAAAACAAATATATATTGCGACAATTTTACAAGATTTTGGTTCTCTTGAATTTTTTTTTTGTCTTACGTTTTGTTAGCTGAATAGCTATGAAAAACAATCAAACAATCACAATTCGCAAAATTTGACCAATCCTATGAAATTGTACAATCATAAACAATAGTTCTCGGTGTAGGAAAGTATGTTGCAATAATTAGGTAATTTTCAAACAAGGTAAGGGTATATTATCGTTCAAATGCATACTATTAACCAAACGCGCTCATCATCCGCTGCAATCTTTAAATTACGAATTTAGTTTCACATTAGTATGAATAATCCATGGTTTCATCAATTTAAAATATTTAAAAAAAAAATGTGGAGTGGCCTACACTCAACTTTACTATAAGTAAGTATAATGTCAAACCTCTTGGGTAGATAATGTAGCATGTAGACATAATATATATGTCTAAATGGGAGATGTTTATTACTCTTTCATTCCTGGAGGTAGTACAGATAGTGATTGATTCTCCTATCAATACCGTATATTACACAATTGATGCATATATTATCATATATATTAGCACAGCAGTAATAAGACTTTTGTAAAGTCAAAGTGACGATATTGTGTTACGAAATAATCTCTTACAGACGAAAATGACTTTTGTTTCTAAAGGCAAGGGATCTCCAGCGGCCAACGAGTATTCCATGCACATCAGTGCATGTCGTAATTAGCAGCCCTAGACCAGAGGCCCACTACTGCTATATTCTCATCCTGCATTTCTTGTTAAGGTCAGTAGATATAAGGACGGGGATGGGATGTCAGTCTGTCAGGATGTCCTTCACGAATATGGAAGGAGTCACATTCGTGGTCGTATGGTCTTCCGGCTTTGCATTATCTGAGATATTGTATACCGTGAAGTCATTAGGTAGTCATATTTAGCTGAGGACCTGATTCTGAGAAATGACTGTCATCGAATCACCTTAGAATCAGTTTAAAATTAGTATCTCTTTGGTAATATAAAACTAAGGAGTTGATTCCTCTTAATTCAATATTACTCAAAGATCATAAGATTCATAAACATAAATCTTAAATGGTAACTTTTTCCTTTGTGCTATATTCGGTTATAACGTTGCTGTAAATATATATTGAGAAAAAATATATCAGTGATTAGCCAGTTTTACATACTCAAATCAAATTCAAAGTCGGCTTTTCAATATAATTTAGAAGTTGTGTAAATGGAAACATCAGAAATTATATGTTTGATTGGCATTCATTTTTTACATATAATTTTATTCTTCTTACATCTCACATTATGTCATTAAATCATTTCAAATTTTCAAATGGATTACATTTCTCAAAAGCAATAGGAAACACAGACGAACAAACCCTTAATTTGATAAATATAGGGTAATAAATTTAAATAATCTATTGTTAAGTATTTTTAATCGTTTTCGCTATAACTAATTTAGTGAATGAGGTTTAAAATAACAGAAAATGACTAAAAATAAATCTATTCAATGCTTTATTATATTTATTAAATGTTTAGTAGTAATTATTTAGGAACTAATTAATTATTTTGATATATTTTTATGAAAATAATTCCAGAGAAACAACACACATGAAAGTCGCTTTTCATCGTAGCAAATTACATCTTTATACGAAACAGTCGAAATATAAGAGTAAGTTTTTGTGAAATCTTTTATGTGTATTGTTTCTGCTGGTTTAGTTTATCTAGTTTGTGAAATAGTTTTAATTACTAATTATGAAAGTAATAATATTTAGCATTAAACTAATTAGGAAATCATTAAGTTTACAAAAATAAGTTAAAAAGGAATTTGTACTTACTATTTGAAGTATTATTAAAAGAATTAACTAGTGAACACAACAATCTATACAGAGGTTAAAACAGTTTGAAAGGTTCCAGGAAGGACGCGGAGGACTAAACAAGGAGTGTAATGCCGCCTTTTTAGAATGACTTAGCTCTACCGGTGCACCAATCAAATGTCATCTAAATTATCTCATTTTAAAATAGTCCCCTTCTATCAGTATTTCTTTTATAAATAATAATCAAACAAACAAAGAAACGAATTAAACTATTTCTTTAAAAACAATAAATATATTATCAATATAAATTAAATTAATTAGTCGTAATATAAATTAATATTTCTTTTAAAAGTTGTCTAAACTATTAAATGAATATACGGAACAAAACGGACTGATTGAGATTTATAACCATCAATAGTGTTCATATATTTCCATAAATTTCTATGAAATTTTGATGACACTACTAAAAAATCTGGAGTGGCCTACATACTTACTATAAGTAAACTTAATATCAAACTTCTTGAGTATATATATATATTGTATCATTTAAGCATAATATAATCGTCTAAATGGGAGATGTTTATTAGTCTTTCATTCCTCAGGTAGTACAGATAGTGATTGATAGACTTCTCAATATATAAGTTTATTTTTGTGTATCACACCATTATTTTAATTTTTCCATTATAAACATCAATTTTATCTCTGTGGATTCGCTCATAAAATTTCTAAGTCAATGTAAGCAATGTAAAAAAATCTGGAGTGGCCTACACTCAACTTTACTATTAGTAACTTAATATCAAAATTCTGAGTATATAACTCATAACAACTCATTTAAGCATAACGTAAACATCTAAATGGGATATGATTATTATTACCTCTTTCATTCCTGAGGTAGTACAGATAGTGATTGAAGGACATATCAATATATAAGCTTATTTTTGTAGATCACACAGCTGATGCAAATAATTTCATTAGTTTAACTACAGCAGTAATAAAATTTTTGAAAAACCAAAGTGAACATTTCTTGATACGAAATATTCTCCTACAAGAGAACATGGCTTTTGTTCAATCAGCCAGTGGATTTCTTACATCGTTACTTGACATCCTTCTACATTGAATATTAAAGTAAAATTTTCAAATTTAAAACAGGAAAATACCCTTACTTGCTCTGAAAAACATCATAAACAGCGAAGAAAATGTTGTTTTAAGGTGATTTATAATTAAAGATGTACGATAATTACATTTATTAATCTCTAAACGAAAGATTTCAATTTTAATTTATCATTACATTTTTGGTTTTTTACAAAATTATTATACTTTGAATTTTATGGCTTCTTAGTATTTCATAAGATCATTTTCCTTCCCCTTTGTCAAATAACATATATACGAATTTTTTCTGAATGTGTATTATCATTTTCCTGCACAATATTATTCCTCTTACATCTCATATAAGTCAATAAACAATTTAAACTGTTCCTTTATAAATATCAATTTTATCTCAGTGGAATCGCTCTAAAAATTTTTAAGTCAATGTAAACAATGAAAAAAAATATAAAAAATTCGACAAGTATAGCAGGTGACCTCTTAGTCTAAGATAAACAAACAGTTTTTATAGCGTTATTGCTCTTTCCCATAATTGAAACTTCATGATTTTTTTTTATGAATTGCTAATTTTTCATTCCATTCTTGGTCAAATTTTCATTATTTTTTAATGAGCCGTTTAGCGTGAAAAAAAAATTTTCTGAAAACAGATATCGTGCTGTAACGCCCCATTAGCGAATGTAATTTTGAAAAAAAAATATCTCAACTCATTCTCCACATAATGTTCTATTTATAGGCATAGTTTCATTTTGATCCGTCAAACAGTATGGCTTGTATCGCTCTCACAAGGTTTGAGATTGAATTAAAAGTCAAAATTTTTACATTTTATTGAAAAAAAATATTTCCCATTGTTTTAAAATTCTGAATATATTTTTCGTTTGTTGCATTTGTAACTTCAAAGATAATGTCAAAATTTCAAAACTCTAGGGTTATCAGTTAAGGAGAAATAAATGTTTTCTAAAAAACGGTTTTTGGCAAAAAAAGTGACTTTTCCATCATACATAATTCTTCCCAAACAATAGGGATCTTCTTCTCCATGGGGCCCATTTTTGTGTAAAATATCAACTTGATCCATCAAAGATTCTGGACCGTAGCGTGGTAACAAGCAATGCTAACACACTCACCACCCACCCACACACTAATATTTCAAAATATAAATAAAAATTTCTAATTCAAATATAAAGTCACTTTTATTTAGGTCAAATCGAAAAACCAAGCAAAAAAGTCAAAAAAGGAGAAAAAACCAAAAACTTCTAAGAAACCGCTAAGAAAAACGTCAAAAGAAGGAAAAAGGAACAGGGCTGGTAATAAAGTAACAGCTGGGTTGGTGATCACTTGCTTCAGGATAATGGGTCTGAAAAAGCCGTCAGGACCTAAGGTAAGAGTCTTTGATTAATTTTTTTCAACATCATATATTATTTAATTTCTGTGAAATATGCTTTGACTCCGGTTCCACCATTTATTTATCTCTAATTGATTGAAATTCAATATCAAGTTTGGATCAGGACTATCCGAACGCCTCAAGAAGATATCTTATCTGTCCTGTTATTGTGTAAGTTGCCCCAGTATCCTGAGTTTTGTTTAAATGTCTGGTTTTGTTCACTATTAGGTTAGGTTGTAGGGGTAGTCCCACAAGGGAACGCACATAGGCCGAACATTTGGAGATGGAGATTGATTTCGCCCGTATCAATGGAGATTGATTCTACAGTGGGAGTCCTAAATTTTGCCTAACTCAAGTGTATTTAGAGTAGGGATCTTCAAAGAGCACTCCATTAATTTTTTAGCCGACCTTTATATTGAGTATTTCGGCCTTATTTCTGAGCTGAAGAAGTTGTAATATTCTTCTTGCTCCCAAGGATTTAGTTGAGAATGGGAACGAATGCCTAACTGTACTGAGAACTGAACTTGAAATTGAACCGAATATCCTGAACTGGAAGTTAAGGAAACTCAGTTCGTGCTTAAAAAATATTAATAAGTTGAATAGTTTTAACGGTTTCTAGTTTACCAGAAGCTTTAATTCCAAAAGAGTTGATTATAAAAGTCACAAAATTTCCTATTATTAGCTACAATATTACTTATTATTTCCAGATGAGTTTTTCAAATTTTCTTCTTTATCAACCCACAATGAGTCTGCAATTGTTCTTGTTAGTTACTAATTGTGATTTGTCTTCATTTTTCAATTTTAGAAAATATGGTCTCCAATGTCGCATTATTTTGACAACAAAGTATAAACACATCTGGTTTAATATAAACAACTAATAAAGAATAAAGTTTTCTTTTCAAGATTTGCTAATCATTAGACCTAAAACATTATTCTGTTACAGAAAAAATATCCGAAATTCCTACTCGAAGCCGAGTGTCCATTGCTAGATCCTGCATTGAAAAAGTCTGAAATAATAAAATTAATTAAAATAAACAAAGGAGAAACTGAAGAAATAAAAAAATCTATTGATGAACAAAATAATGTGAAAAAGAAATCACTAAGTACAACCAAAACAGCAAGTAAAAAGAAAAAGGCTTTAAAAAGTAGTAGTAGGAAATCAACTAAAAGGAGTAAATCAGAAGAGAATGAAGAAGTCAGAGAAATTGAAGAGGATTTAGAAATTGGGGTCAGTTTCAAATCGACTAGTATGAAGTGGGGAGCAGTGATGAAAATGAAAAAGCCTATAGTGGTACCTGCAGAGAACTTGAAGTACCTGAGGGACACCTTCAGATCTAATCTCACATTGAGGCTTGCTGCTGTTCAGGTACAATATGCATAACTTAGAATCAACATTAATTTGTTAAATTAGTTAGCCAAATAACATAAATTTCTTTCGATGAGATAGTTTACAGGAACAGGGGATTGACAAATAATGCAGTAATATTGTACTTAAACATCGTTAGTGTTAGGGGACCAACCCCATCCGAGAAACGGACTGTCCGTGGACCATCGAAGCACGGATAATCATTCAATGACGTTTAATGTTTGAATGTGAATGCCTACAAAATATATGTATAACCGCAAATAACATGAATGTGATAAATATAAAAATGTCTTCTCAGGGAAAAATTCATACAGTTTTCATCATACGAGTATGATAACACTATTTTGAGTATCCATTTACAAAATTTCGACTCTGTATTACCCAAAACAAACTCTCCAGTTATGCATTCAGTTACTGTGTAGTATTTACTAGTAGTTTGACATTATAGATAGTCTCACAGAAAACAAAGTTTTATCAAGTAATAAAATCACGTACTCTTCTTCAGATTTTCACGGAAGTGGTTTACTCGGAAAATATTACTGTTAACAAATAAACCTGAAAAAAAGCACTTAATGTTCGACATGCATTTTTTTCGTAACACTTTGTCTGTAATTTGCGATATTAGTTGCAAATAGTTCCTTTATTGCTTTTTTTTTTTATAAAATACACTACTCAATACTTCAATACTGTCAAAAATAAATTCTCCAATTATATTAGAAACTTTACTATAAACGCTGTGATCAAAACATAACCAATACACCTATCCCTCAAACCACATTGTAAACATTTAAAGAATATGTTCTGGAGACATTAAACATTAAAAAAAAAACAGCACTGAAAAATCATTAAAACCTTTTTATTCATAAAAAACAAAAAAAGATGCATGAATACAGTTAAATTTAAATACAAACTAAATAAGAGAATGGAAGAATTATCTGAAACTTGTTATGTAAGAGCAGGCATGAGCAACTTTTCGAGAAGTGGGGGGGCCCCAATATATAATTTCCAAGTGAGCGCGGGTTGCATGGAATTTCTGTGGTATTTGTATAAATTTGACTTATTGTAGTAGATAAATTACTGTAGTAGTAAATAGGTCAAGTGAACGAAAGAAATTTAATAACATGCTCTAAATATATATTCACTCTATACTAATAAACATGCTCGTTATTTTTCATTCACTTGACCTATTTACTTGGAAATGTCATTGGTGAACCTGATTTATAGTTTACCTACTACAATAAGGAAAATAGCCAGGAGGCTAGAATCTGTTAATAAAAAGGTCGTGATATATATGTATATATATACATTGAAAATGTTCGCAGTTTCTGCATTCACGACCTTTTTATTAACAGATTATAGCCTCCTGGCTATTTTATATTAATGTTTCAATAATTACTTCAATTTTTATTATTCATGTGATGAAAATTGTTATTCCTGTCTCATTATTCCATAATGGTAATGAAGTAATTACGACAACGCGATCCCCAAAGATTAGTATCGTCATATATATAAGAAAAACAAAATAAAATAAAGCATTTGTCGTTTTATTTTATAAAACAACATATGTTTTATGTTGTTAAAACGCGCTGTCTCTTTCTCTAAAGATGTAATTTCCTTGCCAAACCCTTGGTGACCTTTTCTTAATGAGCAAAAAGCAAAGGAATTTTAAATATTAAGATAGAATTCCTCATAATCTGCGAGGGCCGCAGGCTGCCCATGCCTATTTTTGTGCACACTGTTAAATCACATTACTCACTGTAATCAACATGGTGAGATTTAAAACAAGTAATAAGCATTATTCTACTTTAAATAATCTGTATCTACCTTGTCAAATATAGTCTAGTTACAGTATAGTTAATAAAGGTGCAAGATATTCTTCCAAGAGAGCAATATTTATTTACCATTTATTAGAAACAGAAAAAAAAGGAGAGCCGCAAGATTGTTGCCAAGTTAAAAGTACCTTTAACAGCCATCAGGTGGAATGAGAAGTTTCTGGAGTACAGTTGGATTAAAGGTGTTTGTCTTGCGTCCCCTCATCCCGGCGTCAAGGTACAGTCTGCCTTCATTTACAATACTACACTATTAACCAGTGTTTCTCACACTTTTTTACTTCAGAGCACACCTATGAAATAACAAAAGTTTTGGGAGACATCACTGATTTTAATATAGGAAATTTAGTAACTGAAATTTGAAAATAGGAAAATGGTAGGAAATTAAAAAGAATAGTATTTTTTATAAATTTTATAAATCTGAGTACGTCGTCCCTCGGAAAAGGACATTAAACCGTCGGCCCCCGACGGTAACCTGGCCCCCTTGCCAAGTACTTACTGTACTAATGATTTTCTTTTTTATTCCTGACTTGGTCAACCTTTTGTTATTTTCCCTTTCTTCTTCTTACGCTTTTCAGAATATCTCTCACCTCCCCCTCCTCTTACTACTACACAGAATCTTCACTTTCACTTTTCCCCTACTCTGTTCATCGTTTGATTAGTTATTTTGGCCAAAAGTTTTTGTCCCATTGCTGAATTTCTTACCGAGGTTCAAATGTTTATGCACACTATATGACAATAACAGATTGAATGGAAGAACTGACACTCAGTATTGTGCCGTAACCACAATAAACTTTGTTTCCTCTTGACCTTGGCAAAGATGCTAAGAACTTCCATAATCTAATAATTAATTACTATTTATTAATACTGGGATACATTACTAGAATAATTCTATATTCTGAACACTTTGTTTTGGAACACATCCAACTTCAAGAACAAGATGATTAGGTTGACGTAACCTGTTAATTATACCTCCGATCAGACGTCTATTCTAAAATTTTATGTAAATATAAAACGTAATAATTCTAATACTATATTATTAACTTATATATTTTTTAACTTAACTCTTAATTTTCTGATATGTAATTTTGAACTAATGTTCTATAAAAGATTTTCATTTTAATAAAGTTATTTTAATAGTTGATGGAATTAAGGAGGTACTTCCTCCTATGATGATAGGAGGCCTATGGCCCTACAATGGCTTCTTTCGAAGTAACCTAACACTTTACAGAATGTATTCGAGTATGGGAATGATGAAGACAATACTTGTTATCTATCAAAGAAAACCAACATAAAAAAAAAACCAAAAATGAACATAAAAACATTCACGTGGAAACGGAGATCTGATTACCTTCCTCCACTCAAAACCTATCTCAACTCAAAAACCCTTGAAACCAGTGTTACCACATCACTTCCTTCCTCCACTCAAAACCTTTCTCAACTCAAAAACCCTTGAAACCAGTGTTGCCACATCACTTCCTTCCTCCACTCAAAACCCTTCATCAACTCAAAAACCCTTGAAACCAGTATTGCCATAAGAGCAAGTACCGTAGAACATAAATGGCTGTGTGACATAAAAGAGATAATGTTCTCACTTCCCTTTTCTAGTACAACGAAGGAGCTACTTTTAGTTCTTATTCATTGCTAGGATGACCCGAAATATACCAGAGTAAATGAGGATTCGTCTTGCAAAAGCCTATCATGATTAATGAAAAAAGTGAGTACTGTATATTTAAAGAACAAACAATAATCACGACATTTTTGTTCCAGGATTTGAAATTCAAGACAAAACCTGATAAGGGTAAACAGTAAATTATTAAAATCCTATTCTTTGTTTTACTGCTACATTTAGAGTTTTTCACCTTTTATGTTGTTTCTGGTGTGGAAAATATTGTTAGACCGTTAAGTACGATCTCTTTTGGTTATACGCAGGTCATATTAACATTTAGACAGTACTAATGCTTATTAGAGTTAATGAAATTAGTATTTCATTTTGTGACCGTTTGAACCGATGTCTTCATGCCCTTTTTGGTGTAAACATAAGCTTTTTGTATTTTTACAGAATAAAAAAACATATTTTACCAGCAATATAAGAATCCCTGGACATTAGGTACAAACAGCAAGCATGATAACTACTAGGATACAGCAGCTTTAAATTGATATTAATTATAGTACTTGGTTCTGTGTTAAGATAATTTAAGTGGTATGATGTAGGCTCATACCACTTACATTATCTAAAATCTAGACTGTATATTGTGTGAATTGTTGAAATATGAATATGACGAATATCCCCTTGTTGGAGTCATTTTTATCTCCGTAAGGCCAGGTAATTAAAGATCATTAATCTTTATAATGCAATTGACAATGGCCTTTTTCCTGATCCGTGATTCTTCTGCGGAGAATCTTTTTATTTTTTTCAAATAAATTTTAATCCGACATTTATCTTCTTTCTACTCTTTGTCGTCATTGCCTTCATCTCTTTCATGAATGTAAGGAATCATCATAAACAACAGTTTAAACTCTTCGCTGTTCCAACAGCACCACTGATCAAGCTGATTGTTTGACTGAAATAATATCATATATCAATGGATCGAATTATCTTATTCAATCCACGCATAAAAATTACATCCAACTGACAAATCCTATTGTTTATATCTAGCATCTCACATCCATAAGATAGCAGTAAAAGATGAAATCAGTGACTAGGTAAACACACCACTACTGTGCCAACTCCGAAAATACAAAACAACCTGGTTGAATTTACATCGGGAGTTCTAAATGTATTCATAATTTAAATTTATAATTTATGACCAGTTTCTTTAACGAGTACTTGAAATAGTAAACGTTTGATATCAACAGTGGCCCAAGATTTTTCCGCCTCCAATATTAAAGAAGTATAGGTTCTGAATAAACTACGATCTCAGGATCTCCTGTAAAAACCAATTGTTACTTCAATTAATATCTTGTACTCCGTTAACTCAGAGGACCATAAAAATCTGAGATTCAAAAAGTTTGTATGGAAAAATTATATATATTCCCAGTAGTAATTCTGCAACTCATATCCTTTATAACAAAAGTTCCCAGAGTGATTAAATAGTTAAGCTGATTAATTCTGCTTGGCTTACACTCATGACTTTACTTACAATACTTCAAAAAACTTTCATTGTCTTTCCATTCATGCTATGTCATCAGAACACCCTATTAGTATCGTCAACTTTGCTAAGTCATTATCCATTCAAGTTGACCTCTGAAAAGATGCTGATTAACAGTAATGCTAAAGCATAAACGCATAAACCTGTCTAAGTGATATTTGTAAATCTTAACAAATTTGATTCATGTTCCTGCTCATTACAATAACTTGTCTTTTAGAAAGAAAACTGTCCCATGGGAGTGAGCAAGGCACACTCTAGGTCTCTTGTTTTTTATTTATAATACAGTAATATCAGGGTAACGGGTAACTATTTTATATTTATCCTGAGGATGCCCATGACAGTTATTTACACGATAACCTACCTATCCCATAGCCCTATGAATACCAAATAACATGTTCATTATATTTTTACATTTCATATATTGTCTTTCATATATTATTTTAGGAAAAAAAAAGTCAAAACATAAGGAAAGTAAAGAAAAAAGTTCTAAAGGTGGAAAGTTACCGCTTCCAGAGCTGTTAACAATTCATCTGGGAATAGGAGTCCTTCGGAGAACTGGTACATATTACCTTTTTACTAAAACTACTTTTAAATCAATAAATAATGAAGAATAATTATGTTTTACTTTCCAGAAGAAAAATTAACCAACACTACAAACGGATTATAAGCTCTTGAAGTTCTAGAAAAAACAATAAAACAATGAAAGAAATTTCAAACTTGTTAGTTCTACTGATTTAAGTAATAGATTGACTTAATTGTTTTTATATTTACAGACAGTGAATGTCTCATGGATCTATAAATTTTGTACATAACTATGAATACTATAAGGGAAGATAGAAGTCAATCAAAACTCTGAGGTGTTTCTCTCTTTCATTTTGTTAGTAAAGCCATCTTGTGTCTTTCATCGACTGTTAGAGGGCGACAGTTGGTGCAATCTCAAGTCCTTTTTGAAAACAAATGTCACCCTAACATTCATATATGTGCCTCTTTGAAGAGATGAAACTTTGATTGCAGTTCATTATGACACTTCTTTTAATCATGGAAACCATATCTAGGTTCTACAAAAATATATTTGAATGATAAGTCAAAATGAGAGGAAAAATTCCTTCTGTTCTATGCGTAAGTAAGACTCCAAACGGTGAAATTGTGCTCAATTAAATATCTCGAAAACCTGGAGGTTTGAAAAATACTTATTTCGAAGGAAAACTTGTAATATATCATACTGGGGTAAATAGATAATCCAAAGTAATCACACAAAATAAGTTTTTTTTTCTAATTCAGTCTATGCGTTTCGAACACTTTGTATCCATCGTCAGCTAAACATCCAATGGAAGGAGTAGAGGACCTACAACTGCCCAATGTTCACTCAGAGAACATTGGGCAGTTGTAGGTCCTCCAGTCCTTCCATTGGATGTTTAGTTGACGATGGATACAAAGTGTTCGAAACGCATAGACTGAATTAGAAAAAAAAACTTCTTTTCTGTGATTACTTTGGATTATCCATTTACCTCAGTATGAGTAAATACCACACAATTACGGATTGCACAACTAATGACTTGTAATATTATTCATCATTATGAAGAGAATTAAATACTCGCTCAGCCGTCCACTCATACAAAGCGTACCCGATTTCCGCTACAGTGCGATCACTTCACTGTACATCGTAACAAGCAGCTCCAGACCACATGTCAACTGTTGATGAATTTTTGTGCTACTACGAGTTGTAAGTCAAGTCAATGTCAAATAATATATTAGCTCATTTTGAGAAAGAGTAGGTTGTACATTAGTATAGGGGATAAGGAACAAATGTGAATTTGGAGATGCAGGTATATTCACTAAAATGATACTAGCTTATAAATTAAATTTTCTGTCACTTCCAGTTCAATACCGATATGCGTATCAGCCTTGGTAAGCATCTAAACAAATTTGAATGTTTTTGTTTGAACACTGATTGAACTACTCAATTGTTGAATATAAAAACATTAAATGAACCAATCAATTTAAGATAAGTTTTATGATTAAAATATCACTTATTAAAATGTTCATCAGTAATGTTTCAGAATTTAATTTTTTTTCTAACCTTTTGGTTCAACAGAATTTTTTTTTGGTCACTTTTATGCAAGACAGGAAACTTAAATCGGAGTAGCGGTTTTAAATTACATCCCTGAAAATTACCCCTTGGTGACGTCTATCAAAACCTCTTGAAGCAACTTGAATTGGGATTTAAATTAACTCCCCTCCCGTGTAAAGTTATCTTCCACCAAACAAAATTGGGAAAAGTCCTGGGTATGGGTTACTCAATTCAAGGGAAAGAGACAATGGACATATTTAGGGAGAGAGTTGGAGCGAAGTGGACTTCCTGAAGAAGTGAGTAGAGACCGAGGGATCAAAGATGGACGGAGGAGTAGCAAGAGAGAGAAAGAGATATGTTTAAGTACAGAAGAAGATGGATGCATAATGTAGTGAGGGATAGGCAGAGAGAGTGAGGAAACAGTAGGACAGAGAAAGTGACTGAGGCAACTAACAAACTCTTTTTCAATGGGATGATAGTAGGTGAATGAGAGAATGCAAGTAGAGAGAGAAACTAAGTGAAAATTATAAAGATGGATTTAGAGTGCCAAATTACAAACTTACTTAATCAAATGGCGAAAGAAGGGACAAGAGAAAAAGTAATCACAGTATGAAAGAGGATATACAATAACCAAAAGGGCTAAGCTTTCGTCTAAACCAGGGGTTCTCAACCTTTGTTTGCTTGTGGATCCCCTAAAAGCTACTTGCGGACCCCCTAAAAGCTACTTGTGGACCCCCTAAAAACTACTTGTGGACCCCCACTCCCCCGGATACTTAAAAAACATAATTATACAAATTTATAAATAAATATTTGTTTTTAGGTAAATGAATATCATTAATTATGAAATAATTTCATTACATCTACAACGCATGCCGAAATACAAAAATGTTTTTAAAACAATAACAAAATATTTCTTTATTAACATTTTATAAAGTACCCTGAAATAAATTGTAACAGAATCAATTTTGAATGTACCATAAAGAGAAATGCAATAGAAAATTTTAAAACATTGGAACATTTTAACAAACTGACGAGGATATTAGGCCTTATATTTTAATTATGTGTGAATATTGTACGGCCAAAGCTTACTACGCTTTGGTTTATTTTTTGTTTGCTGATAAATTCATTTAAACTTAACATAGAGCCCTAACCACGTGTCATGGACCTTCAGAATACTACTTTTCTCATGGACCCCCAGTAATCCTCTGTGGACCCCTGGGGGTCCATGTGGACCACGTTGAGAACCACTGGTCTAAACTGTATCACAAAAAGGGTAAATGGAGGAGAAGCAAAGAGAGGGAGTTTTAAAAAACTCTGATTAGCGCACTATTGTTCTTTAATTGTGTACTAGTCATTTTGATAAAGGAAGAGTTTTTAAGTTATATCTCACATCTTCTGCACTGGTAATTTAATATTTTACTTTGCCAACCACTATAACTACTCATTTCCTGTATCTATTCAAATCAAGTTACAACGCTTTTCTGTTTGTTTTCGAATTCATCCTAGAATTTTGCTGATAGACACATAATTACATATACTATGTAACTATATAAGCCAGCCTACTTGAAAAAGTATGTTTTATTTACGAATTTTACGTTTACCTTGCGTAATGACATCATGCACTCGATTTTGTATGACAAACTGCACTGTTTTCAACACCTTAACGTACTGTTTTGTAAGCTACTAATAAAGAAAAATGTATCGCTTGCTAATGAGACTTGATGAGTTCAGAAAACTGTAAAAGTATAGTATTACCCTTCGCTATCTGCTTATACTGGCCATACTGCTGTCAGATTTTTACTGAGGAAGCGTACAATCAATTTGTTTTTCAGCTCGACTTCTCATACTTCATTAGTATGCAGTTTACTTATTAGTAAAATTAAGAACTCTTCATTACATAACAGTAATTATAAGCAAAGCGACACTTAAAGACATTCAGCTTCGATACTCTTCAAGTGAGAGAAAGTTCTGTTCATTTGTTATTTGACACTTTTTTTAGTCATCTGTGAATCGCATTACTAAATGAATAGTAACTCTTAAATTTTTTTTCCAAAATTCATGCTTATAGCTATTAATTAGTAGATCGCTTTGTGTTTAATAAAAAGATATTATATCTTTTTTTGAATGTTTTAATTTTAACAAATTCCGATTCACTGAGATTAATCATAGACATTCTTCAATACAATAATAATGTAAACCAGTATTTTAAGTAAAATACATCCGCTATATTAATCACCTGATAAGATCGAGTGAGCTTAAACCATCTTAAAACCATTTAAAAAAAATTTAAGTGTTATATTTTAGATAAGCATTATACAAGTATTTTTAAAATTAACATACATTAAACAAATAAATAGTCTTTACATGCCATAACTAATGATTGTAATATCTTTTAATATGTATTAATTCAAAGAAAAATGTAATATCTTTTCATGCAAAACAAATTATGGTATTGATACGTCACAGTGAATAAGTGGCAAGTTATAGGTATTATTTGACATGAGAAGACACCTTAGGACAACAATGATATAGGATTGCTTAGATATGAACTTAATCATGAATTTATCATTCTGTGGGTGTTTCCCACTCATACAGTAGAGATTTATTGTATTTATTGATTTATTGATATTGATTTATTGTATAAATTGCAATTAACCAAATGGTTAATTGAAGTTATACCTTTAAGAAAAGCAAACCTACTGCTGAAGGTACACTATTTCAGTCAGGGCAGTAAAATAAAAATAATAGTAAGTATTTCAATTACATATTAGATAAATATGCGTTCATACACCAGGTATAGATAAACCTTTTCGTCAATATAAGACTGATCATTTCTTCGTTAATAAGATCGTAAAAAATTTCTGGTAAAATATGAAAAGGAAAAAGGAAGACTAACAGATAACAGGGAGTTGAGAAAGTAAGTGAAAGAGTAAGAGATAGAAGGAAAAGGTAGAGGGACAAGGAAGGAGAAGTATCCAAAGGCTCAGTACCAAGATAGTCCAAGCAAACCTACGTCCAACGGGCTCCAGAGAAGCAACGTTCACATAAACCTTAGACAAAATGTTACACATAACGAATTTGATTTGAAAAACCTTTAATTAGATGTAATGTAATTAAAAATTCAAATATAGCATGTTTAATGATTAGAACAAAGGCAATGGTTCTTTGGTTTAATCAGTGATTATTGCTTTGGAGAAGAAAAGAAGGAATAGTTCCACGTAAATCAGTCTAAATCAGCAAAAGTTGCCAAATTCCACTTTCCATTGGAGTAAAAAGTTTTAAGAAAACGAGGCGCCAGCTGAAAGAAGAAAATGGGTTCTTTTACAGCACAACAAGCACAAGACCGAGCAGACTTACTACCGACGGGTGCCTATCCAAGAATATAGTATCCCAAGGAAGCTGCAAACACCACTGTTGTACCATGACAGTAAGAAAGAAGTCTTGGTAAAAACAGGCGATAACCAGACTAGGCTGAAGAAACGGTAGACCCTCCCAGGGCAGAGTCCGACCGAGCGGATCTTCCACCCGTGGACACCGACTCAGGAATACAACCACTCTACCGTGACGCGCAAGAAAGAGTCTTGAAAAGACAGGTGACATCCACATAAGACTGATACAGATGGACAGTCAAACCACCGCGTGATCGAGTAGTCTTTCCATTTGCGGACGCCAACACAGGTTAACTATCCACCGGTTGTGCCTTTCTTAGTTCATGCCATGAGGGAAAAACCACCCAGGCATGTTAAGCCCCCCCACCACGACAAGGTGAAGGCACATCGGGGGGGAGGGTGGGCAACTATAGTCACTACACTATGCCAATACATAATTACTCAATATCAATGTTGTACTAGTGGTGGAGCAGTTTCCTCTTTCATTGCAGTCTAACACTGAGAACATGGTTGAATTAACCTATGTAAAGCCGGTTTACTCTGTAAACTTCCTTACAAAGTTGGTTGCTATGCTTACCAGTAATGTTAACAGAAAGATCTTCATGTTGTTTCAAATCAAAAACCTAACTCTTTACGGTTACTTAAAGGATTTTCAAATACCATGTAAAAACAGTGGTTAAAGCAAATTTCTTTCAACTTAATGTTTAAACGTATGACATCTGCGTGGTAATGGTGGGGTAGCAGACTTGGTGGATTACACCACTGGCGTTGCAACTATTTTGCCTCCCGGGACGGTAGTAATAAGATCCCCCTCCCACCACTAGCACCAGTTATTTTGAAAATCCGTTAACGTTCAAAATTCCCGAAAAGTCCTCAAAATATTTATTTTCATGAGATTAAAATTAAGAATCTAATATTAGACTGTTATTATGAGTCCCAGACATTAATTTTATTACAATCCTCCTAGAGACATGCAGTCCAAATCAAAGATTTTTCAAAAAAAAGCGTATCATTCAAATCATAAAAAATAATTAACTGGCTACGCAAAAAATATACAATAAAATAAATATAATATAAATAATAATACAAAACAAAACAAAATATAATAAAAAAATAGTTTCGAAAAATTTAAAATAAATTTATTTTTAATTTCTAAATAATACAGTTCAAAAATCCGGATAAAAACAGTATTTCACACGTAAAAAAAAATTATGACCTTAAAAACTCATTTTGATATAAAATTTCAGATTTGTTGTTAGGTTTTTTTATTTTATTTTGTTATTTACACCCCCTATGCCAACAACCGCGCATGCTCCCCCCCCCCCCTCCAGTTAAACCACTGGATTCCACCTCCCAGCAGAGTTCACAAAAGCAACACTATGGAGTCATTTAGGTTCAGTTTATAGAAGTCATACTCATTTTATTAGAAGGACTGAATAATTACAAATTGATCTCAAAGAGATAGAATAGAAACCTCATTGTGATTACTTAGATCATGTGAATCTAAGTTCTATGAATGGATGTGAGAAAGTCTATTATCCCTTTCACTGCTAATGACGGACACATATGTCATACAATTATGCATCACCAGTATATATACGTATATATGTTGGACGTATATATATATATATATATGTCAAAGATCAAACCACAATAAGAAATGGGAAAACAAAACTAAGATCTTTCAACTGTAACAAGTGGTTTTTGTCAGAGTCAAAAACCGAACTGGGTTTTGACTGGGTCAGTTGGGTTTTTGACTCTGACGAAGACCGCTTGTTACGGTTGAAAAATCTTAGTCTTGTTTTCCCATTTCTTATTGTGGTTTGATCTTTGATTGTTATTTCACGTGTTTATGTGAAATCTTTATATATATATACGTATTTTTGATCAGGTATACGTATAACTGATAAAAAAAGGATGGAAATTTTAGGTTTTATAAAAAAAAATTATCACAGGGTAAAAAAATCATGTTTTGAAATTCAGCCTTCAAGAACATGAGGTGTTACTGTGAAAAGTGCAGCAGTGAAAGGGTTATATGCGACTTGATATTTTCTTAGAAAAGTAGTTGCAACCCCACCACTAATTATACCTTCGTTGAAAATTGTTTCGTGTGAGTTAAACATGTTAACTGCTTATATGGATGACAATGGCGCAAGACATTTGTCACAGTGTTGTACATTCTAAAGGGTGTGGTACGAAAGAGTATTATTTTTACCCAACACATTGCTCAACTAGACCTCTCCAATAACTATAGTACAATGGAGAAGCTGCTTCATTGAACTACCAATGACTGCACTTGACAAGGTCTGCAATCAAGTAATAAAACACAGACCTCAGCTTAAGATTCATTACACTACATTATAATTTTTACTGTATCATTCCTCTTAAACAGAACATTGATTGATAGAATAAGATATTTATTTATGAAGAGGTTGATTAGTAAAGATGTTGTAATAAACCAATATCAAATAGTACACAAAAATAATCTGGAGTGGCCTACACTCAACTTTACTATAACTAAACTAATATCAAACTTCTTGGGTACATAATATCCCTTTAGGCATAATATAAATGTCTAACTATGAGATGTTTATTAGTCTTTCATTTCTGGAGGTTGTACAGATAGTGATTGATCCACTTATCAACGTATACGCCTATTTTTGTATATCACAATACTGATGCATATAATATCATTAGTATAATTACAACAGTAATAGAATTTTTGAAAAGCGAAAGTGTAGATTTCGTATTACGATATATACTCTTACAGGAGAACATGGATTTTGTTCCAATAGCCAGTGAATCACTTACACAGTCTATCTGACCTCCTTCTACATTGAAGATTGAAGACAGTTTCCCATTTAATATTCGAAAATATTCCCTTTTTGCCTGAAACATATAAGAAAATATATCGTTTTAAGATAATTTTTAATTTAAGATGATGGATAACTTCATATATTATTTTTCAAAGACTGTTTTCAATTTTGAATTATGTTTTACATTTTTGGTCTTTTCTAAATTATTATACTGGGAATTTTTATGGCATATTACGGTTTTTTTTTTAAGAAATCACCTTTCTTTCCCTTTGTCAAAAATCATAAAAATTCAATTTACTCTGAGCGACTGTTTTCTTTTTACTATGTCCTGTACTCTGTAATTGTTGCTGGAAATGGATATTGAGGAAAAAAATATTAGTAATTAACCAGTTTTGAATACTGAAATCAAATTCAAAGCAGGCTTTTCAGTATAATTTAAACCGTTTATAGCTGGAAGCTAGAAATTTTTAAAAAATAATAGATATGGACTATAAGAGTAAAAAAACTGGATTTTTCAAGAATATGGTAGGCGAGTCCATTCCTCACACTTCAATATCACCCAAAGTTAATACGATACATAAATACACAAAAACCACATCTGATATTAAGTTTTATTGAGGATGCAACATGTAGATTGATTAGAGCATTTCTTGAGACAAATCCATCATATCACCGAAAGCATCAGAAATTATGTTTAATTGGCGTTGATTTTTTACATGTAAGAATTTTATTCTTTTGCATCTCATATTAAGTTATTTAAAATTTGTTTTTAATCATCTAAACAGCAATTTTAATTGAATGGATTTACTCAAAAAATGTCTAAGTCAATGTAAACAAATACAAGTATAGCAAGTAAACTATTAGTCCAGGATCAATACTAAGTTTTTATAGCTTTATTGCTCTTGGTCGTAATTGAAATTTCATTTTTTCCTATAAATTGCTAATATTTTGGCAAAATTTTATTACTTTTTAATCAGCCATTTAGCGTCTAAAAAATTTCTGAAAACAGAAGATGTACCACTGTAACGCCCCTTTAGTGAGTGTAATTTTGTCTAGTCCATGTAAACAAATTCGACAAGCAAAGCAAGTGGTCCATTGCTCCTAACTTAAATTTTTTCGCAAAATTCCATTATTCGATAGTTAACCGATTAGCGTTAAAAAAAAAAACATTTTCTGATATAAAATGTACATCACATCTCATATGTATAATGTAACTTTAAAAAACAAAATCCCTCAACAAGTACTATTTTTAGGTATAATTACATTCTGATCAAACAGTACGGTTTGAATCCTCCTCACATGCTTTCAGATTCAATAATACGTCAAACATTCTATTGAAAAAATACCTTTTAAGTTGTTTTAAAAATCTGAGAATTTTTCTTTTCTTACTTCTCTGATTACCATAATAATGTCAACAATGCAAGAGTCTGTAATTAGTATTTGAGGAGAAAAATATTTCTTTTCGGATTTATTGACCCAAATTTTAACTTAAGACAGGTTTTTTTCGAGTAGGGATCTCAAACAGTATTTGCCATCTAAAACGCTCATCACAAATTACTTCAGGTCCTATACAAGGAACCAAGTGCACAGAATTTCTATCTCTCACATAAAAATCTTAAGGTTATGCCCAAGATGAGAACCTCCAGTCATCCTAAGTAGTAAAATTAACTTTCTTTATGAAATATTAATTTCAATATCATCAATATGAAATAAGGATTTATCATTGAACTTCCTTCAGTTCTAGGAAAGTAAAAAAAAAACACAACAAAGCAACAATATATTGTATTAGTATTCTTTTAAGTATCATGTATGTGTATTACCTTGAAAAAATTATCAATAAAATCTCTTCATCTAATGAATCTCAGCTATTCGGTAGCAAATAACACAATGCTGTATTATTATTTACTTATTTCATAATAAAGTAAGGCATTTATGTGATCATGGCATCAGAATTATGTTCCTTATATAAAACAAAAATGAAAAAAAAAACTGAATTGTTTCAAAAGTAAACAACTCATGAAAGCATTAGCAGTCAATCTACAACAGACATCAGGACAAACTCGGGGAGGGTGTGGCAACAATTCCTACATCAAACTATCCTGACGATTGTGTACATTCAATCAGAATACATATGTCAATTACACTGGGGCAAAGTACAATCCTCGGTGAAAAACCACTAGAGCGGCCACACATCAATTATAATCTTTAAGTATTTATTGCATATTGTCATACTAGGGACTCTTTCCCTTGAAATCTAATACATTCCTTGGAACACAGCATAAATGATGTTTAGCATTTCTTACAAATTCCAATGTACAAATATATCCAAATTATCACATGGAAATATTCGGGACAGTTCGAGGTGGCTATATTTGTCTATCTTTTCCAAGCAGTTTTAAACAAACAATCAAAAATAATAATGAAAATGTATCTTCAATTACAACTGTACTTCATATAACCTAATAAACTATTAGCAAAATGCAAAAGTCAATTTCAATTTATTTACTGAACAAATACACATACATATATATAATACAATATAAATATATTCTCCTTTAATTTTTCTAGTGCAGCAGGTACATTCTATTTGATTTAAAATTCATACAAATAGAAAATTAATTTACAATTAATTTTATTTACATTGATAGAAAAATCACTGATAATTTATTCTAGTTTCAAAACAATCGTGGATTTTTACAAGGCTTAGCCAGTAAATTGTTAACATTATTTTTTTTTTAGTTGTAATTGTACTATGTACCAAAATGTAACAACTAATGTAATTTGTTTAAATCTTGTACATGTCATTGAGCAATACATGCCGTCTTCCAAAGTAACTATACCATTCTATTTCTTTCCTTATTAAATTATTTTTCAAAAGTTAATTACTTTTTTTCCACTTATCAAATTATAAAATCAGGTATATGATGTTTGCTTGGTTAAAATAAAAAAAAAGAAATTGGATTTTCAAAAGATTCGTAGTCAAAGACGAAATTGAAATTACAAACATTTGAAGAGAACATCACAGAGGAACACACATGTTCCTTTACCCAATGACCTTAAATACGAAAAATCATACAACTGGATTATATTATGAAACTGAAACAAAAAATTAGACAATATTTCATTTGATAAACAAATAGATAATTTTAAAACTGGACTTGAAAACTGCCAATTGTTTTAACTTGAGAAACAATTTTTTGCTGGAATATATTTAAATTCAATCACACCACGAAACTGCTACGGTTGGTTGGAATCGATTCCAAATATCTGAAAACTGGAAAAATGTTGGAAATCAAATGCAAAGAATTCCTATTATATTATTTTTAGTCTGTTATTATTAGGTAAGTTACTTTAAGGAAAGAGTAAACATAAATATATTCTATTTAAAGTGGTGATGATGAATGTTGAACAGAAGTTGGAACTATTCACATAAGGTTTTCTAAAGCAACACAAAGGCGTTTCAATATAAGTATGTACATTTAATAGGGAGTTATTTCATGAACGACATGTACAAATTGTTGCCAGAAAAAAAAATATTTGAGACAATCTAATCTTACCCAATAAAGGAGCACATATGAAATATTATCAAAGATTCAAAAAAAAAAAGCCTGAATAATGAATTAATGATAGTTGATTGAAATTAAAAAGAACTTTGAGTTCACATTGTAAGTACTTGTGATGCAAGAACACACTGTTCTTTGAATTTGAACAAGCAGTACGACCGCAAAAACAATTTAATTGTTTTATCCTGATCCTTTTTCAACATTCAATCCATAAAGTGGATAACCATCTGCTTGTTTCAAATTAAAAGAACTTTATTGAGGTTTATTGGTTTAAAGTGTGTTCACGAACCAGCTAAACAAATTAAAGGAAAAAAAAAATAAGCAGAGTTTATTCTGTACATCCTTCGATAACCAACCTAATTAGATATACAACTACGATTACAATAAAAAATATATTACATTAAAATAAATTGTTGTGGTAAAAATTGTTTAAAAAATTGAACAAAGTTCCAAATGGAACTAAGTTATTCAAAATTAGAGGTAGGGGGATGCTTAAAGTAAGGATAGAAGTGGACGGGAATATTGACGAGGTTCTGCCCTCGAAACGAGTTGAGCAAGCGTGTCTATGTGTACGCCAATTGTGTGGGGTTCACTGAAATTATTTTGTTTTACAAGCATTCCGCATTCATTTTTTCAAGTGCAATTTCCAACAGATCACTGCAACCAAAGCAATCAATACTCTCTTAATTCAGTCACCCCTTTCCTTTCTTAATGCATTTTTTTTTTTATTATTTTAATTTTTCATACCAGACAACTAATTTCAATCTATAACCCAATATTTAAGAACGGGGAAACACATTTTTTTTTTTATTAACTAAATTATTTTTTACTTTCCTTTCCCCTATTAAAAAGAAACCCTTAAATTTCAGGAATTTACTAATAATTTAAAAAATTTTGTACATTATAAATAACACTTGCTCTCTACTGACACAGAGTACAATACACATCCAATACCTTTCACGCCACGTAATAATAAACCACTTACAAATTACACTATCTTTTACTGTTTACATTTAAATATGGTTTTTTTTTTTAATTTTTGAAGTCACATATACAGATATACATTAAATATATTTAATCTTAATTGTGAAGAATTACTTTTTAAACACACAATAACTCTCCATACACCACTGTGGACAGGAAAGGGATCGTATTACAGCATTCAAAGTTATACGAGTCAGGAAAACCAAACCAACACATGCAGTGAAATAGTCCATAGGAATAGGTGCGCAATTTTTTTTTTTTATTTTAAAACAATCACTGTTCCTCTGAATTTCTTTTTGTACAGTCAAAGAAACATATCAAGTGGACAATAATTTGCATGACAAAAAAAAAGAAGGGAAAAAAGGAATTGAACACCACAAAAATTTTGCCAAGGAAGTCTACAATAAATTTTTTCAAAAAACCATTTATTGGAAGAGGAACTCTTAAAAAAATGAAATGAATAAAACTTTGGACCCCAAACAATAATCATAAACCTTATACCTAAGGAGATAAACCTAGAATTAGAGAATTAATTCAACAGTGGTAGGACTTCCCATAAAAACTAAAATGACACTAATACATCTTAGGTACTTCATCTTCTTAGTAAAATATATATAAATATATATATTACGTACAAAAAGTACAATTGAGTGTACATAGTATATATATATAAGTAAAACCACAAAAAATTTTGCCAAACAATTATATAATATGATTAAATTACTCATTATGATAAATAATCAAAGAAAAAGTTATTAACCAAAAAGGTAAGTACTGTAAGTAATAGGCATGACCGAGAAGCCGTTAATAACTAAATAACCAGATACCCTTTATTAGAGTGGATTTAGCGAAATTACTGTCTCCCTGTAATCTATGAGGTAGGTCATTTTGTACTATGATTATGTGCTAATTTTATATGATTAGCACAGTTTAACAGTGGATAGAAATAATATTCATACAATTACACGTACAACTAATAATTACTACAAAAACATATATTACGTTAATTTGATTATACTTAAAAACTAACACAGACAGTACACAACACCCATTTAAAAAACAAAAAAAAAAGAAAATGTGGAGTGGAAAAAGACTGGAATATAGATTGCAAACAAATTTTTGGGGAGGTTAATGATGTGAAGAGATGGGTTTTGGAGAAATATATTTTGTAATGGGAGTTGTTGTCAAACACATTATCATCTTACTAAACACCTCACCCACATAGCCAGAGTTCCTCTTCCACGATACATCAACAAAGAAAACACCCAAGACATCTAAATACAATGAAAAATTAAAACATCCCACATTTAGAAAAAAAAAAAAACTTTTCTTGTATTAGATTTAATTCATTACCAAATAGAAAATAGTTTCTTGAGATCTAATACATATGTATTTGAAAATAAGTCCACCTTAAAAAATCTTTTATTTACAGAGAATTTTGATAGAGACAGTTGTGGGTTTTTTTTTTTTCTTCGACAATTGGAAGTACGTACTGTCTTTATAAACATAGTGAACAGTCTAAATGTGACCTGAGTTATTTGTACAAAGATAAAAAGTAAAATCAGTTCGACCCCTTCGAAAAGACTATTGCATAAAAACTGCGATTAAAACAATGGGATAGTAACAAGAAGTGGAAACAAGAATGTAGATATAATTGCAAACCTGCGTTGGTCCGCAAATATTTAATTAACAGACAATTGTAGCTAAGTTAACAGAAACTTTAACTGAGCCCTGATCACCACCACGCAACAAACAACCCAAACTTGGCTTTTATTTATTAACTATTTTATTTAAACAACTAATCAATTACATTAACAAATATCACTTCACTGTGTCATTCACTAAGTAAATAAATATATGTACAGTCAATATATACCGGCATCGAATATCTATAGAATCATCACAGGTCCTATAAATGTGCTCAAACCTGAGAGAAACAAAACGTAATCAAGTGACACTCAAGAGGTATTTAGTTAGAAAGATCACGTCACAAAATAATAATGAAACATATCAGTTTCATATCTCAAGCAAGACGAATCATCTTACATAAACTTTACAAGTAAATAAAAAATGAGGTAGTTTCAAACATATTGCTGACTCACAGTTAGTAAATAAATTAAATACATCAGCACTAAGACTTGCATAATATTTGGTCAATGTTTCACGGTGGTATATATATTTACATATTGTCTTTATTATCCTGTGATATAAAACTATAAAAAAGAAAACAGTTATAACAGTATGTACTATGAATAGTAAAAAATATATATCCATTAATATATATATATATATGTGTCTCAAATATGTACAATTAGGATGGGAACATTTGATTGTGTTGGTGGCGAGATCAGGGTAATACTATAAAGGCTATTATGTAAAACAAAATAGTTACGTCTAATTATCTCTTATCGTATGCAAGTAATAAATCTGATTAACTGTCAACTACCTGAGGCGTTTAGCTAGCCGTAAGCACAGCTAGCATCCAACAACATCCTAATGAACAATTATCTATATTATCTGTAGAATGCACTCGTGCATTCGCACCGACCACAGTAGAAAGAAAAAAAAAACAACCTTATGCACAAAGTCAATCTGACTTCTACAATGCAGTACTTAATAATGCATACCTTTATATATATATATGTATATATTTAGATATATTAAAACATACAAATGTATCCTGAGGTAGATTTAACCAGTGATAGAGAGAAAAAAGTACCTACTTGGTAAATGCTTAGTTAAAAATATCAGTCTGCTTAATTGCAATATTGTTCTCATTAGTATAAAATATAATCTGGTAAAGATAACTTGATAAAAATAGAGTGAGATTGAGACGGAAATGATTTTCTCACCATCACTGGTGGGGATTCATATCATAAACAATAATTACCTATAACAGCAAACAATCTTAATCTGGCTATGCATAAAACTCCAATAAACAAATTCAGTGTGTTGCGATGCCGACTGACATTATCAAGACCACAAACAACAGCATTAAATAAAACTGATTTATGACAAATCTATTAATACTGGTGATATTTTTAAAATAAATTGTTGATATAATTTAAAATTTTACAAAAAAAAAAAACAAAAAAAAACTGAAGGCTTTCATTAGCTGTAGATTCTTTTTATTGTTCGTTTGAAATTTTCTTTCTACAAAAAACAAAAAACCTTGCTAATAAAAATTAAAATAATACATAGTTATTAAGACAATATGAGGCTTTCAAATATTATTTGATACATACAAACTACTTTAATTAATTTTTTATTATGCCACATGAAACCAACAAAAAAAAAAAGGAAAACAAAATATTTATTCAGAGATTTTTTAATGATTTCACGATTAGGACTATATTGATAGTGCCTGCTTAAGATCCAATTGTAAATATATATTACTTTAGTGGAAATAAAAAAAATAGATTTTGCTTTACCAAATCACAAATTTTAGCTCATTAATTTAATTAAACTTTAATGAGTCTAACAGTTCAAATTTTACTGACACCGATATAATTGAGATAACAATGTTATAATGAGTTAAATTTTTCTTTGCTCCCTGAATCATTTTAGAGCTTTATCAAATACAAAAAAAAAATTCATTTAACAACTAAACTTAGGAACTGAGAAAAGAAAACAAGAGGTAGTTGGATTTTACGTAATATCACATTAACAAAGGATTGCATTTAACCAGTTTTCGAATTTATAAATTAGTTATACTACTAAAACATTTCAGAGGTAGATTATGTTTCTTTCAAATAGAAGTCTATATGGTAAATTATTAAGATATAATAATAGTTTAAATTCAAATAACCCGCAATTCGTTTAAGAGGTATAAAGTATTTGAAGCAAAAACAGATTTTATACATAGCCAGAGTTAAGAAAGTAACTTAAAGCAAAAACAATATCAACAAACAGACATGAGGCAGATAACAGAGGTGGTGATGTCAGAGAACACAATGCGCGCTCTCTTAGTGGGAGACGTAAAAATGAAAAGACAAAATGAAATATTACGCTATATACAAACATCTAATTAGAGAGATATATCAAGAGGTAGAGAGAACACAATAAATACTGTTGAGGCAAAGCAGAAATTTCATGGGAGAAATTAATTTAAATAGTATCTAACAACTATAAATTTGACTAGGTTGTTAAGTTGTTTAATTTCCTAAAAGTATAGTGCGTGGACCAGCCCCTAGGTCCAAGGAAACAACAACCAACAAGTGACAGTGTTAACTTGGTACGTAATTTAAATAAACAGTCTCCGAATTACATACCAAATATTTCAAATTACTGATAATCTGCTTTTTTTTTAAATATTTACTTTTGGCAAAAATAAGATAGTTGATTCTTTAAAGGGGCGTTTTCTAGTTCTTTAAAAATCATTTTTAATTCAAAATAAAAAATTTAATATAACAACAAATAGTGAAATAATTCCTGAGAAACATTATAAAAAAGTTTATATTATAAAAACAGTGTAATACCCGTAGAAAATAACACAAGAAAGGCTAGCATAAATGATAAAAGAGTTAAACTCAAAAAATAATGACTAGGCTCTGTCAAAAAAGAGGGAAATGAATACAGCCGCGAGTGCGGAGTACACAAGACTGTAAACAATATGGTGCAACTTTACAATCGACAAGGCACATTTATCAGACCCACTGTATCATTAACAAGCACGTGCCTCGCCTTCCGTTTTAACCACACTATAAAAAATCTTGACTATCGACAAATGTTATGCACGGATTAAAAAAATCTTGTATCTTTCTTTTATATCATTATTAAAAAACTCGAGTTATCAACAATGTTCTATAATATCTATTTAAACGTAACAAATGATGCTCTGCATTGATAACAGTGTGTGAGTGGACTACTGATTGTGATTGGGAACTGAGGGCTGAGGTTGGAACGCTTTGAGGCTAAGCTCCGTCTTGTGTTCTCGGGCAATGTGCCTCCGAACCGTGTTATTTCGAGTGAATGTTCTTGAACAAAACGGACACGGCACTCTGATTCCTTGGTGTCTCTGCCGAATATGCGCTCGAAGATTTGTTTCATAGCCGTAAAGTCGTTCACAAAAAGGACACTGAAGTTTCTTTCCTAAAAAAAAAAAAGAAATAGCTTATTAACAAAAAATAATAAAAATAGAAATATATCCTATTGAAAGTTCATTGATGTTCCAAGAGGACAACATTGTTACAATAAACCTTTGATAGCCTGCACGCTTACAGGCTTTCATGTTGCTTCCCAGGTAGAGGCAAGTGGCTGATTAGTTATTTGTCACCCATTCTAGTTATGAGTGAGTCACATTACATAGTTCAATCTACACTGAGAGTACTACATATTACCTAACGCAAGATTATTATAGAAGTAATCTTAAAGAATCAACTGACAACATACAGCTTTTACAATATTTACAACTCTAAAGCAATGCCTGCAAAATATTTTCTACTCAAGCAATTGAATATTTTGAGTCTTGACGAATATTCAAATCTTAACTCTTCGTAATAAATAAATGCAAGACTACTGTCAAAACCATTCTTTGATATATATTGTTTTCACAATCTCTCTTTATGAAGAGAAAAAAAACACGAATTATCTAGAAAATTTTTTTTAAGAAACCATTTAAGGTACGCATCCAATCCAGGTTATGAACGAACGACTGAGAACGCACCTTGGTGGTTATTTGTCGGTGGTCTCAGTCAGAACCACAGGTTTTATAGGGCACAAAGAATGTTCATTATTTTTTTATTCCAACCTGTCATTCTTCATCGTGATAAAAAAATAACTGATATCTGCCATAAAAAATATTTATATTGGAGTTTAAAAAAGTATTACCAAAACAATATGTACTTAGGATAAAAAAGAAAACAATGATCGATAAATTTTCATATATAAGTGGTTTCATACATTATACAAACTGTAAATGAAAGATGAAGTAGTGTTACGAAGCAACAATAAAGACCAAAATACAGCAATGGTTGGCACCTTAAAGAAGCTAAAAGATACATTAAGCGGGGATTTTGGTTTGGAGACTGCATACTACCAGCTGAAGATGTTTCTACGTTACTCTAGGTAAAGTAAAATCTCCTAAACAATAATGAAAACAAATTTTGTTTTAATCATTATCAAAACACTATAAGCCACATTACGTACCTGACTTTAAACACAGGATTAAAATTAATGGTGACGGTAAAGGCTTATAATATTTAATATTTCATAAATATTGTTTATTTTTGACATTTGAATTTTTCGCCAATTGTTCTAAACAAACATAACAACTTATCATTATAAGAGAAAAAATGAGTAGTTAAATAAAATTATCAAATTATGGAAATTATTTATTATGAAAATTTTGGTTCAATGTCTGGTTCAATAGTTCGTAATAAATTTGTTAAGAATTATTTATTTTACACTATACCAGAGAACCCCTCTCGTATCCCAATTTTAATGGGTTACTGACTTACTTTTTTTAAAGGTAAACTACAGAATGCATAGTTATTAATAATTCATTAAACTATGTAGTAAAAAGAAAATAATTTTAATAGCCACAAAAATTTGCCGAAAGACTACCTGTCCTTATTGAAAAGAAAAAGCAGGAAAACAATAAAATCTTGTTATTACTGTGGCACAAAACAGTCAATATTCGTTGGAATAATGAGGTTCCTTGAGACAATAGGCGTATACAGTGGTATTTAATAAATTGCTTTACGAGTTCCCAGTAGACAGAAGTAAATTAAGCTTAGCATATAATTTACCGGCCGCCATAAATAGGAGGATATGTCATTCTTTTTGTTATAGGAATTTTTGGTTTTATTTTTTCTTTGTTTGTGCTGTCAATATTTATTAGCTGTTTACCAATTTATTCATAACAAGACTTCACAATGAACACGTAAAATAAAAATCAACGCCTAAATTCCTGTAATCAACGTTTCTGATTTATTACTGTGGTTTGTACGATGGTTTCCATTTATTCATATAGTCTAATCTCAACAGAAAACAAAATACAGGGTTAATGCCTACATATCAAAGCGAAAAAAAAAACGTTTACATCAAACATCCACGTCGTTTTCCCGGTAACGGATGAATTAATACACTAAAACGTGTATATTAATTAATATAGTCTAAAACAGTGGTTCTTAACCTTTTTTCTCCCATTTCCCACTATTTAGTGAGCCAACTCTCCATTTTCCACTACAGCATCGGTCTCTTTGACAAATTCGAGTTTAGTGTATAAATAAAACTGAAGAGTCAATAATACAAGAGAGAAAAAAAAAAAACGAACAACAAAAGAGGCATTTTATCAAGAAAATGGTTAAAACTATCATTTTTTTCTGTAAGTTTACGAATGAATACTGATTATTATTATTTATAAGCCAACAGTGTTGTCAATTTTACCCAAACATGACTTACACAATACCTTATATACTGTTTTTTTTTGTTATTAAAACAGTCTACAAATGGCTGTGATTTGTAAAGTAAATCAACATTTTGTTCTGATGCATTAAATTTTTAATCAGTGGTTCATCTATCCAACCGATCATTCCCCACTTGGCAAGTCCACAATTCCCCTCCAGTGAGGAATTCCCTACAGGTGAAGAACCATTGGTCTAAAGTATAACGTTTTATCTATCTGTGAATTCAGGTTAACCAGAGCTAACCAAATGCCAACTAAGCCACAGATAAATTCAGTTACATCATTGCTCCTGTGTAAGATGCATATAAATTTAACCGATACGAGAAGGACGGGAATGGAACGCCATGCCATGTTACTGTTGTCCTCGTTTTTATCAGTGGAGGGTTTCTGCTATCACTCTCGACTATCAACTTGGGAGGTTATCTTAAGGGTAACAGGACGTAGCTATAGTACCTAGCCTTATTTCTTCCTGTAGATCAGGAAATGTTTGTAACAACATTTTATTAGCAATTGTACTCATCAATAGCCCTAGTAAAGATCAATTACTTTATACATGGCCTAGAACATCACTCATAAGGAAGTCTGAAAATTGTTTACTGTTGGGCAAGGGAAGCCATCCAAGTATTCTGTCTAAAACATAACGAATTGTTTACATTCTTATGTGAAAAAATAATTACTGTACAATTAGTACCACGGTTTTTGATTCTACCCTTAGCGTGCGCATTAAACAACATGCTCACAAGCTGTCATACAATCCTTTTCTTACTGAACCCTGCATTTAGTTTCATAAAACATTCTTAAAATGACACATTTATAAACAAATAATTATTTGTATAAAAAACCTTTAATAAATACTACAGTCCTCACACTGCTCAAAAAACTAAAGAACTCGTTTTGGAGCAGTTCATCTCCTTACAGCCCCAACTTACCACAAAGCGTTTTTATCTCTTCATTAAGATGAGGAAGTGAGTTGTCACACCACTTCGAAGTGATAACGATAAACTTCTAAATTGACTACATACATAGGTGGAAAAATTTTATAAAGTAAGAATTAGTAAATCAGTGAAACACTATAACAAATGGCCAAATTTAAATAACCATTATGCAGAAAAACAATAAAATCTGTAGTTTTAAGAAATATATGACCGTTTATACAGGTTTTTTATCTATAGACAAACAAAAGTTACTTTCAGACTGCCTCAAAAATAACAATCATTCATTTCAAAACCCTGATTAAAAGTTTCTAAATAAAAAGAACCTACTTATTATCATACAGAGTGTTCTTCCCAAAATTAAAACTAATAATTATTTTAAGATAAGACGAAAGGTTTCGCTGTTGAAACCAAATGAGAGTTTCGAACGTTCTCTTCGAATGTTCGGAGTTGGAACTAGAGAATAACTTTAAATTGTTTTTATGGTTGGAGGACATATAGGATATACACTCCGTTCTAATTCAGTATCTAATAAACTTGAATACTGAAATTTAGGTTTCCTAGATCCGAGGTGTCACGACATGCTGCTACCCACAGACTGAAAACGACCAAATGGGTAATGAATGACCAGGGCTACCATTCCTTGGGATTTTTCACAACATCTTGGGATTTCTATCCTGAGCTTTGGACCTTGGGATATGCTTCAGTCATTTGCTGAAATTTTTGGATATTTGAATGGTAACTGTTTATTAGCTACATTTATATAATTTCCATTTAATTATAGTACTAAATGAATTGTCTGTACTTTCTGTCTAAAGAATAATTCAATTTATCAACAAATATGCAAGAAACTTAATTTCTCCATCTTCCTGACTCGTATTAAATATGTTCACTTTGCTTTTATTCCATGAGATACTTGTATTTCATATACAATCATCAATATCTTGAGGTTTCTTTTCTGCAAATTTTCAAAAACTTCTATAAATATATAGAGTAGGACATAAAATATCTCGTTGTATCTTATTCGATTACTTGAAGCAATATGTTTTTATAGAACTGTGTCGCTGGCAAAGTTAAAAAATGGCTTATCTGCCACCTAGAAAACAGTGCATAAAAAAGAATGCACAAAATTGTTTAACCTTGGAGCCTACTAACTTCTAGTAAAAGAAATTATAAATAGCACTGTTCATAGATGATACAAAAAGAGGATATATGAAGATAAGCAACGAAACAACACCGTCAACCTCTCTGCAGATGACGATGAATAAAGTGGACATTAAAAGCGTAAGTTTTGTGAAGAACTTTTTTAATTTACGTGTGTTATTTATCTTGGGATATGTATTTAAATCTTGGGAATTACATAGGCTAAATATTGGGTACTGTTAAATTTTGAGTGGCAGCACTGGTAATGAATGATACACATAAGCAATAATAAAATATCAATGACTAAAGCAGGAGACTGGCTAAGAACGGGAGTTGCCTTAAACTAAGTTACCGTCGGGAGTGGTGGCCGTTGGCGCCTGCTTATGGGCCTGGGATATCTTGCTTGATGAACAGTTCCAAACGTTAGTAGATATTAAGTCTGAGCCAAGATGTTGTTTAGAGTCCGATGTGGTACAGCTGCCTTCATTGTAGTTCCATTCAGTTTTAACAAAGCTTCTGTCACTACCTCCTCCAGGTGGTTCTACTTTTACACTAAGATCTGAAACATAAATATAAAGTAATTAAACTTTCTAACAACAAATCACTTTCCCCAGTGGAATTAAGTTGTAAAACAAACTTTTTTAAAGCAGAACTCTCTGACTGTAGGATTAGATAGAATCAACTAAGCCATATGCTCATATCTTCCTTACGTACCATTCATAAGAACAATAAGCAATAAAACGAAGTATGGACTGTGATCAAGCAAAGATGACGACAAAAGAAATCTCCACTGATTTGGATAAACGAAAAGCAGCTGGTGAGAATTCGCGAGAAAGCCAAGTATGTATTAACTTTATTTTCTGTTCATTTGTCTTTTTATTTTTCTGTATCATCAATTAAATCTCATTTGTTTTTGTGTTAACTTGTTCAGAAAGTAATCTGTAGAAAATGTATAAATCAAGAACTAATTCATCATCTGTGGTCCAGGGTCATATTAATCAGTTTTACCTTAGTTCGTACGAGGTCGTTGTTTCATTTTTAGAACATTTTGGTTCAGGTTAAATTAATTTTAAAACCGACCGACATAGTAATCTAAGTCTTGGTTTGTCATTGAAACAATGATAAAAAATAATTAGATTAAAAAAATTGGTAGTCTCAAAACAAAAAATCAGTTTTCTATCTTTTAGACAGCACATAGAGCTATCTTCAGGCTACATTTTTAATAGATATTGCAAGAATTTATCAACTAAGAACTAAACCAACAATTTAATATAAAGTGCAATTTATAACGAGAAATAACTACTATTTTATCAAGAAAAGATAAAACTGGTAAAATACAGAAAATAGAAAACTGGTGCAACGGAAGCAAAGAACAGTTCTCTACTGAGAATCTCACGGAGTATTGGGCCAAGGAAAAAATAAAAAAGATTTACCATGTTTGCAAATATGGTACGAGGCCCCACCTTCAAAGTTACTTTAAAATGATAAAATTTACATGGAGTGGTAAAAAGAGTTAAGCTGTTTGAAATTTGTTCTTTAAGACATTAAGATCAAAAGGAGAATTTTCAAAAAAGGCATTTGTGAATATTATAAGATTCTAGAACTAGCACTTGTAATAATTTGTAATTTGTAGATTTTCTAAGATTCCGCCAGAGTCGAAGTGCAATTGTCTTGTGGACTAGATAGCAAAATGAGAATAACATTATTGTGACTACAAATATACTTTTACGATTACATACATGGACCAATACATGATTTTATCAAACGATGAGGAATACTGATAAACGATTACAGAACACCTGATTAAACAACAACCTGGGACACAAATGAATCTCAATATATAGTACGTGTAAAAGTCATTAATCTCAAAAAGACACCTTGTGGGCTAGTTGAAGTGGTCCAGATGTCTTGTGGTTGGTCAGATTCCACAGCAGCAGTTAAAGAAGTCGTCGCAGTATTGGGGGCGGATGGGCGATCAAAGGAAGCAGCCGGGGGAGGGTCAGCGGGGGGAACAGGGGGTGGTTCGAAACCGCCGGAGGATGCTTGAGGCGAAGAGTGATAAAGATGAGACTGAGGTGAATGGTGTGGCGAGGGCTCCGAGGCAGGAGCTGCCGCCTTGGAGGACTCGCGCATGACCGAGCCATCGCGGAGCACGGAGGCTCGCGGCACCGACCGGCCATCAGGGGACATGCGTACCCGCTTCCTCGAGTCCTGGTATCTGTCCTGGTAGCCCATGTAGTGGTGCATGTATGGAGACACTCCACCACCGTAATTGCTGCCTCCTCCCCCGCCTCCACCACTCGACGTCGAGGCGTTCTGGCTCTCGTTGCCTGCTTCTGCGTCCTTACTTGAAGGAGTACTGTGTTTACTCGACTTGCTTCGCTCTGATGGAGACTCTACCCTTGACGACGTTTCGTCACTTCCTCTGGTCGTCATTTGGCTGTGCGCCTCCGCTATTCTACCCTGCTCTATTGAAAGTCCTTTCACCTGAAATACCAGCGCACATTAAACACCTCGAGTAGTCTACACACAACTTCATTATGTAAACTCAAAAACAAATTAATAACAATTGATTTTTTTTTATTTTACATAGTCACAACGTAAATGTAACCAGTGTTACAATTACCAGTGTTAAATGATGAAAGAAATATATACACTTGCACATGGAGGCAGGAGGGAAGAAATAATCCAGTGATTCGTGAAAAATCAATTAAATTAGGATAATTATTTGATTCAATGTGAATAGAATTATTATATTAATTTAATAAAACCTCATATGCTAAAATTGGAATGACAAAAAAAGTGAATGGCTCTTATTGAAGTAAAATATATCATTTTCAAAATCATTGAACCAATTTGCAGTTAATATAGTTTACAAAACTATATATTTCTCTAAAATAATTTTAATTCATAACTCATAAATTTATTACAGGTTATTTCTTTTTTACTTATTATAACTATTTTGTATTTAATCTTTCTACCCTATAGTGACGTTTTTGAGTATGCTGAGAAGAATAGGGTTTAGAGAATTTAAGTACAATAGAACTCTATAATAATAATAATTAAATATAGACATTTTAGGCTCCTTTTCTATGAAAAAAAAAAAAGATCATGAACATAGAGGTTATCAAATAAGAGGAAATTCGATATCCTCACTTACGATTACTAATAAATTATCAAATACAATATTACTACGAACTTTTCGTAGTTAGACGGGGAACAGTTTATGTACTGACATGTTCACAAACTTTTTTAAAAAAAATTAGATATACACACAACAACCAATTTACTCAATCAAATATTTTAGATATAATCACGAATATGACAAAAATGGAATGGAATGGAATGACAAAAGCTAGAATGAGTCTCTTCATGAATACTTATAATGTACAATGAATAATTATAGGTGGATTATTAAATCCAAAGTGCAAATAGTTTAAGTTATTACCTGTAAGCACTCCGCCGCTTTGAGAAAGCTTGAAAGACTCTCATGGGAGACATGTACTTCCCCTTTGTACATGAACTCAAGTAGGGCAGACATATTGCTGGAAGATGTTCCATCCAAAATCACCAAGACACTAGGGCAATGAGGAGCTGACTCAAACAGTTCTTGAAAGTGTTTACTGCAAGCTGCCAAAATGACCTTGTGTGCCTTGAACGTTACTCCTGAAACAATTGTATCATAGCTTTTAGGATTTAGAAGCAACAAAATGAATGAATGGAGCAGAAGTGGATCAATTTGAAATTACATCTTCATGGTCTAGCTCCATAGTCCCCATAACATTTGTAAAAAACTTTTAGTAACAAACCTTATATTCACTTTCTGTCCTGAAACATTGCCTTTGACACTTACAGTCATGATTGGGCTGTTGGCACCAATGAATTTCGGATAAATATTAATAAACGAGAGCTGCACAATGCTATATTAAGACAAAGTAAAGATTTTTCATCATGCTTAGCTTCTGCTGCGGAACCAAGAATATCTTTGACTTTGACCTCATTAATTATCTATAACAGCAATATTGTATCATTATTAAGGCTTCAATAATAAGCCTACTGAACATAGAAAATGTCTTATGTTATACAGTGTGATTCAGAAGTCCCTATACAAAAGAAAAAAATAGTTTTAATTTTTTATTTTTTCATAGAAAACAGTTTATAAGAAATAGGGTGAATGTTGTAATATTGTATTTTAAATACGAGATAGTATCATAATTTCTAATTTACATCAATAGCGCAGATTAAAATAAAATGTATTTCGTTCATAATTCATTAATATAATTTTCACAGGAAAAAATTGCTTTCACAAATGTTTCTCATAAAAAAAGAAATTACTATCACCAAAGAAAATGAACTTTTGTGTAGTAGGGTAAAAGCTAATGAAACGGTCTCCACATATAAAAATTTAACCGTATGAACAACGCATTTCGAACACATAGTGTTCTTCTTTAGGTATTAACTAAAAAATACAAAAACACTATGAGTTCGAAATGCAATATTTCTACGATTAAATTTTTATATGTGGAGACTATTTCATTAGCTTTTTACCCTACAATGAGTAAATACCACATAATAACTGATTGCACTACCTTCGAACTTTTGTGTAGTATTTATGGTGACATTTGCATCATCTTGTTTAACACAAAATCGTGAAAATTAAGTCTATTTCTCCAATTATTTATAAAGAAATAAAATCTGACACCTTCTATTTATCAAATGCGGAGGGGCATTTGAGCAGGTTACATAATATTGAAACATAATTTTAAAAAAAATCTTGAGTCACCTATACATAACTTTACTATAGTTGAACATAAAATCAAACTCGTTGACAATCAATTAACTTTTGGTTTTAGTTTAATGTGTCTAATAAAATTAACGTAATATCAAACTCTCTGATAAATATTATTAAGAACATTGATGATCATTTTGATGACTTCATTTGTTCTATTGTGGCTACAACACATAATCAGTTATAACAACTTAAATATTTTGATCTAGAAAAATCTGATGTTATTGCCATGAATAAACTCAGGGGCATACCCTATTGTACCTCTTTCACGGCTTTTAGAGAGTAGTCTTTCATTTAAAGGGACTCCAGAGTATTAGCGTAGCTCTGAGAGTTCTGTTTTAGTATTTTTAATAAAGAGATCTTTGAGAGTTACTTCATTTCTTCTTGAGAAATGAAGAAGGACCGTTTTAGTTGGTTTTATATCCAAACCTTTATCATTTATCCATCTATCGCTAATTAAGAGAGCATTACTCACAAGTTCAAATACAGTACCATCAAGCACTACTCTTCTTATAATAACAAGATCACATGCATATCCTTTCGTATAAAAACGTTTATTATTTAAAATATCCAAGATAACCAAAATAATCAACACAATAGAAGCGATAGTATATCTCCCTGGGGGCGTCCTCCAGTGTTCAAAATTTCATTTATGTCAGATCCTATACTTACACTATTTATTCTTTCGTTGGTGTTGTAAACAATTCCACAGTTCTCGGATTAAAACATCTCTATATTAGATCTGATTCACAGGATTAGAAGACCTGTGAATCAGGTCAAAATTCTGACCGTTCGATCGAAATCTACTTCAATATCCAAGAAGCAGCACAGAACGATTCCTTTAAGACTGAAAACTTTTTTTTATTTTTAAAAACAAAGTTTTTAGAACTACTCTCACTTGCCTTTAGATAGGTATGCTGTCCCATATGATGATGCTTATTTACAGTAATTGGTAATAATTGTCATTTTTAGTGAATATTACTCAATATATATGATAATGAATAAAAAGATTTTACAGAAACACGTGAAACAACAATCAATGATCAAACCACAAGATCAGTTGGGTTTTTGACTCTGATGGTTGAAAGATCTTAGTCTTGTTTTCCCATTTCATATTGTGATTTGATCGTTGATGATAATGAAATATTGGTAGTAAGACAATACTTAATAGAACATTTTAAGCTCACTGAATTAACAGAAAAGTGGCTTAAAATTTGTAGTCACAGGGTGGCCTGTAGCATGCCCACAAACTATTAGATATACACCAAACATCCTTCTATTTATACACACATCATCCTTAAAATAGCCATAAAGGACTTGGGGACTACACAAATATAAATCCGTGAAAAATTAGGTTAATTTTTTACTGACCACTATACTTTACTTATAGTAAAGCAATAATTGAAACATAAGGGTACCAGAGTGAGGTTGGTTACATTTCATTGGTTAGAAGCACTGGTCTACTACTCCTTTCTGTCGATACTTATAATACAACTTTCAGGCATATAACTGCATTTACATTATTAGTATGAGAAACCGTCGTACCTCGTAAGATGATCCTGGAGTTGTTGCAGCATGTCTACCTACACTATGAGTCTACTAATGCTTAAAATCTACAAACGTTAGCAACAGAAAAAATTAAATATTTAATCCGAGGAGAAAGAACATATAAAATCGTACACTTTCTGCTTTACCTTTTTTACTGAAATAAATAATATGCTAATAGATTTTTTATTTATATCATCTATCTGTTAAATATTTATTCAAATTATTATATTAAATAATAATTACACATATAAATATTTAATTAGATAAAACTCTTAACTACATATTTTTAACAGGTTGAAAGATAAAATTCCCATCTTAGCTAGAAATCATTTTTGAAGAAAAAAATAAGCCTAATGATGTTTACCGAAAATGAAGGCTAACTCAACAATTAACCATAAAAAGTTAATAAATTGTAATGCAGAAGAAAAAGCATTTGGCCATTTTCAGGTTACAATCTACTCCTTGTTGCCTGATGTATGTTAGCACTAGTACTGAAAACTTTCATTTTCAACTGAAATAGCTAGTGCATTCAAATATTTTTGAGTTACCATACTTCAAAAGAGGATTTTTTTTTAAAATTATTCTGCCTTATAAATAATTTTCATTCCCTTGCAAGAAAGGTAAATTAAAGTAGTCTTGTAGCTCTCTATTGTAAGAGAAAATGAAACACGTTTGTTCATTTCTCTATTCTTTTTTCTTAAATTACTATTCTTCATTATTTCCTGTTCTTCCAAATGCCAAATCTGTATATATATTTGAACATATGGTTGACTAATACGTTGCTATCAGTCGATCTATCTTGATTTTCATCAACAGAAGTATGTAAAGAAATTTATGTTTTTTCTTCAGAATCAGTAACGTAGGAACTTTTCATTTCATCTTCTTTTTTTCACAATTTCTTCTATTGTCTGTTCTTTAGTTTTTGATTTTCATATTGTTTTCTGAAATTTCACTTTAAGCGTATAAGGCTGTGGACTACCTTAGTAAGGACATCCAGATTTTCTAACTTAGTCGGGCAGTGAGGTAGAATTTCGTTTTTTCCAATTCAGCCAGGTTCATCATGTATATTCCCATACTAAATATACTAGGTATCAATAAATGACGCAACTGACTAGTTCAATAACAAATTACCGTATATTAGTGGGACACAAAGTTCTATATGATATACCAACTGTTATAATTAAGTACCTTCACAGAACAGTGTGACATCAGTGAGGCTCTCAGATTTAAACAAATTGTCAAAAGTTGAGACCAAATTATTGCCAAAACTGTTCCATTTTAAACAAAACTGCTGCTGTGGATCCATTTCAGTGGCCTATAAACGTCTGAAACAAAATACAAATATATCCATTAATCAAGTTACCCATTAATTTCTGTTCGTTAGCAATGAATGATTTCAATACAATTACTATTTTCTCTATAAAGGGTAACTTTTCCTGAGAAACCTAAATGGTTGAATTAATAATAACAGAAACCGTGAAGAACTGGTCAAACGCAATGAACACACTACTAACAATAAAATAATTCGAAATACACAGAATTAAATCTTCTTTAAAGTGAATGAAACAAGTACTATTGCTTTTAACAGTAAAAAAATACAACATATACTCTAAAAACCATTATTACTATTTTACCTAACGCAATTAAGCACATTGACTGTTTCAAATTAAAAAAAGAAATCAACAGCTCTAAAGGGACAATAATTCTATTTAAATGTTTACAGAAGTCATTATACATAATATCATGAATAGTACCAAAGTCTAAAACAAAAAATTGTGTATACAGTATTTGGAAATTATATAACTTTTAATTTAACAAAAAAGAATAACAGTAATTATTCAAGAATGTTATAAACGATCAATGGGAGGTAATTTAATGTTCCTTATTAGTCCATTAATATTATTGATACAATCAAGATCATAATTGAAACACATAAGAAAGTGTTGAATTCAGACTTCTAAAGCGTAGATAGTTAAATAGTGAGTCGTAATAAAACTCAGGTAATTAAATATCAAAAAAGTATTTTATGTTTAATGATGCAGAAATACTGCTCAGTATACATTAAAATTACATCGACAATTACAACAACATAGGTTATAACAATTGAATAACACTTATTTTGATGGAGAAGAAATTCAAACTTATAGTGTTGGTCTAATCAAATGCAATTCAGTTTTGGGCTAGTTTTGTAACCTAAACTTACTGCAAAACTAATTCAAATACAAACTGTGTGTTAAAAAGTTTGAACTTAAAACTGAAATTGTCCTTAAAAATATATGAAATAACCATTGAATATTTAGATATCATCATCAGGAAAAATAAAAATTGAAAAAAATAATAATTCTTCACGTGAAAAATAATATTTAGTGTTAAATAAAAATATTAAATTAAAGAACGAGTTGCCTAAAATAGTCATCTATACTATGAAATTAATGGAATATCCATAAACTACTATACTATCTGCTGCAGTTTCAATTTTTTAAATTAAATTAACTACTTCCACTGTGAGTTATGAAGTAACGTACACAACTCTGAACCAGTTCACTCAATTAAATGAGTAATTATTCATTCTAATACCATGAAAAGCAATTAAAACAAAATTAATCCATTATTTATTCAATTTTAGCTCAATTTTATTTTTGAATAGCAATTTCAAGTTCTTTGGAATTGCGCCTATTAAAGATGCAGATGCACTCTTAAACCATTCAACAATTTCTCTATAACCGTTTATCATTAACTGTATTATCAGCTTAAGTATAGCAAATATGAATGTATATTACTATTACATTTCAGTGGTAGTAAAGTCGCAATTACGTTACATATTTTCTTCAAGGTTGACAGTAGGCCTACGCGAAAAATATTTGCATGCAACCATCTTGACACCATTCATGCACAATGCACATCGATGCGTTCACAGTTTCTGCTCAACTTCCACAATACTAACTCCCTTTGATTAAAAAAAACAAAACTTTCACTTAATTATATCGATATTAACACACAACTGTCTAGCTTACATTAATTATTTAACTAAATATATAAATCCTAATGTTCTTAACCCGTGCATAAAAAGGATAATTTGTTGTACTGACGGAAACAGTGCTGAAAGTTCCATAAGTTAATGCAAAAATTCGCAAGGTAAAATTTGCATTAAAATAAAACTATCAGCTTTATTAAAACTTAACTAATTATTTTCAAATATTTGACAAACCACAATTTTTTATTGTAACATTTTATATTATATAGAGGATTCAATATTGCAGTTAACCTGATGCATCTAATTATATCGCTTCAGCTAGGACACCAGATTTTCTTTGCAATAATCAGCTGATCTTCAGTTTCATTTTATTTTGTGATATTAAGTGTAGAAATTATCTGAGAAAAATGAATTTGGTGCCTAAATGCGGAAATTTAGCTTCCTTTATGCGAAATACTACTCATGCTTTTTCTAACCAACTAAAACCTCTTGCCCCAGCAGTAATTTTATCAGAACCATCCGTAATTCCGGCAAGACTTTCAGACAAAAAAATTAATGGTGATGTTAGGATTACTTCAGGACCTGGAGGTAATTGCATAGATTTATTTTATTTTCCTTTTTTCGTCCCTCCTGTTTTAATAATACATCAATAAGTAGTAGGGATACTAAATCAATAAGTACTAGTAAAGAATAACATTTGTTTCTTTTAAAAGCTACAATTACAAATATTTAACTAGTCTGCTACTTATCTGACTGCTTAAAAGATCGGCTTTCTGCCTTTGACAAAACACAGAAGGTATTTGTAATGGAAAAGTGTTCATCCTAAATTGAGAAGGGTGTTCTGCAGTACATATTTTGGAAAGCCCATTTTTATATTTTTTGCAGTAACTGATTTTGTTTAATATGTAGAACAAGGGGCCCCAACCATCTTCTAATAGTCAATCACTATTTCAAATATTAATTAGAGAGGAACTAATGAAGGTTTTACTCTTACGATGCAAAAATGTATTCACTAAACTCTTATACAACTGTCTATTTGCCTAAGTATCACAGTATTTTTTCTTAAATATGAAAGGGAAAGCAGTTGTTGATATCCAACAGAATAAGCACTCATAGGACACAAATTATCACCTAATTTGTATATAGACATTTATAATAAGTTACTTATTCATGATATTTATTATTTCTTTCCGTGGGCATAGGATATACTAGACGCGTGAATAGCTTAGACAGGTACTAATAGTATTATTTTACAGTTTAATTGTATACCATTTGCTATAGCATTGTATATATATTTGCATGAATATAAACTCAAATCTGTTTTAGAATTATTGTATGGAGAAACATATTATTGAATATTCATGTGTTAAAAGCAATATTTATTCTGTTTAGTATCTTTCCAAGTTCGATACGTACATACAGACTTGGAAGTTCCTGACTTTTCGAATTACCGAAGGAAAGAAGTTTTAAGCCCAACTTCTTCAAACAAGGACAGTGCCGAATCCAGGAAAGCATTCAGTTACCTTGTTGTTGGAGGTACTGTCTTTTTTAATAGTATACAATATTTTTTTCAATAGAGCATCTTCAACATTTTGATTGAATGGAAATATGTTGTTGCAAAAACATACCTGTGCAATTATATCCATTAATTTACTTGTGAAGAGTAAAGGTAATATGATTTTAAATTAGTTATTAGAATTCATAAACAAAACTAGCTGATTGTATTTTATGAATAAAAGTTACTAAGTAAATATTGCTATAATTAACGAAGCATTATTTTATAAGTGACAAAAATTTGATTAGTAAATAGTAAAAACATGTTATGTTACTGCTGAATATATTATTGTTTCCTTACTAGAAACCTTGACGATTTTGTCATTTATTATATTTATTTAACTTGACATTTTTTGTATTTATTAATTATTATGGAACTGTTACCTTAGTCAGCACACTTTTTAGTAACTAGGTTTTTGTTTTTAGCAGATTTTGGTGAACTGATTTTAATTATAGACAGTTTTGAGCCGACATCTTGAAATTACGACTCTATGATCAGCCTCCGTACATTCTAGTTATGGCTACTAACTAGATGTGTGATTCTAAACTTTTTCATCTGAAGGCTACCTAAATCGATTTAGCTAAGGTTTCGAAACCCCAACATCATCTGATGAAATTAAAATGAATTTTTTTATTGATTTAAGAAAATTTTCTATTTTGTTCAAAATACATAGAGTTTCTAATCGCAAAATAACAAAATTTTAATACCTACAAACAAAATAAAGGATTATGAAGATCTTCTTCTTAAGAAAGAATGATTTGAAATTGAAAGTATATTCTTTAAATATGTATACCAAAAGTGACTGCTATGATTATGTATATTATTCAAGTAATTTTATTTGGACGAATTTTGGAAAGGCATACTTGCATTTCATTAATTCGACACTGCATAACTTCATACTCCGGGAGCCCTACTAGTATTGAATGACAGTCAGGCTTCTCCGGCGCCCTTTTAATATGACAATTCACGGTGCTCGGAATCCTGACAAGTAGATTAGCAGTTTAGTCTGCCATAGTACCTCTACAAGTATTGAGTAGCACTCACTGACAGTGTGACTCTGGTACTGGGGAGGGTTAATAGTGCTATGTTAAATATTTAAACATCATATTATTGCAGGAATCCGTTATACCTCGTGAATCGGTAGCCGCCTGACCGGTTTTGCACTTTGTTCATCTTCAAGTGAGACATCAAAATACACAAAGTGTGATACCGGTCGGGCGGCTACGACACCGATTCATTAGGTAAGACGGATTTTTATAACAGTATGATGATTACCAAACTCTGCAGTACTAACAATTTGCCTGTATTTAAATTTTAAATAGGTGGAGCTGTCGCCAGTGCGTACGCAGCCAAGGTGGCAGTCACCAAGTTTGTCACCTCGATGAGTGCTTCGGCTGATGTGTTGGCCATGGCGAAGATTGAAATTAAACTGTCTGACATCCCTGAAGGCAAGAGCTTTACTTTCAAGTGGAGGGGAAAACCACTGTTCATCAGGCACAGGTAATAGTCAACACTGAATGTACGCTCGATACATATATGTTATTTACCAGAGTTGCGGAGACTTAAATACGGCATCATGGTTCTATAATTGACAATACTTCAGTAACAAGCTATTTATAATGCCGTGTAATAATCTATTGGAGCATTGTATCTGTTTTTTAGTCCACAAAGATAATGTTGACTTGACTTGGAGCAGTAGCATGATAATTGTGCTAGATTTTTTTAACTGGACCAAAAACCCAGTATTTACTCATTACAGGAAATATGCTTATTAAGAGACACAACTCTCTTCTCTTTTCCTGGATCTTCTATCTCGTTATTTACGCTGTCTTTTGTCACCTACTTATTTCTATTCTCTGTTTTCTCCTCTTTAAAATTTGACCACTTCTTTTACTGTTCTCTTCCCTTCCTTTTGTTTGTTCTTTGTTTCTCATTTCTTGTACCTGTTTCCTCAGTACTTTATCTTCTGCTTTCCTTTGAAACCAGTCTCTTCTTTTTGCTTTCTCCTACTTTCCTCTCTTAGTTATTATCACCTTTCATTTTGTCCACTATGCTTGGTCTTTATTCTTCAATTATCATCCCTCATTCCTTTACCACTTTTTTACTTTACTATAAGTAAAGTATAGTGATCGTGAAAAAATTCGATCTCGAGATTTTGACGGAATTACATGTTTTGAGGTCCCAGAAGTCGTTTTATGACGTTTTTACGATGATGTCTGTGTGTGTGTGGGTGGGTGCGTGGGTGGGTGCGTGTGTTAGCATTGCTTGTTACCACGCTACGGTCCAGAATCTTTGATGGATCAAGTTGATATTTTACACAAAAATGGGCCCCATAAAGACGAAGATCCCTATTGTTTGGGAAGAATTATGCATGATGGGAAAGTCACTTTTTTTGCCAAAAACCGTTTTTTTTAAACATTTATTTATCCTAAACTGATAACCCTAGAGTTTTGAAATTTTGACATTATCTTTGAGGTTACAAATGTAACAAACGAAAAATATATTCAGAATTTTAAATCAACAGGAAATATTTTTTTTTCAATAAAATGTACAAATTTTGACTTATAATTCAATCTCAAACCTTGTGAGAGCGATACAAGCCATACTGTTTGATGGATCAAAATGAAACTATGGCTGAAAATAGAACATTATGTGGAGAATGAGTTGAGATATTTTTTTCTAAAATTACATTCGCTAAACGGACGTTACAGTACGATTTGTGTTTTCAGAAAATGTTTTTTTGACGCTAAACGGCTCGTTAAAAAATAATGAAAATTTGACCAAAAATGGAACAAACAATTAGCAATTCATAGAAAAAAAATCATGAAGTTTCAATTACGGGAAAGAGCAATAACGATATAAAAACTCTTTGTTTATCCTAGACTAAGAGATCACCTGCTATACTTGTCGAATTTTTTGTATTTTTTTACATTGTTTACATTGACTTAGAAATTTTTTGAGCGAATCCACTGAGATAAAATTGATGTTTCTAATGGAAAAATGAAAATATATAATTGACCTATATGAGATGTAAGAGGAATAATATTGTGCAGGAAAATAATAACACTCACTCAGAAAAAATTCGTATACCCATATGTTATTTGACAAATGGGAAGGAAAATGATCTTATTAAATACTAAGAAGCTTATTATTATTATTATTTTAAAGATTAAAATTCCCAGTATAATAATTCTATAAAAGACCAAAAATGTAAATGATAATTCATAATTGGAATCTTTCGTTTAGAGATTAATAAATGTAATTATCGTACATCTTTAATTAACAAATCACCTTAAAACAAATTTTCTTCGGAGTTAAAGATGTTTATCAGAGAAAAAAAGGGTATTTTCCTGTTTTAAATTTAAAAATTTTACTTTAATATTCAATGTAGAAGGATGTCAAGTAAACGATGTAAGAAATCCACTGGCTGTTTGAACGAAAGCCATTCTCTTGTAGGAGAATAAATCGTTTCAAGAAATGTTCACTTTGGTTTTTCAAAAATGTTATTACTGCTACAATTATGCTAATGAAATTATTTGCAAATAATAAATTATTTGTGATGAACAAAAATAAGCTTATAAATTGATATGTCCTTCAATCACTATCTGTACTACCTCACGAATGCAATGCTAATAATTATATCCCATTTAGATATTTATGTTATGCTTAAATGAGACGTTATGTTTTATATACTCAAGAAATTTGACATTAAGTTACTTATAGTAAAGTAGAGTGTAGGCCACTCCAGATTTTTTCCTTAGAAACTAAGATAACCTTGACAAGACTTCCTACATTATTAAAACTATGAATAATAGTGCTATGTTGTTTTCATTGATGTTTTTCCTTTTATTTTCATAATTTGCTAATGTTTTTTTTTTTAATAGGACATCAGACGAAATCTCTAAAGAAAGAACAGTTAACGTAAACGAACTTAGGGACCCACAAAAGGATGAAGAACGAGTCCAGAAACCCGAATGGTTGGTTCTTATTGGAGTCTGTACACATCTTGGCTGTGTGCCCATCGCAAATGCAGGTATGCTCTTGCTCTAATACGGAATTATTAACCAAAATATAGTATTACTTGCGACTCCACCTAAGACTAGTTGAAAGAAAAAGTCGATACAAATGGGAATTTTATTAAAAATAACAGTATTCTAATACATGGTATTCTTAGCTTACATATAAAGAAAATTACAACAGTGAAAAGTAGGAATGTTGTCAAATTTATCAGTAACTGTATTAGGCCAAATAATTTAATTCAATACTTTTTTCTAAAATTTTCTTTGCCTTTCAAGTCATTTTTAGTTCATTGTGTTTATTAAAGTTAATGATATGGACTTTGATAATGTCTTGGTTAGTGAGTATTATGAACTAGAAAAGTAGTTTAAACTATTTTAGAGTATTCTTCAAAGAAGGGAATTATTCAAAACACCACAGGTAGAATAGATTTTTCATTATTATTAAATGCTTTCTCATTGACCGGGTTAGGTGTGGTGTAAGAGTAGTGCGCTTGTCTTTATTCAGAGATTGGAGCTTCGGTTTTAGATTTTTCATGTGGTGGATGGAAAGAAAGTGCTGTCATGCCGTACTTCGTTGAGGGATGCATGGAGCATGAGTCCAACTCTATTGATAAGATGTCTAGAGATTGGGACCAGTCTTACCTCAGTGGTACTGTATGAATTTTATGGGCTTCAAATGATACGCTGGATTACAAAGATCCTCTTGAATCTACGTTAAATTAAAACATCAGTGCTCTTAAACTTCTGAAGTTATATAGATTTGGTGATGCTCATTTTTCACTAAATAACTTCATTAAAACGAATTCTTTTCCCTATTTTGAGAAAAGTTTTCAATTTTTCTGTTGACTAGCTTTTTGACCCAAGTTTTATCTTATTGAAACTATTAGTAATCGCTTTCTGAAATTATCCTTAAATCATACGATTTAAAGTATTGCTATTGTTCCCTGTTTTTTTTTCCTTCCTGGAATCATAATCTTTGTTGAGCCGAAATTTCTAAACAAACATGTGAATTAAATTTCATTATTATTAGCAAAATGTAGAATCCACATTAATAATAAATCAATTAATTAAATTGATTGAGTTTTAATGAAATTGTTTATATATATTAAAATTGAGTGGAAACCACTCGGGGTCTTTTTATTAGCGGTAGCACTTAATGAATCCCATTACATACTTAGTACTTTATTTTCATGATTACGAATTATAAGTCAAAATGTTGAGTTATAAATGCAAGTTCGGCGCACTACATACGATGTATGATGTGCTGAACTACATAATACATACAGTGAAAGGCAAGACGGATTATACATTTAATTTGCTGCTGTCTCTGGAGTGCATAGGAGTAACAGTCAGTAGGTTGTCATAAAACTTAGGTACTTATAAACAGTTTATTGATAAAATGTTATAGATCAAGATTAAAAACAAAAAAGTAACAAAGAGGAGCTAGAAAAAATCAAGTATTAAATAATTGTTTTGTCTGTTTGTTTCTAAAAAGGCTTTAGGATTTAGTGTTATGCAAAGGTCGGGAAGTGTTATTTAGTGCCTATTTTAGTAAGGACGATCCAGATTACTGAGTTATTTTACATATTAAATTTAATGCACTCCAGTTTATCCGAATGGGAATGTTTAACGAGTACCCCACAGCGTACAGGCTTGTGGTTTATTGCTAACATCCTCTCTTGAAGGATGGCAAATATAAGATTTATCATCCCCCACCTAAAAACTGTGGTCTTCATGGCCTAATAAAGAACACAGGTGAAGATTGCAGAATCTTCTTCTTTGCAAAGGCAAACACGATATCTCTCCAGCCATATCTGATCTTCTTGTGAAAATATGTTCGTAATACCAATAGCCTAAGTAATAGAAATTCTCAAATTGGTAAAACTATGAGAAATTAATTTTCTGAAATCTGATTTAACTGTGATTGATATGTCTTTTACTCTTCTGAATCAGTTCCTTTAATTAAACTTCTTTTTTTTTTTGCTGTATAACCTTATTTCATGTATAAGAAAGCACCAAAGCGTTTATTATAACAAAAAAAAATGCGTTTAACTGTCATCTATCTGTTAACGAATTCCACTAATGGAAAGACAACTATCAGTGATATTTTTTTCTTCAATTTATTAGAGGTTTAAAAGGAGACATTAAATATCTATGGATAAAAAAGGAAGATTTAGATTATTTTTGAGGACAAATAAATATAATTTTTCATTATAAAAAGAATAAATGTGTCAATTCGTTTAAAAAAGTTTAATATTTAGCCATTGATTTGTTATAGTTTCTAATAGCTTTAATTAAATGAATGTCAGGAAATTAATTGTTATCAAATCATGAATTTTTACAATAAAATAAATCATTTTTATGAAGATTTAATACTATTAACATTCGTTACATATTACACATTAACTTAGGGTTAATTATACTGTTGATAACCTAAAGCAGATAGCATATAAAGCTTTCTGTTACTTTCTATAATCATATTTATAGGAAAAAGTGCCTCAGTTGGGTATTTAAATAGAAGTTGACAGATAAGGTATTAGTTTCAACAAGCGTACTTGGGAATAGACTGCTTCCTATCACTGGCAGGTGAATTTCAAATTTAAACAAGACGTTTACTTGTCCTTTTGCTAATATTACCTCCAATTTTTACTTCTAAAAAATATAAGACTATATTATGATATTAACACAATACAGCTTCAATAATTTATTGAATATTTAAATTATTGAAGCTGTATGTATACAAAAAATGGACCTCATATCAATATTCAGTTTGAAAACAGACATAGGAGCCTAAAACTGTTTAGAACACTAGGCCAAATAGACGCGGCCAGGTAATAACAGCGACCCCTTAGGTCACTTCCCCCCCCCCCCCTCCCAGCTTTAAACAAACAACCTTAATACCTGTAATTGACTCTACTTTGCTTATATAAAAGGAAAAAGCAATTGAGAATCATTGTCGTTCTGATGATAGCTCTATGAAAGAGTTGAAACATGTTGACTGTTAACTGTATTGGAAGTTTGTTATATAGTTTAGATGCAACAACGAAATCCTTATTTAGGAAGATAGAGAAACTTATAAAAAAGCAAGTTTCTTCCAACTATGGTTATGTTTTTAATAATATGTGCTTAAAAGAAGGACTGCTACCAAAATTCACAAATATGTATAAGTATAAGAAGTCGTTACTTAAAAGTGTATGTAGGGTAAAAATCTAATGAAATGGTCTCCACGTATAAAAATTTAATGGTATAAACAACGCGTTTCGAACACGTAGTGTTCTTCCTCAGGCATTAACTAAAAAATAGAATGACACTAGAGAGTTATCTATAGTATAAAGTAAATATAGTACAAAATAAAATAAGGAAGATAATACGAACCTAACGGTGAGTGTCTGTGGGTGAGGGTGAGTGTACAACTGACTGGGAATATGATGGACGTCGGTGAGGGTATGGGGTACATCTGTTTCATATTAGAAGGCAAGTACATTTCATGTTATTTTTTTTCCTAAAGGTTAGGCTGAACCTTTACATTTGCTCTAAGACTAAGTGTAAGAAACATATTGAAAATATAACACAGAGAACTATAATGAAGTACCAACAAATATAGCAATAAGGAGAAATAGAACTTTTTTTATATATATAAATAAATTAAGAAGTTCTATTCTTATTTTCTGTTTTCTCCTTATTCCTTTATTTGTTTATATTTCGTTATAGTTATCTATGTTATATTTTCAATATGTTTTACTACACTTAGTCCTAGAGCAAATGTAAAGGCTCAGCCTAACTTTTAGGGAAAAAAAATAACAATGAAATGTACCTGCTTTCTAATATGAAACAGATGTACCCCATACCCTCTCCTATGTCCATCCTATTCCCAGTCAGTTTTACCACAGACACTCACCCTTAGGTTCATATTCTCTTCCTTATTTTATTTTTATTTTGTACTATATTTACTTTATACTATAGATAACTTTCTGGTGTTATTGTATATTTTTTAGTTAATGCCTGAGGAAAAAGACTACGTGTTCGAAACGCGTTGTTTATACCATTAAATTTTTATATGTGGAGACCATTTCATTAGCTTTTTACCACATAATAACTGATTGCACTACGTTAGAATTAAAAGTGTATGTAATATTAATGACAATATGACTCTTAATAATGATTCTTTTTTACAAAGTGTTATCAATCTGTGCAGGTGATTATGGTGGATACTATTGCCCTTGCCATGGTTCCCATTACGACAATTCTGGGAGAATCCGCAAAGGTCCCGCCCCTCTCAACTTGGAAGTTCCACCTTATGAATTTATGGATGAAGGCACTCTTCTGGTGGGTTAGACAATTTAGTCAAAATTAGAAAGAAACTGAATAGATCATTTGTACATAAATAAAGGTAATGCATACCTTTCTTCATCTTTGCCTCCCTCTTCCTCTCAAATAGAAAATATCAGCTTTTTATTTTATTTCCATCTATTTATTGTTGTATACATTTTGTTGATATTCATATGTAAATAAATTTTCCGTATTTACTGAGTTTACATCCCGAACATTTTTTTTCTCCATGTACTTGTAATTTAAACAATGCTTTTAAAAAAAAGGGTATTTATATCTGATTCGTAATATATGTTTGTATTTAAGACTCTTGAAATTTGTTACGTGATCACTTTGCTCCAATGTTGAAGATACTCAGGAAATTTTTTTCAGCTACCACACTTATATGTTTTGCTTTTCATGTAGTTTAGGTGTTTTATCGCGGCTCTGTTAAAATGGGAAGGGCACTCATTTTGCTTACGAGTGGTCCTTTTACTGGGTCGTTTTTACAACGTGAGTCCTTAATTTTACATTCCTGAAGGTTATTAGAATATATATTTAAATAAAAAGATCATTGTAAGTACCACAGAGGTTGTAGGTAATATGATTATAAGCATCTACTGTCTTACTTTATAGTTATTCATATATCGTGACTTGTTTCGGAACCCTCCCGGAAAACTTCTTGACTAGTTTTCTCTTGACAATGAGTAAGTTCATAAACCAGTCAATTTGAAAGGTAAACATGTGGTCTAAGATTGAGATTGTTATAATAAGAATTATCTATAAAGATTATTTCATTTTGAAGAGCATCCCGAAACTTTGATACCAACGACAAACCTGCTATGTCGTAAAACAGATCACGTCATAGTTTTGACCTGACCTGTGGTCCTAATCCTCTCATCTGCGGAGGTCACGTATTGATGAATACTTTGTGTGAAGTGTTACTGCACTTCATAACAGTAGACAGGGAAAGCAGTTTTGATTACCCTGTATTAGTATGCTCTTGATGAGTGTTATAATATTATTGTTTATAAAATTGAGCCCTCACTTGTAAGGTGGTAATTAGGTTCGTGACTTATTGATATTTGACCGATTTCGAGGCAACATTAAGAATAAGGTCTCCGACCATTTAATCCGAAATAAGTGTGCCCTTTTTGTGACTGGAGTAGATGGCAGGAATATAGATGTAGAAACGGTTCTCAGGTCGGAATCATTCATTTACTGGTGACCAATAGAAAAATGAAAAGTACAGTCTGTCTTAACTTATCACTAAGATTTCGAAGAAACGAATAAATTCTTCCCTCAAAAAGAAATCGTCCCAAACTGAATTCAGTATAGAGTTCGTTATCTCAATAGAAAACCATATCTACTATCTTTCCCATTGCTTAATGACTAGCAACCGTAAGATCAGAAGTCCAAGAACGTGACGTTAATATTAAGTCGGGATAATTAACAAAGAAAGTTAAATTATCCAGATGTATTTAACTGAAGGAGGAAAAATGAAAACTTAATTTATATTCTGTTCTTACTTATTTAACATTTTTTAAGGAAAATATTTAAAAAACTAAAAATTGATGCCTCTATGAACAAAAGTGAAGTGGGGCGTGAACCAATTATGCGGAACCCACCTTAGCAATGGGAGTAGCACTTTTACACCTTGACACAGGCCGCATTAATCTGTTGCCTTCTTACATAGGATCCACGTGCTCCTGTCACCTGAATACATCCTATTCGGAAATGGAATTTCATCAGAGTTGATGAAATTGATGATTCATGAACATCAATCGCCTCTGTTTATAGGCATAACTCTTCATCAAAGTCGACCAGATGGTAACCAGGATGCAGATGAAAGTATCTTCTGGCCGTATTGATCAGCGTACCCACCTAGAGGTTCATAGTAAGTTTATGGTTCTCTAACTAATAAGTAGGTACAGCAAAACTATATAACGTAAGTAAAATCGGAGTTAATATCAAAATAATCTCTATGAGTTTGATAAGTTTACTTACAGGATGTCGCCTATCCTTCACCACTGTGCACGAGTCTCCCAAAAATATTGACAAGGATAGCAGTCCTCAACAAATCAAATAAAAAACATACTGCCCCATATACAAAGGTAAAGGTAAAAAAATACCAAAGGTATCAATATATATATAATATCGATTAGCAGCCGGAAAAAAAATTATAACTAAAATATAATATTTTGAGTGTCCTTATATAATGTCTATAACTCCTTTATTTTAGATTCTATATCTATTATATACTAGCTGGTGTACCCAACTCAGAAAATAATTTTGAGTTTAAAAAAAATCTGGAGTGGCCTACAATCAACTTCACTACAATTAAACATAATATCATCCTTCTTGGGTGTATAATATATAATGTTCCATTTAGGTATAATATAAATTTTTAAGTGGGAGATGTTTATTAGTATTTCATTCCTGTAGGTAGTACAGATAGTGATTGATCCACTTATCAATATATATGCTTATTTTTGTGTATCACACCACTGATGCATATAATATTATTAGTATAACTACAGAATTAATAACATATTTGAAAGGCGAAACTGTAGATTTCGTGTTACGAAATAACCTGTTGCAAGAGAACATGGCTTTTGTTCCAATAGACAGTGGATCTCTTACATAGTTTACCTGAGCTCCTTCTACAGTGAATATTTAAGACAAATTTTGCCATTTAAAACTTGAAAATATTCTTAATTTGTCCGAAAAATGTCAGAAACATCTAAGAAAAAATTTTGTTATAAGATAATTTTTAATTTAAGATGTAGGATAATTACATTTATTATTCTTCAAAGAATGTTTTCAATTTTGAATTATGTTTTACATTTTAGGTCTTTTATACTTGGAATAAGATTACTTATTCCTTGATATTATACTTGGAATTTTATTACTTCCTAGTATTTAATACCACTTTGTCAAAAATCATATATGCCAATTTACTCCGTGCAAGTGTTATCATTTTCCTGTGTGCTGTACTTTGTTATAAGGTTGGTGAGAAATGAGAAAAAGTATATTAGTAACTAACCAGTTTTACATACTCAAATCAAAGTCAAAGCCGGCTATTCAGTATAATTTAAATCTTTTATACCTGGGAGCTTCTAATTTTTAAAAATAGTAGATATGAACTATTGGACTAGAATAGTAAAAAAACTGGATATTTGTCTACAAACATAACTCCTCTTTCTTGAGGAATGAGTCCATTCTACACACTTCAATATCACTCACAGATACTATGATTCATAAACACAAAATAATTTACAACTGATATTAAGTTTCGTTCAAGAGTGCAATATATAGATTGATTAGAGAGCATTTTCTGAGACAAATCCATCATACCATGGAAAGCAACAGAAATTTATGCTCATTGGCAATGACTTTTTACATGTAAAAATATTATTACTCTTATATCTTATATAAGAAAATAAATTATTTTAATTTTTTCATTATAACCATAAATTTTATTTCAATAGATTCACTTAAAAGATATCGAAGTCAATGTAAATAAATATCAATAAATTCGACAAGTATAGCAGATGTGTGGATCCGTCAGTCTAGGATAAACAATCAGTTTTTATAGTGTTTTTGCTCCTTGCCGTAATTGAACTTACGTGATTTTTGTTATAAATTGTTAATTATTTGTTCCATTTTTTGGCATATTTTACGTTTTTTTTAATGAGCCATTTTTTAAGAAAATTTTCTGAAAATAGAAAATATACTCTGACAGCCCTTTGGTGAATGTAATTTGAAAAAAAATGGTCTCAACTCATTCTCCATATAAAGTTCTATTTATAGGTATTGTTTCATTTTAATCCATCAAATGGTATGGCTTGTATCTCTCTCACAAGCTTTCAGATTGAATCATAAGTCAGAATGTTTACATTTTATTGAGAAAATAATATTTCCTGTTGTTTTCAAAATCTGAGGATTTTTTCGTTTATTGCTTTTGTGGTCTTAAAAATAATGCCAAAATTTCAAGACTTTAGAATTAGTAGTTTAGGAGGAAAAAATGTGTAAAAACAGGCTTTTGCCTAAATAGTGATTTTCCCATTATCCATAATTGCTCCCAAACAATAGGGCTCATCTACACTATGAGGTCCATTTTGTGTAAAATATAAATTTGATCCATCAAAGATTATGGACCGAAACGTGGCCATAAACTTTGGAAACATACTCACCCACCCACCCATACACACATAGACGTCATCGATAAAACTTCATTAAACGACTTCTGGGACCTCAAAATATGTAATTTTGTCAAAATCTGGAAATCGTATTTTTTTGAGATCACTAGACTTGTAGAAAAGTAAAAAGAATTTAAATTCTGTTTCATTTATGAAATTTAAACTATACATACAGAAAGATAATTAAACTATACATACTGTATAATTAAAGTTTTTGTAAAATTTAAATTAAAAAATTTTAACTGAGGTATTTTGATTATTCTTAATTTTTTAACATTTTTAAAGAAAATTATTTTAAAAAAGTTCATATGTCTTAAGAGTTTTTTTATAAAATGTTTTTTGATTAGTTTTGGAAGGAAGGATGTAGTTCTTTTTTATAGGTGAATAATTTAGGTAAAAATAACTCTTAAAACTAAGAAAATTACTATTATTTCAATTCCAATTTTGAAAATAAGATTACAGTTAGGAGTTTGGATTTTATTAGTATTTCGAATTCTATCCTGAAAAAACAAAACCAAATTTTTACTTTTTTTTTTTTACTTGAAAATGCCAACATTTATTAAAGATTAAAAGTGAAAAACAGAAAGTTTGTTTCTCATTTAGTATAGAAAGAGTCTAATTATTCTATAGATGTTCCCTGAAATATCAACAATTATTATAGCGACTTGGAAGAGTCAAATGAATTGATATTGTAGACATACAACGTAAATATTGTATTAAAGTTATTAATATATTCAATTATTATTTAATAACCTAAATTTATATCATATTAATAGCTTAAACGTTTTTTATCTTAAACTTGTATATAGCAGTTAAAATATTTATTAATTTTCTGACCAATATTACTAAACAAACGCTATACTATATTTATATCCAACTACGGAGCAGTCGAAATATAGTAGTGTTTTTGTGTTTTTTTTTAATGTTTCCTCTCTGTGAATTAGTGTTACACACACATATATATAAAAAGATTTCACATAAACACGTGAAATAACAATCAATGATCAAACCACAATAAGAAAATGGGAAAACAAGACTAAGATCTTTCAACCGTAACAAGCGGTCTTCGTCAGAGTAAAAAATCGAACTGAAACACTAGATACAGAGAACATCTGGTGAAGGATTGAGAAGAGTGGTATTTTAAAAGGGTGAAAGCGCAGGAAAGGACTAATGTCCAGAAAGGGATGTTTGGGGAAACAAAGGAGTACAGTAAGAAAGAGTAAAAAACTATCCGCTAGCTGTCAACCCTCTTTGAAGAGGCTATTGCCCTCGTAACGAAAGTATCCAGTTTGAAGAGACCGTTACTAATGTTTATAATATTTGATTCATTAAATTTAATTAGAGACGATTCAATAATATTTTTAACAACATTGATTTTTCATAGGTAATAAATTTAGCTCCTGTCAAAGAGGGTTGACAGCTAGCGGATAGTTTTTTTACTCTTTCTTACTGTACTCCTTTGTTTCCCCAAACATCCCTTTCAGATACTTGTGTGATTTATATTCGCTATCATTATCATATTTTAAAACAATTAATCTTTAGGTTCATCTTAAAGGTAGGCAGGTTTACGTACTCAACAAATTTCTAGTAAGTTTTTATCATTTAGTTGATAACTGGTATATTGCCGTAAATTGAGTATAATCGTATATTGAGTATAATAATTGAGTATAATCAGGTGGAATATATATAGTACCTCTAGTAATTTCCTGCAATTGGTGTAACTGGTCCAGTGTCATTGTTGTTGAGATACAACGTCGGGGTAGTGGGACAGCTTTCCTTTGGCTGTTTAGTTATTTCCCTCTCAATACATTACTTGCACGTTTCAGCTAATGATTCCCTATAACATGAACTTTTTAGAATTCCATTATTTAATTAATTTGTTAATCCCAGTCATACTATGTGTCTCAATCATCTATGACAATGTTTAAATAAGAGGTAACTTGACATGGTTAAGCAGCCTGTTATACTTCTTTATGATTTGTAATGAAATTATTAAGTTTATAAACCTTAGTTGTTGGTTCAACTAGTTGGCTCTCCTTCTCAATTTTCAAAAGGGCTTGATTCATAGTAACTTGTTACCATGTTTAAGAAATTGGACTTCATTGACCCTAAGAATGAGATTTAGTTCATCTAGAAAAAAATTTATTCGCGATATCCACCCTGAAAAAATGGAGTTATTGAACACCTGAAGATAGGCGGGACACGTCTCGCATTACTACTTTACAGTCATTATTAGTATTTTAAATACTATTGAACGTAAACTGTGGCCATAATCTGTTAACCATTTTTTAATAAAACAAACAGACTGTACTGTATATGATTAGGTTATAAATCTATTTAGCGTTGCTAATATTGTTTATAACAATATGTGATAAATTCATCAGATTCGTTTGTGTGGGATTTAGTTTCTGGTTATTCTCCGTTAATAAACAATCTTATGCGACATTATTCACTGTCCAGAAAATTCACTGTTCTTCATATCATAATATGAAGAAGTCATATACTTCAAGATACTATCCCTGAAAAGATTTTTATTATGAGGAGTATGTTTAACCTAGTCTGTTTTGAAATAAATTATTTGCGGTCTCTACTCTTGAGATACTAGTAACTTCATTCTACACCCAAATTAACAAATTAAGACATTAAATATTAGAAAGAAATAAAAGCTTATTAGAACTATATAGTTTTTATAAAATTACCTCTAAAACTTTTGAATAAACCTTTATAATTGAAGTATGTTTCAAATATTGAGACTATAGAATGATATTTAGAATTACTGGGATAAAATAACATAAAGATTTTAATAAACAGTTAAACTATTTATTAAATTATTACAGAAATTATAAGAACCTTGCATGAAGAGTAAATTAATTTCAGAATTTTATAGTAGCATCAAATATCGTAGAATAGTTTATTATTTTTAGTACTTTATTTCTATAAACTTAGTTCATTTATGGTATTGTTTGTTGGTAATGTGAGTTTCAAGTTACCAAATATACTTCAGCCGTTACAGGTGATTATAGCCTCTGTCATATAGTTTCTCCTACTTCAAAAGATGGTGCTCTTAATTCATTTTCACATAGTTTTCCAAAAGAACGAGTCTTGTCAAATTAATCCTTCTTAGATGTGAGGTCAAAACATTAAATTGAGTAACTTTTAATCCATTCAATCACAATGGCTTCAGATCTTCAAGAAGATTTTGAATCGTGGTTATCTTTTAAATTAAAATCACTAAATACTGATGAAGGAGTTATGGGCAATTATATTGCTGGCATATTAAATGGTGAAGAAACGATTGATGAGAAGACCGAGGCGTTGCAGGAAATTCTTTCTGAAATTACTGTAAGTTAACTCAACCAGGTAATTAGTAAAATATGGTCGAACGTAATATACATTTGCAACATATTTAGTGTTCTTATCGGTAAGATTATCAACCAAAACAGTGATATTCTCTCATACACGTTTTTAAGTGTACTATTAAGTCATTTTATTGAGTGTAAGATTAAAAATTATTTACCCTTGTTATATATATGAAGTTTCTGTAATGGGAAATCGGCTTTAAAATCCGATGTACAATGTGATTGCAACGGCCCTTATTTCTTTGAAATATATCTGATTTGATGGTTATGGGTTGGTGAAAGTAACTAAGACTCACTGAAATGTGAAATGTTTTAACTTATCGAAGTCAGTTTAGATTTTCTGTTTCCCTTTTTTAGCAAAATGAAATTTCAACGCACTGTAATGAAATACTGGACCATTGGCGAATGTCTCGGGAACCAGGAGACGGTGCAGCAGAAGAAGAAAGCCCAGAGGGAACCAGTGATGATGTAGAAGAAAAATTAGTTAAACTTTTAGAAAGTAATACAAAGACAAAAGCTGTAACCAGGCAGTGTACGGATGAGGAGAAAAAAATTAGACAAGCCATCTTAGCACAGTATTCCCAAGTAATGCTCTTAAATAGATTTATTGTTTATCTTATTTTTATATTATTAAAAAAGAATGGTATTTATTCATTTTGTAATGATGATAATTTTATTGACAATTGTATAAATTGTCAATTAACTATTTTGTAATAATTCAATACTGAATTATGCAGTGTTAAAAAGTTGTAGAATTGTATATATCTTTAGAATAACCTGTTAATGTAACCTCTTATTCCAGATTTTCAATAATAAACTATATGTGCAGTTATGTTCTTTATTATTTATATTTTTCAGTTCAAGCTTTGTCGACTTTTTTATAAATTCGTTTGTTTATTAGGTTTATAATTGTTCAAGATTAATGTGGTTCAAAAATGTTTATAAATTAAAAGTTAAGGAAATGTTTCATGTAGTAGTTTAAGCCACAGGTGAATTGATTTATACAAACATATTAGTATCGTTTTAACCATTCAAAATTATATTTAAACGATTATGTTTTTATTTCATGAGATATATAATCAGATTGTGAATTAAGTTAGTAAAAAATGTTTAACTTTAAATCAAGGTTGGAATTAGAACAATTGGACTACTTGACGAGACACATTCTGCTGTTGTTTGAATCATGCCTTCGGAAATAGTGATGTGAAATTAAACCGAAGGGTTTGCAATACTTACTTGGCCAGTTAGATCTTTGGCTGTTGAGGTATTTAATGGAAACATGGTAATTATAGAGAAGAAAGTTTTCCTTGTTTATGTTGATCAGACTGACTATGATGTAGGACTGTGCGTATGTCATGTACGCATATCCTCAGTAACCAAGATCCCAAGTGTCTAACTTCATTTGTCACTGAGGGCTTGAACGCCCTATCAAAAGAACTATAAATGCTACACCTCTTATGTTTATCCTTAAGAAGGATGTCTAAACACTTCCCATGATTGATCTACTTTTACTTACGTGCAATATTCCCAAATTTTAAGAACGATAAGATTTCCCTAAGAGGTTCTTTTTAGTTGGTTGATTGTCACAAAGATTACCAAGCCATCCTCATAATGTGATTTATGAGAACATCAACTAGTAAGATACTAAAGATATATGGCCAAAGAAAATGTGCATATAAACAAGGGCTACTCTCTGCTTCAGACATTTTAATAGAACTAAGATCAATGTAAATTGACACGATCGACTGTCCCTTCACAAAATTGAATTGTGAAAGGTGTTTAAAGTAAAAAAAAATGGGGTTTCATGTTGGAAAAAATGGTAATAATGAATTGTTGTCCATGAATATCACACTAATTTTTGTAATGGATTCATTCCCACCCAGATGTGTATATTAACAGTATTAAACAAAATTTAACAATTTTATTAACTTTGAACTGATTGTGGAGACTATTATAAGTCTGATGATAGTTTTTTTGAAGTAATCAAAAATAAAACTTAATTATATTTATTCAATATGCCTGGTTTCGGGCCATTGAAAAATGTTTGCTCCGGTACCAAGATTTGAATTAGTTTATATACGAAATCCCAAGATTTCGTGGTTCCAGTTTATGTATTAGTATGTGCCATATAAAAAAAAAACGGGTATATAGTTTCAATAACTTCACATTGATTTCGTGTTGTAATTTGAAAAACTATAAGCACGGAGCTAAGTGAATTAAATTATATTTAATATTCTTAAATTTCATGTTACAGACTTCTGATCCAGAGTTTGATAGCGATGGAGATAGTAAAACTAAGGTTAAAGTGGAAGACGAAGGATTAATGAAAAATATGAATGCAACATCTGTAGCTCAGGCGGAGAAAGAGAAGAGGGAAAAGGCGAAGCAGGAAAGCCAGAAGAAGAAGGACAAAGACAAAGAGGACAGGTATTGTCAGTCAGTTACTTAATAGAGTGGGAAAACATGAATCCTTTCGACATCCTCCTAAAGTTAGGAGTCTGACATTTTCTCATATTCATATTTATTTACGATTGAGCTCTGTAACAATTATCTGAGTCATACAGTCTCGCACCTACAGTTTTAGTCTTCTTCTAGAGATGGTGTGCACAGGATTTTCCCATCACTATGAATATACCAAATAGGGAATCTTATTTACGAGAGAGTTACAAACTAGGGATTTATACCGCTTCAAAGTCATCTGTTATTAGTAATGTTTAGTGGACGATGTAACCCATTCAAGGTTGAATTTAGATTTTACGAGAGAGTTACGAACTAGGGATTTATACCGCTTGAAAGTCATTTGTTATTAGTAATGTTTAGTGGACGATGTAACCCATTCAAGGTTGAATTTTAATTGATATTTCATTGAAACCTGTGAGGTTATAAGGGTGGAGGGTAATCCCCGTGGTTAGCATCCCTATGAGAAACGTTAATGTTCTTGTTTTTCTTTTGTTTTCCTTTACATGGAAGCCTAAAATAATGTAGATTTTTTTTTATTTTCCAGTTTTGTGGTATAACACTAAGTGTTAGAAGTTATCAAGAAATATGCTTCTTTTAAATTTTATTAAGAAGAATATTTTTTGTTTAGTGGAACCTTTTTGCTTTGCTTTTATTAAATTGTTATAAGATTTTTATTTTTTTGTGATGTAGGGTCGTAGAAGCTCGCCTCCGCGTGGTCCACCTCAGGCGTATCTCGGAGGTTTTGTTTGCCTCTATCCTAGACTAGAGCTTGTAGCTCCCGAGATGCGACAAAAGAGCTTTCACGTAAAAAAAGGCATCAGTCTGTTTTGTTGTTGTTTTCAGTGATATGGCTGAATAAGCTGGGAACACTAAATACTACCAAAACAGGTTAGCCATCCCTTTCTCTAACTGAGGATAAGGGAGATTAGCTCTAGTTCCCTCTGACCCTAGAGCTTATCTAGGAAAGGACGTGTATTTCTCAATCACCAGCATGTACTGATGTCAAGTACTGATTAATGATGAATCGCAGTCAGATCATGATTAATTTAAAACTAATTATCGTTAAATTTACTTATAAATTAAGTAGTTGTTAGACATGAAAAAAGTATTGCATTTATATAGATAAAATAAGATAAGATTTAGTTGATAACGAGGTAATACAGTTAGCAATATGTTTCAGCCATCCATGTTATAATCTTCCAGTTCCAACTTAAAGTAAATTGCTGATAGGTTTGTTAAGTTAGTCTATTTGACATAATAGATGAAAAAATGTGAGGTTATTTTTCGTTTGATACCTTTGTAGCCTCAAAGATAATGCCAAAATTTGAAGACTCCAGAATTAGTAGTTTGGGAGAATAAAAATGTAGTCTAAAAAAGATTTTTGGAAAAAAAGTGACTTTCCCATCATGCATAATTGCTCCCAAATAATATGGCTCATCTACACTATGAGTAGTTTAGGAGAATAAAAATGTAGTCTAAAAAAAGGTTTTCGGCTTTTTCGGATGGGAAAGTGACTTTCCCATCATGCATAATTGCTCCCAAATAATATGGCTCATCTACACATCTTTGTGCAAAATATCAACTTAATCCATCAAAGATTCTGGACCTTAGGGGGGCTACAAACTTTTTTATTAATTATTTTTTATATTTTTCTTTTTGTTTTTCATTTTAATTTACAACATAGTACAGCATTCAGTAAGGTCAGGATTCTCTCTGTTGAAAAGGTCATTGTTTGAGCTTTAGAGGCTTTTATGAAGGTGAGTCCATTATTCGCGGATTTTCGCTTTTCGCGGGTGTCTTCGGTCCCCATTATCCGCGAAAAGTGAGGGTTTACTGTACTTATCGTAGTATTTAAAAAAAAAAACAAAATTTTGTTAAATATTATTTTTGATCATGCTGAATGAGGCTGCAATTATTAAAATAAAAGTAACCAAATGAGGAAGTAAGCAGAGATGGAAATGTTCAAGTTGTCATTTGTTTTGTATAATGTCCTTTCGTATGAAACAGCATTTATAAAGGCAATGGGACCCGTTCACACACTTAACACACATAGAATATCACAGAAACGTAATTTATCAGGTGGGCTGGAATAAAAGAAAGATCTCAACCCATAGGCACAATTTCTATTTTTTACTTTACTATAAGTAAAGTATTGTGAAAAAATTCGATCTCGAGATTTTGACGGAATTATCGTTTTGAGGTTCCAAAAGTCGTTTTATGAAGTTTTTTCGATGATGCCTGTGGGTGGGTGGGTGAGTATGTTAGCATTGCTTGTTACCACGCTACGGTCCAGAATCTTTGATTGATCAAGTTAATATTTTACACAGAAATGTGTCCCATATTGTAGATGATCCCTATTGTTTGGGAAGAATCATGCATGACGGGAAAGTCACTTTTTTTTTGCACAAAAATCGTTTTTTAGAAAACATTTTTTTCTCCTAAACTGCTAATTTTAGAGTTTTGAAATTTTGGCATGATTTTTGGGGTTACAAACGCAATAAACGAAAAATATATTCAGAATTTTATAACAACATTTTTCTTTCAATAAAATGTAAAAATTTTGACTTATAATTCAATTTCAAAGCTTATGAGAGTGGTACAAACAATACCGTTGGACGGATCAAAATAAAACTATGCTTAAAAATAGAACATTATATGGAGAATGAGTTGAAATAATTTTTTCAAAATTACATTCACGAAAGGGGCGTTAAAGTACGATTTCTGTTTTCAGAAAATGTTTTTTTGACGCTAAACAGCTCATTAAAAAATAATAAAAATTTGACCAAAAATTGAACAAAAAATTAACAATTTATAAAAAAAAAAGTATGAAATTTCAAATACGGCAAAGAGCAATAAACCTATGAAAACTGTTTGTTTATCCTAGACTAAGGGATCACCTGCTATACTTGTCGAATTTTTATATTTACTCTCGTTTTGAATAAATGTAAGAAATAAAAAACGCAGAATAATTTAATTTTAAATTTCTTACAAGACTAATTTTTTTTAAATATATATATGACTCATTACAAAAAATATAGTCGTCTGTTCTTCATCATGTTGGTATTTTAATTTTATTCCACTCTAATTTCCTTTGATGGTGTTAGTATGAACGGGAGTTTCGGTACTTTGAGTAATTCACTTTAGATGTTCAAAAAAGAGTACTAAATATCCTTTCCATTTATTCGTTAGAATTATTGATCCTGGTTTTGTATTTTTTGAAATTTTTGCGTGTGTTGTTATTTCCCATCGTAAAAAGGGACTCAGCATTTTTGTTCGGTCAGGTGTCCTTTCTATTATTCTGAAAACCCACACATCTTTATCACGACAACAAATGTGGTATTTTACTTTAAAAATTAACTTTTACTGAGCTTAATAACAATATTGTCTTTTCCAAGTGACTCGAGAAACTCATCGTACTGAACTTCGGCTAGGACCTTGAGCGTACTTATGAACATTTAGCAGTATTCACATTTGGTCTCATAACCTCAAAGATAACTTAAATCGAGGTACTAATATACACTAATTTTAGTATTTTTTTTGGTATCAACGTTTCTACCACTTTTACCAAGAATAGCTATAGAACCTCTTCGACAGTTTAACTTCGTTTGTTTTTTTACATTTTTCACAAGAAGGGTTGTATTTTTCTTATACAAAAACACGATTAAGTCAGTTTAATGTATACTGAGTTCATTTATTCGAAAATGGAAAAAAATGCACACTCAAAAATTTAGCTATGGGCTATAAGTCTTGAAGAACCAGCGGCTGGATTGAAAAAGACGGAATATGGCCCGCGGGCCGTAGTTTGCCCGCCTCTGGTCCAAGTCTTAGTCTCAATCATCATAATCAACTATTTTTAATGTTGTGTCTATTTCTTCTTTTTGGCCAGTATTAATGTATGTAACATTATATTTGGCTTATTGAAATGAGTTTTTTTTTCTGTGAATTTGAAAAGTTCCTTACTTAAAAAATGATTCAAAATACTTGTTTTCTCCAGTCTATTGAAATCTATGCCTTTAATATTTGTTTTTAATTGTTTTTCTCTCTTCCTCTAAACAGGATATACATGTTTTATCTATAAATTAATTTTTGCAGAGAGAAACAAAAACAACAAGCTCAAGAAAAAAAAGAGAAACGAAAAACGCAGAAAGGCGAGAGAAAGCGGTAGCAAGAAATGAAGTTAGAATTGTAATCTACCTTGCTGTCCAGATATTCGTTTCTTCAACGCAATGCGGTCTAAATCTGTAAAATACAAACGAGCAATTACACATTTTCACTGTTTGTTGGAATGCCAATGTATGTAGTTTTTTCTTACTTTTTAAGGCTTTTATTTATTCATGATTTATAACAAAAATACCTGATTAAATGAATTTGTAATATATATACATATATATCTTTTTTAGTTCCTATGTGTTTTTTTAGTTATTTAATATTTCTTTAGCTTTTGAAAATTAATAGAAAAAAATAAAAGAAAAACAGAGTTAATTGAAAGACTGATTTTATTTACCCATTATTTTATTTATGTCTATATTTAAACGTGTGTCACACAAGAAATGTCCCCACATGTCAGTTTTAATTCTTACTATGGGTAAGAATCAAATCTCTGTCACTCCTTTGTAATAAGTTGATTATCCTAGGGAATACTCACGGCAGTGCTCTTATCTCTTCATAAAGTAAGCCAGAACAAGAATCAAGAACTGGTTTGAAAGGGAAATATCTGAGTAAGATAAAATGAGATAGAGAGGAACTGCAGGGGAGGAAGATGAACTGAACAGGGGTGAGAATGAATGAGAGGAAGAGTTAGTGTGTGTTCGACAGTTAGATAGAAAATAGAAGATGAGAGAATTAGAAAGAGAAAGAGGATTTAACCTAAAAAAATAAAAACGTCATTTTTGTTGCATCATTACTGGTGTTTAAAAAACGCTATTGATTAATCTATATAAATAAATGAAAGGTTTTTGTCTGTACGTTGCTTATAACTGAATCATTTCCAGTTATCTTTAAGTTTTATACAGTGGAGAAACCGAATCCACCCTTAGAAAAATTTCTGTCGGTTTGTCCTAAAATGTTGTTACAAGCAAATTCAACCACCATAAGTCATAGCGACCTGAAATTTTGACAGTAGATTTCTGTATGTCTAACCTACAAAATATAGACTAAGATTTGAATGGATTGGAAATTCAATGTAGAAGGGAAGTTGTGGAGTTTGAAGCCTACCCGCGTACTAAATAAGAATTATGTCTAGAATAAAATTTGTGCTCGGTATCTAACGCTGCAAAACGTACAACTCCAGATCTTATGACAGTTATGTCATACTAACAATGATATTTCCTACTATTCTATAATTTCTAATAATATTTTTGAATACTATGTATCATCTCACAATTTTTTTAAAATACTTGTCAAAGACGAACACGTCTTATAGTTTAAAATAAGTAAATCAAATGAACTTTCTGTACAGAGATATTTATAAAAATGTCTATGCTATTTTTATTATTATAATTTACTAGCTTAAAGATTTAACTGGGATCCTTACAGTCAGGTATAACTTACCCCATTGTTAATACTAAACTATCAATAGTGTCACTGGGCAACCCTTCTTACTAAATTATATTGTGTTCTCTGGACAGTTTATCAAATTTCAATTTGCAGGATTAAAAAAAAATAACTACTTTGGTTTTATATTATTCACAGCTTGAATTCATCATTTTATAAATCCCACACTCTATGCATTACGAGTTAGTGAAAGTGATTATTCAATAGTATTTAATCTGAAAAAAAGTGAATAGAATGGAAAGTGGTGTTTTTGGGAGTAAGGATAACTATCATTGGGAGTAAAGATAACTTTGATGAATAAGTATTATCATAAATAAGATAAATGAATATAAATACATTATCAGTATTTATATAAGAAATACTTATTTCTTAATTCTTAATTATTATACTTTTCTTAATGTATGAATGTGATATGTTATGTGTGTTTACGAATATGTGTAGGTCATAAAATACCATTTGATAATCAACTACTAGAAGGAGTATTTCAATTCAAAAAACTTACCAATTACTGTGTTGAATGAAGATTAATTTCAGAGTGTTTTTTTTTAAATTGCCACAAACATGTTTTATCATTTCTGTATTAGAAAAAATATCTGTACTGAATTTCAAGTGAATATAACATTGTTAAAATTAATCTATAAAAAAACTTAATATAATTCATACTAATAGATAAAAGGTAATATCTATGAACGCATGGCTATATATTTTTACCACTTATTTTGAATGAACTTATAATTCCAAAATTTATTATTGGAAATGAAGTGTAAACGGATAAAATATGAAACACATATTAAAGTGAACAAAATTTAATATAAACTGTTTTGGTAAGAATAGCTGCATTTATGACAGATAAATATCAAAATGGAAATAAATGGCCAACATCAAATTTTACACTTTTCAAGTTTTCTGAGATGTCAGGGACTCAAATTATGTTACAGAGATAAATTTTGAAGAGATAATATAATTTAAAGAGAATAAAATATATAATCGACTACTTTTTTCCAGATTTTTCGTAAGTATAAGTGAAATTGTTTTTAAAAATATAATCTAAATGTTTTGATATCAGCTTTTTATACTTTTTATCACTTATAACTTTTACAGATTTAGTTTAGACACAATAAAAAAAATTAATCTATTAAATATTTTATAACACATTTTATATTGTAAGTTATAATTTCATGACTTTGTAACTTGGATATTACCAAACTAAATTAGTGCTGACCATTGAACAAACTTAAATATTACTACTTTTGAAAGGGATTTCAAAATTATTCATTTACATATAACTACTTTTCTTTAGATTTAAGAGACGAGTAATCGTGAATTTACTTTAAGATAATTAAAGTTTAGTAATTATGAAAAAAATATTATTTGAAGTTTTTGACTAATGATTTATATTTTTTTGAGGTATTCTGAAACCTTTTTAACATTTTGAATCGTGTTGTGTGTTTTTGTGTGCATCTGTGACCGTCCTGAAAGTTCTTGACTACACAATTCTCAGAAATTAAATAAACGTAATAAGATCGAAATATCATTGTGCTTTCTTTTATGTTTTCCAATATTTAGGTGGGCACAGTTTTATCTGCGCTGAATTTCAAGTGAATGTAACATTGTTAAAATTAATCTAGAAAAAAACTTAATATAATTTATACTAATAGATAAAAAGTAAAATTTATGAACGCATGACTATATATTTTTACCACTTATTTTGAATGAACTTATAATTCTTGATTTTATTATTGGAAATGAAGCGCAAATGGATAATTTAACTGATTAACTGTAATAACAGTTAAAAATCCCTAAAAAAACAAGTAGAAATCCCTACAAATAGTTAAAAATCCGGAGTGGCCTACACTCAACTTTACTATAAGTAACTTAATATCAAATTTCTTGAGTATGTAATATATAACGTCTCTTTTAGGCTTTGATGTCTTTTGTAAAAGACATTTTGATGTCTTTTACGTTTTTGGTTTTTTACAGAATTATTATACTTTGAATTTTATGGCTTCTTAGTATTTCATAAGATCATTTTCCTTCCCCTTTGTCAAATAACATATATACGAATTTTTTCTGAGTGTGTGTTATCATTTTCCTGCACAATATTATTCCTCTTACATCTCATATAAGTCAATAAACAATTTAAATTGTTCCTTTATAAATATCAATTTTATCTCAGTGGAATCGCTCTAAAAATTTCTAAGTCAATGTAAACAATGAAAAAAAATATAAAAAATTCGACAAGTATAGCAGGTGACCTCTTAGTCTAAGATAAACAAACAGTTTTTATAGCGTTATTGCTCTTTCCCATAATTGAAACTTCATGATTTTTTTTCATGAATTGCTAATTTTTTGTTCCATTTTTGGTCAAATTTTCATTATTTTTAAATGCGCCGTTTAGCGTCAAAAAAACATTTTCTGAAAACAGAAATCGTACTGTAACGCCCCATTAGCGAATGTAATTTTGAAAAAAAAATATCTCAACTCATTCTCCGCATAATGTTCTATTTATAGGCAAAGTTTCATTCTTGTCCGTCAAACAGTATGGTATGTATCGCTCTCACAAGGTTTCAGATTGAATTATAAGTCAAAATTTTTACATTTTATTGAAAAAAAAAATATTTTCTGTTGTTTTAAAATTTTGAATATATTTTTCGTTTGTTCCATTTGTAACCTCAAATATATTGTCAAATTTCAAAACTCTAGGGTTATCAGTTTAGGAAAAATAAATGTTTTAAAAAAAACGGCTTTTGGCAAAAAAAGTGACTTTCCCATCATGCATAATTCTTCCCAAACAATAGAGATCTTCGTCTTTATGGGGCCCATTTTTGTGTAAAATATCAACTTGATCCATCAAAGATTCTGGACCGTAGCGTGGTAACAAGCAATGCTAACACACTCACCCACCCACCCACGCAAACACACACAACAGACATCATCGAAAAAACTTCATAACAGGACCTCAAAACATGTAATTCCGTCAAAATCTCGAGATCGAATTTTTTCACGATCACTATACTTTACTTATAGTAAAGTAAAAAGATGCTAAATGTGTAACCAGCTTTTATTTTAGTTTTGTTATCTCTATGCTGGAGTCAATTTTGTTAAACTTGTTATTAAAAAAACACCTTGAAAATGAACATACTGCGATATTGTCAAATATAATTTAAATGTAAATGATTCTCATTCTAATGAAGTTTTAGCTGGAGAATATTGGAATGGATATGTTTTTATCAGTTAGTTCAGGGCTGATAAGATCAACATTACTTCATTAAAGACTATGAATAATGAATAAGGCTTGAGAAAACAGATCATTATTAAATCATTGTCTGCGTGAATGCTAGATTTTCTTGAGAAATCATTACAGTCATCACTTTCAACTGAATGCATTCCTGAACAATATGACCAAGCATGAGTCATTTAGCGTAGTTCATTTCTGGAATAAAAAAAAGTAAAAAATAAATATCAGTTTTTATCGTATTTTCATTTTTAATATTTATAGAATATTAAGTTAACCATCAATTTAAATATGTTCAATGAATTGTTTGACAAAATTGTTGAATTTTGTTTGTAAAAGACATATGAGGAAGAAATTATAAATTTAAACAGTTGCACGTGAATAAATTTAAACACATATTAATCTTCAAACTGGAAGCACCTAGTAACTGATTACAAAACTTCTTTTCCCTCTAAAATTGAAGCTATTTTGAAGATGATATTAAGAAAACGTTAATGAAATTGTTATTCTGGATATAAAAATATTCTATAAAGTATCCATTACGAAAATTTCTGATTCCTTTGAAGTGTTTTTAGTCAATTGATGTATTCTTAACTTTCCTTAAATAATGTGGTAGAAATTCGTTTATTTTTTAATGTCAAACTATGAAATTAATCAATTTGATCAGTTTAATTATATTTTTATCAGGTGTCTATTATTTTCCGAATATTTAGTTCATTATCAAGGGCATAAGAGGGATTGAGGTAAATGATGTAAACGGATGGGGTTTAACTAAAGAAGGTTTTGTCGGGTGAGCAAGTGGTTTAGGTAAAAATAAATCAAGATTAAAAATTACTTATATCCTGGAATAAACAAGAGACAAAGTGCCGTTCTTTATTGTTGAATATTGCAGTTCTGATGTTAATGTGGAGTTTTCATTTGGAATGAGGAAAGTCTTCATTTACAGTAATTAAGAGACACCTAAAGTCGTCTCCTCTGAAATCCTGAAACTATACCTAAAAATAGATCATTATAAGGAGGATGAGTTGAGATAATTTTTTTTTTCAAAATTACATTCACTTAAACGGCCAAAATTAATTTTATTAATTTATTACAAATGAATAAAATTTATTAATTTCATAAATTAGCAATTTATGAAAAAAATTAACGTAATCTCAATTACGGCAAAGAGCAAAAACTGATGGTTCATCCTGGACTACCGGATCACCTGCTATACTTGTCGAATTTATTAATATTTATTCACATTGTTTATATTGACATAGAAATATAAACAAATATTTTTTGATTGACTGCACTGAAATAAAATTAATGTTTAAAGTAAAATAGACAAATTTAAATAATTTATTCATATATGAGATATAAGAGGAATAATATTTTTACATGTAAAAAAATCAACGACAATAAACACAAATTTCCATGGTATGATGCATTGGTCTCACAAAATGATCTAATCAATCTATATATTGCACTCTTGAACAAAACTTAAAATCAGATAAATTTTTTTGTGTTTTTGAATCATAGTATTTTTAGATAATATTGAAGTGTCAGGATTGACTCTTTCCTCAAAAAGGAGGAGTTATGTTTGTTGACAAATATCCAGTTTTTTCACTATTTTAGACTAATAGTTCATATCTATTATTTTTAAAAGTTTCAAGCTTCCAGCTGTAAAACTTTTAAATTATACTGCATAACCTGCTTTGACTTTGATTTGAGTATGTAAAACTAGCTAATTACTAATATATTTTTTCTCAATATACATTCACAGCAACCTCATAACAGAGTATAGCACACAGGAAAAAGTTAACACTCGCTCAGAATGAATTGTATGTATTTTTAACAAATGGAAAGAAAAATGATTTTTATTAAATATAAAATTCCCAGTATAATAATTCTATAAAAAACCAAAAATGTAAAACATAATTCAAAATTGAGAACATTCTTTGAAGAATAATAAATGTAATTAGCCTACATCATAAATTAAAAATTGTCTTAAAACAACATTTTTTCTTAGATGTTTCTGACATTTTTCAGACGCAATAGGAATATTTTCAAGTTTTAAAAGCGAAAATTTGTCTTAATATACAATGTAAAAGGAGGTCAGATAAAATATGTAAGAGATCCACTGCCTATTGAAACAAAAGCCGTATTCTCCTATAAGAGATTATTTCATAACACAAAATCTAATTTCGCTTATGGTAGATTAACAATTTAATCGTTTAGGTAGTTAACAGTAAAAGTGTTATTACTGCTGTATTTATACTAATGATATTAAATGGATCAACCACTATCTGTACTATATCCAGAAATGAAAGATTTTCATAACTTCTCCCATTTAGACATTTATAGTATAAGTAAATATTATCTATTGTAGTAAGTGAAACATTGTCTATCTATATACTTATAAAACTCTGATGTTCGTGTTTAAATATTTGTACACTCTCTATACTGAAAAAAATTAGTTATTCTGAGGAAATCGAACCCACGCCCTTGGAACTGGAGGTCCAGCGCGCTACTGACTGTGCCATGGGGACTTTTGTAAAATAAGCTTCCAAAACCTGATATAAATGACGTCGAATCATTAAATAATAGTTTAGTTGCTCGACCTAAATTATAATGATTTAATTATAATAACTTAAGAAAGAGAAAATTTAATGAATAATCGATGATAATATTAAATTATTATTTAATATATCAACAAATGATATTTATTATAGTTAACAGAAGATTTAGAATTTAGAAGTTAATATAAGTAAAATATTAACTGCATACAATTATTTCCGTAATCAAAAACACTGTTATAATGCCTATATTTCTTCTTTTGATATATCTATTTCAATAAAAATGATATAGCAGGGCTTCCGATCCATAGGAAGGTACAGAAAAGTTCTTAATAAAACTAATTCTCTCTAAAGTAAGGAGTTCGGGACTGATTGCATTGGCTGTAACATCTTAGGAATTGACAACTTTTTCCAGTTGTCAAGAGAGGAACTGATGTTGATATCTATAATTCTTGAATTAGTCTTATATGTGGTGCAAATTTACTAAATTCCATTTATATTAAAATTATAGTAATCCGTCTTACCTCGTACCCTGCTGCTGAAAGAACTTCAGCAGCAGGGTACGAGGTAAGACGGATTACTATAATTTTAATATTAATGATACTAACCTCTGTGGTAATGAAAAAATGCATGAATTTAAATTCCATTTACCTAGCAATATGAGAGTTCAAGAATAACGTGAGGAATACTATAAATTTCCGATAAATATTGGTGATATCAGAGTTGAAATGAATGAAAATAAAGAGATTTTTACTGCCCGAAGACATGTTTATTGATTAGTGTATTGAATTCATTTACTCTCATTTACCAACCAACAAATACTGTTCACAGAAAATTCTATATTAGTTCCATTTAACACAATGAAATTAATCATAGGTTCATTGAATAATTTTTAGGAGAAATTAAACAATATTTGTCATATAACTCGGTTTGTGTAGAAACAGAATCCACACATTACTCTAAAGAAGTTCTTAACTCACCACAGTCGTCTGGGATTGCTCCAACATAAGCTAGAACTGAAAAAGGAAGCTCCTGTCAGGTGTATATAATGGAACGAAACTAATAACTGAAGATCTTTATGATAATGTCATTTTTTATAAAATTATCGCATCATGGTGTCAAAGGGAAATAATTTTAATTCTAAGATGGAAAATTGTTTTATCTGAAGAGGATAACGCCTTTTTTTGAGGATTCACTTTCCAAGTCAGTTTGCATTTGCCATGACTATTCATAAGTCTCAAGAAGAGACTCTACAGAAAGTTTTAGTTCATTTATGTAAAACATCATTTCAACATGCTCTGTAGGGTTAAACAGAAAGAAAACATTAAGTTTTTTTTTGGAAAATTCAAATTGTACGAAAAATTTAAATACTGACAACTGTCATAAAAATATGTTCATTATTAAAAAATGAATTAATTTAGAGTTTATCTGCATGTACGAGAACATGATTGCATTAGTATTAATTGCTAGTCAGGTTAGGTCTTTCATTTTTCAAAATTTGGAAATTTTAAAATTTTTAAAAAACTTTGAAACCATTTTGAAATAAACTAATGAATATAAATAAAAGTTAGCAGGCCCAAACATTCTATTCGTAGAAGCATTACCACCTTCTATTCGTATGACTGTCAGGAGACTGGAACAGCTTAGTTTGAAAGTCGTTAATGCCCAATCTGCGGTACATTTCAACAAAATATGCCTCCAAGAAGATTTGCTTCCAACCTATACTAATCAATGATCAAACCACAATAAGAAATGGGAAAACAAGACTAAGATCTTTCAACCGTAACAAGCGGTCTTCGTCAGAGTCAAAAAGCCAACTGACTCTGACGTTGGGTTTTTGACTCTGACGAAGACCGCTTGTTACGGTTGAAAGATCTTAGTCTTGTTTTCCCATTTCTTATTGTGGTTTGATCATTGATTGTTCTTTCACGTGTTTATGTGAAATCTTTTTACCTATACTAATATATATAAAATAAATTCAATAATATATCAACCGTTGGATAGAATAGGTGTATAATAAAATCGGGATTCGGTCACTTTTCCCGAAAAGTGACCGAATCCCGATTTTATTATACACCTAATATATATATATATACTACTAAAAAATGATTGATCGGGATGTGGTCAGTTTCTTCCACTTTCAATTCAAACTCTCATTGCTGACGTTTCGATTTTATTTAAAATCTTTTTCCAAAGGCCTACAAACAGAGGAAAACAAGAATTTTAATACGTACATTTTTTTTAAAACACAAACAAAAGAAGTACACTATGAAAAATTAAATACAATCTTGAGTATTAGGATAACAATGACAGAATAATAAAAAAGAGAAAAAGATCATCCGCATCCCGATCAATCATTATTCTGTCATTGTTATCCTAATACTCAAGATTGTATTTAATTTTTCATAGTGTACTTCTTTTGTTTGTGTTTTAAAAAAAAAATGTACGTATTAAAATTCTTGTTTTCCTCTGTTTGTAGGCCTTTGGAAATAGATTTTAAATAACGTCGGCATTGAGAGTTTGAATTGAAAGTGGAAGAAACTGACTGCATCCCGATCAATCATTTTTTAGTAGTATATCTGTCACACGGTCGAGAATTTATTAGTGTTTATATATATATATGTATATATATATATATATATATATACAAACAAGATATCACATACACACGTGAAATAACAATCACTGATCAAACCACAATATGGAATGGGGGGGGGGGGGGACTAAGGTCTTTCAACTCTTTCAACAAGTTTCAAGCATCAACTCTGTCGAAGACCGATTGTTACGGTTGGAAGATCATAGCATTTTCCCCCCTTTTCATATACTGGTTTGATCATTGATATATATATATATATATATATATATATATATATATATGTGTGCTTTTAAAAACTGGATGTCTGTTTCCACTTGATTTAATTTTGTCTTATATTTGTATTATTATTATTATTATTATTTTTATCGAAACATGTTCAATAATAAAACAAGAAATTATGGTGAATTAATTTTTAAGTTGAGTTCTGAGTTGAAGAAAAAATTTCGTATTTTGGAAAAATATAAGACAAAATTAAATCAAGTGGAAACAGACATCCAGTTTTTAAAAGCATGTATTGAAGAAGGACTGCTCCCAACTTTTACAAATATATATATATATATAAATCAACGTTTGAACCACAGTAAGAAATGAGAAAAAATACTATGCTCTTTCATAGAGTAAATTCAAATAAGTTTAGAAAAGGTTACTTGAAAAAACAGTACTGTTAAGCCCGCACAACAGACAGTAATAAACGTAGTGTATAACTGAAGCCTGAATTAACACATATCACAATCCCCCAACCAACCATCACCTTGAGGCACACAGACACACATTTACTCTCGACTAGAGATTACACATATCAAACGGAATACAAAGTAACTCAAATGATGACTAGTCACGGCAAGATTCGAGCTTACCTCTAAAAAATTAAAATGATCTACTCCTCTAGGTGTGCTTGAGACAAAGAAATTCAAAATGTAAATCCTATCATTTTTAACTCTAAAATTTTAGACAGAATCCGACACTAACTAAGAAGACAAATTGCAACAATGGGGAAAACATGGTCACCTTCAAAAGAAGTGGATATGAAAAAAGATCTCAGAAAGACATTCTTGAAATTTATGAATGACATTGATCTCAACAAATTATGAATATATGCCAAATTTGTTTATTATGCATCTGAAAAATAATATTACTTTGGTGGTAATAAGTACCTAAAATTTAAGTTGTTTGAAATATATCAGTCAAATAAATGATGATTCACTTTAGGTAATTACTATGAAAGCTGAAAACGATGAAGAGGATCACAATGTCCAACTTAAGGACACTATATTGTCATGTATAGCTACTATTTCATTCATTGTGATTGCATTAATTAACAGTAACTTTATACTGTTATATAACGGCCTATAGTAGGCCGTTGTTATATTGGTCTACTTTGTGATATGCGTTAGATGTAGTCTGAAAGGCACTGTGCTTGTATCCAGTACTGAAGATTCAAGACTCGATCATGGCCATAACCCTAGGTTTTTCACGTGAAAGATATGAAGTCATGTACGCTTTGTCCCTCAAAAAGGACCTAAAGCTGTGATCCCCAGCTAGTACGTTGTTTAGAACTTTATCAACATCCGTCAAAATAAACTTGAATGAGGTAAAATTTAGAACATCTGATGAAAAATCACTGTAAAAAAACAAATAAACCACACTTTGTGGCCCTAGAAAAACACTAAGCTGAAAGTATATATGTGTTTGAGTTGAAAACAATAACACTCGATAACAATAGTACTTTCTATTTGGAATATGTCATATATTTTTTCATGAGTTTTCTGTAAAATGACATTGGGCATTCTGCTGCTGAATCTTAGTCTAACACACGTTTTAATGACAAAATATCATTGTTTGAAGCAGAATATAGTTTATTTAAAAACCTCTCATTATTGCGATAATCATGTTCTAGAATCAACAGCAAAAGATAATAATACCTACTTTGGTTCATTTAGCTCTCTGATGATGTTGTAACGGAATGCCTTAGAGCATTGTAATTAATATATATATGTTTATTGTGGTGTTTAATTCATATATTATATCAAGAGTTATTGTTGATTATTAATTTATATATATATATATATACTTCGAATATAATGAAAGGTCCGTGTGGACAATAACAATTTTAACAAATAGGAAAGAACAGAGAAAGTCACTACAAAATTCACTTCGATATTTCGACATCCGTCGTCATCAGGAAGAAGTGCGAAGTACTATACTATACTATATCAACGTCTAAATCACAATAAGAATGAGAGAAATACTATGAAATTTGATAGAGTAAATTCAAATAAGTTTGAAAAGATTAACTAGCCGATCAAGTTTGACCGTTTTACTGTTTCTTCGAAAAATCTAGGGTCATGACAGAGATTATAACCAATGATATTCTGCACCAACAACCAGCACTCTACTGCTAAGCAACTCCTTGCTTTATAATTATTTCATCTGATATTCATAAATGCCTTATAATCAAAAACTGAAAAGTACAGAGGAAGAGCATATGTTTGTCTAACATATTTTATTGAATCATTAGTTATGCAATCCGTAATTGTGTGGTGTTTACTCATTCTGAGGTAAAATGGATAAACCAACAAAAGTCTCCACACAAATGAAGTTTTATTCAACGCGTTTCGAACACTTTGTGTTCATAATCAGGAAGACACTATAATACAAATTATATCTAATTAGTTACAAAAATTAGAGTGAAATAATAAAATTCAATTAAGAGAATTCAATACATACCAAGGATGTGGTACTGACGGGTTGGTCCAATATCTGTTTCCCCGTCAGTACCACATCCTTGGGTATGTCTTGAATTCTCTTAATTGAATTTTATTATTTCACTCTAATTTTTGTAACTAATTAGATATAATTTGTATTATAGTGTCTTCCTGATGATGAACACAAAGTGTTCGAAACGCGTTGAATAAAACTTCATTTGTGTGGAGACTTTTGTTGCTTTATCCATTTTACCTCAGAATATTTTATTGAATTATTCGGTAATGAACTTTTTAAATTGTCAAAATTCCTGATGAATACCTCATATATATTTCAATCTGATTATTCTCAAAGTTGTACAACTACATTACACTAGTTATTTACAATGTTCAAAAGAAATGAAATAAGTAATAAGGTAAGTGATAAGAGAATATGGTAATAAGAAGAAAATGAGGGGTGGTTGTGACCTTGCGGTGGGCGGGTCACTTCCGACATCCTGCTGACTCATGCCAATTTGCCAAATTCAACCCTATCGCTCCATTAAAGACCATCCCTTTGCAATAGGATGGATCGTTATTGTCGAAATCAGGAAGTCAGCACGAGGCCTAGCGACTTCCCGACAAAATGATTCAATTATTACTGGCAAAACTGGGATAGAAAAACAAAAATGACGAATTTATCTATCAAGTTAGAAAATAGATGATAAAATTTAATTGAATCACTCTATTTGAAGTCATTATTTTAGTCTGAAATAGGAAAGAACACAGAAAGTCACTACAAAATTCACTTCGATATTTCGACATCCGTCGTCATCAGAAGAAGTGCGAAGCACTATACTATACTATATCAACGTCTAAACCACAATAAGAAATGAGAGAAATACTATGAAATTTGATAGAGTAAATTGAAATAAGTTTGAAAAGATTAACTAGCCGATCAAGTCTGACCGTTTTACTGTTTCTTCGAAAAATCTAGTTTATCTGGAGGTAAACTAAAGATTACATATACTCCAGTTGTCAAGTTATATTAAGTCTAAATTCAATCTTAGACTTTTTATACTAAAAAAGTGAATTTAAAAAAAAACAGTAGGAGTTAAGATTTTTGTTATGTTTATTACACTAGAGCGATTTTAAAGTTGAGATTTTTTCTTAATCTCGGTAAGCATTAATTTTGCTAATCCTGGCGAGCATATGTCTAATTACATTGTAAATCAGTTTCCATTGTAAACCTCTTGAACATGTAATTGTCGTTATTTAATTAAGTTTTCATGTTCTCCTGTCTTAACAAAATTCTTATCCCTTATGGTGTGAATTATTCTAGTGACTTATTTAATCTAATTTTTATAACTTGTTTTTCACTCCGGGAAGTATAATCACTGGATTATTTCTTCCTCCTGCCTCCCTGTGCAAGTGTATAATTTCTTTCATCATTGTCACTGGTAATGTTACTTTGCGTTGTTGTGACTATGTAAAAAAAAAAAAACAAAAAAAAAGAAGAAAAAATTTTCTCAGTAATAATGACGAGCACATCTCCAGTCGGTTTTCAATTTAAATTTCTTAGTAATATTGGTGAGAAGATTTTTTAGTAACTTTTCCATTAAGAGTTTTTATTAGTTTTGTAGAGCATATTTCCAGTAAATGCTTAGTTCAATTTTGTTAACTTAGCATTATCATTGAAGAAATCTCTAGTCAGTTCACAATTCAATTCTCTTAATAATAATAGTGAGAATATTTTTAGTAACTTTTCAAATAAGAGTACTTATTCGTTTTGAAGAGTATATCTTTAGTCAGTTTACAATTCAGTTTTCTTAGTAATTCTCACGATTCATCTCTAGTTTGCTTTCAGTTTTGTTTCAATTCATTACCTTAATCCTCCATACTAGTCAATCTCTGTGTTGAATGTCCTACTGATTGACATGAAGTATATTTGGTCCGCTAGTGAATCAGTAAATGCTAATTGTTATGGCAATAGTATTAATTGTAAATATATGTTTTAACTCTGAGGAAGATTTAAATATGTGTTAAAACATTGCCGAAAGAAGTAGCTTAAATCCAGATCTAAATCCTCAAAAATATTATAACTTTTATATATATATATATATATATATATATATATATATATATATAACAAGATTACACAATGAACACGTGAAATAAAAATCAACGTCTAAACCCCAGTAGAAAATCAGAAAAATGAGTAACACCTTCCAACCAAAACGGATGGCATTCGTCAGGGCCCATGTGTTTTGATTGAAAGATCTAAGTCATTTTTCTGATTTCTTACTGTGGTTTAAACATTTATATATACATATACATATCAATGATGAAACCATTTCATATTGTGGTTTGATACATTATAATATCTTATATGTTTATATCTATATAAACTAGATTCACAGAAATAACACAAAGAAAAGAAATCATAGAAACACACTACTATATTTCGATGGCCTCCTCATCAGGAAAATACTCGTATATATGATTCGCTCCAAAGACAGGTAATGACTAGCTGCTGTTCTTGAAGAAGCACTCAGACAGTAATATATATAACCTTTAAATTACACAAAACACGACACAGAATAACGATAAAATACACACTAACTGAATTCAATGTTTCGAACAGTTGTTTATCATCAGGAGATATAACAAGAGGTATATATATATATATATATATATATATATAAATATAAAAAAAGGGTTTTTGACTCTGACGAAGGCCGCTTGTTACGGTTGAAAGATCTTAGTCTTGTTTTCCCATTTCTTATTGTGGTTTGATCATTGATATATAAATATATATAATAAAATTTAATGGTCTGACTGGAATATATATTTTGATAGCTCTAAATATTCAAGTATATAATGAAATGAAAAAGAAAGGAATTATTTACCAATTTTTCTTTATATATCCGAAAGCTTTATATTATAAATGTATGAATCGAATATCTGTTTGTGTGAAATTCACAATATTCATGTAAAAGTTTTAATAAATCTATATATTTTTGAATAATATCCATTTGGTATTTATTCCTTATAAAATGTATACTACAAAAATATATATTGATTAAACATGGTTTTTGTTGTCTTACATTGAAAGGCTACTTCAGATCCTTAAGTCCTCTTGAAAAGGGAACATTGAATTTTAACGACCCCACTCAAAGTAGAATTGTGCAGTGTTTCAAAGCCCTCTCAAAGGTCCCCATTAAAACTGGACATTATAAATCTGAACTACTGTTTACCGTAAGATTTGAATGTATTCTGTATTAGAATTTTACATGCAATCAAGTTGGTTGTAAAGTTCTTCTCGTGTGCCATCGACGATTACCAGTTGGTTAGTTGTCTTTACTGATTTTAACACTTATTGAGAAATCAGTCTGCAGGAGGTGATATTTATGTTTTGATTAATAATGTTTAATAAAAAGTAAGTTAAATGGGCATGATCAGCACTTACCCATATCTAAACATGTTTTCTGTTTCGAAGCTATGCTCAATGCAAGAATGTATGGAGATGCCTAGTGTTTTACTGTCAAAACATTCACTTTAATTAAAAACTAATAATAAAGCTCGTACTAACATTAATTTCAAAGATACACTTGAAATGGAATGAAACTATGGCGGGCATAGTTTTTCTTGGTTTTTTATGAGTCCTTATTTAATTCATATTTAGTAAAACCTCATTATTTGTTCTGTTACAGCTCTAGTCTCAAACTCATTTAAGACGAGGGTCAGAAGCAGTTGTCTCAACTCCACGATCAACCCACAATCAAATTATGCAATAAGTATTATTAATAATGGTGATTATTGATAATTCGGTTTTAAAACAAATATAATTCATTTTAATATTTGCATACAGTATTAAAACAATAGTCTGCTACAAAAAAAATTACAATTTTAAACTTTTTTTTGACAGATAATATACGCTATACATTATAGTATGTATAGTATTATAGGAAGAAAAATTTCCTTCTATTAGTTGTTTTTTTAATATATATTTTTACCCAAATATATCATATATATTAACCAAATTTATAGAAATAATACTAAATACTATTTCTAATGATAAAGTAATTTCTTCCAAAATTAAAAAAAAATTATTTATGCTGTGCGTCAAATTTAAATTCTTGTTGGTTCTTACTCCCAGTAAAATCAATGTAGTTCAGTATTCCTTAGCAGTCTTGTAGAAGGTCTCAGAAACTAATATTTAGATGAGATGTCTTGTTGAAATATGATTAACATACTTGGACATTTAGTTTTGGATACACGATCTGTTGATTAATATAGCAATACAAAAACTTCATATTTTTTTTTTCTTTTTTGGGAAAAGAACTTTTATCATTGTTTTTGTTTAGTAATGGAACACAAACTATTTTTGCATGGACTGCATCCTAAACTACAATTATAAACAATCCACGTCATCAAACAACAGTCATTTTTATTTAAGTTCCATTTTTGTACTTGTAAAAGGTGTAAAAGGTAAGAGGTTCTTGTTGATAATGATTCTATATGTATGTACAAAAAGTAATATTCTAATGTAGTGCAATCAGTTATTATATGGTATTTACTCATTGTACCCTATAATGAGTTTACTCGTTATACTGTAGTTATCTGTCATACTAACAGATGTACCCTATACCCCCACCCATGTCCATTCCATTTCCAGTCAGTCTTATTCAGAGGCACTCATCCTTAGGTTCGTACTTTCTGCCTTATTTTATTTTATATTAATTTTTGTACTTATTTACTTTGTACTATAGATAACTCTCTGGTGTCATTGTATTTTTAAGTTAATGCCTGAAGAAGAACACTACGTGTTCGAAACGCGTTGTTTATATCATTAAAAGTTTTATATGTGGAGACCATTTCATTAGATTTTTACCCTACAATGAAAAAGTAATATACATTAATTTTTGGCTACACGTTTAAATACCATCCATAATTCACGTAATCTATACTTCTTTATAATAATTATATGTCAGAAACGTGGGCCTATTAACACTAACCCAAGTGTGTCATACTACAGTTGGACAATATGAATGACTAAGGATGAAGGAGAATGACCGTGATAGGGGTAACCTTAATGCAAGCTACTGAGACGCCAACAGAATAGTCACTGAACTGAGTCACAACCGGGGAGTTAGCAATATACAACTAACCTAGATGAAAAACAATGCCTGGAAGATTTAAATTCACGGCTCTAGTCGATCTTACCGACTATAACTGAGGCGCCAATGATGAGGGCAATTAAGAGGGAGTACCCAGATCAGCAATAAAAATATCTACAAACCGAACAAACTAGAGTTAAATGATAGAAATGCATCACCCTGTGGCCAAGTGACCAAGTCATACAGGCAACCTCATTCTGATGGTGTGACATGTAGTTTACTTATGTCTTAATATTATGGTGTTATCTGGTCCATAATTAATAACTGTTTTAGCCTTATATAATAGAACAATTTAATATGTATCAAGGTTATCGAAAAATAATAGGCTGTGTGAAGTGTAGCGTGATATTTGTTGTTGACGAGTTAAGGCGGGGGTTGGGAGAGGTCATAGGGTAGGCGGGGGCGGAGTGGGGCGGCAGTGGAGGGGCGGTCAGTATGGGGGTGGGAGGTGGCGAGCACGGAGTGCCGGGAGGGGACCCATGGAGTCGAGTTAGCGCCGACGTCAGTCATGGACCGTGCCTTCAGGGTGCTGCCACCGCTGAGTCCGGGGGTGGTGCCGCCACCCCCGCGGACTCCGGCGCCTTCGCGCGTCGCGCCCGCCGGGCTCCAGCACAAGCAGCACTCCGCCTTCGTCATCCTCGCCGAGGCGCCGTCCACTCCTCGCCGCGCCACGAGTCCCTTCAGAGGCCGTGGATTCCGCGACAGTAAGATCCCCGTGCCTACTGATGCGGCTCGATCAGCGGCTGCTGCAAAGAGCGCTCCGCATAGCAGGCAGGCATCACCGTCCAAGATACCTCGCCGAAGACGCTCGACTCCCTCTCCTACCCACAAACCAGATGCCTCCAAAAAACGAGTCAACGCACGTCCTCCAAAATCTACCACATCCAGCCGCCACAACCATAACAGCAGTATTACTAACAATGGTAACAGCAATAACAATAATAACACTAGAAAGGCAAAACTACCTTCGGAATCAAATAAAACTAGAATATCTCCAGCCACTATCACTCAAGTGTCTATTCAAACTAAAAACTTAAAGAACTCAATCAAACAACAAGAAAAGCAAACGGTGAATTCTAACAAACCTCAGAAAACAGCATCAGATGATCATAAAGAAACACCGAAAGAAAAAGTCGACGCTCCAGCAGCACCGATTAAAATTGAAGTAGTAGGGAAGACAAGAGAAGAAAACAAGCCCCAAGAAAAAGCTCAAGAAGGAGTTGAGGAAAATAAAATTAGTCAAGAACCTAATTCAGTGACAATAATACAAATAAACAATGATCCTGGGATAAAGTCTATGGTGATAAAGGAAAAGCAAGAGGTTATGACAACCTTTAAACCAGAGGCCAAAGAAACTGTGATGCCCGATGTTATAGGAGTAAGTCCTCCAGCTTCGCATCTTGAAGTGAGGGTGACGGCAGATGTTGTTAGGGAAGCAAACGATATGGACCGACCAGAACTGGCCAAAGCTGAAGTCGGCAAAGTATTCGAGCCAATTCAAGCAAATGGGTCGGTGAAAATGAACGGGGGTCCAAGCCCTATTGTGCAGCTCAATCCTGGTGGCATAAAGACGGAGGGAGTGTTGAAGGTAACCGACTTAGACTCAGATGTGGAGGAGACGCAGGTGAATACTAGACTGGGTGAAGATGTACAAGGGGCCGGCAAGTCTGTCTCGGGTAGCATTCAGCAGCCGGGAGACGTAGAGCTGGAGGAGCCCAACAGATCCCGCAGCAGAGTCTCCTTCAGGTAACCAACGTTTCATATCCTTTAATTTGTTGTGTTCTATTAATCGTCATTCACAAGTGTATTGTGGTGTATGAATCGTAAATTGTAAACATATTGAGTGATGTATACATGTAATACCATTGTAAAAGAAATACTGTAGAATATCATCTTTATAAGGTTAAATTTAGGCTTAGGAAGAGTAAGGTTTGAAACTCTGATAGGAAAAACTCTCATTAGGAGTGCGACTCTTATCACACATTGGATGACTTGTATTTATTGAACTCTAGCAAGTGTCCGTCAAAACACTGAAGTCCCTACATACGGTATATATATTTTTGGTTCAACTTCTTTATGAAGTTTTATTTATATTTATTTGTATAAATTCACATTATGAAATTCAGGGTTCACTTTTTAATGACTACCGTTACAAGTCAAAAGGTATAGTATTAGTTTGAATTTCATAAATTAATATACTTAGTAATATTATACAAAAAAATATGTCTTGTCCACAAAAACAACATATCAAATTATACAGAAAGCACAGGCGTATCCAACTACATATTTCGATAATATTAGTCTCAAAAGAAGAAGTAGTGAGGACGAGTGGCAAAATAGTAAGGTGGGTTGCATAAGTTCAATACAGGATACATTTTGCTACCACATATATATATATACATATATATATTATATATATATAATATATATATATATATATAACATCAGTTTAGCTTGATGATGGTCTACGGGACCGAACATGTCGTTGTTTTATTGAATATATATATATATGCACGGTTACTTGCAGTTGCGTCTTCAACGTGCTTGGTCTCCCTTCTCTTTCTCCTGAAGACGGATTGCCCGAAAATTTAGGTTTGTAACTGTGTTTCTTTATTCTGTGTGTTACTCCTCTTGAATTTTGAACTCGCATATATATATATATATATATATATATACTGACAAACACAGAAATAAAAAACAAAGTATAAAACAGTAAGATATTGGAAAATAACATCTTTCAACCAGTAAAGGCTGGTAAGAAAAAAAAATTCTAGAGTCAAAAGGATTTTGCAATAAACGCACTAACAAAAAAGAATACAATTATAAATAGGACTATTATCTCTAAGAGTCCTGTGACGGTTTAGTCGTGGTGTCGACTAAAAGTTTGTCCTTCCTGTGCTGACCCCATTCAGGATTCCCTATGTAGGATCAACACTGCTTTTTGTATCAACGGGTTATAACGTACTATTGGTCAATAAGGTACTCAATTTACTTCCACTGTTGTGTCCAATGCCCTTTGCTGTATGTGTTCACCTTTAGTATTTACCGGGCTGATTACGCATTGGGAGTACTAACTTTTACCTGACCCAAGTTCATTAGAATATGATTTGGAGTCTTTAACGAGTATCTGAAATTGTGTATGTTCGGGACTTATAGCTTTACATTATATTTGATGCCAGAATTCAACCCTGCAGTTACAATGCGGTTATCTCATATTTTGATTCAAATTTCAAATATATATATATATAACAAGATTTCACATAAAATACCACTCTTCCCTCCCACTCTTCTCAACTCCTCACCAGATGTTTTCTGCATCTAGTGTTCAGTTGGGTTTTTGACTCTGACGAAGAGCGCTTGTTACGGTTGAAAGATCTTAGTCTTGTTTTCCCATTTCTTATTGTGGTTTGATCATATATATATATATATGATTTTTGGCGTGTACAGATAATCAGTAATAACTTTTCAACATTTACTGTATAGAATATTATAATTCTTACAGCTCTATGACATAAAGTGTGTCAGAATTTTAAGTTTTTATGCACAGAACAATGAAATAAATATGATATGGTATTGCTATGTAATAAATAATACAACAGGACAAATAGAATTTTTGAATGTTTTGGAGTGTTATGCAGGAATGATAGGTCCTTACGTATCACATATAATTCTTGTTGGTACACAGACCCCCTGTGTATGTATATAACACTTGGACATTGAGTTTTGTAGATTTTATATGGCTGATTATAATAAATTCAAAAGTATTTCATGATTTGTTCTTTTCTACAGTATTGTAAGTACAGAAAGAGTAATAATTTTTTTGGACCAAGTATGCATTAGGTGTGGTAAGTAAGAAATGTACCATTCTAACACTTTTAAAAGGCAATGGTCAATGACTACTGGTTAAGCAAGATTAATGTTTGGATAAAAACGTAATTAATTAGAGGTTTTCACCTTCGTCATATTTTAAGAGGAGTAAAAAGTGTGTGTCTCATTTTTTAATTGGTACCCATATTGCTAATCTGAGTTTTGTGGTCTTATATGAACTAGGAAAATTACTGGGTAGATTCTAGTCTACCCTTCTTAAAATTTGCTCAGTTCAAGTTAATTAGAATGGTGAAAGATAAAATCATCTTAAGCCAAAAAATATTAAAAGTTTCTTAACAAGTATCTAACATCCCACTGGTTTGAGTATGATGTCTTACGTCTTCTCCAATGGAAGACGTCATAAATGGAATCAGCCATATATAAATAAGTTAGAGCCATACAAAGGTTCTTCAAACTACTAATTACAAGCATGTCACCACTAATTAGTGCACTTCATTTACCACCATTATATTAAACAGGTAGATGGGTATATATACCACCATAAAAATATTTATAATAAACATGATTTACGTTCCACGGTCATAATGAATTCCAAATAGAAAAACTTTATAAGAACCATAAAGCTTTGAATGAAGACTATTCAGATTTGTGATGATTTCAAATCATGAAAGTTTCAGAAACTATTTCTCTTTCCCTAAATTGCTAATTGCATAGGATTCTGTTTTCTCATAAAATTTGCATATGATTCTAAATACCCGTTAATTTCTGTTTCCAGTGAAAGACTGACTTTCAAAGGGCCATTGCTAATCAAAGGGCATTGCTAATTCAGACTTATCTCTTCTCTTCTTGTGTATTGTTAAAACAAATATTCGCTATTAATATTATGAATGAAACGAGTATTCGTAATATTAACGAAAAATGATGCTTTTAGAAAGACCTTTTTAGAAGGATTGTTGACGCATAAATCGACTTTACTCATAACGAAAGTGTTGTGCCTGATGTTAGGACTAAAGCTTACACGTTCAAGTTTTTGCCTTAACTGTAAATCTGGGATGTGAAAAATTTTGTGCATGCCGATTTACACGTCAAAAACCCCTACTCTAATAAAGTTGAACAAAATAACAGTTAGAAACACCGTTGTTGAATCAATATGGTATAGTAGCTTGTTAAAAACTAATATGGCGACAATTAACAAATTAGCGACACTTTACGCAGAACAGCACTGGAAGCAAGAGATTGTCTTTTATCGTCTACATTTTGTTATAACTTTGAAAACAAAGTATTTATATTAAATACATATCATATCTATCTATGCAATATTAAAGAAACTAGTCTTCAGGAAACCAGTTTTATGAAAAAACAACATTTCTAAAATTCAGTGTTGTTTTCAGGTCACATCTAGAATTCAAATTATTATGAAGTATATTAGTTTAAATGGATTCAGCATACACTGTACAATCGAAAAGCTAAATACAAATTACATGCCTGCTTGTGGAGAAGGTGAGAGATGTTAAGATGCCATGGGTCTGCAGGAGATACGGGAGAGATGTTAAGATGCCATGGGTCTGCAGGAGATACGGGGAGAGATGTTAAGATGCCATGGGTCTGCAGGAGATACGGGGAGAGATGTTAAGATGCCATGGGTCTGCAGGAGATACGGGGAGAGATGTTAAGATGCCATGGGTCTGCAGGAGATACGGGGAGAGATGTTAAGATGCCATGGGTCTGCAGGAGATACGGGGAGAGATGTTAAGATGCCATGGGTCTGCAGGAGATACGGGGAGAGATGTTAAGATGCCATGGGTCTGCAGGAGATACGGGGAGAGATGTTAAGATGCAATGGGTCTGCAGGAGATACGGGGAGAGATGTTAAGATACCATGGGTCTGCAGGAGATACGGGGAGAAATGAGTAAGGAAAATGACTCGGGGTGGTAGGTATGTTCAAAATAACGGTACTAGCGTATAAAGTAAGTTTGACTAGTAAAATCTGACGAAAGATTAATATACCTTTCAAAGGTTATATGAATTTTCAAAGATATCTTTCAAAGGTTACTCAGAATTTTAGTAACTCGGTAACTCATTTGAATTAATATACCTCATTATAATTCCAATTATCATTGTAATGTAAAGAACAAGACCAAGTGTTCAAAACGTGTTGGTTTTCATAAAACTTCTTTGTGCGGAAAATAGTTTTGTGTAATTTCTATTAATAGTAAATACGACACTGCAACTGATAGCATAGCCAGTGATTTACTTCGAAGTTGCTCCTGTCTGATGTCCGACGACCAACGACCAACGATTCTTTCCGCGCACTGCAGTGCGCGTTGTAATTAGCAGTTCCAGGTCACGGACCAACTACTACTGTGTTTATGGAGTCAGTAAGTAACTGTCTGTAGTCTTTTGTTTGTTATTCATTTTACATTATTTCGTGATCGTCTGGTCTTCTTAAGACGTGAAATGTTGTCAGTCTAGGGTTTGGCTTTCTATTTCAACAACAGCGTCTATGATGAATATGGTTGGGGAGTTCTTAGGGATAGGCTCTGTACAAGGGGGTTTGGATGGTGTGGGATTTTTGTGTCCTAATTAGCCACCAGCCTATTTGTAAAGTTGTCAATAGATTCTAACCAAAGGTCTCTTTGAGTATCCACATTTCTGGCATACCAAGGTGCCCCAGCCATAAGGCATGCACATTTATTTTAGTCTGATGTACATCTTCATTGATTGTAAGAGTAAAAGGTGAACAGATCTTGTTGTTGCATTGGAGGTTGCCTTACAACTGGACAGAGTGGTTGTACGGTGACAGACATTAATATGGCCAATCTTTTACACAACAGGGGAGTGGTAGCTTCATCCCTCTGTCAGCTGTACTATGTAGAAAATATGAATTATTTGCGCTTAGTTACCTGTCCACACTGACAAGATGCATCTACACATTATAACACTTTCAATATGGGTTAATTATATAAACAGCTTGAAGTCAAGTGACACAAATGACTAGAATAAAAAATCATGTAACCACATATTTGTAATAAGAATAATGCATGAATTATGTAACCATATAATTTATGTAAAACCAAATAAATCCGCACTTATTATAAAACACCATTGTACAACAACATACAAGAGTGCATTGGTATCTCAGTCCTTATAATTTCCTCAATCACATTCATTACTTTATTGTCTTCTATAAACTTTTAATGACAGAATTCGAAAGTGTTCAAAGATATTACTATTATATGCAAAAAAGTAATTAAAAATAATGTAATTATAATTTTGTAACCGAATTACACAATCGTAATATTTATAGTGATTCCAATACCTATAGAGTCGTTTACTATTATCATTTTATATGTCACATATTTATATTAAAATTATTCAAAATGGAGAAAAATTTTTTTTTTGACAAAGTTTACTACTTTAGAGAGATAAAATGTAGCAAATACCATATTTCAGCTCAAAAAAACAAAATATTACAAGATATAAATAAATAATTATTAAATTTCTTATAGTTCGTCTATGATATCGTCAAGTTGCTTAATATCACGATTTATTTACAATGAAATATATATATAATAGTAAATGTATACAAAAGTATAATTAATTAATAAAAAATAAATGAGAATATCTCTAAATTTTTTTAAGTTATATTACACCACAGATATGAAACTTTTGATTCATCAAAAGAGCTTTTGATGCGTAAGTATTTTTAGAAGTGTTTTGTTTCTGGGAATAGACAAACTTATACCTATAATTTAAATGATATTACATTCTAAAAGTGTAAAATTATGTGAAGTAAGTAAAGTAAGTAAGCAAAAAAATAAGATAAGCACTGCAAGTAAATTAAGAAAATTAAGTCAAGGAAAAGTAACTAAAAGAATTGTAAGGAAAAGTATGATCTCAGAAAGAAGGGCATCTATTAAAATTGCAATTACATTATTGTTTATTACTTTTTAAATATTAATTTTTAAAATAAAATATTGATAAGTAAATAAAATATGTTTTTAGTTGGTAAACCTAATAAAAAATCTATTTAATATAAATATATTATGAAGTCGTTTTTGCTATTTTTATTTTATATCAAATAAAATAAAAAATCAACATAAGGAAAAAGAAATATATATTTGTACTTGTCGAGTATTTTAACAATTAGTATACTCTAGTCTTCTCAGAAACACTAAGGAATATACTTATGAATACATATAAGAATAAATATGTTGTGAGTGGAAAGAGAACCATCGGATCTTATATTTCGGAAACCCAAGCTTCTGAAAGTATATTTAAAACAAAAGTGCTCATGACAATCTTGCACGAAACAAAAATCTGATGATTTATAGAAATTTATAGGATAAACAATTATGGGTTATATTGTTTTGGTAATATTAATACCTGATTAAAAAAATAAGAGAAGTTTTATATGTAAAAGTTTATTTATAAATTTAAAAAATTAAACCGTACGAGTAATCATTTATAGGTAATCCTGTGTCGAATGAAGGTTTATAAATATGTACATCTTTAATTTATAAAACTAGCCAAAATGTATGTATTAAAGTAGCTATTATTTATCTTTTGCTGTTGGTTCTAGAACATGAATATCGCAATAACGAGAGGTTAACTCTCGGTTAATATTTGTTAAATATTATCAAAAAATGATATTTTGTCATTAAAACGTGGGTTAGACTAAGATTCAGCAGCAGAATGCCCAATGTCATTTTACAGAAAACTCATCAAAAAAGATATGACATATTCCAAATAGAAAGTACTATTGTTATCAGATGTTATTGTTTTCAACTCAAACACATATATACTTTCAGCTTAGTGTTTTTCTAGGGCCACAAAGTGTGGTTTATTTGTTTTTTTACAGTGATTTTTCATCAGATGTTCTAAATTTTACCTCATTCAATTTTATAGTAAGGGATGTTGATAAAGTACTAAACAACGTACTAGCTGGGGATCACAGCTTTAGGTCCTTTTTGAGGGACAGAGCGTACATGACTTCGTATCTCTCACGTGAAAAATCTAGGGTTATGGCTATGATCGAGTCTTGAATCTTCAGTACTGGATACAAGCACAGTGCCTTTCAGACTACATCTAATGCATATCGCAAAGTAGACCAATATAACAACGGCCTACTATAGACCGTTATATAACAGTATAAAGTTACTGTTAATTAATGCAATCACGATGAATGAAATAGTAGCTATACATGACAATACAGTGTCCTTAAGTTGGACATTGTGATCCTCTTCATCGTTTTCAGCTTTCATAGTAATTACCTAAAGTGAATCATCATTTATTTGACTGATATATTTCAAACAACTTAAATTTTAGGTACTTATTACCACCAAAGTAATATTGTTTTTCAGATGAATAATAAACCATTTTGGCATATATTTTTTAAAAATGTTGTGCTCTTCTATTTTAAATGATTTTAAACTGATAATAATTTGGTTTACTTATTATTAAAATTGGTTCCAAATGATCTGTACTTCCTCTCCTTAGAGTAACACTGAAGTTGAAATCCTGTAAGAGTGAACAGTGCATGCAAATAGTAATAATAGTAATAAACACGCATGTTGGTATTGTGTCATAAGGAAATTTCCCAATTGGTGGGATATGAACTTTATTACTGAACATATTAATCAATATTAAAATTCGTTTGCTAATATTTCAGTACCAGATGTTAAAATCTTGATAAGATTTTATAAAGACATATGTGGAAAAAACGAGCTTGAACATGCTCCAATCCTGCTGTATTATGCTGTCATGCATACTATAACTTCCATCATTATTATTTATTAGGTAGAATATCATCAATATGATTAATATATAATTTTTTGATTATTTTTATATAATATGTATTCATATTGTAAATGTTACTCATGATTATATATGATCAAACCACAATAATAAATGGGAAAACAAGACTAAGATCTATCAACCGTAACAAGCGGTCTTTCGTCAGAGTCAAAAACCCAACTGAGTTTTGGTTTTGGCAACGTCTTTGACGTTGAGTGTATATATATATATATAATATATATAATATATATATATATAATATATATATATTGAATTCTGCATGAGTGGTCTGGATCCGAATATGATTGGCTATTTTTGACCAATTAGTGGTCTCCGTCAGAGTCAAAAACCCAAATCTAAAGAAGACTACTTGCTATAGTTGAAAGGTCTTAGACTTTTTTTCCCCCCATTTCATATTGTAAATATATATATAGATAAAATATACAATATATTATATCATATATATATATATATACATTTGATACAATATATACATATATATATCATTATTGAAACTGTTATATACATATATATATATATATATATATATATATATATATACATATATATAAACATCTAAAATACAGTAAGTAAATTAGAAAAAATGATTAAGACCTTTTAATCAAAACAACAGGTATCTGTCAGTGTCTCACTGATACTAATACTAATACTGATACTAAAGATCACTAATCTTCAGTTTGGTTAAAAATATTAGTGATATTTCTAGTTTTTTATGTGGTTTAGGGATTGATTTTTATTACAATTGTTTTGATATATATATATTTATATATATGACTGGCTATTTTTGGCGAAATAGTTTTCCATTTGGGCTCTATTGTTTTCGGCTCTAACAAAAGCCATTACTTCTTTATATATATATATATATATATATTCACTGATAAAAAGAAATACGATCCAAACTGGACACAATACGAGTTCGAGATTAACAAAGAGCCACACACAAAGTAGGGAAACACACTTACCGTTGCGTCTACAACGTGCTTGGTCTCCCATTCTCTTTTCTCCTGAAGACGGATTACCCGAAAATTTGAGTCTGTAAGTGTGTTTCCCTACTTTGTGTGTTGCTCTTTGTTAATTTCGAACTCATATATTATATATATATATATATATATATATATATATATACGATCAAATCACAATAAGAAATGGGAAAACAAGACTAAGATCTTTCAACCGTAACAAGCGATCTTCTAAGAGTGAAGAACCCAACTTGACGAAGACCGCTTGTTACGGTTGAAAGATCTTAGTCTTGTTTTCCAATTTCTTATTGTGGTTTGATCATTGATATATATATATATATATATATATATATATATATGCATTATGGAATAGGAAAAAAAAGTCTAAGATCTTTCAACCACAGCAAGTAGTCTTCGTTAGATTTGGGTTTTTGACTCTGACAGAGACCGCTGGTTGTGGTTGAAAGATCTTAGTCTTTTTTTTCCCCATTTCATAGTGTGGTTTGATAATTGATATATATTTATATATATATGATTCGATGCGATGTTGACCAATGGGAGTAGAGTTACAGGTCCAAGCGTAAGGTCCCAGTTGCCCGCTGCTCAGCAAAAAGCCTTTGCGTTCTGCGGCTTTTTGCTGAGCAGCGGGCAACTGGGACCTTACGCTTGGACCTGTAACTCTACTCCCATTGGTCAACATCGCATCGAATCATATTCCTTTCCCCGGACAACCCATAGAAAATATATATATATATATGAGATAAACTTGATTTATTAAGGAAGGAAAAGTATAGAAAAAACAAGTAGAACAAAAAGAAAAGCTGTTGCTCCAGATTGGAGGAGACTGGTGGAATTAGTTACTCGGGCGTTTTCATTTGGGGGAGGCGTGGAAGAGGAATAATTAAGCGGTCTACATGGTACAGGCCTTACTTTCATCAGGCCTCCAACCAATTTCAATTCTGCAACATTAATTCAAGGTTATTTTACAGAGCCATCGATCCTGAAAGAGTCGACTCATGAATGAGATGGTTGGGGAAATCAATTGCGCTTTTTGCTAAAGTTGAATTTGCATATCTTTTAAAGCGATAAGAGCCATTATCCTTTGACGCACTTTGCTTTGAGCTCGTTACAAGCCCTATAACTCACAGTCAGCTGTGATCAAAACATATATATTACTCGGTCACGGTCAAACTCGGCTGCTTTATTATCACAATCTCAATTAAACGAATACATTTCATTAATATAAAATGTAGTTAAACTTGAACTGAGTTTATGAAACAGAACATTCTCTAAGGATAAGACCCTTATAAATACTGGAAATTTAATTTAGTACCACGTTCATAATACAAGCTAAGTGATATGAAACAAGTTTATAAATCAAGCTCTTCCACAATTTTTTCCTGTATATTTTACCTTTCCTTGCTTTATAGCTCTCTAACTTACATCTTAAATTTATTGAATAGAAGTTTTACTTTATCTAAGCGACTTTCAAGCATTCAAGTAAAATTTGTTGTAAGCATTATTTGTAATACACACCTGTTATTATAATACCCTGGAACGATTAGTGATATAGAGAATCATGTCGAACAATTTACATCATCATCAGATCACGATTGATATCCAGCTCAAACAAGACATGATTTCTATTGATATCGCTATTTTTTTCGGTTCTTAATCTATTATTGACTTAAAGAAGTTATTTTAAATGCTGAAATACAAGATAAAAGAGTGAATTAAATAATTTTTCGAAACAATAGCAATTTTGTTATGATATAGGTAGACAGGAAAGAAGAGACAAAGGAACGAAGAGTGAGATTTAGTGAGTGTGAGAGAGATTGGAGGTAGAGAGAGAGAAGTACAGTGACAGAGATAAGGAGAGGGTGAGAAAGAAAGTGAAAAGAAAGAGTGAGAGTGGAATAGAGAAGGAAGAGACATGATAGATACATATCTACAGTATGCCATGATATCGTGTGCCCTTCTCCTCCACGCGAACCACCTCGAGCAGAAAAGTGTTGTGGGAAGGCACACGGAGAGAGGCGAGACCGGAAAGTTGAAAAACACAACAAAATTCAAATCTTAGGTTTGTGATATGCATGTGGTTGATATACATGACTTAGAATAAAGCTTGGTGTGCCTTTAGAAAGAACGTACAAAAAAACTTTTGAAAGAAAACACACCCTAACCTCTTTACAATCTCCTTGGGAGTTATAAGAAAGTCTCCATGTAAACAAGTTTTATTAATAAAACATCGCGTTGCAAGCACATGGTGTTCTTTAGGTAAAACTAAAATATAAATAAAAAATATGATTCAATTAACCCACTCAATAACAAATTCAAATTACAATAATACATTTAGGAGCAACTTACTGATGTAGTGTAAAGGTGACAATGACTGGACTAAGAAAGTTATGTTTAGCATTCCACTAGAGCAGATGTGTTATTACTGAAACTATTATTGTTAAGAGTTATTATTATTGAATAGGTTTATTGCTTCCCTGTTCATTTTTAAATTTACCTCATGAAGAAAACTATGTGTTGAAACGCGTTGTGTTATTTAGAAAGGTTGTTTATGTAGAGACTTCCTGTATTATTCCTAAGAATGAGTTAATTTCAAATATTAACTTCAAAATGAATGCATTTTTACAATGTCTTTATCAAATTGATAAAAGATCATGACTTATGATCATCAGGTCTTAATGAAGCACTAACAACCTAGTAATGTTGGTCCTGTTAACGACCTATGCGAGCCTCATCTTGAGGTTATCAGAGACAGTTTTTATCTATATGCTTAAGTTGAAGATACAAATTTTAGAATATAAAAAAGGAGCAAAATGGCCTCTGATTGACTATCAGTCAATGATTGATAGTCAATTGAACTGAATTGAATTTATTGAAATGAACTGATTAATTGACTATCGTGATTATGGAGATATTTCCTAGTTCCAAAGCCTTCTGGTAAAATACAAGCAGAAAAACAAATTCAGTGGGAAGAATGGTATATCGTGATGTCTCAAATTTGTAGTATCCGTTACAGACAGGGAATTGTCAGGAGAAATGATATAGTCATTTCAAATGAAGATATATTCTGGAGATGTATGCACAGTTACCTATAACTGGACATACATATTTAGGAAGAAAATACATTGACTTAGGATGTTTCAATCGTGTTAATTAGAGGCTAAAGAAAAGGTTTAGTTCAGAGGGAATGAACAATGAAAACAGAGAGATTAAAGTGAAGTCTGTGTTTGGTCTAAAATTAAAATGCTAGTCGAGATATGGGGTCGTGAAATGGGTCACGACAGAGAAAGCGATAACAACCTGCTGCTCTCCACCCTCTTCTCACACACATACACAAATCAACCAAAACAGGCCCATTAAATCGATAATTCCTCCTTTTGATATTTTCAATTTGTTTTTGTGGTCAACAAAATGGTAATATTTTTTATTTCTTTCCAACAAGTTTGCTACCAGAGCTACCTATAAAGTAAGAAGGAGAGACATTAGTTTTGCAAATGGTCGCTATCGCATATCTTTATTGCTCTGCTCGTGAGCCCTAAATACACCAGCTAATGGTCATTGCAGGGGTTTGACATCATTTTGACCTCAAGCACTTGACCTTGACAGTCTTGTAGAGAATTATTTTTACTCACTCAAATACAATTTACGCTAGCCAAACCATTTCCTCCTCGAGCTTATATTGCTCTAGGAAAATCAATACTAACAACTTGTTTTTGCTAAACGTCAACCATTTCACTCAACCTTAATTATTATTTAACTGACTAAAAAAGAGTGTTATTGATATTTTATATTGCATTAGTGGAGAGTAGAACAGGACTTTATAAACAATCTACACTACCATGCTGACTTAAAATGGGATGTCCTAAATTTACTATAACCTAGTTTATTTACAGTAGACACTATCTGTTTATACCTACTCTGAAACCGACAGGTTTATGTCCTCTCCTAGAAACAAAATTTACAAGATTTATCAATAAAAAGAACAAATATTAGAGTAAGATACACGCATCGGACTTCCATACCAGTTGTATGTAAGTTAACCACTCTAATCACCGCTAACCGCGGTCTCCCAAACCATGTCCCGAAAGCTTGAAATACATTTGTATCCTGTCATATCTAACACAAATTCAATCATGTTTCTTGAAAAATAAACTGTGACAAATAAGTAATAACTTATTTCATTGATATTAAAATATGTGAAATGCTTAAACTTTAGGTTGGCCGGGTGAGGCTTTTATGAATCGAATTTGAGATATACATTTTAAAAGGTATTAAAAAAATTGAAAAGTGTTTTAAAAATAATTAAAAAAACATTCAAATAACATTATCTAAGGCTTTTCATATTATATAATAAAATATGGAAGTTGTGTTAAAATTTTAGTAATTAGCAGTGCACTAGGAAAACTTTGAGAAACCTTGCACTGCAGCTCAGCAATCCAGCTTTGTATGAATTTCGTGTATAAATATTTGATGAGGGGACCGCAATGTTTATATAGCTTGTTCAAGTATTCTGCAGAAGGGTCAGAAAACTTGAAGTTATGTTTAAAACAGTCTTCTTGCTCATTCACTCTGTTTACTGAATAAATACTGCAGGTTGTTTTACATTTCAAACTTTCAAATAAGCTACTACTTTAGTACTTTTATTACAAAGATGACCCACCAGCTTTGTCATCTATAGTCAAATATCTAATACTTAAGACACTTTTAATTTGATAATGTCACGAGTTAAAGCCATCTTTAAATACCACCACAAGCTGACTTATCTTTAGAATCAATGGAGACAGAGACCTTCACAAATGTCAACCAACCCCGCTAGACTCCTTCATAACAGAGAATCTCCAGTATCTTAGAGAATTCCCATGGAGAGAAAGTAAGTCGTGACGACACTTGAATTATAAGTTCATCGTCTGTTGAAGTTGAATGGGGTAGGAACTTCAAAAACCTTCACCTCGTGTAACCTTCACAAATGACTGATACTATTTTATAAACCTAACAGAATTCTAGTTCTAGGAAAATGGTTTTTATTTAATTTTTTCAATAATTCCAAAATGATTTTATTATTCTATTTTATTTTTAATGTAGTGCAATCAGTTATTATGTGGTATTTACTCGTTGTAGGGTAAACATCTAATGAGATGGTCTCCACATATAAATTATATGTGGAGACCATCTCATTAGATTTTTACCCTACAATTCTATTTTATATTATATTATTATTTTCTGTATATTACTCTTTATTATATGAAATTCCAAAAACTTCAAAATACTATAACTAATTCATTAACTGTACAATCTGTTATAGTATGGTATTTACTCATATTGGGTAAAGTATTAAGTGTCCACATAAAAAAGTTTATTATAAAAAACGAAACAACGCGTTTCGAACACTTGATATTCTTCTTCAGGTTACATTGCTCTGCTGGGGTAATTATTTGGTGGGTGAGACCAAGCAAGGACTATTTGCTTGGTCTTCGTAACTTGAAGAGGAACATCAAGTGTTCGAAACGCGTTGTTTCGTTTTTTATAATGAACTTTTTTGTGTGGACACTTAATACTTTCCCTAATATACTATAAGTAATTTAATAATAGTTGAAATAATTTATAGTTAAATGATTAAACTATATTAAAATTTATAAGATTTAATATCGTATATAAAGATATTTAGCGTATCTACACAACATTTATTTCCAGGGTTGGATTTACACTTAATTAGATGGCTTTCATATATAAGAATAATAATATTACAATAAAAGATAATCAGAAATAATTACGTATAATTAATGACATGAATAATGAATATTTGGTATCATAGTTTGTTAGTTAACAAGTTAAGACTCTTGTTAGTATGTGGAAGTTCAAGATTTACTTTGAATCCTTTTTATGTTAAAAGTGAGAAATAATTTTCCTATTCTTCAAAGGATTGTTCTTGCCAGTGGCTTTTTTTTTTAACTCAATATACAGATATTTGTCGTATTTATATTCATTCTAATGTGGCCTGATTGGTGTCGTAACTTGTAATAAGTTGTTTATAATTATAAAACAAAATAGTGTAAAGCAAGCAGAAAGTATTGATCAAATATCAGTATTAATAATTGAATACGTAACAACTCCAAAAAAAATGCAATATTGAAATATCATTTCACTGTTTAAATAATATCAAAAATTACATGGTTAACAATTTTTCATAAACATGAAACTCTTATAATATTGTTGTTTATAATAATATAATATGTTGTTCTATAATATATTGTTTTTTGTTTCGATATACCTCACAATCCGCTTATTTTCTATGATATCTCTTGGAAAGTTAATTTTGTTTTTTTTATGATTGTTAGGCAAAAGATTATTGACAGGAATCTAGAGATTTGGTAACAAAGTAGTCCGTTCTCGGAATTTCGGGATGTGAAGATACATAAACAAAGTATCTATTAAACCTGCATTTTTCATGTCCTGTACAATTTAAAAAAAAAATAAAATGTTCCAATTTCAACTACTTTTTATAAAATCAAAATTGCCAAAAGCCATGTTGAATACATTCGTTCTCGTAGACCAGAACATTAAGCAATTCAATATTAAGCGTTTACTCACTTGGATGGGTGACACCATTGAGGTTAACGCCTCTGAGAATGTGGGTTGCTTCTTGTATAACCTGAAACAATTGCCTCTATGAAAGTAGTTATTAGAAAAAAATGTCTTTTTAAAAACAATATATCAAACACTTAAGTGAAAACTCCAAATGAAATTTTAAATCAACTTGAAAGAAAGTGACTTTTAAGATCGTTTTACGTGTATGTATTCCTCGTTAGAGTAGAATCCAATTTATCTCAAGTTACTACAAGTTGATGGTATTTTCAAAGATCTGTGAGATTCTTCAGTGGGACCCACCTGTGAAACACTACACTAGTCACCTTTGCGTTTCATCTACAATACATTTGCTTTGCTTCTACATTCTTGTTGTTTGTTAAACAGTCCCACATGTTATTAATTAACTTAAATGCACTTGTCGAAGACTATCATACGAATAGGGCATTGGTTTTCAAGATATAATGATGAGATTAGAAGAGAAATGTTTGTGACGTATCAGGATAGACTGGGTGAAATGAGGCTGTAATTCACTAGAGCAGTTATCAGCAACTCCGCAATGTTAATGGCTTTCTCTGCGCTCTTAAAGGCTATTGCTTTTCTACAACCTTCACTATTACGTGCTAATTTGCAATTATTAAACTGTTGCGGAATTTTACTTTAAATCTATATATTCTCAGAGTTTGAATTAGACTTGTGGAATCAATAACAATTGAATAGTATTAATAGTAGGAATGTTGATGTTAGAGTTATTTTAATTTATACATGTATATTTGGTTCCTGTCAAAAGTGAAAGCAAAGAAATGCTTTTGTGCGATAATAATATTATCACTAATTATAAATTAGTGATAAGAGTAGGAAAACATGGTAGGGCAAACATATCGCCTTATATATAAACAAATAAAAATAACACTCAAGCAGCTTGATTGTACATCATTTTTACCATTCTCAAGTTTAATAGATAAGAGATCTTTTACAAGTGCATGGGAAATATAGTCTCCAGACCTACGGCTTCATGTCTTATTTGAGGGATGATATTACAATTTTTATATTTCTGTAATGAAAATTATGGTTTTATTTGGTAGATCCCGACATTGAGTAGTTATTGATAATAACAGTAAATGTGACCACCAGATAAGGCCAACTTCCGTCTTCTGGAACACTGGAACGAAGCAAACCCTTTGGTGCATCGCATATAATATTTTTATAAATTATAATAATTTATTTTTATAATTTTAAAAGTAATGCATAATAACTAGCACATTTAAATCACGCTTATATATTTATTAAAGAGTTGAGTGGTTTTCTAGTCACATAGAAAACTCAAAACTGTGGGAGGAAGCAGCGCTGAGAGCAGCATGGAAGGAGAACTCTTCCCGTTCACAGGTACCAGTTGTGTGCCTTTCCCGAAATGCTAGATGATGTTTAAAAAATATCAAAATGATTATTTAAAAGAGGGACACTGGTGGCTTTTCAACAGATCCTCAATGTAAAGTTGTTTATTCACGACAAAGGGTTACAGGAGGATAATTTAACCGCAGTAAGCAGGATTCAGTAAGATCTTCGGCTCTCAGATGATTGATAATAATATGTCCATCAAATATAATTGTTTAATTTTTTTTGTTTTATTTACTTTAAATTATATTCATTTATTTTTTCCTTAATACATATTTTCTTCTCTTCTTTTGCAAAGTAATTCGATAGATTTACTTGAGAGAGGTAGACCAATGCACCATTTAAAAAAATGTTTCAATTGACTTCTTAAAAAATTCAAGAGAAGATAGTATAATGAAACGAAAATATATATAAACCCTGGTTAACTTTTCTGGCATGTTTAAAATATCTTGCATTTAAATTGCCATACATCCAATCAGTTTTGAGTCAATTAATATTATCGCTCATTTTGAAAATGGTTTGAAAATGAAAAAGATTATGCCCAAAGAAACTTTGAAATTACTGACGTTTACAGAAAAATAGACAAAATGCACCTCTAACTGGCTTTGATCAGTATGAGTGAATATCTCATAGGATTTGAGCTGGTTTTCTTTCGTGATATATTTTCTTGGAAATAAAGCATGAGATGAAATGAGTTTCTGTAAGATATGAAAGTCAAAAGGCTGTATCAGCAAGTAATAGAGGTGCCTATATGTATTAAGGAGAAGGGACTGTCTTATTACAAAGCGAGATTATTTTTCAAAGAAATTTTCATTCATTATTTGTAAATTTTTGCAACTAAGAAGGAGGGTGGTAGAGGCCTTTGGCTCTGAGACCTCTTTCTTCCATCATGCAAATTGTTAAATCTCTTAACAATGCTCACTCTGTCTTCTTTATCCCTGTTCATCATATGAAAATCTCATCATGTTCTCATCTCATTGAGAGTATTGCCAGAACAACCATGATAACTTACACATTATCATGAGGAGTTTGATTATTATTTTGAAAAAAGAACTGGGAAATCTAAAAGTTATCATGTCACAAAATTGTTAATTTTTCTCAATTCAATACATTTTTGACTTTTATTTAATGATCCACACTTGACTTTAAGTTTGATTGGGACAAATGGCGTTGACCTTTACTAAAGGTAATATTATAAATAACATGAAACAAAAATATTGATATAGCTTCTCAAAGATTCTTAAAATTTAAAATGGGTTTCTTGAGGACTTAGTTCATTGAGGTCTTTGAGTTTCTTGAGGTCTTTGGGTTCTTGAGACCTTTGAGTCTGGACCAAATCCTCAAGAAACCCATTTTGAATATTAAACAAAAATGTTATTTAAAACTAAAAAATATAAATAACGTAGATATAGTTTGATAATTTTGATTAAACAAATTAACGAGTTAATTATTTATACAACTTAATTGATAATTATTATTATTTTCTTTACAGATGTATCATAAAGTTAGTGTATTAACGCCCATGTCAAGTGTTTATACAAAATCCTGGCCAACAGTGTCAAGGAAAGGACTGGAACCATGCCTGTGTTCCAAAGTTACCGCTTTTTGTGGAAATTGGCTTTTCGCTCGACTGACGAATCGCATGACATTAGAAATGTGTAATTTCAATTATCTGATTTCACAGTTTTTAATTATCTAAGAACGGACATATGCAACTCTAATTATCAAGGATCATAAATCATCAAGGTAATTCAGAGAAATCGTAGCGAATAAAAAGATATCTGTCTACTGTGCCTCTTTTACAAACTAATTCACATTCCTTTATATGTCACAAGAAGAAAATCTTACGATATGTATTTTATTAGAATTGAATTATTATTATCTTGTTTTTTTGTATATTTGTGTGCGTGTGTGTATTCAAGCTGTTGCATTGTTAATGACATTCTGCATTAGAAGTCTTAACACAATCTATACAACTGGCTGCAAGAGAACATAATTTCACACCCTAACCTTACACCTTCTACATCTTAATTTTGTCATTGTTAAGTTTATCACAGTGCAAATTCGGCATGAATTACTGACATCTTACACGCTTGAGCCTAACTACCATTACAGTCGTTGTTACATACAGACGATTACATTTGATCATCATAGGAGACTGTAGAAATTGAAGTAGATAATTATTTTTGTGATAGAATAGGTATTCAAGTAGTATTAATTGACTTAGGCCTCTTTTTTTAATCAATAATTTTTTTTTGATATACCTACATGTCTATGAAGTTATCTTTTTCGAATACCCACCCTTATAAGCAAGGGGAAGTTATCTTTTTCGAATACCCACCCTTATAAGCAAGGGTGGATATTCGAGACGCTAATATTCTAGAAACTGGTTAACACTTTCACCAGTATAACTAAAAACAAGCCAATATCCATCATATACAGGGAATGGACTTATAATCTAATCGGTATTTTATTAATAAGGATATATAGCGTTACCACCTGTTGCAACAGTGATGACTTACGCCAAGATGCTTGGTAAGCAATGCACTTGTAATATTAATAGGTGTCATTAATTAAAATTTATTGCTACATAAAAATTTCTCATTTACAATATATTACACTTATAGATTATTAATTTGTAAACAATAGGAAAATACACAAAACACGAAGAGCTCATTACGTTTATGAGTGATTCAATAGATCCTCAGCAGTATTGCTCGTATATGATAATTGCTGGTTTGATATTCATTAACAAGTATTAACAGTGATAAAGATTAATTTCATTGGGCTGTTTATGGTGGTATGTTCATAAATATCATGTATGATTAATTGTAAATTTAAACTTAATCTAGATTGCTTAGGGCTGTTCTCTAAGAATGGCTGAAATATTCAATCAGTTATAATAGTTCGCTGCAAACTAAACCTGTATTTTTTTAACTATTTTAATATGCAGTTTTTAAAAGCAAAATGAAGTTTCTATTGGTTTATTTGTTTGTACTGTTAAAGAGTTTACATTCTCCTGAAAGACGTAAGGTTACAGGTTTTTTGCCCAAGACTCCTTTATTTTAATCTTGTTTTTGCTGTTACACCCGAAAGACATAAGGTTACGGTTTTTTTGCACAAAACTCGTTTATTTTAAACTTGTTATTGCTGTTACACCTGAAAGACGTAAGGTTACAGTTTTTTGCACAAGACTGGTTTATTTTAAACTTGTTATTGCTGTTACACCTGAAAGACGTAAGGTTACAGTTTTTTGCACAAGACTGGTTTATTTTATACTTGTTATTGCTGTTACACCCGAAAGACGTAAGGTTACAGTTTTTTGCACAAGACTGGTTTATTTTAAACTTGTTATTGCTGTTACACCTGAAAGACGTAAGGTTACAGTTTTTTGCACAAGACTGGTTTATTTTAAACTTGTTATTGCTGTTACACCTGAAAGACGTAAGGTTACAGTTTTTTGCACAAGACTGGTTTATTTTAAACTTGTTATTGCTGTTACACCTGAAAGACGTAAGGTTACAGTTTTTTGCACAAGACTGGTTTATTTTATACTTGTTATTGCTGTTACACCCGAAAGACGTAAGGTTACAGTTTTCTGCACAAAAGTCGTTTATTTTAATCTTCTTATTGCTCTACACCCAAACGACGTAAGGTTATAGTTTTCTGCACAAGACTCGTTTATTTTAATCTTGTTATTGCTCTACACCCGAACGACATAAGGTTATAGTTTTTTGCACAAGACTCGTTTATTTTAATCTTGTTATTGCTGTTACTAGAGAGAAATGGAGTCAGATGTCGAGTGGAGTGTAAGATGACATTAGTAGGCCGCAGGGACACTGGTTGGTTGAACAGAGAAGTGGTTCGTGAAGATTGTAGATTGTTTATTCAATTTCATTTTGACTGTGTAAGAAAGAACAAGTTCCCCTACACATTGATTATTCCAGTACCATCATTGTCTAGTGAATGCATGTGCTATTTACTAAACAGTGATTTAATTATTATCTCTCCCTTTTTATACATATACAACGAGTGAAAACGAAAACCGGTTGGTTTACCTATTGTAACCTTTTTATTCAGACCCTTAAACCGAGTGTAGTCTTAGTCTTTTTCAAACCTCCTAAGCCGCTATAAAACCCTACCTTCCCTCGTGGGCAAACCGGATTTTGTAACATAAGCTATAAGATCATATAAACGAAACTAACACTTTACGTGACATACTAATGAAGATTGTAGGTATACGGGATGAACACACATTGTCTTGGTGACAGATCATTCTATAAAACCCACGCCATATATTACAGTCTAATTTTGAACTCTAGATTAACGTTCGCACATCAGATTAGAAGTGCGAATCTGCTGTGCGAAATCTAAGTTAGGATATTTTTTAATCCAGTAAAAATCTTGTATGTAAGTGGGTCATTTGTGCTATGAATGCATTTAGCACCTACCAACAAGACTTGCATCCAAATTGTCTAAAATAAATGTGCCAGTCTTTCAGCTAGGACTCCTTTATCCAGAAAAAAAGTGGATATTTAAAATAATTTGAGATATGAACACATTAAACTCTACACTACTGGACTTAAAATCAATAATATTTTCTTTTCCATCCACATTTCAATGTTTTGACTATTAATATGAGCACTAACCTACCCGAGTCCAATAGAGTCTTAACCCTTTTTTGAAACTATCTTTCACTTTTTCTAGAAAAGAGTTGTAAAAACTGCTTTCACAAGTTTCGACATATAAGGTGACAACCACGATTACTCCCCTTCATATGGCAGACGAGTTTTCTATTTGATGGGAATTATTGACTTTTCCACATATAGTAGTAATAACTCAGCAGAACTGGAACTCTATTCGAAAACTACAGACTGCAGTACTGCTTGTACAATATTTCACGTAAACATTCATTGATCATTCATGTCTCTGACTCAGTTCATGCAGAGTGCTCATAGCACATATTCAGTAGAGTGACTCTATAATCAAAGAAATCATAGCAAAAATTCATAAATTATTCAATAATTGTGATTTGGCTTTAAGAGATGGAGGTGGAGTTAGTCCATTCACACAAATGGAACTTCTGGGCAATTTTCTTAAAATTTTGATCTATCTCTGCCATTTGCAGAACTTTCATAATGATTAGTTTTGTGAAACTTGGCAATAACTTATTCAAGCCTTATTATTTAATCTGGAGTTAAATTTAATACAAAAATTTTCTTGCTTCAAAATTCTGATGCATGTTATGTATAATTGTTAAGTCAAAATAAAAAAAATGTTATTCTGAAATCAAAGAATCAAGCAGAATCATAAAATATTATTACAAAAACTAAAATTGCTTATACGGACACCGTTAGGAGCCGCTTTGAAATGATTGAAAAAACCGGAGCTGGTTTTGTTATGATTCAATGGCACTCCTTACTATACTCCAAATTTTCTAAACCCTTTGTGACCAATCGTTTATTAAACAATCTAATATGTAATTAATGCTCTAAAATATATCGGAGTGTGGATTTTTCAGCAGGAAAATAATCTTTACAAGAGATAAAGTCGGTCCCGGCGCCAGAGAAGCGTTACGAACGGATTCAGTCATTCTTTCTTCATTGTCTCATAAACACTATAAATGTGGATAACTACAAGTTATGAGCACTCTTAAGTCAACTTGTGGGAAATTTTGAAGGAATAATCAAGAACGTGTTAGATGATTTGAATGCACGACTCTTTGTCCGAGGCAACGATGGTACTTATTCATTAAACCACTAATAGTAGACTCTTAGACGTAATAAAAGACAATCTCAATATAATTATTCCTAAAAATTATGTTTGATAAAAGTTTTAGCACACTATTTTGATATAATACTTGGAATAGGAGGAACTTAAAAACAGAATTGTTACCTTCCTTGTTGTGATATTTTTTGTACTACAAATTTATTTACATATAATAAAAAGTATCTAATAGATATCTGAGTCACCTACATACATAAAAAATATAAAATACTTGTTGACTGTTGAACAACTACATAATAGTCCATATTTACATTTCTGAGTAATAGCTCTTTTCTATTCTCAATCCGCAAATCCATATTGTAATGCGGTTTCCTTTAAAATAAAAAGGATCATTAAGGAGTTGACCTACAGGCACAACTAGGTGGGTTGCAGAAGGAAAGGTGACCCCCTCCTTTAAATTGCTGAGTAGCACGTAAAGGTCGCTTCACACTTAGCATCCAACAGAACGCCCACTCCTTCCAAATCTTCCTGTTTTCTTTGCATCAATCAAAGAGTCTTTTCAGTCTAATAATTATTCATAGCAGTTGAGAACAAGTTCAAATAACATTCCCAACACCTACAGGAGTAGGATTACTGTAGGGCACATGAAACATGATTGGAACACAGTCCACAGCATTCAAAATGGGTTTCTTAAGGATTTAGTCCAAAAAATTAACTACCCCTGATTATAAGCCTTTATATTTCTTTTTGTAAAAATTGATAACCTCTTACCTATTTATTATTGTGTTTTGTTCACGGTGAAAGCCGGAGAAGGAGATACATTTGATCACAAATTATTACCTTTTACTGTCTGTTAATGATTCCAATAGGTGTAAGATCAAACTGTTAGAATAGGTTGCTTATTTTCCTTCAACAATGTCATGTAGACTCGCACAAGTTGCAGAAAAAAAGTATACCAAAATAACGAATAAATAATAACTAAAACGAATAATAAATAATAAATAATCATAAAAATAAATAATAATAACGAATAAAGTAACGGATTGTATTGATGTAGCTTCTCGATAACTGATTCTTATAACTCAAAATGGGTTCCTTGAGGATTTGGTTCCAAGAATTAACTATTCCTGATTATAAGCCGACGTTTTGCCAAAACGTTTTTCATATTTTGAATGTTAAAAACAATTTATCAAAAAACAAAAGTACTGAAAACAAATAAATACACAGAAATATCAACTAAAAGTAAACAAAAAACAACAAATAACAAATAAAGCAAAAGAAAACCAAAAAGATATAGTGTTATTGTTCTTTTAAAATTACTTTTATGCATTTCGTCATTACCACAGAGGTTAGTATTATTAATATTAAACATATAATATACTGTATTACCTCGTACACTGCTGTTGTAGCTCTCGGACCGGTTTCAGGTGTCACCCATCTTCAACAAGAACAGTTCAGGAGATCAATTCTTGTTGAAGATGGGTGACACCCGAAACCGGTCCGAGAGCTACAACAGTAGTGTACGAGGTAAAACGGTATATTATATGTTTAATAATAATAATTACTTTTATTAATTATTAAATATTTACATAATATGAATTATTAATATTATGCAAGGGACCTTGACAATAGCCTAGCGTGACCTATGCAAGTGATACATAAGAACTTTTAGAAATTCTTTTCTTTAGGAGAAAACATTGGGTACAGCAGTATTGGGTAATTTTTACAGCAAACGTTGGGTAATTAAGTATTTTTAAATAATTTAATTTAATATTAATATTAAATATTAAAGTATTTACTAAAAAAATTGTTTTGCAGATAAGTAATACTGCAAAATAACTCTGGAAGGATACCTCCACAGAACCGTTTTCGGCGAAACATCGGCTTATAACCAGGAGCAGTTAATTCTTTGAACCGAATCCTCCAGAAACTCATTTTGAATTACAAGAATCAGTGATCAAAAAGCTATATCAATATAATCTATAAACTTCACATGTATTTCATTTCATAAAAAAATTCACCTGATAAATATCCTTAAACAAACTATTTACATTTTATTCAAGTTATTTTGATATACTATTTTTTTTAAACTTGTGCGTGTCTGCACAATTTCCTTCCTGAAATTGAAGGAAAATAAGCAACCTATTCTAACAGTTTGATCTTACACCGATTGGAATCATTAGCAGCCAGTAAATGTCAGTAATTTGTGAACAAACGTACCTCCTTCTCCAGCTTTACACCGTGAACAAAGCACAATAATTTATAGGTAACAGGTTATCACAATTTTACAAAAAAGGAAATATAAAGGATGAATTTGAAAATATTATTTCTTAAAAATCACTAATAATTTACTTCCAATCCTTAATTTACTAATGGGAATATAAAGGATGAATTTGAAAATATTATTTCTTAAAAATCACTAATTATTAACTTTCAATCCTTAATTTACTAATGGGAATATAAAGCATGAATTTGATAATATTATTTCTTAAAAATCACTAATAATTAACTTTCAATCCTTAATTTACTAATGGGAATATAAAGCATGAATTTGATAATATTATTTCTTAAAAATCACTAATAATTAACTTTCAATCCTTAATTTACTAATGGGAATATAAAGCATGAATTTGAAAATATTATTTCTTAAAAATCACTAATAATTTACTTCCAATCCTTAATTTACTAATGGGAATATAAAGCATGAATTTGAAAATATTATTTCTTAAAAATCACTAATAATTTACTTCCAATCCTTAATTTACTAATGGGAATATAAAGGATGAATTTGAAAATATTATTTCTTAAAAATCACTAATTATTAACTTTCAATCCTTAATTTACTAATGGGAATATAAAGCATGAATTTGATAATATTATTTCTTAAAAATCACTAATAATTAACTTTCAATCCTTAATTCACTAATGGACATAAAGTACAAGCGAATAGAACAAAAGATCTGAAAGGAAGAAAATAAAAACAAAACTATTTGGAGGAATGTAAGATTATCTGCAAAGCTGAGAACAGAAAACTAAAGTGACAACAAATAGGAAATTGAAAGTGTCATTGTAACTGAATAGCCACTACTCTTTTGATAATTTTCATAAGTATGTTTTCAACCGTTTAAATAGTTAGGATAATCCATTCTAGTTCTATTTATAGAGAGAAAAAAATTTTGCATTTTAATTTTTTTTCAGATTTTGAAAGCTTTAATGTGATCACTAAAAAAAGAAGTATTACCAGCAAACATGGTAGAAATATTTAATCGACCATGTGTTTTTAAGTTTTCTATAACTCGATTATTTTTTATGATAGTTTAATCTGAATTTGTCGTTATCAATGTTTTAAGGCATACGAGGATATACCTAACGTTTTCTCCTACACAAAAGAATTTTTAAAAGTTCTTATCTATCGCTTGCATAGGTCACGAAAAAAGCCACTAACCCCAGGAACAACCTATTTGATCTGCATTGAAACTCACCTTGACTTGGGACAATGTCCCACTTTACATTCATAGATTTAAATAGATTGAGGTTTTCGATTGTTATGACTGGCACTGGAAAGCTTACAGTAGATACAGTATTACATATTTAAGAATGATTTAATTCTTATCTATTTAATTAGTATATTGTTATTATATAACACTAGACTACCCGTGACCCTTTGTGTCACTCAGAAATAATAACAATAGGTATTGAAATTAATTCACTGAACATGATTGACAGAGATAATTTTAATTGTTGTTTCTTGTTATTAAGGCATGGAAACATCAATTCAAGTTATGTACACAATGAAATATATTTAAAACAAACAAAACTTGTAAATTGAAATATTCAATTCACCTAACATAAAATAACATTAATGAGAGGAATATGTATTTACAATATTACCTTAGTACATTCGTATTTTATCTGACAGTTGTGTTCAAGTTTGTTTATAAAATTATTTACTTTTAATCTCTAATGAGGTAGTTTATTATATATTTGTTAATTTATTTATAATACATTTGCGGTACTGTCATCAGCGAGTGCGCAAGCCTCTGAGCTACTCTTTCTCCATGTCTTTATTTTATTTCCACTGTTTTTATTTCGCAAATTTTAAAATCATTTTTTTTTTACATTTATATATAATACATTTTCACTACTATCATCGGCGAGCAAGCAAGCGACTGGCTACCCTAGATCCTTGTCTTTACTTCATTACCATTGTTTATATTATTCAAATTTTATATTCAAAAATTTTTTTATTACATTAATTTTTAATATATTAGTGCTACAGTCATTGGCGAGCACGCAAGTGAGTGGGCTACCCTGGATCCTTGTCTTTACTTCATTACCATTGTTTATATTATTCAAATTTTATATTCAAAAATTTTTTTATTACATTTATTTTTAATATATTAGTGCTACAGTCATTGGCGAGCACGCAAGTGAGTGGGCTACCCTGGCTCCATGCCTTTAGTTTATTACCAGTGTTCATATTACACAAATATTAAATTAAAAAAAAAATTGTTACTTTTATATATAATACATTTGCACTACTGTCATCGGTAAGCACGCAAGATACTTACTACTCTGACTCCAATTTTAAAAATGTAGTGACATTTTTTTTTCTTTAACATTATTCAAGTAATAAATAATAAATATTTAATTTCCACGGGAATTGGGTGAATAAACAAACAAACATACAAACAAATCCACGAACTTTATATATAGAGATTATACAATCCATATAATCCTTAATCACGCTAAGTGAATAAGTGAATGAATAAGTGATATAAGTGAATTTGTAATATAATTATACTATACTAGTGGTTTTTAACCTGTGGGGAATTCCCCACTGGTGGGGAATGGCTGATTTGTCAAGTGGGGGGAATGGCCTGTTGGACAGAAGGCCACTGCTTTAAAATTTAAAACATTACAACCAAATGTTGACTCTCTTTTAAATCATAACCATTTATAGAAAGTTTAAATAACAGAAACAACCAATACATAAAGGTATTGTAAGTCATGTAAGGCAATTGTTTGGAAATAATAATAATCAGCACAAATTCGTAGACTTACGAAAAAAAATGATAGTTTTGGCAATTTTCTTGTTAAAGTACCACCTCTGTTGTTCGTCTTTTTCCTCTCTGGTATGACTATCACTTTATTTTTATTTATGCACAAATCACTGAATGGGTTTAAATCGAATTTGTCAAAGAGACCGATGCTGTAGTGGAAAATGGGGAGTTGGCTCACTAAATAGTGGGGAATGGGAGAAAAAAGTTTAAAAACAACTGTTCTATAATATAAAAATAACAGAAAAAAAAATACAAATTTAATAGCAAGCTTAATGCAGTGGTTAAATATTTTATTGGATTATTCAAAATAATAAATAAAACAAACAAAAATTCTTAATGAAATAGAAATAATTTTAAATTAAATAAAAATAAAATAGAAAGGTAGAGGATTATTTAGAAAATATTTGATAAAAGACGGCTATGAATAGAATGACTTGAGTGCTATAGTGGTTGTTGCTCCATTGTATTCTCTGAATTAAATTGGTTTGTTTTTAGCCAAACAATAACCAGAGAAGGGAGAGCGAGCAAATTGATCTGAAAGTGATTTGGCGTACAAAGAGACTTTTCGCCTCCCCCTTGCCTTGTTCATTTAGTTATTGTCTCATTCTTTTTTTTTAGAGAGTTCTTTTTTGAATTAACCCCATGGACTATTTAATTAAGGTTCTAATATAAAAAGAAGTTTCTTTGAACATTAACTTTGTTTTCTGCATGGTTTAGGGGAAGAAGAAAGTTTATACTTATAGCCGAAACAAGCTTACTTTAAATTATAACTCTACAGCTCTTCTCTGTACTTCACAATGCATTTATAATGAATTAATCTTTGCACTGGTAAATAATTTTTAATATCTAATTTGTTATACTGTAGAGGCCAGTACCGAGATATTTTTCTGCTCTCCGAAACCGAAGTTTTTTTTTTCTTATAACTAGCTGTAAAGTCTACATTGCTTTAGTAATTAATCATATATAATTGACTAACTACTTAATTAGTTAATCAATTTTTTATCGAATTAGCTAATTAACTAATTAAATCGTATAACTCTTATCTTAAGGCATAGTCCCCACTGCCTCACACTTACCAGCCAGATTCTGATTCTAGGATCATCAAAATGCCTAAGCTATCAAAAATTAATTATATGAATTATTAAAGCATATACTTTTAAGTATCCTTATGCCACCATTACATGAGAAATAAATAATCAATATGAGTGTAACTGATCAAATATATTGTGTTAATGGGTTATTTCGTTATCAGTAATGTTTTTTTGTTTTCCCGTTTGTAACAAAAACTATCCTTCTTATATTTTAGAACCCTTTTAACAATAATCTTTGATTTATCATTTGAGAAATTTTGAAATTATTGTTAGAGAGAGCTTTAATTGCCGACAGACAAATATATAATTCAAGTTTTAATTCTTAAACGTAAGCATTTATATTAGCAAAACTTCTTTGTACACAATATTTTTTTTCTTTCTAGTGGCATATTTATATAGGTTGGTTTTACTTTTTACCCATTACCCCTTGACTGACTCAATAGTGATAAAAATAAGTGGTATCATCATTAAGTATCTATTTGAGAAATAAATACTCCATCTGCCTCTGCCTTATTATGATGACTGCTATTTTTAGCAATGAAATGAATGAAGGTTCATTTCCAGTAATATGTACATAGCTATACATATTTTAACATGTCAGATGCTTCTAAATCAATAATATTATGTTCATTTCTAATTAAATATATATGGCTACAATGAAATAACTGAAACCAGTGAACTAATTAACTTTAATTTTGATGATAATTACCATAACGTTTGAAATTACGACTATACAGCCACGTATTATATTATTATAACTATATTATACTATATAATATACTATATTATACTAATTATACCACGTATTATTATAACTATAGCCACATTATAGTAGAGTCAAAACTCAATTGGTTGTCAACCAGTTTGTGTGAGTAAGGCGTGAGTGTAAACTATTTTTTTTATAAAATAGTTTTTATTTTCATTATTAATTATTATTAATATTTAATTAATTAATTTAATATATTTAATTATTATTATTTCATTATTAGAGTGTAGTATTGACTATTACGTAATTTACTATAGCTGGAAGTCTGTAATATGGCCCTTAGCTTTCCTTTAGTTTGTTGTATGACCTGCGATTTAATACAGAATGCCCACTAAGGCCCAAGGTGGTTATAGAGTTGACAGGATAGCCCAGGGGCACGTAATGCCTGTAATGCGAGGCGTGTTTTCAGACGCAGTGGACACTGACTGCCACAGGCACTTCCTTAAATTGTCTCATCCATCAAGCCGGCTTTTACTCATGTCCAAATGCAACACTTTTCATCGAGTGGCGATCAATAGTGTCCAGATCCAAAAACCACCAACAACAAAACAACAAAAACCTAAGACACCATTGTTACAAGAAAAAGTCATATTGGGAATTTAGACCTTTGTTTGAATTTGTGATTACATTAATTAGTTAGTTACAATTCTTAAAGCAAATTAATAGAGTTCTTCTTGTCCCTATATTAGTTTTTTTGTTATCCTATTACTTGATGCCAGCCAAGTTAATTTATAATTAATTATGAATCCACTTACTGAGTGATTAATAACATCAATTACATTAATCACTCATTACTGTCATGAGTGAACCACATTGATGGTTGATTCTGAGCCAAAATTTGAAATTTTACCTAATTTAAGTTCATTGGGATGTTTATATTAAACTAGTATCTGACACTGTACTTCTTCAGACCGACTACTTATCATCTGCAGGGTACGAAGAGTAAACAATTTTTTAACTTCTCAAATTCAAAGTCGTCCCTAGGAAGATCAACTCAACCACTGCGGAGTCTCCTCCACTTACAAATAATTATATATAACAAAAATTATTTCGGTTATATTGTGCAGGTATTAGTATGAATTACAGCTTTTTGAGGAAAAAAATTAACTGCCAAATTAAAATAATATATTCGGACCAAAAATGAACTGAGCCATATGGCAATCGTGAATATTACTATTGCGTTAAGTAGCTCGACGCATCAAAATATCTGAAATTGTATAACTAAATGAGTTACTTAAAAACTCATCCGCACTCCTGTACTTTAGGTTTGCAGTTTTATTCTAATGTAAAGGTGGCCAATTACAACTAAATCAATTATTTAAATTCTTGGTTTATGTTTATTCGTTGTACGTTATTCATTTTTTACAATTCATTTCAATTTAACTGCATACTACCTAGTTAAGAAGTAAAGGGAAGTATTATATTAATGTATATAGGAAGAAGGAGAAGAGCAAAGCACGAAGGTGTGAATGAAAGTAAGTAGGCTAAAGAAATGGAATTGGTCTGGTTTTGGCTCGGTGAATATTCATGTATAATGGACCAGGTCTGGTGAATTATGCATTTCCTAATAAAGGACCAGCTGGTGCACGCCACTGTGTCCTTGTGGAACTCCAGCCAACAGGTGTTAAGTTAATATTATATTACTCATTGGCACAAATTAATGTCTCCGACCAATGTTTAGCAATACAGTGTATTGCCTGCTTAAAGCACAACTGTAGCAGTACCTTAAACATCGTAATGGCACTCCAGCACTTAATTATACATTGGAAGCACGCTGCTGTTAGAGTACTGCTACATAGGATGTATAATTATTACTATGATACATTTGGAAACAAGAAAAATAGTCTTTATTTATTTCTAATTTCTTCGGTTACCTGCTTTCACCTTCAATTCTGTTCTAAGTGTGGAAACTGTGGTTGATTTCTTATTTGTCACCCATTATACTCGTATTCATGAGTAAGCCAATGATGGTTGGATTCTGCACCGGAATTTTAAATTTTACCTTATTTAAGTTTATTAGGATGTATATATTAAACAAGTATCTAGCATTTTACATTTTGCAACCGACCGACTACTTTAAATTCTCTACCAGGTACGATGAGTAAAAAATTTTCAATTTCTCACATGCAGGGCCTCCCTAGAAAGGGGCGGGGTCTCCTTCACCCACAAATTATTATATATATAAGAAAAATTAAATTGATTATATTGTACTTAAGGGATTGAATTTTATTTGAAAATAAAATCTACTACCAGCATGACAGATTAACCAGAGAACAGGTCGTCTGTTCCAGGTCACTAGCGTTATCCCGTGAGACTCTCATAAGCGCGGCACACAGGGTGGTTACCCCTAGGTTCACCCTAGCTAAGAGACATGAAAAATGTAATGCAGTGAACAGTTATGAATTTTACTACTAATAACAAGCATTGTACGTTTCCTCTCTCCTAAGTTTCTACAAACGATACAACCTAACGAAAATAGTATTCATATCAATGATTAATTCGTATTCAATCGTTAAAATGGATGTCATGAAATAGCAGTAGTGGTGTCCAAACGTAGGGGTATAAGCACATAACGTCTTTCACCTCCAACTATAATTTTACCAACAGGAGTCATTCCACATTCTGCTATGATGTTATTCTGAAGTTACAGCTGGCTGAAGTTAGCCCTTGGGGGTCTAAATATACAAGATGCTCATATTGTACAAACATAAAAATACCTTTCTGAATCTTTTTAAAGTCACTTAACCTTGTTAATAATTGCTTATGTACCTTCTACATTATTTTTTGAATTTAAGGTTATTTTTATGTATTTCAATAATTTGTCATGCACTCTGTGTTCTTTTTATTTACATAAATAACTTTACTGGGATATGAAATGTCAATATTTATTAGTAATATAGACTTCTGCTAGTGCTTTCAGTTTCTTAAAAACTATATTACTTGTTTTTTTCTGTAAAAATCCGCAAAATTAGTAAATTTTTTATTTACAATAACAGTTAGCAATAAATGTATTATGAAAGTTGAATTATAGAATTGATCTAATTCCAGGTGTGCAAATGGTCTCAAACTTCACCTAAAATCATTTAGAAATTCTGTGGATTTATTTAATTAGGTTGGTTTGTTTTAGCAATTACTCTCTTCGGATAGGAAGTGATAATTTTCTCCTTCGATCTTTACAGAACGCCAGCATGGCGTGCGAGAAATTCGTAAATTAGAATAAACTGAGTGAGCCCCACCTGCCAACAAGAAAATCTCATCTTGCAATAACAAAACTTACTGGTGGAAACATTTTCAGCGCATTATATTTTATTCTGAATATAAATGCAACTATTATCTAACAAATGATTTTCTTCAGCAGCATAATGAAAATTTATTTCAACTGATTTTTAGTCAAGTTAATTCTAATTCTTAAGGAAGGTCAAGATTTTGACGTGAAATAACAATCAATAGTCACAATAAAAAATGAGAGTTGGGTTTTTGACTCTGACGAAGACCGCTTGTTACGGTTGAAAGATCTTAGTCTTGTTTTCCCATTTCTTATTGTGGTTTGATCATTGATATATATATATATAGTTCAATATAAACAAAGAAACATAGAGAAATCAAAAGAACACATTTACAGTCTCTAATTTTTGGTTTGAACCGTCTTCAGGAGAGATAAGAGAGGGAAACTAAGCGCACTGGTTCAGAGACGGTTGGAGAATTAGAGACTCTAAGTGTGTTCTTTAGATTTCTCTATGTTTTTTTGTCTAAATTGAACTATATTTGTCCGTTTTGGATCGTATTTCCAACGAAAAAGTGTATATATATACATATTCAGGTAACTCACCACAATGATTGAAGATAATGGCTCTGAGGCATTTCATTCGATTATCTTCAAACATTTGTGGTGATTTACCTGAATATTTATATCATATGTTATTGTGACAGTTTTGCATATATATATATATATATATATATATGAGGCTGTTTTTCAGCTACACAATAGCTTATTATTATAAGCTAGGATATTAAATTTTATCTTATATAAAATAAGTTAATATTCTTATAGGGGCCAGGTTAGCTCAGTGGTTAACGTACTCGCCTCTGAACCGATAGGACCGGGGCTCGATCCTCACCTGGCCCTCGATTTATTCATGCAGGAAGTGAATAAATCTGAGCACGTTGTCCCTCGGAGAAGGACGTTAAACCGTCGGTCCCGAGCCTGTACAATGTCAGGTACTCCTTAAAGATCCCTACTCTAAATACACTTGTGTTAGGCAAGGCATGAGTGCATTTAGGACTCCCACTGTAGAATCAATCTTTATTGTGTGGTATCACAAAGGGCCAATGCTCGGGCTACGTGTGTTCCCTTGTGGGACTACCACTGAAACCTAACCTAATATTCCTATATTCCCTGTAAGGAGACATGAATGAGAATCACTTCACAAAAGTTGGACGTTTCCAATGTCCAGGATACGTGTCAGGCTATTGAAGGTGTTTGAAAGTGCAGGTTAGTTGTTAATTTACAACTATTTTAGTTGTAAGAGAGTCACAGCGCACCATACCATATACCACCGATTACGAATAAGGAAATGGTCAACGCCAACAATACGCCAAGTTACACAAAAAGACACACAGAAAGAACTGACACAACACACTTGACATTTTGACTCTCGTGGTTTATTTTAGGACAGGTATCTTCAATAAATACGTAACACCATGCATACTCGGAACTGATTGCTTTACCGTCCTCTCTAAGGGACAGGGTCTCACGGTATCCCATCTACCACATGGCAAATTCTGCCATCGAAACAACACTCAACTCAACCTTCATTGTTCACTATTAACACCAAGCCGTACTACACCTGGCTCCCATTTATTCAAAAAGGCTAATAGCTGCATTATAATATGTAAATTGGTAAAGTAAAGAACATGATAAAATCAAACTTATAAAATAAAATTACAATACAGTGTAAGATTATTGTATTATTGTTCATGTACCTGAAAACAGATATATAATTTTATTGAGTGTTTGGTAAGAAAGATCCTATGAAGATAGAAAGGACCCCAGTCCTTATGAAAATAGGTCACCTATCTTCGTTTCTACCTTCGTGACCAGAAGTCCCCCCCCCCCCTCACAATAAACGGTTATTATATACTTCAGTCCCATTTAAGAAGCGAAATTAAAATTTTACTGCCGGTCAACAGTAAATCTAAGTTAAAATTTCTCCTAATTCAGAGGATGATCGTCTAAAAGGTAGACATTTGTTAAACTATGACCTATGGATGATCGTTGAACTTGCTAACAAATCGTCCAGGATTAATGTCCCAGTCTCATAACCAGGAATGTGATTATTGCAGAAAAAAATTTAGATATCTAATGTAATTTGCTATGAGACTACCCACGCACACACACACACACACACACACACATACACACACACACACACACACACACACACACACACACACACACACACACACATACATACACACACAGACATCATCGAAAAAAAAAATTCATAAAACGACTTCTGGGACCTCAGAAGAACAGTCAAAATCTCAAGATTGAATTTTTTCACGATCACTAGACTTTACTTATAGTAAAGTAAAAAGTGGTGAAAATAGATTTTAAGTTTTCATTTTTTTTTTATTTTTCATATATTTGAAACTAATATATATGTGATTCAAAATTTTTTACAACTCCTCAAAAATTAACCTTTTATAAATAAGTTTATCAAAATTATTTTAAGAAATATAGATGAAATATGGGTCTTAAGCTTTAAACTGTTCAGGCTGAAAGACAAAGTTAAGAAGAGCGAGGAGGCTGAGATGTTTAGAATGACGGCTCCCCATTTCATACTACACAATGGCTTTTAAACACTTCAACCATTATTCCCTTCGTGCTTTAACCAATTCTCTTCTACCTTCATACTGTCATTCTGCCGTGATTCTCTCATTTCTAATGTACTACTCAATTCATTCTTAACATCATTTCGTCTTATATATTTTTTTTAATTTCCTTTTATTCGGGATCCATTTAACCCTTTAATGGAATAAAGTAAAGCAAAGTAAGTTTATTTTTAATTTACGTAACATTTAATACCAATTTTAATATCGCTATTGCGTTTTTTTAGCCAATATCTGTATAAAAATAATTGAAATTGGGATATGTTCAGTTTGCTAAATATGTGTAAATGACTGATGTAATATTTTTTTTAGATGGATGGTTTTAAATTAAATAGTATTTTAATTCCCTTCATCTTCTAACCTTCTTTACTTTCTTTTGTTTTCCTTCCATTTTTATTTCATTATTTGTTTTATATAAAGGCGTAATAAAACAAGTAATGAAGTCATATCCTAGATGGCTTCATTTACTACAATAATATTTATTTATATTTATTAGTAGAATAATCACCTACTGATTATTTTATTAGTATTTTAAGGAAAGCATATTCAGTAGACTAGTGATATCAATATTGGTGGACGACCATCTAAGGGTAGACTATAAGATGGACAGTCCATCTTATAGTGGACGAGAATAAGTGAGGGGTAGACAACTGTCTATGGGTGGACTACTGGGTGGACAGTCCATCTTATAGTAGACGAGAATAAGTGAGGGTTGGACAACTGTCTATGGGTGGACAGTCCATCTTATAGTGGACGAGAATAAGTGAGGGGTAGACAACTATTTATGGGTGGACTACGAGGTGGACAGTCCATCTTATAGTGGACGAGAATAAGTGAGGGGTAGACAACTGTCTATGGGTGGACAATCCATCTTATAGTGGACGAGAATAAGTGAGGGGTAGACAACTGTCTATGGGTGGACTACTGGGTGGACAGTCCATCTTATAGTGGACGAGAATAAGTGAGGGGTAGACAACTGTCTATGGGTGGACTACTGGGTGGACAGTCCATCTTATAGTGGACGAGAATAAGTGAGGGGTAGACAACTGTCTATGGGTGGACAATCCATCTTATAGTGGACGAGAATAAGTGAGGGGTAGACAACTGTCTATGGGTGGACTACTGGGTGGACAGTCCATCTTATAGTGGACGAGAATAGTGAGCGGTGGACAACTGTCTATGGGTGGACAGTCCATCTTATAGTGGACTAGATTAAGGGGTGGACTACTGGGTGGACAAGATCCTTACCTGCAGTTATCTTCAGATATGCAAGAGACTTTCTCACTCTCCTATATTTCTTATAATTGAAACTACATATTTCTCTATTATAATACCCTGTCACCTAAGCAAAAGACATGGATAGTGGAATGACTTGAGGAATAACGTATCATATGTTTCAGTTCTTACTCTTATCAACTGGCAGAATCACATGGATCCATGCATACCATTGATCCTGTATAGTCGGTAAGTCTTACAATAAAACCTGATCATATCTGGCCGCCATGTAGTGCACTAATCTTGATGTCATAACAACTCCTCTGTTAATTTAGTTGGCAGCATTTTTAAAATATTTTGTTGCTTCCAGTTTATTTGATTAATGACTGTGGGTTTGGTTACTACTCTATCAATCTGAAGGTGTCCTGTTATGAACCCTGTGTCGGTAATACTTAATGCTATTATTATTATTACAACTCGCATTACAGTTTTGAAGGAACTGGTTTCGTTATTATATTTCTAAATTACAATTTACTTCAGTATTATTTTCATATTATTCTGATTAGCTATATTGTTTTAGTAATGTATAGTTCCTATTGCAATAAGATTGGTTTCAAATTTTATATTTGAAATAATGGGAGATATTTTATATTTGAAATAATGTGAAATATTTTATATTTGAAATAATGTGAGATATTTTATATTTGAAATCACTACTGATGGATACACAATATTAAAAAATAGTTGGAGACCAATGCAGTGGACCATGTAAAAGGGACCAGTTTTGAGATCGGACGAGGCAGACTAAGATGGATACGCTAAGCATTATTATTTATTCGACTCTAGTATTACCTTATAACATCTAACAGAAATTGTGTAGTAGTCTACAATCAACTTTGCTATAAGCTAACCCAATAATTATTTTAATTGATTAATTATTAATTTTAATTGATTTATTTTAATGTAATAAATATATTGATCAAGTACAATGAAAATATAAATAACATGTCTTTTTGAAAAAATGGTAAATGCTTGAATGGTGAGTTACTTCCTCATGGTTCAAAATAGTTGTATATATCCCATAACATAGCGATTTAAATTGCAAGTTATAAAATAACACAAGCAACCATAAATAAAGAACTAGCTATCTATGACGCATTGAAATATAGTATTAATCAAATAGTTAGATTGTTTGAAACGATTAAAGTACGTAGTCCTATGTGTACTTAATTTGGCGTGGCAAAAAATAACCAGTTGACATCATTGTTATTTTGTTTTATTCATTACTTGAGAGAGTTTATAAAATTATTTTAGACAATTTACATAAACTTATATATATTTTGAGAAATAGTAAAGTTAATAATAAAAACTCTATTAATATTTCTTCATAAGGATAGTTTATAATTTATCTAGTTAAAATAAAAGGAAGTAGGAAATAGTAATTAATTAGTGATTAGTGATTAATAAATGATTAATTAATTAGTGATTAAGTTATGTTAATTGTAATGACACAGAAATAGTTATAACTTTCTTTTTAAAAATAAAACATCTGAAAAAGTTCTAGAGATGATGATAAATTACCTGGAATATTTCAAATAATTATTTCCCTTCATTTTATTTGTTGATGGTAAATTTTGTTTTGAATATTTTAATTTTTTTTTATATCTTTGTACTCAATTTTTTCAAGCATAAATATTTTAATTGATAATTAATTATTACTTTAATTAAAAAATTAAAATAACTATTTTAATGCTATATATTGCAATATAATTAAGTAAAGCAATCGAATATTTAACAGGTTGTAAAAATTTTATAATTTTATTCATGTCTATAATAGAATGTTTAACAAATTCAAAAAGTGAATCATTTTTATTTTTACAGAGAATTCCTTTGTATAAGTTAATTGTATTTTTTTTATCAAAAAACATTTATTATTGTAAAACTTAACTATGTAATATTTGCGGTTGTGGTTAAATTTTTGTTGAGGTAATAAACTAATCAATCAATAAAAAAAAAGGTAAAAGATACGAAAGTGCGTAGAAATGGAAGTTAACTGTCTATTTTTAAATTTTTTTATTCCGAGTTTTATTAACATACTACTGTTGTAATGTTATGTATAACATTTCGATTTTTTATGATAACTAGAAAAGCCGGAAAAATAATTTCTGCTTCAATAAAGTAGCTTTCTCATTATACAATTTGCTCAAAACTATACTTCTGGCTAAGGACTATTAGGATGTCAAGTTTTACTACTTCCTTTAAAAAACTTCGATCGTTGTATTCATGAACTTTTAGGATACACACCCAGTCATCCATATATTCAGGTCATAAAAAATATATCATGAAACCATGAATGGCGTTTCTTCTTTATCCTGCTGCCCGTTAAATGAGAAAATATATCAGGAAACCATGAATGGCGTTCCTTCTTTATCCTGCTGTCTGTTAAATGAGAAAATATATCAGGATACCATGAATGGCGTTCCTTCTTTATCCTGCTGTCTGTTAAATGAGAAAATATATCATGAAACCATGAATGGCGTTCCTTCTTTATCCTGCTGTCTGTTAAATGAGAAAATATATCATGAAACCATGAATGGCGTTCCTTCTTTATCCTGCTGTCTGTTAAATGAGAAAATATATCAGGAAACCATGAATGGCGTTTCTTCTTTATCCTGCTGCCCGTTAAATGAGAAAATATATCAGGAAACCATGAATGGCGTTCCTTCTTTATCCTGCTGTCTGTTAAATGAGAAAATATATCATGAAACCATGAATGGCGTTCCTTCTTTATCCTGCTGTCTGTTAAATGAGAAAATATATCAGGATACCATGAATGGCGTTCCTTCTTTATCCTGCTGTCTGTTAAATGAGAAAATATATCATGGAAACCATGAATGGCGTTCCTTCTTTATCCTGCTGTCTGTTAAATGAGAAAATATATCATGGAAACCATGAATGGCGTTTCTTCTTTATCCTGCTGTCGTTAAATGAGAAAATATATCAGGAAACCATGAATGGCGTTCCTTCTTTATCCTGCTGTCTGTTAAATGAGAAAATATATCATGAAACCATGAATGGCGTTCCTTCTTTATCCTGCTGTCTGTTAAATGAGAAAATATATCAGGATACCATGAATGGCGTTCCTTCTTTATCCTGCTGTCTGTTAAATGAGAAAATATATCATGAAACCATGAATGGCGTTCCTTCTTTATCCTGCTGTCTGTTAAATGAGAAAATATATCAGGAACCATGAATGGCGTTCCTTCTTTATCCTGCTGTCTGTTAAATGAGAAAATATATCAGAAACCATGAATGGCGTTCCTTCTTTATCCTGCTGTCTGTTTAAATGAGAAAATATATCAGGATACCATGAATGGCGTTCCTTCTTTATCCTGTGTCTGTTAAATGAGAAAATATATCATGAAACCATGAATGGCGTTCCTTCTTTATCCTGCTGTCTGTTTAAATGAGAAAATATATCATGATACCATGAATGGCGTTCCTTCTTTATCCTGCTGTCTGTTAAATGAGAAAATATATCATGAAACCATGAATGGCGTTCCTTCTTTATCCTGCTGTCTGTTAAATGAGAAAATATATCAGAAACCATGAATGGCGTTCCTTCTTTATCCTGCTGTCTGTTAAATGAGAAAATATATCATGGAAACCATGAATGGCGTTCCTTCTTTATCCTGCTGTCTGTTAAATGAGAAAATATATCAGGAAACCATGAATGGCGTTCCTTCTTTATCCTGCTGTCTGTTAAATGAGAAAATATATCATGGATACCATGAATGGCGTTCCTTCTTTATCCTGCTGTCTGTTAAATGAGAAAATATATCAGGAAACCATGAATGGCGTTCCTTCTTTATCCTGCTGTCTGTTAAATGAGAAAATATATCAGATGAAACCATGAATGGCGTTCCTTCTTTATCCTGCTGTCTGTTAAATGAGAAAATATATCAGGATAACCATGAATGGCGTTCCTTCTTTATCCTGCTGTCTGTTAAATGAGAAAATATATCATGAAACTCTATGAATGGCGTTCCTTCTTTATCCTGCTGTCTGTTAAATGAGAAAATATATCAGGATACCATGAATGGCGTTCCTTCTTTATCCTGCTGTCTGTTAAATGAGAAAATATATCATGAAACCATGAATGGCGTTCCTTCTTTATCCTGCTGTCTGTTTAAATGAGAAAATATATCATGATACCATGAATGGCGTTCCTTCTTTATCCTGCTGTCTGTTAAATGAGAAAAATATATCATGAAACCATGAATGGCGTTCCTTCTTTATCCTGCTGTCTGTTAAATGAGAAAATATATCAGGATACCATGAATGGCGTTCCTTCTTTATCCTGCTGTCTGTTAAATGAGAAAATATATCATGAAACATGAATGGCGTTCCTTCTTTATCCTGCTGTCTGTTAAATGAGAAAATATATCATGAACCATGAATGGCGTTCCTTCTTTATCCTGCTGTCTGTTAAATGAGAAAATATATCAGGAAACCATGAATGGCGTTTCTTCTTTATCCTGCTGCCCGTTAAATGAGAAAATATATCAGGAAACCATGAATGGCGTTCCTTCTTTATCCTGCTGTCTGTTAAATGAGAAAATATATCATGAAACCATGAATGGCGTTCCTTCTTTATCCTGCTGTCTGTTAAATGAGAAAATATATCAGGATACCATGAATGGCGTTCCTTCTTTATCCTGCTGTCTGTTAAATGAGAAAATATATCATGAAACCATGAATGGCGTTCCTTCTTTATCCTGCTGTCTGTTAAATGAGAAAATATATCAGGATACCATGAATGGCGTTCCTTCTTTATCCTGCTGTCTGTTAAATGAGAAAATGTTTACCAATTTCGTTATTTAAATCTGCACTACTAAATATTGACATATTAAATATGAATGAAAATTTCTTAAAGGTACCAGTGAAAAATCTTGAGGTACTTTTTTTAAATTGTGATATTGTTATTATGTTGTTTAAAAATGGATATAAAATGTTAGATTTTAGGGTAATATTTTGATTGAATTGGTGAATTAATGAAATGGGGAGAAGCAAAGTCGTCTAACTTGTTTACCAAAGTTTTACAATTGAGTAGCAACTCCATGCAATATCTGAAAGAATATAAACCACCTAAGCATGCATTATGTAATGTGGAATTATTACATGCACTCGTCTTTTGTGCCCAAATCCTGAAATGATTATTACTAGAAATAGGATTATTATTCTAAGTTTTACTTTGGTATATAATTTTAGATGAATTAATATTATATATCTATATTCATAATTTTGAATGTTCTATGTTTTTGTCAAAATGCCGCTCTTTGTTAACTATATACTGCCGAGACGGATTCTTGCTACGGCCATGAACTGTAGCTATGATGTTGTGAATAGTATGTGAATACTGTTTATATAAGAATGGATGGATATTTAATGTGGTGGTGGCTTGAAGGAAAAATAAAAAATCCTCATAATAAATGGTTCATTGCTATAAAACAAGTGATAAGGACGGCACATAAAACCGGCGATGTAGTTAATTCTTTGACGTAAGTAGCGAAAGGTGTTTTATTGTGATTAAAAATTAGTTCTAACTCTATTAATGGAGAAGGGGGATGAGCATATGAAGGGGTGGGCTTTGCACATGATACTGGCACAGGAGGGATGTGTTAGAGGAGATAGCGTCGGATAAGGGCTGTGGCGTGCTAGGCCAGCTGACGTGACCCACTGCTAGAGTATGCGAAACTGAGCTGGAAAAGTGACGGCAACGCCTTGGATAGCAGAGATATTATCCGTACGCGGGGCTTATAGCCATGCTTACCTCACAGCATATAAAACACCATCACTCAAGAGCTATTCTTACAGCTTTTTATCTCACATAGGCAATCTTTATAATACAAAACACGAAACAATGCCACAGAGACGAAACTTAATTATCTGCATAAAAGTGTAACCAAGAAAGACAATATATCTCTAAAGGCAAGTAATCACACAGTACTATTTGTAAAATTATACAGAAAAATTGTGATTTATCGAAGTATATATAAAGTATCACAAAAGAGCACACTAACAATATTATTTTTTTTGATACTCCTTGTAATGAGTAGAATAATAACAAAGCTGAGGAGCAAAAGAAGTTCGTTGCAAATACAGATATCAAACATTAATGTCACTGTATCTTGTTCGCTTTGTAGTTAGCCTCTTAACCATCACTGATAGAAACTACAGTAAACCCTCACTTTTCGCGGATAATGGGGACCAAAGACTCAAGCGAAAAGCGAAAATCCGGGAATAATGGACCCGCCTTTATAAAAGCCTCTAAATCTCAAACAACGACATTTCCAACAGTGAGAGAATCCTGACCTTACTGAATACTGTACAGTGTGGTAAATAAAAATGAAAAACAAAAAGAAAAAAATAAGAAATAATTAATAAAAAAAAATTACGTCTTTACCGACTATAAGAGAATAATATAAGAGAGAGAGAGAGAGAGAATAATACCCTTAATGTATTGTACAGTAAATAATAATACAAGTAAATAAAATAAAAAAAATTGCAAATATTTTAATTTATAGATGAAAAGACCTATTTTTGACTTCTATTTTTGATATTTTATTATTCTCTTGTTACAATTGATTATGCTTTAATAATTTTCATTAATTTTTAGTCTTTACTGAATATTTTTTAATAGCTTTTATTAGCCTTTAATTTAACACTGTAGAATATATTTTGACCCAGCAAGTCACTGGTTGTTTGATATCTTTCTCGATCATACAAGAAGAATCCTGTATATTTTCTTCTCTAATACTAACTACTGTAATTTTTCATTACGAGTTGTATTTTTTTTATTTTTTACTCCAATTACAGATGAATATTTTTTTATATTTTTTAATTTTTAATTGAATATTTCAGGACCCCGCGAAACACTGAACCCGCGAAAACTGAACCGCGAACTAGCGAGGGATTACTGTAACTCAAAAATATTAAAATGAGTGTCTTTGTACTTTCTCTGCGCTTTTTTCTTTTGAATATTACATTTTTCGTTCTAAGGACAACATGATTTATTTTCACTAATATATACAGAATATTATAAGCTGACTGTTAAAAAATATCAACAATTGCTTGAACTAGTTCAAGTATTAGTTTCACATGTGAACATTGCAATTTATTCTTATCCAGAACTGTTTACATTATCGCCACTACATTGAAATATGTGTACAATTTTTTTAAATTTTCTTTTCTATTCTTTCAAAGTTACTTAATAACAAGTTAATAGTTACTCTTGTTGGGTTATATTGTTTCTTGTGATAAAATTAGTGACATCATACAAGATAATAAAGATTCATGTTAGATACGAAAGTTGATGTAATAACCAGATTATTGGGATAAAATGTTAATATTCGTTTGGATTGAAGTGCAAGAAATGTTTTTTTTTTATCCTATAACTAACATATTGCTGAAAATTAATCTGTATTAATCAATAGTCAGAAATCGCAGTTATCATAATTAGGTAGATGATGTTTTTATTTCTGAAATCCACCCCCAATGATGATAGCACTATCATAAAAGTCTCATTCTTATAAATATTTAATCGGTTGATTGGTAATCGTCAAAAAGTAAAAACAACCTGCATATAACTACTGTTTCAAAGAAACTACAAATATTATGTACAAAGACATTCTTGATAATAAATGCTTTATTTTTAAGGATTATATACAGAATAATACACATTTCTGCAAAACCATCTTCTTTATATATTTAAAGTTTTATTTTTCAATCATTAAATCAGAGTATAATATGTGTTTTGGTACCAAGAAATAAATATATTTGAATTTGTTACAAAGAGAAACAAAAAAAAAAACGTTATGCACAACTAAATAAACGGTTACCGTTTTATATCAATTGCTTGCTATTATTATCATTTGTTAGCGTCATCAGTTAATTTGTACAGTAAAGGCTTTATGCAAATTTCAAAATAAAATTGCCATCATATTTGTTATCCGGAAGTATGTAATGTACATATATAACTATATATGTAGTTAAATATATATATATATATATAGTTAAATATATATATATACATATACTATTCACTGTTTTGTTATTGAGGACTAGGTTAAATAAAAGAAAATAAACTCCTTTCTAGGCCGACGTTTCGATGTATTTGTACATCATCTTCAGGGCTAAAATTAGATTAAGACTATAATACATTTATCAAAACAATCTACAATTCACATAGAGAAATAACACACACTTTTGTTAAAACCAACAGATACATACAAAAGGTTATTTTATAATCAGATACAATACAATAACCTTTTGTATGTATCTGTTGGTTTTAACAAAAGTGTATGTTATTTCTCTATGTGAGTTGTAGATTGTTTTGATAAATGTATTATAGTCTTACTCTAATTTTAGCCCTGAAGATGATGTACAAATACATCGAAACGTCGGCCTAGAAAGGAGTTTATTTTCTTTTATCTGACCTAGTCCTCAATAACAAAACAGTGAATAGAAGAGAAGAGGTCAATAACAATTTTTGAGTTTATATACATATATATATATATATATATATATCAATGATCAAACCACAATAAGAAATGGGAAAACAAGACTAAGATCTTTCAACCGTAACAAGCGGTCTTCGTCAGAGTCAAAAACTTCTGATATATATATATATATATATATATACTTTATTGATGGAAATACGATCCGAAACGGACAAATACAATTCAATGTACATAAAGAAACGTAGAGAAATTAAAAACACACACTTACAGTCTCTAATTTTCGGTTGAACCATCTTCAGGAGAGATAAGAAAGGTTAGTAGAAAGTAATGATATAAATATTACAGAATCGTGTTAAATTTTTTCTGATAAATCTGTTAAATCTGTCTTTTATAAGGATTATTGTGTCTCACAGGTCAGAAATTAGATAATAGTGCAGAATTTTATCAGTGGAATTAATATTTGCTGCATACAACACAACTGACAGAATTCTACGAATAAATCAAATCGAATCTTATTGGTGACTCAAGGGAAAGTATTTGACCAAAAGACAAATCATAATCCATAAAAGAGACGTTATTTATTCCACGTCATTGGGCAAAAGGAAGCTAATAGAAAGTAACGGGTGGCCGTGCAACGCCTCTGCGACTGCTCCCAACCACTGTCGTGTAGAATTACCTTAAAAGTGAAAACCTTCTGTCACTTTAGATTTGAAGTGACTGCTTCCGTGGCTGCTTCCCAACCGCTGTCAAGTAATGTTATCTTGACATTACTGTCCTTCTGTCGCTTCAAATTGATAATAAAGAATAATTTCAACATATTTCAATAATCTCTGTAAATAAAAGAAAGGTTTTATCTGAACATTCCCTAGAACTCACTCATTTCATGTTATCTTTACGTATTATACATTATAGAAACCAAGTCTACCCTTCGAAAAATTTCTGTTTGTCAGTTTGACCAAACATTTTGCTTGTTTTATGACAAGCAAACTCATAAGTTTTAAACTTGTAAGTTATAGTGAGCTGAAACTTTGTCAGTAGATTTGTGTATGTCTAACTTAAAAGCTAAGATTTCAATGGATTGGAAATTCAACGTAGAAGAGAAGTTATAGACCTTTAAGCCGTGTTTCGCTGGCTATAGAGTTATAATATATCGCTGAAAATATGCATTTTTACTGTTGCAAGTAGGTATTGCTAGTTGATTTTGATTTCGCTGCGTTTATCATAACTTGCTCGCTTTAAAAAAGCGAGTCCAACTTACCCGCGTGCTAAGTAAGAAGTGTACCTAAGAAGTATGAATAAAATCAAATTTGAGCTCAATATCTAAATCTGCAAAACGTAAAAGAAATTTTAGATCAAATGAGAGTTATGGAGTGTCTTAATAATGATATTTTCCATTGTTCTATAATTTCTAATCATAATTTAGAACACCAAGTATCACAGGGGTTCTCAGCCCTCCTTGGTCCATTCACCCCTCTAGCCATTTCCCACAATGCTATTCCCCCCACCCCATCTTCTTTCTAAGGTAGTATGTACACTTTTACAACTTTACATTGTTTATATTATGTCTATAATAGAATTTTACAAAATAACTGCTAATTACAATTATTGATTTATATATAAAATATTAATTCAATCAAATTTTTCAATTTATAATTTTTAGAGGTCAATAACTATAACAGCTTTCCTCACTCTGTAAACTTACTGTGAAAACTATTCACCCCTGAAGACCCAACATTCACCTCTAGGGGTGAATTTCACCCCCATTGAAAAACCCTGACGTATCATCTCTGAATTTTTGTAAAATATGCATCAAAGACGGGCATGTCAGCTAGTTAAATATAATATTACATTGAAGTACTATAATGAATTGAAATAAAATAGAAATAGCACTACTGAAATATGAGTTTGGTAAATATTTGGACATCCGTTGTCATCAAAACTAGAAGTGTATTAGTCAATGAGCAGGAAATGATAATATAGCTCTGTGCTCTACATTCTCTGTTTAGCTCCATCTAGATTATAATGTCTCTTTATACGAATTTCTGACACGTATTCCGTCAATATAATCAATTGACTTTAATCGTGTTTTTTTATTTTTTTATTCATAGGTAGCCTATTCCTGCTTCACCAAGGTGAAATATAATTAATTGAAAAGTTTTTTTTTAGAATACTTGCACATGTGTTGGGACATTTTTGTAATATAAAGTATCCTTGCTAAAGTCAATGTGAATCTGAATTCATTAAAATTGAAGCAAAATTAAAACACATAGATGTATATTCTTTTAAATGAGAGACTATTATAATATTTAAATTTATATTTATGATCATGAGTTTAGAAAAGAATAATTTTTTGCTATTACTTTTACGTGGTAATATAGCTATCCTGTCAATCATATCTTTTTAGCTTGTTGTTTTAAAAATTTGTATATTTTAACATCTGTTTATATTACCTTCCCATATTTCAGTTTTGTAACAAAGCTGTGACCTCTTTTGCTATCAATCTCTAGTTGATCTCTGAAGACATAAATTTGAAAGACCTCAAGCATATTTTCTGTGTTTTTTACTTTTTTCTTTTGGTTTCTACTTTCTTTAGTTTTTTTCGCCCATTAGAACTGCACTAAAAGTAGAACAAATATAACTTAGGATTCTGGAAACAATTACGTTATTTGCCAATGTTATAAAATTTAAACGAAGGAAAAATTATCAGATGAAACACATTCTTTCTTTGTATGTGAATACGAAATGTAAGAGTGTGAATTACAACTGAAAGATTGAAGGTTATATGGTAATCTAATTGCCTCAATGTAGTCATGTATTCAAATGATCAGTATCTTATTTTAAAACTTTCTATCCCTATTCAACATAAGGTACAATACACGACCTTAAAAATGTTGTTTACCTCACTAAAGACTCTTTATCTGTCGACATTATTCATATTTGTCAAACATTGAGTGTTTAAAAAGCTATCGGTAGACACCCAGTCACTATCAGGGAAACATCATTAAAGTAGATTTGGTCGACCTCAAAAGGCGCCAGTCCTTAGAAATCTCCAAATGTATTCCTTTCATTACTATAATTTAGAGACTCAATTATAGTCAAGCTTGAGCATGTATGTTTTGGAAAGCTACAAATTATATTTTAAATAAGTCGTTTGAAATAATATTTTATATACTCAATAAAAAACCATACACAATGAATATACACATACATTTTAAACTTATAAACCAATATACCATACATATTCAGATTATTCAAGTATTACTTTATCGGTAGTATGATACACTAAATAAGGCTATAGTTTCGCTGACCAAAGAACATTTACAAATCGGAATCGTTACCTAAGATGTGTACTTCCACTTATTAATCCCCTTGACAGATTAAATGTTCAATACATTTTAGATATTAAATTAACTTATTTTTGCCTCGAAACAATATTTTTAAAGTTATAACATTTATTTGTAAGAATTATGAAAATAAATGTAATAATAAATAGGTATATTATAAACAAATCCAACAAGTAGAGCACATTACGCTTGGTTCATAGTAGATTTTTACGTTTATATGGCTAATCATCTCTCTAATTAGGTACCCTAAGTTTGTACCCTAAGGTTTTTTCGTACTGTACTAATATTAGGTAGATACCAGTACCTTTTTTTATATTCATATGCTTATAGTTAGCATAATATTTCCTAATTTCATAAAATATTCTATGACCTCTTCTATTGTCAAATTTTTCTTGAAAAAAAAAAAAAAAAAAGTATTGTCGATCCTCCTGTAAGAAGATATTTTGAGTTTCATTTCATTATTACCTCTCAGTGTGGCCAATATAGTGATAAGAGGATTTAATCTGAAATATATTTTTACATTTAAAAAAGCACTATTTTCAAAATACAAAAGAATGTTGAATTTTTATCATTATATGTAATTATTGATTACATAATGGTTTTTGTTATTCTGTTGAAAAGTTTTTCTTACTTCTCAACGAGAATAGAGTTTAGTATTGCTTTGTTTATGCAAAGTTCATTTGAAAAAAGTTTCTGATTTCAGCTTGCAGTAATCTATTTTAAGTAAAAAGCTTTGAATGAAGAGTTAATTCACTTAACTCTTATGCAATGTTTTTGCTAGTAGGCTTAATGTCGTAGATATGAAATGCTATAAGTTTTTGGAAATATTCATAACTTTATCTTCAATCTTAATTACAAGAATAATAATTACCGATTATTTATGTGTTGTAATATTCTTTGGTTACGGTTAATAGGTAGAAGTCAAAAATTGCCAGTTGTCATAACCAGCTTGCGCTTTTTGATAGTTCAAGTCTTGAAAAATTTCACAAATATTCAACAGTCTGGAGAGTTCCAGTGGGTTCATACTGCAGAGATGTGCTTTTAAATGTCCATGGACTTTTAAAAACTTGGTCAGTTTTCAGTCCGTATACAAGTTTATTGAAATTCCTAGTTCAGCAGCTGCTTCGATTTCATGTCTTACTGATGAGTCAGTTTGATCCTATTGAAAAGTATCCTCACTATCTGCTGGGAAGCTCTTTTGCATATTGATCGACTAACTCAATTCCCTCTCTACTCATGTCGTTCTTGACTCATCCAAAATTAACAAAGGGCCTTTGAACTCTAACGAGTTCAGTTTTTGCCTTATTTTGTGAATTATGAGCATATGGTCCTTTGAGTTTTGTAGAGTGTAACATTTACTGTCGGTATTAGTTTTGACCGAGCTGTCAATCCATAATCATTTTTCTGCTCACATAAGTCCTTGCAAAACTACAAACTGTTCCTCTTTGTGTTGAATCATTTTAGAACGAGTTTAAATCCCTGTTCAATTATCACTGTCTCTCCCCTTCTAGTACCGCAATCGCGCAGTCTATCTCTCTCAGTCTTGATGCCATCTGTGTAACGTCATACTTCACATGATCACTGGAGCTCATAATGATGATGCCTGAATTTGTGCACCACCCGTGTTTCTAAGGAAACTCCTTCCAACTCATACATTTTGTCTCCATTTCTAAATTATCAATGATAGTAAGTTATTTCCTCAAATTATATAATTGCCATTATCCATTATTTTTCATATTTAAATTTTTTCTGCAGTATATATTGTAATGATATAAATACTCCATTGTATTTTTATAATTTTAAGAGCTTTGTAGATTAAACCCCAGTAAACATAGACATTCCAGTAGACTTTGGCATAGCAACTTAGTTTGATACTTTTAACTGCAACACTAATATGGCGATTCAGGAAAGTTTTTGATCTATATAGACTGGAAGATACTTGAATATATACCCAGAATATCTATTTTTTTATTTGAGTATTTTCTTAATCTTAATTTCATAAAAGTAATTTTGTTTGAAATTGTCAACGGGTCACCATTGGTAAGCAGTTGTCTGTACCTACATGGTACTACTTGAGAAAAAATAAATAATTCAAATAATGGAGTAACGAAAACTTTAGAAGGAAATGGTACATTTCATTCTAGCATCCTGGGTAACAACAACAAGCATGGAGTCGTCCTTTAGTTTATATATAGCGATTTTGTCTGAAAAGTTTATAATTGTAGACAAATGAGGTAATACAGTGTGGCTCACGAGTTACTGACATAGTTTTTTGAAAGGATATAGAATATATTTCGTTAGTTCAAGTTCTTTAGGCTTTTGAGCATTATCAGACACTTTATTTATCAGACACTATGCATTATCAGCATAGCATGAAAGGTTCCTTGACATCAAATAATCTAAGAAGTACCTCTCATTTTATGTTGAGTTATTTTGAGAGGCAGTATACTATTAAGTAAACTATTTATTCAATTTTAAACTGTAATATTTCTTTAAATTTAGATGATAGGACACTACTCTGTTGACGCTTACCTCTACATCCTACTGCTCAAACAAATAGTATTTCAAGATTCATGGAGAGTCTGAAAATAACTGTTGAAGCTCAGAAGATACTAGCCTCACATTTGAATTTCTTAGGCGTAGATTTCATATGTTTATTGTTCTATTCGTTATATGATATGATCTGTCAAAGTGTGTTTTGGAGCAATGGGTGCACATGATTAGGGACGTTATGGGATTACGGGACAGGTGCCATAGTGGCTGGTCGAGCATTGTTATCGGCACCGTCCAGTTACCACTACAGCGTGATTGGGCTAGCGGTGCGACCAGTCGTCATTACGCCAGTGGAGTCTGCGACCGTCGCCTAACTGTAGCACCGGCAAGCCTCACTGACTACACATCCACTTACTTTACATCTCAAGTAGAAAGTATTGCATTAACCGTGTCCATTAAGTCTTCTCAGTACCATTTTACGTGTTTCCAACCTTTTCCTTATCCAACAACCGTGTCAATTGGTATTTAACTTTCTATGCATCCAAGGAACGTAAGGGTGGCTTATTTTATTATTCAGTACCAATGCACATTACTGGAGCCGCAAACAGCAAATGGTATCATATAATCAAGTAGTAACCACGTTAATGTTCCTTAACTTTGTTCAAATAATGGAAACTGATGTATTTAATATCACTATGAACTTTAGTACTTTTCCCAACCGACAACCTATACATTAAAATACAATAAAAATCCAATGACTGACAATATTGTGGATGTATGTTATGTTGTTCGTAATATTAAAGCAGTCCCAAGTTTTTTAGCTTTCCTCTCTTTCGCAGTTAGCTTTAACAGTAGAAGATGGTAAGTTTTTTCATTTGGAATTGTGGGATAGTTTCTGTTTGCTTTTGGTCGTACAATCTTAGATCAGTAAGCCAGCGAAGCCTTATGAAGGGGACCCATTGTATTATGTAATTCCTGTTAGGAGCTAGTGTTCAGCTGGTATGTCAATATAAGGTACACTATGTTACTATAAACACTATTTCTCAGATGTTTTTCTACCAAAGTCCACATAATCGAAGAGAAACAAAGTTACAAAACCTACCAGGGTATACATAGTGGCAGCAATTAAGTTGTTACACTTATTAAACTAACCCCCTTTAATACTAATCCATTTAAGTGTGTTTCATTAATCATTAAAAAAAATTGACTTTGATACCTTGAATAATTTACACGTTTATATATCTACTTTTGATAATTTTAGTATCTCTAGGTGTGGGTGGATTGTTGGGTTGGTAGGTAATTTTCTAATCAGTCTACAAATCGTCTTAAAGAAATTGGAAATAAACTACTATAGCCTTTATTATTTTTGGTAATATTACAAAATGAGGGAGGTACAGAGTAGTAATATATATCGAAGCTAGTGATAATTATTTCCCACTATTCTTGTTGTTTTAAAAACTTGAACTATTGATTTCATATTCTCCATAAAAGGGTAGTCTATGATAAAAATTTAATGCATTTTGTATTAATTTTGTATTAACTACAGAAATATTGCACTAAAAACAATAACTGCTATATAGATGGGTGAGTGTATCCAAAAGTTTGAGGGGACGCTACAGTCCACATCTTTAATAGATCAAATTAATATTTTACACAAAAATAGTCCTTATAGTGTAGATGTGCCCTATTGTTTGGGAGCTATGCATGATGGGAAAGTCACTTTTTTTGTCAAATTTGTTTTAGACAACTACTACCTCTAGAGTCTTGAAATTTTGGTTTTATGAGGGAAACAATAATAGAAAAAATTTCTCAGATTTTTAAAACAAGAACAACTGAAACAAAATTAAATAAATTTGATTTTTTTTTAAATAAAATGTAAAATGTTGACTTGTGATTCAATCTGAAAGCTTGTAATGAGGATAAAAGCCATACTGATTGATGGATCAAAATGAAATTGTGCCTAGAAATAGAGCATTATATGAGAGATAAGTTGAGGAGGTATTTTGTTTCAAAATTTCATTAATAAAGGGACGTTATAGTATATTTTAACATATGTTTTTAGAAGGTGTTTTATTTTCTCTAAATAGCTTATTTATGAATAATGCAATTTTGCTAAATAATTTAACAGAAAATTAGGAATTTTTATAAAAGAGTATGAGAAATTTGAATTACCTTCAAAGGATAATAAAACTATAAAAACTGAATATTTATATTGGAATAAAGAATCACTTGCTATACTTGTCGGATTTGTTTATATTTATTAAAATTTAAAATTTATATTTTGGTTAAATTTTGAAATTGGCTGAAATAAAATTGATGTTTTGCAGGTTGATAAAAAATTTTGAAATAGTTTAATGACTTAATATGGGATGCAGGAAGAATAAAACTTGTTCACGAAAAAATCTTAAGATTGATTAAAGCATTTTGTTAGACAAATATCATCATACTATGAAAGCATCAGAAATTATATTTCATTGTAGTTGATTTTTACGTGAACAAGTTTTATTCTTCCTGCATCCCATATTAAGTCATTAAACTATTTCAAATTTTTTTATCAACCTGCAAAACATCTGTTGCACCCTTTAAGACTACTTAATATCAGATGTAGATTTTCTTGTGATTATGAATCATCTTTGGGTGATATTGAAATATTACCCTTTATTACCCTTTTTATTTAAGTTTTCCCTTTTGTTTTATATTTCAAGATAGTTAATAATTTTATGTTAATCTTCAAGTTGTCAAGAAGTTTGATATTATGTTTACTCATAGTAAAATTGAGTGTATATCACTACAGATTTTTTTAATATAAAAGCCAGAAAATTTCTGTATAAGTTCATTTAAGAAGTCTTACTTTTAAATGAATTAAAATTTAGTAAAACTAAATTAGAACTGCCAATATAGAATCAACTCAGTAATGCACACATAAGACCGAATGTTTGGCATTCTATCACAGTGTGTACCTTATACTAAAAACAGAATAGAAGATGTGAAGTCTACAGTGGATGTATGAAAAGGAAGAGTTTTGGGGTGAGGAAGTAGTGGGCCCAGGCCGATGCGGAGCAGGCCTCGAGCAGGCTGAGAGCTGAGGCCGTCTTCTCGCATGCAATCAGACTGTGACCGGCTTGGCCCCAACTCACCCAATTAACCAACTAATTGCCTCGCAACTAGGCTACCTTACTTTTTTTAATAAACATATTCACTTATTAAACTCCACTCTCTCTTTCTCACATATATATAAGTATTATAAAAAAAAAAAAATAGCACAGACTGCTCAAGAAATGTGGAATTACAGTATTTAGTTACTGTAATCGATATTTCCAGTTGTAGCTCGTAAGCTCGTATATAACAATAAGCATATTTGTATGGTGGATGTACAAGAGCTGGGAGAAGTAGTAAGAAATATGTTTGTGTGGGTCTGTGAGTGTGTGAGAATATTTGTGTATTTGTGTGCATGTACTATTCGAGTAGTTTATTACACCCCACTATCGTGTGTGCCTTAATCCTGCAGCAAGAGGAAGTAAATCTGTTCTATCCGAAGCAGTTTGGACATAATCTTTTCAATGATTGCTGGTCAGGTTTTATAATTATTTAAGAACTACTACGTCATCATACTGTTAGATTCTAGGATCAGTAAATCTACTACTGTAGCCGAGCTGCCCGACACATTTCAGGGCTTAAACTGGAAAGACCTGGAAAAAGGCTTAAAGAGGTCCTTGATTTTAATCACTTTCTTCTAAACAAATACTAGAAGGACGCATTTCACATGATCACATTATTCCCTGCTAACTATAAGATAAGATGTATGTATATATAATTTGGGGGTGTGTGTTAAAGCTTGTAAGCATGGGAGAGAGCGGGGGTGTTTTCAGAGAATGTGAAGCAGCTGTGGATGTGTTATCCAAACAGAAAGAAATATACACGCGTTTTTGGAAAAGCAAGAGATTTAATAATGAAATTAGAGAAATTGCATGTCAGCTAAGCTGTGGAATGCAACACTTCATGACGTAGCCCAGATAGCAGTGGGATATGCTATCGTAAAATTTGTATACTTATTCTTATTTTTCTTATATTTCTCACTCCCAAATTCTTACTTACATATATATTCATCTCCATTTCGCTCTTCCTTTTTTACTAGCCACTCATAAGAAACAGTCGTACAACATATAGACTAGACACGCACACAAATAAACAAACAAACACTTATCGCAATACATAACTTTCTCTATTCTCTTATCTTATACACAATATTTCTCTTTCATCTCTTTCACTTTTACATTTATCCGTCTCTCTCTTTCTCTTTCTCTTATAAACACACACACACACACACACACACATGGGTAGACAAAACAGAAAAAAAAAACTCAATACTTCGGAGGAATTCTTCCCATCAGTTGTTTATGAAACTGAGTAAATATGGAATATATCACAATAGGCTGACAAATAACACCAATCTTGAGAGGGCATGACAAATTTACCACAAATACTCTTGACATTAACTAAAAACTTTCCTGCACGTTTCTCTGATTGCGAGGGCAGACAGCGATTCACATTTTAGGTGTCCACACTTCAGTACCAAAGAGGTTGTTAGTGACTACAATAGTTGTTAGTGGTATACTTTTTATAAAAAAATATACCACATTCCCTTCATAGTATTATTCTATGTTTTTAGTACGACAAAAATAACCGTAACACAGAATAACATTTATTTTGCTTTTAAAAATGGTCTAGATCCGTAAATGGTCAGGATTTGAAGACAACATATGTAAATAAGGCACTAGATTGTTATAATAAGGATTATTAGTATTATTATGTAAAATACAAGTCGAAAGTACGTAATTTAAGTAATCATTAGAAAGATATCACATGTTTGCAGTGAATGTTTTGTAATATGAGTCCTTGAAAATAAAACACATCACAGACACACAATAACACACACACACACACACACACACACACACACACACACATATATATATATACATACATATATATATACATACATATATATATATACATACATATATATACATATATATATATACATATATATATATATATATATATATATATATATATATATATATATCCACAAAACTAAAGTTTATCGAGACTCGGTCAGTTCTTCAGGTTCAAACTTGATAAACTTTAGTTTTGTTTCTATTCCACGGTCGATACTTTTATCATATATATATATATATAATAAATTCAAAACGAAGGAAACACACAGAAAGACACAGACATAACTCACATTGATATTTCGACCATCGTCGTCATCAGGAGGTGTGAAGAGCAAAGAGCGAAGAGTCCCGCAGAAAGACAGGGCAACGACTGATACATATATTATATTATATATATATTATATATATATTATATTATTATATATATTATTACTATATATATATATATATATATATATATATTATATATATATATATATATATATATATATAATTCAATAATATATCAACCGTTTGATAAAATAGGTGTATTTGGGAGCAGTCCTTCCTTGACACACACATTATTGAAAATGTCACCAAATCTAGCTGATACTGTTTCATAACAAGTTTATAAATTTTTCCAAATAACACTCTCGTTATTTTGTCTGCACAATAAAGTACATCTCAGTCCGAGAGACCACTCGCCCCAAGGATTAACGACCAGCTTATGTTATCTAAAACTAGAAGAAAAACAACCCCTACTATCTTGTCTTTGCATATATAAAAAACCAGAAAACTCACCTAAAAAGTTATTCACGTCCTGATGATGAATATTGATCATTCGAAACATGTTGACTGTAGGAGATGTATTTTATTATGTAGACGAAATAGCGAAAGTGTTATTTAAATAAATTGAAAAACTTGGTAAGAAACAGGTATCAGCTAAGTTTGTTGTTCATTTTTAATTATATATATATCCATACATATATATATTCACTTAATAAACGGAAAGATTATCCAAACTGGACAAATACGAGTTCAAAATCGAAAAAGATGAAGTAACAGAGTAAAGAAACACACAAAATCAAATTTTCGGGCAATCTGTCTTCAGGAAAAAAGAGAAATGCTCCTGAAGACGGATTGCCCGAAAATTTGAGTTTATGTGTTTATTTACTGTGTGTGTTACTCTTCTTTAATTTTGAACTCATCTATATATATAAATATAAAAGATTTCACATAAACACGTGAAATAACAATCAATGATGAAACTACAATGAGAAATGGGAAAACAAGACTAAGATCTTTCAAAAGTTGGGTTTTTGACTCTGACGAGGATCGCTTGTTACGGTTGAAAGATCTTAGTCTTGTTTTCCCATTTCTCATTGTGGTTTGATCATTGATATATAAATATATATACATATATAAGTTTGTCAATTCCATCAGGAAAGAATAATTTTAGAACTGATGCTACAGCCGGATGGTTCAATTTAGATCAATATCTACCTAACTATATGCAGCTGCTATATTTAATATAAATGGAACATCTATATTTAGCTTGCTTATCAGGAAAACTTCTGTTAAGATTCCAGAAAACACACTGATTCCATAGAGACATAACCTGAAATACTCTGTTAAATAGAAACCAAACTTAAATTATAAAAATGAACACTATAAGGAAAGTAAATTGTAATTTGATGACTAATGGTTATAGTAGTTTATTGTTATGAATAAAAGCACGTTAATTCACACTTCTATGACGGGTGAAAGTTCTAGATCACTAATGAACAGGAGTGTAATCAGAAATTAACAACAGTCTGTATAACTACCAATTGGACTAACAATAGAATTTCTCACATAGATATCACTTAGAGTTAATTGAATCAACCATAGGTTCTCTTTTTTTAATAGAACTATAGGTTCCCTCACGGTAAAAATTAATAATACTGGGTTCTTTTCTATTAATACAGGACTGATTAACGGCAGATCCTCTCACTAAGGGGCTAACCAACCATAGGTTCTCTCACTATAAATGTAAGTAAACATGGGATTTACTATTACGGTCATGACTAGCAACAAGAACTCTCACTGTAAGTGTAACTAACTATAGGTTCTCTCACTACAGCTATCACAACCAACAAGGACTCTCACTGTAAGTGTAACTAACTATAGGTTCTCTCACTACAGCTATCACAACCAACAAGAACTCTCACTGTAAGTCTAACTAACTATAGGTTCTCTCACTACAGCTATCACAAGTAACAAGAACTGCCACTGTAGGTCTAAATAACTGTAGGTTAACTCACGACAATTATCACAATCAACAAGAACTCTCACACAAAGTTTAACTAAAAACACATTGTCTTATTAATATACTATGAACTGAACATGAAACAAAGGCAGACTTTTTCAAATTATGCTAATTTTACAGCTCTGGTTTCAAATCTGGCTCCCAGTTCCTGTTCATAGCATTTTGACGATTTATTTTGCTAAAACATATCGCAAATAGATTTGAATTTGCCATCAGTGGTCTTTCTTAATGACTTGTTGGATATTTTAGCCACCAGATACTGAAGAAGACGACCTGAGCAGGCTGGTCTGACGAGGAGTGATTTACTTTGTGGTTTTCGCCATGCTCCGTCACCCTCCCAAGTGTCTCGCGCCTCTAAGGATCTGCGCCTCAAAGCCCTCTCTCCACCTACAGTCTTTTGCACAATCCATCACCTGTCACATTCTTTTTCCCTAATTATTAGAGTCATATCCTTTTCAGTCTTCTCTAGGAAATCCTGTCACGGCTATTTGAATCCGAAAGCTCCTTTCATTCAACGATCTTTCCTGTTCACAACACCCATTAATTTCTTCATCTCTCTTAGTTTTTTATCCGATTCCAGATAGTGTCATTCCAGGTGAAAGTGTACGAAACTTGTGTTTTCGAAATGTTAAATTATATAACACAGAATAATTGTTCATGAACTATTTCATATTATTAAACTTTCGTTCATTAATTTTAATTAAGAAATTTGTCATTGGAGAGATTAACTATCACACCTCGTAGATTCATCTTCTCGTTAAACCAAGTTCTGAATACGTCCATCTTCAACAGTCTACTTGGTAGATTCTTAAAGATAGACGTATTACTGGCAGACTAACATATATGTCTTCAATGATTTCTATGATACCAACAACATTATAATTACTCTAAAATTGAATAATCAGTTATTACTAATTTTGGGAATGAAATATTAGTAAGATTTTCCAATCAAAAAGTTTAAAAAACAACAAGTTTTGAACTGATATATTATTCTTCAGATATTGATTGATGAAATCTGAAGAAAACAACTACGTGTTCGAAACATTTTGGTTTTATAAGACCAAAAAAAACTTATAACTTTTATAATTTGGGAACTCTTTTTAGTATTTTTTTAAAAATTAGTTAAATTGTGACATTTATTTTAACTGTAATTTCTTCTTCTCATTTGCATTTAAGATTAAGTATATCTTTTGCTTCGAATCGCTATTACTTGAGAAAATGGTTTCTTACCCCAGATAACAGAATTCTTTTACCAGGTCGACATTTTCTTGCTCTATTAGATTTAAAATGCTTTTGTTTCAGAGTTTGGTGGTGTTTAGACAATTAGTCTCTACCATCTCTATAGGTCACATTGTGACAGTGGTAACTAAATATTAAATACACTGCTCTTAATTTGATGTCACTATAATAAAATAAAAAAAAATCAACTGGTATTTGATATATGTTTTCAAAATAATTTATGAATATGAGGAATAAAAAATACAATGTATGCATATACTCGTATATAAAAATATTTCACATAAACACGTGAAATAACAATCAATGATCAAACCACAATAAGAAAATGGGAAAGCAAGACTAAGATCTTTCAACCGTAACAAGCGGTCTTCGTCAGAGTCAAAAACCCAACTCGTATATGTATATTTATATGCATGCATACATTATTAAAAAATTATACATTTATTATTGTTATTAAAAGACTTCTTATAAAGAAACTAGCAGACGTGCCCGTTTTTGATGGGTATTTTACAGAAATTCAGAGAAGATACTTAGTATTTCAAAATTATTAGAAACTATGGAGTAGTAGAAAATATTTTACGTTTTGGAGCTTTAGATACTGAGCTCATGTTTGATTTTATTCTAAGCATACTTCTTATTTAGTATGCCGGTGGTTGGTCTCACTTTTTTAAAATAAGCAAATTATGATAAACGCAAACAAAATTAAAATCAACTAACAATACCTACTAGCTACAATATCAGGCACCTAAAAATACCTGCATGTTTTTATTTAACTGTATACCTCTGTAGCTACCCAACACAGCTTGAAAGTACATAACTTTGCTTCTATGTTGAATTTCCAATTCATTCAAATCTTAGCTTTTAAGTTAGAAATACACAAGTCTACTGTAAAAATGTCAGCTTGTTATGATTTATTGTGGCTCAGTTTGTTTGTGACAAAATTTTTGGGCAAACAAACAAAAGATAAACAAATAAAAAAGTCAGTTTTAAGCAATAAACAGACAAAACCTTTCTTTCATTTATATGAATATGAATATATATTACGGATGTTTTTTATCCTAAACAGTTTTCAATGGGTCATTGACAACGATAAAGTAAGTCGCCAAGGGAATGGGAAAGTAATTTTTCCACAAAAACATATTTTATAATTTAGAAACAATCTTCCAACCTCACCAGTCATCTTCAGATTAATTATAATAACTTAATATTTTAAACAAAAATCAAAGATGTATAAAATATTTAGGTTGAGAAAAAAGAAAACATGATATGAGAAGATGTGATAACATAAAAGAAATGTGCAGCTCACTAGGCTCTCAAGAACTCAGAACGTTCATGAATCTTTTTACTCTAACTACCAAATTACTAAAACAGTGACTAATAAGTGTCAGCAACTTCTAACTTGTAACTCATTTGTCAAATCTAACAATTTGATTTGCTAATTTGCTAATTTATACGATTCAATAAATAATAATGTTACTGATTTAGTTTCATTATTAAATCATATTCATTATTGAACAATTATGAAGCATTCTTCAATTGTTCTGAAAAAAACAGGTATTGTTATACATTTTTTGAACAATATTGTACATTTTCATTACAACTGATGATATTTAGTACAAACATTAGGAAGATAAATATATTTATTTAATTGTATGTTATTTGTGGTAATAGGTGTTTGTAAAGTGCAGAGGCCGTCAGCTTCATAGAGTTTTTTAACCATCAATACTATAAACACCTTTTGAAGTGAGAATATAAACTGGATGGACAAATAATTTAAGGGTTTTGTGGGGCCTATTTGAGCTTCTGTTGCCAAGCTAAATACGTACTTTACTGCTTGATCCACAGAGGTATTATAAAGAAAATGGTGAAAAATAATAACATAGTACATGATCTATGAACAAATAGGTATACATACCTTAGCATGATGAGAAATAATTTTACACTGTTCTGTCAGGCGAACGCGAAGGCGACTGACTGACAGACGTGTCAAGACATGCATCCAACTATAGGGTCCAAAAGTTCGCTTACATTTATTCTACTGGGAAAACTACCCCCACTATATCTTAACTTAATTGCGTCTTAATTTATTATGAAATCAAATAAATATCTCATAGTACTTCAAACAGACATTGTATAAACAATCTTCTGCTGTTTTATAAAAAAGCAAACGATATTTATGAGTTTTTCATTCTTGCACTGATTCAAGCTCAGTACAGTAAAGTAAGAAGTTTAGTGCAAAAGTATTTCCTTCTAAGGATAGCAGCACCATTGGCTGATGATAGCACCAATAAGTAAATAGCACCATTGGCTTAAAATAAATTTCATATTTTTACAAGCATAACAAATTGAAAATAATAATTATAATTTTATTTCAAAATATAAAATTTTTTTTTCATATTACCTCCAGGAATAATTTAATTTATCTCACCTATTGATGATAGGTTTAGATAATACTCAAAGTTAATGAGACTTTGCTATGAGTGAAATAAAGCAGTCAAAATGGATTTGATTTGAAGATTTCTAAGTATTTACACTTTTGTAGTCTCCTGAATGCATTTTGCCATTTTCTCTTGTCTAAGCGTATGCCAGCGGGAATGTATTTAAAAAGTTTTAACGCTACGGGTCAAGTGAGACACAAAGTTAATTGTGACATTTTGCAGATGTAAACAGTCTTATGATTATGATAAGACTGTATGGAATTTGAGCAAAAAAATAGTATTGGTACTCTATTATATGTAAAAACAGTTTTTCATTCTTCTCACATTTAAAAAATGAAAAATTTACTGCATAATATCACATAAGCACTAAGAATAAAAATTCTAATTTTTTGTCTGTATTGTTTGGTCTAATCTCCACTTTATTTTCCTTTAAATGAACCTAAAATCAAAAGAAATGTTTAATCACTAAAATTCATAGTTTTTTTACTTGACTATTAATATTACTTTAATATTACTTAATATTAATTATTAATATTACATTACTATAAGTAAAGTATCGTACCTATAAAAAAAAATGTATTTCAAGATTTTAACGGATTTACATGTTTGAGATACCTAAAGTACATTTCTGATGTTTTCGACTTTGTCAGTGTGTCAGTAGGTGGGTGGGTGTGTATTCAAAGTTTGTGGATTCGCTAGAGGCCACGCTGTTTCATGGACCAAGTTCATATTTCTATAAGTTGGGCCTTATTTTGTAGGATGTGCTTTGTTATTTTGGAGTAATATTGAATAATCTGAAAGTACCTTTTAAAGTCAAATGCAAGAATAATTAATGTAAATCTCAGACTAAAACTGTGACTACTAAAGGCTAATTTAGTAGGATAACCTACATCAAAATAACCAATATTACTTTGATAAATAGATCCAACTATTTCAAGTTTCATAATATCTACCATAGTGTTTAATTTTACATCTACTCAATAGCTCCAATAAAAGAAAAAGAAACTCAATAATTATTAATGAGTTTATTTCATTTACCTATAGTAAAGTTGAGTGTAGACCACTCTAGATTTATATATTTAAAAATATAAAATATTTTTACTGCTAGATACTAATAGTTAAAACTATTCAATATTTTAGCAGAATTTACAAAAACATATAATGAAAGCCCGTATTGTACTCTTCTCAACTAAGTTTCTTACAAAACTCAAGAATAACAAATTTATTTGATTGTTCCGTTCTACTGTAAGTATAATAATTTGGGAACTAGGGTAAAAATGAACTTGATTTTATAGAGGAGCTGTCTAAAATTAGCTAGTTCCTCCCTAGCAATGGAGGGTATTAAAATCTCCCCGAAAAGTGAATCTCCTTTTGGCTAACTAGAATATCTGTACAATTAAAAAACATCAATTCTATACTTTATTCAATATATTCTATTTTCCTTATATAATAAGGAATTTAGAAAACAACAGATCCTCTTCAGAGTCACACACGAATATCTATCTTAGTCTCATCTGAATTTCTTACTGTGGCATAGATTTCAGCATAAAAATGCCTCAAACAGGAAAATGTAAGAAATATCCTGTCAAGTCTTAATTGAAGTACAAGTGATAAAGTATTAATTTTACTTTGTAGTCACATACTTCGCAATACTTTGTTTAATATCTTTGATTCCAGAATTGGATTCCATAATATCTTTGTGTATGTCTTGTATAAGGAGCATTCAAAAAATAACGAGACAGATTTAAGCAAAAATAAAAGAGTTTGTAGGAATATTTTTCTTTTTTCATGTCTAGAGACTGACATTACTGGGATAAGATGAGGAAAGATGACGGTCGAAAATCGTTTTAAGACAACAAGTCGGGTTAAGTTTCCATATTAGTTGAACAACGTTATTCCTTTTCTTTTTATTCCTTTTCTGCTTTTTGAATGTAAAAAATCGGCTAAGATCATTCATAAAATGATTTTACAGACTGATGGAAGTTTCATGAACAGTAAATTTTTTTTTAAATTAGTAGAATAGTTCAAAAACCGTTAAATTATTGTGACGCAGAGGGAACTCCTTGGTTTTTGTTGCATTGTCGAATAACCAACACATTATTTGAGCATATTATTATTACCATTGAGGTTAGTATGATTTATATTATTAGTTTGGCAAACCGTCATACCTCGTACGATGATGTTGGAGTCGTTGGAGCGCTTTCGAACAACGTCCGAAATCCGTGGAGGAAGATGGACAACGTCCAAAAGAGCTCCAACATCATCGTACGAGGTATGACGGTTTGTCATATTAATATTATTTGAGCATATAGCAAAAACTGTTGTATTGTTCTGGCACAGTTTATAACGTTATCACTAAGAAACTGGAGTATAGTAAAAGGAATGTAAGGAAAGTCTGAAAGGGTTAATGCAACAACACAAGAAATAAAGTCTCAAGGTATGAGCAAACTTGAAAAACGCTACAAATGAAAAGAGAACCCCTTTTCTTTAAACAAAATTTTAACGAGTTATCGAACTCAAGTTCATCATGTTGCATCAAAATGGTAAGCAATATATATGGAAAATAAGCATTTCAAATCAACTGCCAAAAAAAAAAACCATTAAGCAAACATCAACGGAAAAAGTCATGTTTTTGATTTTTTGAATATACAAAATAATCAAAATTTTGAAATTTTTTTTTTACTTGAAAAAAAGTTACAAATTACTTATTGTATGAAGAAGAAAGCTGTAGAATAAAAGAAATAAAAGAAAATCACTTGTAAACTATTCACTAAACATTTTGAGACCAACATCTGAAACATCTAACTAACTATGGACCGAGCACGTTATGAATCCATTCACTCTTGATAAGTCATCATTCATGTCGTTAATTACTCATTATGAAATAATTAATTTTAATTTGTAATTGTAATTATAATTGATTTTTAATTGAATAGGCTGGTTAGAAATCAACAGAGTACTAAAGAAGGAAAGTACATAAAATATTGCGATTAGACTGAATTTAGCTAATTAAATTAGTAATTAATTTAAATTAAGTAATTCATTTTTAATTTTAATTTTACAATTTTAATTGTAAATGATTTTTAATTGAATAGGCTGATTAGAAATCAACAGAGTACTAAAGAAGGAAAGTACATAAATATGGTGATCAGACTGAATTTAACTAATAAATTAGTAACTAATTAGTGAAACTAATTTAACTAGTTAAATGTAATCAGGAAAAATTTAGTGCTGTGAATTATTGAATTACGATAATCTAAGTGGGTTTGGTAATACATAAATCAGGAGAGTGTATATGATACCTCTTAAGATGATGATTTGGTAACGGTTAAAGGACACTGTCAGCAGAATCTAGAATTACATTACTCAATTCGCTTCGCCCCAAGAACGATTTCCATACCACTCCAGGAAGAAAGCGACTAATTTGCATATATTGATCCATTCAAGAAAACGGTCTGGTGCGAATGACCCACTATCTGTTTTCAACAGAAACTAGTTCAAAAACAGGTAGCAAATATTTGTAATAGAAGTATTTTAACTTTAACAGGGATCAAAAATTGTTCTCAACACATGGGTTTAAGTGCATTTTATAAATGTGAGTGTATGTGAGCAGGTAACTCAAAAACCAAAAGAGTTATAACAACAGAATATATAAGGGATTATTACCTTGAGATGGAATGTGGCAAATCTAAGCACCTATATTGTTCATTTTAAGGGCACATTTTATTTTGGTTGAAATCAACCAAAATCATAAATTGATTCATTAATTCTGTGAAAAAATATACCCACACAATTTGATTAAAATCACTACTTCCAACCTTTTAGTTGACATTTAATTAGTATAGTTATTAAGCGCTATTACCTAAGTGCTGGTGTTTTATACTTCAAAGCAAAGAAAAGCGTAACACATCTTTCTGAGTCACAATCTTACTTGCAGTAGATCCAGAATGTACGCTGTTTTTCCATTAGATTATTGCAATCTATTCTAAGTTCCTATATTAATTCATCTAATACCTAGATATTAATGTTGATTTAATAGATTCGAATACTTGTATTATGTATTATTAGCTTCCTCTATAAGCAAGAAACAACCCAGAATAATGCTTGAAAGGCTTCAAAAAATTTTTATTTTTTATTTAATAGGAAAATTTTTGGAACTGATTCTGAATTGCATATTTTTCTGAAACTTCAATGTTACTATAGATGAAAATTTTATAATTTTTAATATAATACTTATGTTACAATATTGTAATCTCATGAAAATTTGATTTAAGATAATACCTAACATGAAGTCCTATGTTTCCTAAAACACCAGAGAAGTGATATAATACTACAAAAAGAACGAAATAGTACCTCTTTTATTTTTCAATATTACCCAAGAAATATATTTTACAATTAGATATATTAAAAGGTGTAAGATCTAGATTGATTGCGGCACATTTACTAGACAACCATCCGTCACTCAGGAGAACATGATTATTTCCTTGAAATATGTTTCTAGTTTTAAGAATATTAATGTTTTTCATATCATATTAACTCTTAAAAATATTTTTACATTTTTTAATTAAAAATTAAACTAAAATTCGTTTTCACTCTATTTTGATCAAAAACGTCTGTAAATGAAAATAAGTTCAAGTATAGCAGATGAACCGTTATCTAAAGTTCACTTTTTAAAGCTATATTACATTTTGTGGTATTCAAAATTACTTTAATATTTTATAGGATAATAATCTTAGCATATAGTATAAACATTTAATATTATTAGATGGATTAAATCAATCATAAGTGAACATTTTTAAATTTTATTAAGAAAAATAATGTTTCGTTTGTTTTGAAATTTAAAAGTATTAGATTAATTTCACTTAGTTTTTTTGTTAGTATCAAAGCACTTAAAGTTTTCACGCTCAAAAATTGGTTAGTAAGAGGGCAAAATTGTCTAAAATCACATTTTATGCAAAAAAAAAATCACAATACAATATTTCCCATAAACGTTAGGAGTGCATTTACACCAAAGAGCTCATTTATGTGTAAAATGTGAAAACTCGATTCACCAAACGGTGTGTAGCCTGTAGTGTGCTCACAAACTAGATAAAAACTGCCAGTGTCTTGGCAAAACACTCACCCACATACCCACAAATGTCGTACAAAAACACACACAGATGTCATCAAAAAACCGTCAAAGAAGGATTTTGGGTATTTCAAAACACGAAAATCTGTTTACATAGAAATTTGCTCTATTTTTTGTTTCTTAATTTCGGCTCATATTTAATAGTTCAACGAATATAAATAGGGGAATATTTTTAACAACTAACAAAAGTTTCAGTTAAGTTTTAAAAGTGTCACAGTTTGAAATGACTTTCCTAAAAGCGACCACATTTAGAAATAATATATACCATTGATTATAATTAAATTTTAAAATCTAAATTCCCGATAGTTCAAATTGTTGAGAAGGAAAGTCAATGGTCACTTTGTTATAGTGTCGAGCAGATAATTTCATTGAAGGAGTTGACCAATGGGTGGATAGAAGAAACACCCTAAGGACAGTATCGGCCATCACAAACGACCTGAGGTCACCCAAGGGACCTAGCCTTTCTATTAGTCAAATAAATAAAAACTTGCCAAATTTTTGCAACTACAAAGGTTTTCAAACCAAAAGTCATATCCTCTACTATTTTACTTTATAAATTTCTTAAAAAAATGTTTCATCATATTTGTTCAAATACAATTTTAAAACAATAATTTGATTCTATATCCAAAACTTTTTCAGTTATTTAAAATTTAGGATCAATTCTATTTGATATTTATCTGTAGTTACTTTAGAGTTAATATAGGTACTTATGAATGTATCAATTTGTGTTTTATTGAAAAGTTTATCAATTCGTAGTTATATTAGAAAACTTCATAAATATTTATGCTACCAAAAAACGCAACTTTTTGAGTATGTCTATTCTAAAAAACTTTAGTTATTTTAAAGTTTAGTGTAAACCACTTCAGATTATTATTAATTATTTTTGAAACGTATTTTTTAAATACTTAGCAATTAAAGTACCATTCAAAGTATTGAACATTTTTTTTATTTTGTAATTTCATGTGGAAACTTCTTTTAACATAAAGAAGGAAAAGGATGGAGTCAGCGAAGCGAGTTCTGACGGAGGCGGCCACTCGTGTGAACTGTACCGGATATTCTGCATGTGTGTTTTATTGAATTTCTTCGGGTCGTGTTCTAGATGGGTAAAAATAAGTAATTGATTAAATGATAATTGGCGATGAATTAGTGCGGTATTGACAAACACACCTACTTTCACCGAGCAAACGGCTTGGAAATCTGCAAGACACGTCAATCATCATCCCTTAAAAGATCGTCCATTCTAATAGCACTTCAGCACTATTATTCAATCTTCTTTTACACGAGAAAGAGTAGCCCAGTGTCCCTCATGCGTGCCTTGAGTACCTAAGAACCCTAGTTGTTTATTCTGAGACAAGAATTCCTTGACTCTATAACAGATTATACTGGCGGATGTCTTATGCATGGCCAAGGCATTTGTGTAGCTGCAATAGCTGGTGCTCGTTAAAGATCCCCTCTTCAAAAACTTCGAGTAGACCAAATCTAGACTTCTAAATGCATGAACCACCCAAATTAGCTACTCAATCATAACTGAGTGGACAAATTAACAAATGAGTTATATTTTCCTCCTCTGGAATTAGTGAATGATATCCAATGAAAATCTTATAGGTGTAGATATTTACATTACATAGTAAAAGTGGACGTAATCTGTATGTACTTGAAATTGACAGACTCCATGTGCCTGTCATGCAAGGAGTCAATAAAAAATAATCAAAAGTTTAATTAATTAATTAATTAACTTAGTTTTAGGTGAAATTAATTACGGATTCTATGGCATTATAATTTTAAAGATATATTGATCATCAAAAGGTTTATTGCTTCTTTTCTATTATACAAATTAAAAATTTCATTAATTAAATTAAAATTTTATGTTTGGTAGAAACGTATGAAAACAATAGTACATGTAACCAAACCTCATTCGTTAGAATTCCTAAAAGCTTAACTTTAACAAAGCTAACTCTTTGGTGATTCAATGACACTGCATTTTTTCTTACATAATTCTGACATTTTTTTTTTGACAAAATACGAATATTTTGAAGTCCTAAAAGGAAAACTTTGGCTTAAATCTTCAATAAACGACATATAATGCAACTGATCCACTAAGCATGTAAGAAATCCACTGGATATAGGAACAACAATTATGTTTTCCTGTAAGAGGTTTCTTAGTAACACAAAATCTTTACTATTGCTTTACAAAAGTGTTATTTCTGCTGCATTTATACCAAAAATATTACATACATTAGTGGTGTGGTATATAAAAATAAGCGTGTATACCGATAACTGGTTAATCATCATCTATATTATCTTCAGGAATGAAAGACTGATAAACATCTCCCATTTAGTCATTTGTATTGTATATGAATAGGGGATTATATATTATATATCTAAGAAGTTTGTTATTATGTTTACTTATAGTTGAGTGTAGAGGCCACCAATTTTTTTTTTTATATTCCCATTTAAAGATATTAGAAGATACTGAACGTAATATTTATTGGATACTCCAGTTTTACCTATAGTTAACATACTTGTCTAATTTGTTTAATTTTATTAACTTAGACTTTATTGTCAGTTCTACTTTACGACGACTTTGTCTACTATTTTACACACTCAAAAACTGAATTTTCATAAATATTTTCTATTGCCTGATTTGTAGCGGATCGTTTGTCCAAATTTCATGTTTCAGGTATGAGTACTTTGGATTCTGCATTGAGTCAGTTAAGTCATTCGTAAACATTCTCCCTTCATTACATTGATTTAGATAACCATAAATAAATAAAAAAAGAGTTAAAATAAAGAGGCAGAGATAGAAAGAATATAAATAAGTAAAGAAAGAATAATAAATAAAGAGATAGAAAGAGGCATAACTCACTTCTATAGTTCGACGATACTTGTCATGAGGAGGCAAAGAGTCCCACAGGTACAGCGGCGACTAAAAATAAATCAATATTTTATTATATTCATACAAAAATAAATAACCATTTAATATCAAATATAATTTAAAATTTTGTATAAAATATTAGGAGTTGTTATATTATGTTTTTTAATATCTCTCTCTCTCTCTCTCTCTCTCTCTCTCTCTCTCTCTCTCTCTCTCTCTCTCCAAGTAAATAGTCAATATAACTTACTACCAAAACTGTACTTCAACGTTTTAACTTTTGATTAAATTTTAAAATTTAATAAATCATATGATTTAAGCTTAGTGTGGAGTATTGTACCTTCCAAGCGTTCACCGATTGTTTATGCAAGCCATCTACATGGTATATTCATCTTAAAAAGGAAAAATGAATTAGTTATTAAAATAATGATTAATTAAATTGTATTTTTGATGTTTGGCTATCTACAGCTCAGTTTAGGCAATTCCAGATTTTACTACATGGATTTAAAGTCCACCCTGTGTAATTATAGACAATATTACACATTTTTATCTCTTGCAAAGATCTCTACTTGCATTATTTTAAATAAGCATTTAATTGTAGAATGATTTTTAATTTTTTTACATTTAGGAGTTAACTATATTGGTATATTGGTATTAAATAGTATTCTATTCTGTAAATTTTCCTGTTTTGAAATGAAGAGGCCATTTGTTTTTGGTACGCTGAACTTGATGTCCCAATGGAGGATGTTAGACTGGTTAAAATGCCCTCTCGGCTAAGGTAGTTGCGGAGTAAATAGAACTACCGCTACATTGCGCTAATTAAAGACACTGTACTCTTAAATAGCTATCTGTTTCGGTCTAACGTCCACGGCGTGGTCATTGCGCTGTGACGTCACTCTGGATCTGCTTCCAGGGAGTGGTGTTAACCGTAAGGCACAATTAAGTAATCCTCCCTTACTCCACTTCTGCTCTACTTATTCATTTCAGTAAAAAAATGAAAAAAACTGGAATGGTTAACACTAGAAACAAGTACCTTTAAACTTATAAGTTAATACTGATATAGCTTCTCGACAACTAATTCTTTAAATACTAATTTGGGTTATTGAGAAATGGGTCCAAAATTAATAAATTATAATTGCAAGCTGACGTTTTACCAAAATTTGTTCCGTATTCTCAAGGGCTATTGAAGGAACTATTTAACGCATTATCCACATCTCTACTTTTTATTGTCTGAAATGATGGTATTGACTAAAATATATGTGATCATTGTTAGAACGAATTTCGAAGTCAATTTAATTCTAACTAAATATATATTACAAGAAGAAGAGATGTGAATAATTCTTTGAATAGTTCCTTCTATAAGACTTGAGAATATCGAACTGATTTTGGCGAAACGTCGGCTGTAATCAGAATTTATTACTTTTTTACCTAATCCTGGAGGCCAACATGTTTCACTCATCGAAATTGACTCCTTACTCTTTTCTCAGTGGAAAAAAGAGTCCTCCACCTACGGAGATGTAAAACACAATGACGTATTCATTGGTTTTGTTTTACCTATAAAGTTGGTACTACTGTGCAGGTGCAAGTATTTAATTCTTGAACATCTTGACACAGATTCAATTCTGATGTTTTAGCAATTGCCTTGAGTCAATCTACTAAATGGTGAAATAAGCTTAAAAAGGAAATTACAAGTACTTATAAATTAATGCAGAAATATTTATTAAAATATTTAAGTAAATTTAATTCAAATAATGAAAGAAACATGCAATGGCAATCTGACTGGTATCAGTTAGGTCCAGAATATTTATTTATATTGATAATTATAATGTCAATTTATATCCTTTGAGAGAATTTATTGATAAATAATAAAATCAGATAAAGTTGGTATGAAGCTGTTTATAATTCATTTATGAAATACAATCATTTTCAATTCACTTGTTAGCCATATCAAATGCACCCGTATGGGAAACATTTGATTAATTAATTTAACAACAATATTAACAAATACAAGTTTTACCTAAGAAAAAAAATTGAAAATTATCTGTCAATGATTATTAATTAATATCATCTATTAATAATTAATGAAAAAAAAGACTCCAATAATTATAGTTTGACCTTTGAATTTTAATAGATTTAAAATAAAAAAATCTGGAGTGGCCTACACTCTACTTTACTATAAGTAACTCAATGTCAAACTTCTTGAGTATATAAAACATAACGTATCATTTAAGCATAACATAAATATCTAAATGGGATATAATTATTAGCATTGCATTCGTGAGGTAGTACAGATAGTGATTGAAGGACATATCAATTTATAAGCTTATTTTTGTACATCACAAATAATTTATTATTTGCAAATAATTTCATTAGTATTACTACAGCGGTAATAACATTTTTGAAAAACCAATGTGAACATTTCTTGAAACGAAATATTATCCTACAAGAGAACATGGCTATTGTTCAAATAACCAGTAGATTTCTTACATCGTTTACTTGACATCCTTCTACATTGAATATTAATGTAAAATTTTCAAATTTGAAACAGTAAAATACCCTTTTTTTCTCTGAAAAACATCTTAAACAGCGAAGAAAATGTTGTTTTAAGGTGATTTGTTAATTAAAGATGTACGATAATTACAGTGATTTATCTCTAAACGAAAGATTTCAATTTTGAATTATCTTTTACATTTTTGGTTTTTAACAGAATTATTATACTGGGAATTTTATGGCTTCTTAGTATTTAATAAGATCATTTTCCTTCCCCTTTGTCAAATAACATATATAGGATTTTTTTTTTAATGAGTGTTATCATTTACCTGCACAATATTATTCCTCTTACATCTCTTATAAGTCAATAATATATTTTCATTTTTCCATTAGAAACATCAATTTTATCTCAGTGGATTCGCTCAAAAATTTCTAAGTCAATGTAAACAATGTAAAAAAATACAAAAAATTCGACAAGTATAGCAGGTGATCTCTTATTCTAGGATAAACAAAGAGTTTTTATATCGTTATTGCTCTTTTCCGTAATTGAAACTTCATGATTTTTTTTTTATGAATTGTTAATTTTTTGTTCCATTTTTGGTCAAATTTTCATAATTTTTTAACGAGCTGTTTAGCGTCAAAAAAACATTTTCTGAAAACACAAATCGTACTCTAACGCCCCTTTAGCGAATGTAATTTTAGAAAAAAAATATCTCAACTCATTGTCCATATAATGTTCTATTTATAGGCATAGTTTCATTCTTGTCCGTCAAACAGTATGGCTTGTATCGCTCTCACAAGGTTTGAGATTGATTTATAAGTCAAAATTTGTACATTTTATTGAAAAAAAAATATTTCCTGTTGATATAAAATTTTGAATATATTTTTCGTTTGTACCATTTGTAACCTCAAAGATAATGTCAAAATCTCAAAACTCTAGGGTTAGTAGTTTAGGAGAAATAAATGTTTTAAAAAAAAACGGTTTTTGGCAAAAAAAGTGACTTTCCCATCATGCATAATTCTTCCCAAACAATAGGGATCTTCGTCTAAATGGGGCCCATTTTTGTGTAAAATATCAACTTGATCCATCAAAGATTCTGGACCGTAGCGTGGTAACAAGCAATGCTAACACACGCACCCACCCACGCACCCACCCACACACCCACCCACACACACACAGACATCATCGTAAAAACTTCATAAAACGACTTCTGGGACCTCAAAACATGTAATATCGTCAAAATCTCGAGATCGAATTTTTTCACGTTCACTATACTTTACTTATAGTAAAGTAAAAACAAAAAATTCGACAAGTATAGCAGGTGATCTCTTAGTCTAGGATAAACAAAGAGTTTTTATATCGTTATTGCTCTTTACCATAATTGAAACTTCATGATTTTTTTTTTATGAATTGCTAATTTTTGGTTCCATTTTTGGTCAAATTTTCATTATTTTTTAACGAGCCGTTTTGCGTCAAAAAAACATTTTCTGAAAACACAAATCGTACTGTAACCCCCCTTTAGCGAATGTAATTTTGAAAAAAAATATCTCAACTCATTCTCCATATAATGTTCTATTTATAGGCATAGTTGTATTCTTGTCCGTCAAACAGTATGGCTTGTATCGCTCTCACAAGGTTTGAGATTGAATTATAAGTCAAAATTTTTACATTTTATTAAAAAAAAAATATTTCCTGTGGTTTTAAAATTCTGGATATATTTTTCGTTTGTTCCATTTGTAACCTCAAAGATAAGGTCAAAATTTCAAAACTCTAGGGTTATCAGTTTAGGAGAAAAAAATGTTTAAAAAAAAACGGTTTTTGGCAAAAAAAGTGACTTTCCCATCATGCATAATTCTTCCCAAACAATAGGGACCTTCGTCTAAATGGGGCCCATTTTTGTGTAAAATATCAACTTGATCCATCAAAGATTCTGGACCGTAGCGTGGTAACAAGCAATGCTAACACACGCACCCACCCACCCACCTACACACACACAGACATCATCGTAAAAACGTCATAAAACGACTTCTGGGACCTCAAAACATGTAATTCCGTGAAAATCTCGAGATCGAATTTTTTCACGATCACTATACTTTACTTATAGTAAAGTAAAAATTGGACAGATAGGGGCAGGTGGAACTTAAGGTTATCGTTTGAATTTTTACTGCCCTCGTAATAACAAAATCTCTTGAAATTGTTATTATGCAATATTCAAATTAAGGTTATTGTAAATACAAAATTTCTGGTTTCTTCACTACTGTTTAGACTATAAGTACAGTAGAGTATATTTTCCATGTCTCAAAATTTCTAAAAAACATAGTGGATTACAAACAACAGTATATTACCAACAGTATACGTCTACAGTTTTTTTTATAAAATCTAGTCAAACCCAGCAACTTTTAGTGTGTTTAGAAAAATGTTGTTCAAAAAATATGCGATGACAAACTCAGACACATAAATGTAGACGATAATAATAAAAAGCATTAGAAGGAATTGAAGAGATTATCAAATGTGTAAACCCAACAAAAGTTTCAAGTCCTTTTCATCATTATTATTATAATTCTGAGGTAAAATGGAAAAACAAACAAAAGTCTCCACATAAATAAAGTTTTCAACGCGTTTCGAACACTTTGTTTCATCATCAGGAAGACACCAAGGATTCACCAAGGATTGGTGAATCCTTGGTGTCTTCCTGATGATGAACACAAACTGTTCGAAACGCGTTGAAACTTCATTTGTGTGGAGACTTTTGTTTTTTTTTTCCATTTTACCTCAGAATGATTAATTCCACACAATTATGGATTGCAAACTAATGATTATTATAATTGATCACAAATATATAAAACTAGTAAAAAACTAGAGGATTTGATATTTATTTACAAACTTATTGCTACTTTAAAGATTATAAACAAGACACAACTAACATAAATTAGTGTAACTGGATAACTTTGTTGAATTGAAACACAAATAGGTAATGAATTGATTTATAGAGGTCTTTCCTAAACTTTATTATAGGTATATCTTTTAAAGAACTTATAAATAGTCATGTCAGACCTGAATAGTAGGACTTTATTTTTTTAAGAAAATATTCTTAAAAACATAAAGTAATAGTGTAATACGTGTAGTCAATAATGAATATAATTATAATGACAAAGTATAGAAAAAATATATAAATATGTGCATTTATAATTCGTCTAATAATAAAGAATATCTGAAGTGTGTTAAAGAATACATAATAAGCTTTTTTTAGGTAATCTTTTTTCCAGAACTTCACGATCTAGGTTAGGTTGCAGTGGCAGTCCTACAAGGGAACACACGTAGGCCAAGCATTGGCCCTTTGTGATATCACACAATGAAGATTGATTCTACAGTTGGAGTCCTAAATTTTGCCGAACTCAAATGTATTTAAAGTAGGGATCTTTAACGAGTACCTGACATCGTACAGGCTCGGGACCGACGGTTTAACGTCCTTCTCCGAGGGACGACGTGCTCAGATTTATTCACCTCCCGCGTGAATAAATGGAGGGCCAGGTGGGGATAACTTCACGATCTAATTTACTTGGCTAGCTACATTTGGATTTTATTTTCTCTAGTCCAAAAAAATTCAGTAAGCTTTGCCCTTAGTACACATATGATATTCACTGTGGTTTTTTATTCACCGTTTAATATTCATCCGTTTAGATTTTGAATGACTGGATGTGTGTCTCAAAGAAAATTGGCAAATCATTTTCAAATATATTAATATAAACAGAAAAGCAAAAGTAATCAAATCTATTTAAATATACTATTGTAAATTAACTTTGATATGCATTTTAATATAAATTTATTGCATTTTGAAAAATAAATATGTTTAGTAATAATGTAAACATTGAAATATATTTTAATATAGAGTTAATTACAATTTATTATTAAATAATAATATCCCTTGTAAATTATGTGAATATTAATTGAACACCAAATGAAGTGCCGCCAGTAAGCTGTATTAAATTTTAATCAAAACTTTGTTTTAAACAAGACAACACTTTGGAGTATTGCACTGGAAATCATAACTCACGTCAGAACAAAACATCTGCAGGCAATACGGAGATCGCATCACTTACATTGGTAGTAATTCGTATAAATACTGGATACGTATTCATAATAATCAATAATAATAGATATAATTAATAAATTATTAATTTATGTTTATTTTGTACATCATTTACTTCCAAATAATCAAAAACATAGTTTGATATTATATATTGGAAGAAGTATGGTTAATGATTTCGCAGACAAGGAGGTGAGAGAAGGGTATATCAGAGTTTGGTATATCAGGGTGGCATCAAATCCCCGCCCACTGTATGAGTGCGAACAACTGTTTAGGAACACGAAGCAACAGAAAAGAAAACGTCATCTCTGATCATATAGGAACCTTAGACTTGCGCGCTAATCCTTACAATATCGACTTCATAAAAGAAAGTAGTATCACTAACCAGAAATTACGCGTAAATATACAATATATAAAGTAAGAAATCACCACAAAATCAATCGTTTAGTGAAAAAGTTCCAGTACTATTCAAATGCTTGTACTATTCAAAAGTTCCAGTACTATTCAAAGCAATATCATTGCTTTGATATTGATGATCCTTTTCATTAATCGATCATATATCTGTTGCTATAATCATTAAAAGAATTATAAAAGTAACCTACTAAACAGTTAATAATATCTAAAAATTAGCAATGACTTATATTTAGTATTTCTTTTAACTTCCCTATAAGTAAATAGTTTTTATGAAAAAATTTTATATAGAGATATTGACGGATTTACACGTTTTGAGTTCACTTGCAAACATTTTTGATGTTTCGATTTCGATACCTATCTGGTTTGGAGTGTACCCAAAAGTTTGTGGACTCAATAAAAGTCACACAAATCGATAGATAACTTTTCGTTATTATACTCTAAAGTATTCTTTATAGTGTAGATGTCCTATAGTTTTTGGGACAAGATTTCCCCATACAAGTCTACTCTATTTTCATTATGTGTTTAGAATACTATTTTTTCACTCCCAAACTCTTTCTTTCAGATACTTCAAGTTTTTCAGGAATTATGATTCATATGCTAGCATTAGCTAAAATAATTTTAAAATATAAAAGAAAAAACGTTGTTTAAAAATATAAATCATTTACTTTGTCAGTGAAATTAAAAACAAAAATAGTACCCCATGGTGGAGGATGAGCTACAATTTTGGCTAAATTTTTTCATTGAAAAAATTCAGTATAACCCATTTATAAATTCAGAAAATATCTCTATTTTCGATAAATTGCTAAATAGAATATTTGAATTTTGATATGTCGTTCATACAGTATTTGTTTGTAATGAAAAAAAAATGTCAAAACTGTTTTATTTGTTAGAAAAGACAATTAACCCTAAAATTTTGAAGATCAAATAATTACTACCCCACCTAGTTGTCTGAATTAACATCACTTCACTTAACTTCGAAAATATTCTCCCATAGTAAAATAAATTGATAAAATACTCAAAAATGCTTGTTTATAAATGTTGAAGTGTTTTTAACGAGTTATATTGAAAAGTAAAAATTTGAGTATTTTCGAAACTTTTAAAGCAAATGCAAGTATAAACTTAGCCAACACATATATTTTGTGTTTTTTGGACATTACATTTTTCTTCACCTTACCATACTTATTTCAATAAATGATTGAATAATTATATATTTCTATGTTGTATATGGTTTATATTTGCAGTAATGCTGTGATTAATGAAGTATAAGTATAAGGCATATTTTTGGAATAATACAATTACAGGATTTTTACTTAATTACACATAATCACTTTGATATCTTGTTAAGTTTTTTACAGGCTTAATTCAATAAGATTAAGAGAAGATTTGCACCAACTTATACCCATATATCAATGATCAAACCACAATAAGAAATGGGAAAACAAGACTAAGATCTTTCAACCGTAACAAGCGGTCTTCGTCAGAGTCAAAAACCCAACTGAACACTAGATGCAGAAAACATCTGGTGAGGAGTTGAGAAGAGTGGGAGGGAAGAGTGGTATTTTAAAAGGGTGAAAGCACAGGAAAGGACTAATGTCCAGAAAGGGATGTTTGGGGAAACAAAGGAGTACAGTAAGAAAAAGTAAAAAACTATCCGCTAGCTGTCAACCCTCTTTGAAGAGGCAAACTGTTTATGTGAAATCTTTTTATACCAATATATACGTAAAAAATCAAAGGTGATCATATAGAATATGAAAATAAACTTACAACTTCAATTTTTGTTTGAATCATTATTAGGGGAATAAATGTATATTTAGCACACTGTGTTTGTGACTGCCGACACCCCCCTCTAACTAACAGAGAGTCATCCATACAGGCTTGCAGAACACCCTCTGAGTTTACCTGAACTCATGTCCTTCTTTGTTTCCACTTTCTGAAGATAAACTGTAGTTTCCTTCTGTGTGTTTGTTGCAATTTAAAAGTTTTTTTATCTGTATTTATGTTACTATGAATACAGTAACTTTTATAAATAAAGAAATTAACACCAAAACTAAAGTTCTTTGTTACAAGCATTTGAATAGTACTGGAACTTTTTCACTAAACGATTGATTTTGTGGTGATTTCTTACTTTATATATTGTATATTTACGCGTAATTATATTTTTAATATGTTTTATATATATATATATTTTATATTTATAACATAAAAATAAAAAAAAATGTAAAAGAAAAAGCAAATATTGAAGAAGAAATTGCATTTGCAAATAAGGCTCTTGTTTGTCTCTAAGGCTTTGTGTATTTATAAGGTAGACCCTTGTGTAATATTTAAAATATATTCCCTTTTCTAGCAAAGAAATGTTTTTTTATTGATACAAAGCGAAACATTTAATAACACTGAGACTAGTGATACATGAACTAAAACTCTGGAGAGATGTATCAAAGATTGATTTCTCTGATAAACGTGATAAGATTTCTTTGGACTGCGTTTCTTTGAGCCATTTACCGACTCTTCTATCTTCTTGCCGATTAGCTCATAATTACAGAAATAATGTTTGCTTTCTCTTTCCTCATCTGTCATTAATATGGTGCGAAATGAGAAAAAAATCAGATGTTAACAGATGGATGAGAGGTTAACAACCTGCTATGATGGAAATATACTGACTAGTTTAGCATATGTGACCTATATTAAAGGAGAAATAAAACTAAACAAATCTAAATAAAAACAATCTAAGAAATAAAGAAAATGTTAATTAATACACATAGAAAATATATTTCCCTTTAGAAGTTAAATGGTTCTCCCATAGGTGATGATCATTTTCAAATGATAATTCAGGCGTTGGGGCTCCTAGAGCATCTATATCGCATTGACATGATGCAAGACATTCAATGTATGTTATTAATTAGCATGTTAATTCAATGAGGAACGCCATTTGTCTAAATTTGATTGTTAAGATAGAATTCAAAAGTTGTGAACTTATTGAATTTCATATCTTGAACTTCACACATACTGCAAATTCACACATACTTCATAGAACTACATAGTATACAGGACTGTACACATACTTCATAGAACTACATAGTATGCAGGTCTTCACACATACTGCATAGAACTAAACAGTATGCAGGACATCACATATACTTGATAGAATTACATAGCATGCAGGACTGCACACATACTGCATAGAACTACATAGTATGCAGGAATTTACACATACTTCATAGAACTACATATTATGCAGGACTTCACTCATACTTCATAGAACTACATAGTATGCAGGATTTTACACATACTTCATAGAACTACATAGTATGCAGGATTTCACACATACTGCATAGAACTACACAATGCAGGACATCACATATACTACATAGAATTACATAGTATGCAGGACTTCACACATACTGCATAGAACTACATAGTATGCAGGAACTCACACACACTTCATAGAACTACATACTATACAGGACTTTACACATACTGCACAGAACTACATAGTAAGCAGGAGACCACATATACTACATAGTATACAGGACTTTACACATACTGCGTATGCTATAGTATTCCTGATTGCAGCAATGAGTTTTTTGTTAAATTAGAGATGGCATAAATTTTCGAACATGGTTAGAGCGTACTATTATCAGAAAATTAAGACATAATATCTTCAGATCTGTTGGCAATATTTGTTATATAGCTTTACAAGGCATTCAAAAAACACTGCAATTAAATATTATGTCCAGTTTCTTTAGAATTGCTGAGAATGATTTTGGATTTCATTTCATATCTTGAATAACTTGTCCAGATATAACTTGTCCACATTTCTAGCTAGGACATTAATAATGAATATAGGTAAAACAATTCAGTTTTCAATTGACTTGACCAACAGTGCAAAGTTATTTAACAACTTTGTAACTTTTTTAATTGCTTAACTCAAAAATGTTATTAAGCTGTTGACCTTTAACGAGAAAAAGTGGTAAATTCATCCAATCAGAATTCTTTTGATAGAATTTGAATCTCAGCAGTAAGATATTTTTCCTTTGACCAGTTATATAGGAGTCGTTAGTTGTTAGCTTTAGCCACTGTTTGAACTGCTAGTTATTTAAATAGCCAAGTTGTTTAACAATCCTATGCATTTTCAGAGGGTTTGAACTGTTTATATACTACCTCAAGCAGATTTACTTTAAAAGATAAACGGTTTTTAGTCGGGTAGTGAACAAAAATCAAACCACCACATACCATGTTTGTTACTCATTTGCAAACTAATTACTACTATTTTAAACAATATTCTAAAAATATTTAACTCACGTTATTAAACAATTTAGAAAATAATCTCATTAATGTTTTTCTTCTACTAAGTTCCTTAAAAATATTCTTAATTTTAATAATCTAATTTGGTAGTTCTGCTAATATTTTTCTTTATATCATACGACAGTAGCGCAACTATGTAAAAAAATATATTCACCTTCACTAAGTTTTTATTGTTATTAGATCCTGTCTATGGCTTGACCTTCAACATGTAACAAAAATAAATGATACTCAATATTTATATCGGACTAATATTGAATTTTCGGCATGTTAAATATATTATATTTTGTGCCTAGTTAAATAGAAACTATTTCAGGAAGTTGTAAGAATACCACTGTTTTCTTGGCACAGTTCACTTGTTGAGATGTTCACATACAGCTGATACTATTTCACTGTTCATACCAGGTTTCTATCTTAGCATATCCTCACTAGGTTGTCGCTGTTTGATTTTCAAAATGTTTACTTATATTTAATAACCAAATTAATAAACTTTTGATTTTGAAATTTTTTTTTGTTAATTCAAAATTTTTTCTTTACAATAAGTATTTTATATTTTAGTTTGTTATTTATTATTTCTTGATAATACCTTTTAATATACTTCATTTTTAAAAAAAATGTTTGCCAATTTTCTTTTATTTTTTATTTACAATTTGCATTATCTTATAGGCGTTAGGTGCCACCAGGAAGTTAGCGTGCTAACCTCTAGTACTGAAGATCTAGAGTTTGAATCCATCAATTCTTCTAGATTTTTTCGTGTAAAAGATAAACATTATTTTAACTATATTATATGAAAAAACATCCTGATATAATTCCTAGAAACTTTGTTACATACCAATCACTATCTCATAATGAGAATTTTATTGTTGTATATATAACGAGTACTTCACATGTGGTCGTTTAAGTATTTTGTTTAGCTTGAATGTACGTTGTATCAGTAAACATATCTTTCATCGTGCATTTTTATGTTTATGATCCGTTGTTTGATTACATGTTTGATTACATGTTTGATCTCAACATGTAACTGAAATAAATGGATATTCAATGTTTATTTTGGTCGAATGAATGGTGAGTCGATATATGGTTTTGATGTTCGTGCAAACAAGTATAAAACCAACCCTAAGTCGGAAATGCAGACTTGATGCCCATTTATATCGGATGCCTAATGTTTAAGAGAATCATAAGTCTGATCTAGGGAAGGACGAGTCCTCTAGGACAGCATTGGACTTTGCACCTGAAGATAGACTTCGAGAAAAAAAAACCAGTTCAGTTAGCTGCTAAAGTAACGTTTGCCCCCTCAGCAAAAAATGAAAACATCTGCAAAAGTACAGGTAGCTGGAAAAAATAAAAGGAGTCTACAAGAATGATAGGAAAGAAAGAGCACCCACCTCCCCTCTAATCCGATGCACGAATGAGCAAACTCTTGAACCGTGGACATCAACCCGATAAAACACACCATTACAAGCTTCTATAATCATTGAAAAAGATAAGGCTTCATACAATTATGTTCAGCTAGAATTACTATACCAGATAGTGGAGAAATGGCGAATGATTCCAACTGTTTGAATGTCTGTTTGAACATCTACATTCCTAGTTATAAGATGTTTACACTTACTTTGAACGATCTAGATCATAGGTTTTCTGCCTGGAAGCAGGTCAAACACCTCAGGAGTGGTTACTCATTTCCTGTGGTTGGCTAGCAAAGGGCTCCCATTCACTGACTTGCCCATAGTCCATGTACTCTTAAGAGTGTCTGGATATGTATAATAAAGACGATTGAAGTGGGTTACGTGAGGCTCTGTAGAGGATTGCAGCCTGTTGGTAATCCCGCTAGTGATATAACGCTCCAATTAGTAATGCTTTCTTCAGTCCGTACTCTCTCTTCAACATAAGCACCTTGTCACCTACACGTATTAACTGGCCATCTTATTTAACGTACTCAACTATAATTTAAATGAAATTGTTGTTTTCCTTTATTTTTATATAATAATTCAGTTATCATAAAAGCACATCGTGGAAGAAATTACAAACTAAGCTTAAAGATAACGAACTTTTTAAATAGTCATATGCAGTTTTACTCTTGCAACTCCCAAGCCAACCGAAACAAACTCGTCTTTTGCTAAGTCTGATGAGTGACGATACTACCCAAGCCAACCGAAACAAACTCGTCTTTTGCTAAGTCTGATGAGTGACGATACTACCCAAGCCAACCGAAACAAACTCGTCTTTTGCTAAGTCTGATGAGTGACGATACTACCCAAGCCAACCGAAACAAACTCGTCTTTTGCTAAGTCTGATGAGTGACAATACTACCCAAGCCAACCGAAACAAACTCATCATTTGCTAAGTCTGATGAGTGACGATACTACCCAAGGCACCATTGTGACCAAATGAATAACCTCGTGGTAAAATATATTAATGTTTAATACATTAAATAAAATTAGTCATCAGAAATCACAGTATATTTTTTATATTTGAAATATCTGTCAATATGTTAAAATTTAGCATAAATCTTACAACAATTTTTTAAAAAAATTAAATTGTTGAACTGCAGTTTATTATTCAGTTTCGTAAAAAAAAATTAAGAATTGAATTTGTTAAAAAGTAATTTTTCAAATTACTGAGCCAGGTTAGCACAGTAACAACGTGCTCACCATAGGACTGGTAGGTGTGGGGTTCAATACCACTCGGGCTTTCGATTTATTCACGTGAAATCTGAGCACGTCGTCCCTCAGGGATGAAATGGCTCTCGAGCCTGTCAGATGTCAGATACTCGTTAAACTTATAAATGAATTTTCTCCCTGTATATGTGCTACTTAAACAAGTTTTCTTTTTTATTCTTCAAAATATCATAATTTGGACAATATTTCTTTCGTTTGGAAGTTCCCTTAAAACCCTGATTCCATTGTCTTCATGACTTGATATTTTCATTTCATTGTATAACTAACTGTTTTCTGGGCATTATTAATTCATCTCTTCATTGAAGAAGCATTTAAATTTTATTTAATTTATTTAAATTTTATTATAGGTAAATAGCCTGTTGAAACTAGAAAAGCAGAACCATAGTCGAACTGGGAGACAAAGCTCTTTTATAATTGATATTTGACTCCAAAATCATGGTTCACCTCCTTAGTTTACAATATTTTTATAACGAATTGTTAATTAACTGTGTGATAAAATATAACAACATTTATTAATTTTTCAAAAAAAAAATGTTTTGACGATGGTTTAGTTGAATACACTTGGTTCTAACAGAACTCCGCAGTTAAGAAGGACTGGGTGGATCAGTAACTCCAGGTGCCTCTGGTGTTCTGGGTAATGCAACGTGCTCATGGGCGCCAAATCACTGATAAGCCACACTTAACGCCAAGAAGTGTTAAGACTCTATAAGTGTGCGAGTGGAAAGTATTATTTTTAACCAAGAGAAATGGTGAGACGAATTTTTCTCGTGCACAAACTTCAACATGATCCGGTAACAGACAATGAAAAACAGCAGTGGAGACCAAAAGTTGATTACTAAGTACATAGTCTTGGAAGAAATTTATATGTTCAAATTGATACGTTTATACAGGTGAATATCACTCAAGTAGTTGTTTTTATTCCAACAGTATCTTAAGAGCTTAGTTTATACACTGTTTATAAAATTTGATGTTCCAATTTTTTTTGAAACTTTAAATTTCTTTTTTCTTGTATCCTTCTCATTAAGATAGATTAAATTACAAAAATAATTATCCAAAAAAAGCTATTTAGATTTTATTTTCATCAATTTTGTATGAAATTGTTTCATAAATATACCTTGAGTTAGGCCAAAATTCATGAAAATTACAACCTACTAAAGGTGTACTTAACAAAACTTTGAATGACGTGCTTTAAATTGAGAAACGTTAAATCAGTTGTTCAAAAATAGCAATTGGGTCAAATGGAAAGTTTGTAAAGAATGAGATAAGGTTTGTTTAGAGGGAATATGAAGTGGGCGAAGGTTTCACCTTGGCGGCCGGTACGATCGATGCACTGGACGCGCTCCACCTGCAAGGCCCTCTTCTTGTCCATTAGCCACTTAAGCACGAAATCCTCCACTTACGACCATTTCTAATACTTTCAGTTTTCAATTGAAACCCCCTATGCTTCTTGTCAACAAGTGCCGAGCGATTCTTCACTCTCCAGTCTCAACAACTGCTTTGTTTAGGCGAAATCCAATATATAGCACGCGTAGATCTTTGGTCCTCTTTCAAGTATACGTTTTTACAAAAACGTTCAAACAAAAATAAAAAATAAACTTATGACACAATTAATTGGAAAACATCCTTCTATAGTCCCTATTTTTTTGGTACAACAGTCAACAGGAGAGAAAAAGCGGGAAACTGATTACACCCGCGGAGTGACGGAAGGAACTAATTCTATATGCAGATATATAAAACTTATAACAGCATAAACTGCATAAATAAATACCTATTATTTTTTTAAAAAAAAAATGAATATCAGTTCATCATGAAGAGAATATAAAAAAGCCTGGAGTGGCCTACACTCAACTTTACTAAACGTTTATGTTTACTTGGTCATACTTTAATAATGTGAGTAGCCATAATCATACTATAATAAGATGCAACAAAAAAATGATTTTATTAATCTTTAGATCTTCTGAACTTATGGAAGGCAGAATTTAAATGTAAATGTGTAAAAAAAAAAAAAAAAAAAAATCTGGACCGGCCTGCACTCAACTTTATTATAAGTAAATATAATATCATACTTCTTGGGTAAATAATAAATAATTTTCCATTTAGGTATAATATAAATGTCTAAATAGGAGATGTTTATTAGTCTTTCATTCCTGGAGGTAGTACAGATGGTGATTGATTCACTTCTCAATATATATGCTTATTTTTGAATATCACACTACTGATGCATATATCATTAGTATAAATGATCAAACCACAACAAGAAATGGGAAAACAAGACTAAGATCTTTCAACCGTAACAAGCGGTCTTCGTCAGAGTCAGAAAATCAGAGTTGAAAATTTTTCAACAAAAACCTCAGTTGAGTTTTTGACTCTGACGAAGACCGCTTGTTACGGTTGAAAGATCTTAGTCTTGTTTTCCCATTTCTTATAGTGGTTTGATCATTGATTGTCATTTCACGTTTTTATGTGAAATCTTTATATCATTAGTATAATCTGACCTACTTCTACAGTGAATATACAATGTAGAATATACGAAGCTGTCATTGTATGAAGAAGTTATTCTCATAGTTTACAAACTTATTCACATTCTTCCTTCAAATTTGATTATTTTTTTCCCATTTCTTAACATAACCCCCAACTTATAGTGTGTTTGTTTCATCTTTCCTGTAATAACTTCACTAGTTCTGTACTGGTCGAGAAATGTAAGAATATGGACGTTGTTCCTGCCAATCCTGTTTTGTTATCAACCATTTTTCTTCATTTAGTTCCCCGTTAATTTACAATAATTCTTCCGCAAGAATTATTGTATACATATTGTAGACATTAATATTGTAGACAATATGTTTATGTATAGAGCGGTCAAAACTATATCTTACCTTAATTTTATTTACTATCAACAAAATTGAAAGTCAGAAAACTTAGTCTGGTATTCTACGAAATATATTTACTTTTGTGCTAGAAAGGAAGTCAAAAAACATCATTTGAATGTCATGAAATATTTCATTCAACAGTTATGTATTTTATAAGAATCCAATAATGAATCAATTAGAATTTTCTAATTAAAATTGTACATGTTCGTTATCCGAAGTTTTAGTGTGCAATAAAATTATTTTTCTATAGGTGAACATCTCTTCTAGATTCTAGAATCACAATTCCTACCATTATATCTGAGTAAACGAGAGTGAAATATTCCATGATATTGGAGGAAATATCCTGAGTCAACTGATATTTAAATAAGTAGTTATTTATTAATTTTATTTGTGGGATGTCAGAAGTGTACTAGAGTTCAGCTTATTGCCGCTGGTATTGAGATTTGAAGTTGGATCTTACACTTGACAATATATTTTCTTCACACTTGCTAAGAAGCAGAGGGAATATCTTCCACACTTTGTCACTCGGAGAGGTTATACAGCCATTACTACAAGTTCTGCACTGTATCAGGCATTTGTTAGATATATTCTAACTTGACGAAGCGAAAATGTACAACTCACCATGTAGTATCAATTACTATTTTAATTTAACTCTGCTATAACTACATTTGGTATGTTATAATAAATGAAGCATACTTTACGAAGGCATGAGCATATATGTTAAATGGTTATAAAAAATAAATACCATTAAAAAAGGAAAAAAAATGTAGTGCCAAGACTCAAACAAGTGTACTAAAATAATGGCATTAATGGTACATACATACATTCATCTTGAATATGAATCACAATTGAGACTGCAGACTGGCTCGCGAGGAAAAAAACGCTGCGATAGAAAGAAAAAGTTCTATTCCTAATCAATGGTTGAAATTGTTGAAGGAGATAAGACTTCCAACTCAGTGAGTTTATTAGCATTAACTTCTTTTGAATGATGGAATCGATAATGTAGAGTTGAAATGTTTTGTTTTCGCTTGCTTTTATTTTACAGTGATATACATTCTGATATATGAGTGTATATAAATGTCCTACAAAAAAGAGTAAAAAATAAAAATTTACTTTCATTATACTTCATAATACTTTATCTCCTATGACAACTAATTTTGAAGTATAGAAGAAATTGTTCAGCGTTCTTTTTCTAGGCATTTCAATCTTTTATTTAGTTTGTTATGGTTTCAAACTATTTTAATTGATAATATGTTATATTTATATATATATATATATAACAGATTAAATAATATATCGACGTTTGATAGAATAGGTATGTTCTCTAATCGAGATTCGGTCAATTTGTCCCTGGCCCCTGGCGCTGGTGTGTAACACCACTAGTTAGTTTAGAGCTGTGTAAACCAACTGTAATTTAAATATAACAATGTAAAAACGATAATGAATCAAATAAGTAAACTACACAGCTTACAAATAATCTGTTCTATATACTCATCTGTTGTAGTTACTCATATACTATACAGTTCTATAATATTTAACGCTTAAATGATATATATATATACCAAGATAAACGAAAAACGGTCCGGCAAGACAAATAACAATTAAAATAAGCAGTGACACATAAACAGAAACACAACAAAGACTCACTTTTCAATATTTCGACCGTAATGGCGGTATAATATATATATATATATATATATATTTGTAAAAGTTGGGAGCAGTCCTTCTTCAATACATACTTTTAAAAACTGGATGTCTGTTTCCACTTGATTTAATTTTGTCTTATATTTTTCCAAATTACGAAATTTTTTCTTCAACTCAGAACTCAACTTAAAAATTAATTCACCATAATTTCTTATTTTATTATTGAACATGTTTCGGTGTACGTTCACCATCTTCAGCAAAACACAGAATTAATTACAATTACCTTAACAAATGAATCTAATAGTTAAATTACATTGCAAAAACAATAAGTGAACAAGTTAACTGAAGGTTACACAGACAGGTTAGGTTCACTTATTGTTTTTGCAATGTAATTTAACTATTAGATTCATTTGTTAAGGTAATTGTAATTAATTCTGTGTTTTGCTGAAGATGGTGAACGTACACCGAAACATGTTCAATAATAAAATAAGAAATTATGGTGAATTAATTTTTAAGTTGAGTTCTGAGTTGAAGAAAAAATTTCGTAATTTGGAAAAATATAAGACAAAATTAAATCAAGTGGAAACAGACATCCAGTTTTTAAAAGTATATATATATATATATATATATATATATATATAATTTAGTATTGTGACATGTAAAGTTTTAATTTCTATTGTATTGTTCGAGATAAATATTATAAAGCATGTCAGGAGTCAATAGAAGAATCTTATGTTAAAATAATATACTGGATATTAAATCCAGTACGAAAACTAAGTGTATGTCTAATGTGATAGTAATAATGCCAATGCCTGGTATTAAGGAAATCACGGCATCATTATTTATGCCATAAGAAGAGCGAATACATCAAACATGAAGTTAGCAGGTAAGCTTGAAAAAACAAAAGAAGCGTGAACGATGATGTTTTTTGATTAAGGCCATTGACATATTAATTGAGTGACCACTACCTTACGCCAGCAGAGAAGTTTTCATGCCTGTCAAGGCGATTGATAAAAATTAATAATTTATAAGAATAATGAAAAGTAAAAATGTTAATTATTTAATTATACGTTCATTAATTAGTGGTTTTCTTTCCAGTGATGTGGTTAATTTTCAGCCGGTTGATTCGGAATTCTTGTAGCCCATGTAGTTGGCAAAAGAAATGAATTAATAATTTCTTTGTTGTTCGAATTAATTTTTTTTTTTAATGTAGAAAGTTTTTATCTTTAAAACCCAGTGGTAGATTGAAACCTGGTCATTACTCTGACATGTGACGCAAGTCAATCAGATATAATTTAAAACAGGTATGTTGTTCAAGAGTGGCTGAACAAAAGTGCTCAGTTAGTAACACTCTATAAGTAAAGCTGGTGAACAATTAATTAAGACATTAACAAATTTACAGGATACCATAATGGCATAGTCCATGGAGCAGCTGTCTTCTGTCAAACTTGGATATTGTATAATTTATACCAGTTCTACACTAACTTTTAGTTGTTTGTACAGATATTCTGTGGATGACTTTGTAACAGCTCTTTGAGTTTTGAATAGGAGTATTCAGGAGTAGGAAAAGTTTTGGAGTCAAAATAAAAGGCATGCAGTGAGAGATAAAGTCGTGAGAGAAGAGTAAGAGTTGAGGAGTTGAAGCAGTAGTCATAAAATGATGGATTCGTCAAACAGGAGGATGGACGTTTTAGCAGAAAAGGAGTCATGGAGATGGAGTACGTATCAAGCGATAGGGTTAGAGGTCATGGGGTTTAAGAGGAGTCAAGAATTGAATCAACATCGTTAGGGTTTGTGTTGGTGCCAGGAGTTATTAGTTGTTATGGCCAGAAGGCTAGGGAGCACAGCGATCAAAACAGGTGTTAGATTAAGGAGTTTTCTCTACTAGAGAGGAGTAAAGTCGAAGAAGAAGGGAACTCCATGTCTTAGGACTGTGGTCGGAATAGTGTATGTTAGAGAAGTACAGTCACAATCCTTAAAACTTACTAATGTCATAACTTTTTAAATACTCCATTCATAGCAACTGAAATTAAAAACTTGATATTAGGTACCCTTTGAATTTAATCAATTGAATGATGCTCTTTAAAATCAATGCTGAAGTTTTACAGATGGATTAAAACTTGAATAGTTATACGGCATATCATCCTTTCAAAGTTACTAAGTATCCGTTTTGTACTTCTTGCTAATTAGGTTTATTTTTGTCCCTAAATATTGAAATCACATATGAATTCAAGTATTTTTTTTGGAATCTGTTAATGATTCCTTAACATTACAAAATAAATTGGTTGTTTTTGATTTGTTCCACATGATTTAAAATAGAATAGATATGATTTCTTTATAGAACGATCAAGTTTATAAAGTTTTATCTTTTCCTTATTTTAGAGCATTTATAAAACATCATTTCAATTTAGTTGCCTCCTACTGGGAATATACGTGACCACTTCCACATTGGAGTGGATTTAATAAATTTTAAATGGAATCGATTTAAAAAAAAAATTGGATAAAGTGTTTTAATTTACTATTTAGGTTCAGGTGTAATTTTTATTGATAATGCATATTGAGTTTCAATGTTTGGTCGTCTTTATAAATTTTTCATGTGAGAGACGGAAAATCTTGGGTATGTTTAGCCCAGAGCGGATGTGAAGCTGTTCTTACTAATCCTTATAATGATAGGTATCAGTTAAAAATCCCTCTCTAATAAATTTTAGTTATGTAAAATTTAAGAATGCTGATCAATTATTAAATCATCCCGGTAATGTGGCTCACCCATAACCTGTTTCCAAATAACAAATGAATCAGGAATTACAACCCCTAAAACAGCACTAAAGGTATATACCTATAACATGGAAATCAAAACCAAACATGTTCTGTGCATACTATCTAGAGAACAATATTCCTTAGCACCATTATCAGTCATGGCAAGTAAGTGAAAACAAGGATGTCATCTTACAAGCATTTGTTTTATGTTTTTAAATAAAGCCATAACATCAGAATTGATAGTGAAATTTATACCATATCTGGCTAATTCCATAAATATGTACTCTTCTCTCTCTCTCTCTCTCTCTCACTTTCTCTCTGTATATATATATATATATATATATATATATATATATATATATATATACAATCAAACCACAATATGAAATGGGAAAACAAGACTAAGTTGGGTTTTTAACTCTGACGAAGACCGCTTGTTACGGTTAAAAGATCTTAGTCTTGTTTTCCCATTTCATATTGTGGTTTGATCATTGATTTTTATTTCACGTTTTTATGTGAAATCTTTATATATCTATACATTTTTTTTTTATAAAAATACGATCCGAAATGAACAAATAAAGTTCAATGTACATAAATTTTGGGGATCCAACCGTCTCTGTACCAGTGCACTTGGTTTCCCTCTCTTATCTGTCCTGAAGATTGTTCAACCGAAAATTAGAGACTGTAAAAGTGTGCTTTTAATTTCTCTATGTTTCTCTATGTACATTGAACTATATATATATATATATGTATGTGTGTGTGTATAGTCAATTATCAAACCACAATATGAAATGGAAAAAAGGCTAAGATCAGTTGGTTTTTTGACTTTGATGAAGACCGGTTGTTACAGTTGAAAGATCTTAGTCTTTTTTCCCACAAATTTCAACAAAGGTTGAACTCAGTTGTTGATCTCAATTTCTGATGGGAACCTCAGAGTCAGCATCGCTGACTTACCTTATAAAGCCTATAAAGAGGCTTACGCCCAACACTCATCGAAAATCGCTTTAGAGAAGCCATAGCCCCCCGAGACGCTGCCTGTCGTCAGTCTACACTTGGACCTTTCGCTATTCACCACGCCCCTTTACCTCTGAAGCCAGATTGTGGTTCAATTCTCTAAGGCAAATCTCCATTTGTTTATAAATTCAAAAAGTACAATCATTGACATAATTGAAATAATAATAATAAAATTGACATAATTTTGGCTCTCTCTAATTGTTATTAATCTCTATGAAGACGTCAAGACAAATATATAATTTGTTATCTTAAGCAGTAAATAAATTGTGTTTTTTAAAAACGGATTACCACTCGACAAAAAGATAACTTATATTTAAGTCTTACTTTTCCACTCAAGTAATAAACATCTCTTCCTGATGACGATAAATGATAAGATATCAGCAATGCTTATCAAGCTAAATTTATGATCAAATTTATAAATTTGTTATCAGATAAAATATTTAAATTTACTATATGGTAATTACATTATAAATTATACACTATATTTGTGACTCAAACTAGAATAAAAATTAAAAACCAAGATGTTTTTTGTTGGAGTCATCTCGGTCTAAGTATCAACATCCTCAATTGCGCCCTCCTTAAATATTTAGGATAGTATTATGGAAGGGCTCTCAGGGAGTCTTTTCTATTATGTAGTGGAAGTCAGAAAAGCCACCATCTATTCAGGTGAAAAAACCGGAACTCCGAGAAGGGGGTCTTTTACACTGTCGACGCTATTTTATTGTTTAGGGATCAACTTTTAGTTATTACGAGGTGAATGCCAGACCAAAAACTCTCACTAGAATATTCTTATTGTAATAATCATGAAAACATCTCTTCTCCAAATAAATACATAATTATTTATGTTTTATTTTATTTAATGATATTTGGAGTAGTTTTCATCATTTATTATACGAACTAAAGTTCTTATAGAAGTCATAATAACCAATTTAATGAATTTGTTTTATAAAGGGAGCATATGCACAAGTAAACTTGTTTTACTTAATTTCAAATAATATTCATGATAACGCAGTTGTAAACAATATGGTCAGCCGGTGTTTTCGATCATTTTTACTAATACATCATTCCTACTAATAGTTGTTCTTTGTCCTTTATGTTAAGTGCCTTACACTTGTATTCAAAAATGCTATTATCAATCCAAGAAATATGAAGTTCTGCATTACTTTAGATAAATTTTCCTTAATATTTTATAGAAGTTGTAGAACCACATAAAGTACCCTTTCTAATACATTTTGACTAGAAAAATATAGTACTTCTTCGAATCAAGGAGTGTATTTAATCATAATTTGATTATGATCTACAAATGGTAGGGTAGGTCCGAGATTGACAAAAAAGAATAGTAATTCACAAATAATAAATAATAATAAATTATAAAGCTCACCTCAAACCTTCAGGAACTATTGCAAACATGATAAATCCTTGGACCTGAAACACAAAAAAGACAACTGAAGATATCATTAAATAAAACAAAACATAAGTAGTTATGTTTTTCTTTGAACTTGAGATTTTTTTATGATAGTCACAATAATTAAATTCTAATGAAAGTTATTTGGTCTGGAGTCAATCTCATAATAAATAAAAAAATCTGGAGTGGTCTACACTCAACAATACTATAAGTAACATAATATCAAATTTCTTGAGTATATAACACATAACGTCTCATTTAAGCATAAAGTAAACATCTAAATGAGATATTATTATTAGACTTTCATTCTTGAGGTAGTAGAGATAGTGATTGAAGTATATATCAATATATAAGCTTATTTTTGTACATCACACAGCTGATGCAAATATTTTCATTAGTATAACTACAGCAGTAATAACTTTTTTGAAAAACCAAAGTAAACATTTCTTGATACGAAATATTCTCCTTCAAGAGAACATGGCTTTTGTTCAAATAGCCAGTTGATTTCTTACATCGTTTACTTGACATCCTTCTACATTGAATATTAAAGTAGAATTTTCAAATTTAAAACAGGAAAATAACCTTTTTTTCTCTGAAAAACATCATAAACAGCGAAGAAAATATTGTTTTAAGATGATTTATAATTAAAGATGTACGATAATTACATTTATTAATCTCTAAACAAAAGATTTCAATTTTGAATTATCTTTTACATTTTTGGTTTTTTACAGAATTATTAAAAATATTTCCTACAGGGAATACTTTTACAGGAAAAAAAAAATATTTCCTGTTGTTTTAATATTCAGAATATATTTTTCGTTTGTTCCATTTGTAGCCTCAAATATAATGTCAAAATTTCAAAACTCTAGGGTTATCAGTTTAGGAGAAATAAATGTTTTCTAAAAAACGGTTTTTGGCAAAAAAAGTGACTTTCCCATCATGCATAATTCTTCCCAAACAATAGGGATCTTCTTCATTATGAGGCCCATTTTTGTGTAAAATATTAACTTGATCCATCAAAGATTTTGGACCGTAGCGTGGTAACAAGAAATGCTAACACACTCACCCACAGATATCCACGAGAAAACATCATAAAAAGACTTCTGGGACCTCAGAACATATAATTCCGTCAAAATCACGAGATCGAATTTTTTCATGATCACTATAATTTACTTATAATAACGTAAAAAATCAAAAAAGGTAAAATAAAAATATGAGAACACCCGTGGATTATGTGAAATCCAAATACAAAAACTTTCACATAAATAATCATAGAAAACAAGATAAGACAACTAACTTACAAAAGAATAAGAACAAGACACCTCAAAATAAATACAACCAATGTGATTTCTTTCATAAGAGAAATAAATAAAAATAATTTTTGTTATAAATTAAAATTATCAAAATAGTAACAAAAATAATACTTTAAAAAATGAAATAGAGGATTTTTGATTAAAATATAAATTTATTTTTAAAGGTTTAGTTGAGTCTTGCAATATACAATTAGATGATTAAATTAGATTTGCTCAGACCTTAGTGAAATCCAGTCTAGTAAAATCCCTGGAATTGACCAAGAGATGGGTTACGAGGTCAGATAACTTCTTCGAGGTCAGGCGATTCTAACGCCATCTCTTGGTGTTTACAAGAAATTACACGGCGATTCTAACGCCATCTCTTGAACATTTCATGAAATTACACGGCGATTCTAACGCCATCTCTTGGTCTTTACATGAAATTACACGGCGATTCTAACGCCATCTCTTGGTCTTTTCATGAAATTACACGGCGATTCTAACGCTATCTATTGAGCTTTTCATGAAATTACACCGATTCAACGCCATCTCTTGGTCTTTTCATGAAATTACACGGCAATTCTAACACCATCTCTTGGTCTTTTCATGAAGTATTGTGCCGTCAGTCGTCGCGCGCAAGACTTGTCCGGGTACGGCGATATCCTGGACCTTCGGTGATATTGAGAGCATCCCCTGCGGGAAATTTTTTCTCAATTTAGTTGAAAGAGAGCGCAATAGCGCGTTGAGCACCTTTTAGTGCGTTGTCATCTTGAGCTTTTAACTTTTGGAGCATTGTGAGAAGTTTTTAACCCTCACTTATTGAATTTTCAGCGGTTTTTTGAGTTTTTCCCAATTTACTCCCCCCCCCCACCCCACCATTTTCTTGGACGAGGGCTTGCCCATTGACGTCCTTACATACTTCCCATCTGCTCCCCTCGGCCGGGAGTTGGTAGCCTTAGTTGTGCTTCGCATCTTATCCTCCGCTAAACTTGCCCTAGGAGATTTTCTCATCTGGTTCTCGCTCCTGGAGGAGGTCGATTTCTGTTCGGTTTCTGGTGACTTCCCACTCATGTCACCGGATACTCCTAGCAGTCCTGATTAAAATGGCGTTTTCCCCGTGCCTGTAGCTCTACCTGAAGCCGAGATAAACGCGTTCACAGGGAGGTTCAAAGTTCAATCCAGAAATTTTCTGGGTTAGGGGATTGGCCCAGAGGGCTGGAGATGATAGGAAACTGTCAGGGGGGGGTAATAAATAAAATTGGGTATGGGCCAGGTATACAAAAATGGGGGGGGGGGGGAGTAAATTGGGAAAAACTCAAAAAACTGCTGTAAATTCAATAAGTGAGGGTTAAAAACTTCTCATAATGCTCCAAAAGTTAAAAGCTCAAGATGACAACGCACTAAAAGGTGCTCAACGCGCTATTGCGCTCTCTTTCAACCAAATTGAGAAAAAATTTCCCGCAGGGGATGCTCTCAATATCACCGAAGGTCCAGGATATCGCCGTACCTGGACAAGTTTGCGCGCGACGACTGACGGCACGATACTTCATGAAAAGACCAAGAGATGGCGTTAGAATCGCCTTGTAATTTCATGAAAAGACCAAGAGATGGCGTTTGTATCGCCGTGTAATTTCATGAAAAGACCAAGAGATGGCGTTGAATCGGTGTAATTTCATGAAAAGACCAAGAGATGGCGTTAGAATCGCCGTGTAATTTCATGAAAAGTTCAAGAGATGGCGTTAGAATCGCCGTGTAATTTATTGTAAAGACCAAGAGATGGCGTTAGAATCGCCGTGTAATTTCATGAAAAGTACAAGAGATGGCGTTAGAATCGCCGTGTAATTTCATGAAAAGACCAAGAGATGGCGTTAGAATCGCCGTGTACTTTCATGAAAAGACGTAATTTCATGAAAAAAATATTTCCTGTTTTTTAAAATTCTTAATATATTTTTCGTTTATTGCATTAGTAACCTCAAAGATAATGCCATATTTTCAATACTCTTAGAATTAATAGTTTAGGGGAAAAAATATAATCTAAAAACTTTTTTTGGCAAAAAAAGTGACTTTGCTGTCATGCATAATTGCTCCCAAACAACTGGGTTTATGTACACTATGAGGTCCATTTTTGTGTAAACTATCAACTTCATCCAGCAAAGATTCTGAACTGTAGTGTGGTAACAAGCAATGCTAACACACTCACCCACCCACCTACGTCCACACTCAGACATAATTGAAAATCTTCATGAAACGTCTTTTGGGACCTCAAAATATATAATTCCGTCAAAATCTCGAGATTTTTTTTTCACGATCACTATACTTTACTTATAGTAAAGTAAAAACTAAAATATGAATTTTCAGTTAACTGAAAATAGCGTCACCACGTTATCGTAGCTTGGTAACAAGCAATGCTAACACACTCACCCACATACCCACACACACACACACACACACAGACACACACAGACATCATCGAAAAAACTTCATAAAACGACTTCTGGGACCTCAAAACATGTAATTCCGTCAAAATCTCGAGATCGAATTTTTTCAGGATCACTATACTTTACTTATAGTAAAGTAAAAATTACTTGTTTAGAATACTGATGTTTAGCAATTTTTAATATAACGAGTAAAATAAGTTAATTTTCATGTGGATTCTTATACAAAAAGGAATATAGGGGTATTGTTCAGTGAAGCAATAGGAAAAGGTTTCCTCTAAACAACCCGTCTGGCCTGTGGCCTTGCTACACAATAACCCAAACTTTCTGAAGAATGCAATTGATAACGGATGAAGAAGGAAGCTGATAACGATGACTAGAACAACTTAGTCTAATCAAGTCTGAAAAGCTCACTCCAACTGAACTTAAATTTTAAAAAAGAAATGAATCTTCAAATGAAGGATTGGAAATATATGTAAAATATCTGAACAGATATTGTCTACCTAACTATTTTTTTTTTGTTTAAACCGATCCTGTAGCGGGTGATAACGTCAGCTGTTTACCGGCTTTTTGTTTGTTCGGTGATTGTACAGATTCTACATTTTGCCTAACTCAAGTGCTTTTAGGGATCTTTAATAAGTACCTGACATCGTACAGGCTCGGGACCAACGGCTTAACGTCCTCTCCGAGGGACGATGTTCTCAGATTTATTCACCTCCCGCGTGAATAAATCGAGAGCCAGGTGGGAATAGAACCCAGAACTACCAGAGGCGAGTACGTTAACCACTGAGCTGACCTGGCGCCTTTCCTAACTATTACTTCCACAAGCTGCAATTAACATCATTCGAAGAATGCAGATTCTGTCCTGAAGAGGCGGAAACTTTAACATACATTCTATTTACATAAGAAATTACAGATTTTTGTCAAATCATAGCTAAAACGAAGTAAAGATACTTCTCTTAGAACAAGTATGATGTTCATTAAAGTACTTAAAATCTGATATCAGAAAAAAACAAAGGGAAGCACAATAAGAGAGTAAGTATAGCCTAGGACGACGAGTTCCATGAAACTCAGGATCTCAGTTTAATAATAAAATATCAGATTGTTCTAGATCAATATTTCATGTTTGTTATAACTGATAAAATAGATATAACTACAATAAAGCAAATTTAATCATTAAACTTACTATCTATGAGTTTAATATTTTTTTTCTAAGATGTAATTCTTTATTACTTATAAACGGCAGTTACATTACAACAAAATCAAAACTCAATCAATTCTCAATGAGTTTGAAATTATATTTACTTATAGTAAAGATGAGTGTATGCCATTCCAGACATTTTGACTTAACTCTCTTTTTTTTCCATTCGTTCGCAAGTTATTTTACTGGTAAATATTAAAAACTCTTAAGTTAAGTATTTCCAACTCCCATACTTACAGGCACACTTCTATTACTTTTGCTGTAGTATTCGTTTCTTCTATGTTATAAACGTAATGCCAATTTTAAAGTTTTGAATACCATAATAATTACCAGCCGAGTAGAGAGCTTCATTTTTGAGAAAAAAACGCACGTATAAAGCCGAGTAAATTCTCTCTCTCTCTCTCTCTCTTCTCTCTCTCTCTCTCTCTCTCTCTCTCTCTCTCTCTTTCATTCTTTCTCTTTGTATCTATCTACCTGTTTCTCTATCTCATCTCTTATGGAGTGTCATACATTGCAAGCACTACACCTCTTTGTACTTCACAGTCCCTGAAAACAAGATTTTGAACTAATGACTGTACATAATTGGTGTTAGTAAGTCGTGTTATTATATGGTCGTATACCAGATGTCAATATACCATATAATAATACGCATTAGTACCATGTAGACAGTGAACTGTAAGAATTGATTTTCGGCAATGTTTATTTGGAGAGCAAAATTATGAAATGAAAGGAATTGCTTCAGCTAATTTAAAGTAAGTCGTGACATCTGTCAACCGTGATTTGACGCAAAGCAAATCTCTTCTTCATGCACAACATTTTATTTTGTCTCCTGTCACAGTTTTACTAGTTTCAATTGATTACTTTTCAGTTGGTAGGAGATTGGTAAAGGTTAAACTAATCTAATTCAGTCATTTTTTCATCCTCTAGCGTTTTTTTGCAAAGACAGGTAAATTTGCACGTTAGATCGTCCTTGCGATTGTTTCCCTCTCAGCCGATAATCCACTAGATGTATGCTCATATCTATTTTATAAAGTGTATGTTCTATAAATGCAATTATTTAATGATATATTTAAATATATAATTTCTTATAAAGTCTTTAGCCGTAATGTAGTGAATAACACAAATTTAAAATATAATTCTACAAAATAAAAGAAACAAAAGGAATAAAAAAATTTTAGAGAGTAAAGAAAAATGACCTGTTGATACAAATCAAGCGAAAAGTGATAAGTGTCATGTTGACAAAACAATATAGGGAAATAGAATCAGATAGAATCTAATCTGATCTGATATTGCCTTTATGACCATAGTTATGTATATAGTATAATGTATATAATACTATATGTATTTTGTTATGTATAGTTATGAACATACCAAGATTGGAAATTCGACACTTTGGGGCTATCACCAGTAGACTTCCAGTGAACCACATCCGACCTTCTGATCCTTGAGGTCGGTCGGCACTTAATCAAAAACACTTTATGAGCTTACATTGTATCGCTATTAGAGAGGGAGTCTTGAAGTAGAGTTATATTTAATGAATTACAAGCGAGCTAAAATATAATTTTGTAAAAAAACCATGACTTGAACGTCATACTGCGTTATAAGAAAGTTGGATATGATTTTCTTAAGAAAGATTTTATAATGTTCTTCAGGATTCCACAACTGTTAGTTTTCTTTGTAATTCCTCAGAGTCGATTGTGTAATTCTCCCAAATATCGAAGACCTCTAGTTTGTAGCTCACTGTGATCAAAGATATTATCTTACGTTTGGATGAAAAACTATGGTTGAGAGTGCCCGCTGAGGCCTGCTAGATTGTGCCCTTCTGCCCCTATGGTACTCCTCTAGCATCAGATAGGTTACATTCACTGATAACTCAACACTTTTTAACGTGTCCTAATAAGGAAATGTCCGCGATTCATGCTGCGCTGAGCATGTAATATTCAACCTAGCAAGTTTCACCTGTAAAAGTCCCATCATTGCATGTTTTTGATCTCTCTTTTTTTCTTCTTTGGTAATATTATGCCATTTTAGCTACATCATTTAATTCACCGCGATTATGATTGTTAATATGTATATATGAATACATAATTCAGAATTATATTATATTGCTGATTGGGATGCATTATTTTTTTTAGTATATATATATATAACTAAAGTTACAACTAGAGAAAACAAAAAACACAAAAAAGAGGACTAATACTCGCGATTCTTGATCATTTCGGCTGTCTTGCCGTCTTCTTCATATTTATTTATATATCAATGATCAAACCACAATAAGAAATGGGAAAACAAGACTAAGATCTTTCAACCGTAACAAGCGGTTTTTATCAGAGTAAAAACCAATCTGAAACACTCATCAAACCACAATACGAAATGGGAAAAAAGACTAAGACCTCCTTATTGAATTCTTTAGTGAATTGATTGTTATTTCACGTGTTTATTTTGAAATCTTGTTATATATAGGTTTTCGCCTTTAATCTCCTGTTGTAGATGGTAGGACGAAACATTACCATTATTATCGTTGTAAAGAAGTAATTGCAAATTAAGTTAAGGAAGGTTGACACCTCATATACTGTTGTAGGTGTTTGACTCCGTCTAACATAACTAACAGTGGTATTTGCGGTAAGCCGATATTAATTTTTCTTAACTTAATTTACATAGTATAGGTAGAGCTACATACAGCCTCTCCGAAAAATGTGTGTACTTAATTTTTAATCAATTATATGAAGAAATCATAGTGTCATCATTATAACCAGCACATGTTATGGTCACAGAAGACTTCGAGATGATAAGATAGCTCTCAAGAAGAAGAAGAAAAGAGAAAGATTGAGCATGCATGTTACAGTAGAGGGCTTCAAACTAAAAATAATGACAAATAGACAAACTGGTGTGAAATAATGTTTATAAGTGTGTTCAAAGTGTGGTCGGAAAATGTGTGTTCAAGTGATACGCCAAAAAAACTTACACACTCCATCGACATGACAGTCCATAACTTCGTCAGTAGTATGTTTGAAAAGAGGTTCCCAGAAAGATCAAAGGTACTGTAATATAGCGAATACTAGATGAGGCGAACGGCGAACTTTTCCTTTACCGGTTTCTGCTGTCCATCTTCAAGGGCTGCTTTCAATTACCCGTGAATATAGACAGGTTTCGAATGTTGAGTACCTTTAGGTTAGGTTGCAGTGGCAGTCTCACAAGGGAACACACTTAGGCCGAGCATTGGCCTTTTGTGATACCACACAATGAAGATTGATTCTACAGTGGGAGTCCTAAATTTTGCCTAACTCAAATGTATTTAGAATAGGGATCTTTAACGAGTACCTGACATCGTACAGGCTCAGGACTGACGGTTTAACGTCCTTCTCCCAGGGACGAAGTCCTCAGATTTATTCACCTCCCGCATGAATAAATCGAGGGCCAGGTGAAGATTGAACCCCGGTCCTATCAGTTCAGAGGTGAACACGTAACCACTGAGCTAGCCTGGCCCCCCTGTTGAGTACCTTATGCATCGTATAAAATAAGACATTTCAGATGTTCATTATTTATATTCCAATAATCTCGTTGGTACCAGGAATTCATTTATTGCTCGAAACGATTACGAATACTTCTTATAATTCATTTCCTTAATTAAAAAAACATTTAAGTTATTCTTATACAAATCAAGTTCTAAGAATATTTTTTATAAAAACTTGAAAAGTTTAAACTTGTATTTCATAGAATGATGCTGTATTTATTACACCAAGTTACTTTTGTTAGTTGGCCAAAAAATTTTTTTAGATAAATAATTCCAAAAAATCTTAACCTGCATTAATTAGATTAATTTATTTATACTCTTTGTATAACTTTTAAGATATTTTTTTTTAATTCAGGTGTTCTACTGTTTAGAATCTCACAAAAAAAATCTTAAATGATTTCTTCTTCACAATGATAAAAATCTCTAAATTTCAACAATCAAACTTTAATATTATTTATTGGCGAGTAACTATAGTCGATGAAATAACTACAGTAAATGTTATAAAGGAATGTATAAATATAAACAATGAAAGAATTTCTGAGCATTCTAGCGGCAACTAGAGGAACTAATGTAAGTTCAATATAAACTTAGTTCTAATAAAGCATAACAGGTAGCGCAACAGTGCACATTTGAAATAACAGTTGAACTATATCATTCAGCCGTTAAACATTTATAATTCAAGGAATTCGTAAAACAGGACATGTATTGTTTGATTTCCAAACTTTTTTAACCTTCTGTATTTTAGAATAGTTTAGATTCAACAACATTTTTTACTTGGTTGTTATTTTATGTAGAAATACGTTAGTTTTCCCAAAAATAGAAACATAAACCAATTCATAATTTTCTTTGACAAAGTTTTTGGTAAAAACTGCTTTCCTTTTTTTATTTTTGTCTTATGATGAATGTTTTATGAGTATTTTGAGACTGTACCCTTTTTTCAAATTTAAGTAATTTCTGAAATTTTGTTAGCCGCTTTATGGTTTTTCATTCATTACGTACTAAATATATATAAATAGTATTTGAATGTAGATCTTAATTAGCACTTCATTACAAAATGGTTGCTATTTTTTTCTTCTTTCTTCTCATTGTATTATCTTCATTTTGTGTGTCAATATCTTCTATCAGTCTGTTTATAATTCAAGCTATCCATTCCTGTGAATTATAGATGAATGATGTTCAATAACATGTATATATATAACTTTAAATTACACAAAGCACGACACAGAAAAAAGTATAAAAAGAACACTTACAGAATTCAATATTTCGAACTGTTGTTCGTCATCAGGAGTAGACTACAAGAGTGGACGAAGTGAGAAAGATCTCTCTTCTAGTCTACTCCTGATGACCAACAACAGTTCGAAATATTGAATTCTGTAAGTGTTCTTTTTATACTTTTTTCTGTGTCGTGCTTTGTGTAATTTAAAGTTTTATAGTCCTTGTGGACCATTTCTTTATATATATATATATATATATATGTATATATAATTCATGAACGAACCTCTCCCCAGATGTGCATGACGCAATTATTTGTTGTCACTTGTTGGAATCAGCCCTTAGAACAGTGACGTATAAACTAATTTTGCCACCCCCCCCCCCCCCCCCCCCCATCATGGCATTAAATATTCAAAATTGCAGAAAGTCCTCAAAATATTTATTTTCATGGAATTACAATCAATGATCTAAATTTATACTACTGTTATTAGTCCCAGACTTTCATCTTATGACATATAGTACTCGTATACATATACAAAAAAATGATTAAATTAACTGGTTACTTTCAACCTCTATAAAAAACTAGTTTTAAAAAATTTTAAATAAATTTATTTTTAATTTGCTAATATTACAGTTGAAAAATCGATTTGAAAACAACACCACGAATATAAAACATAAAAAAAATACTACCTTGAAAACTCATTTAAGTAGGAAATTTCATATTTTTTGTTAGGTTTTTATTTTAATTTTTTTCTGTTTTCTATTTTTACCCCCTCATAATGCACCCCTGGGCAGACTGTTCACCCCACCCCTTGTATGCCACTGCCTTAGAATCTGTCTGTATGTATCTGGCTTGTTGTATGGAAAAAATATATTTTTTATTAATACACGTTTACACGTGAATGTCAAACAACTATAAAGGAGATAAATTATTAAATAGATATTATTATTACCTTGTCTTACTATTAGTTAAGTTTATATGAATTTTGTGAACCGTAAATGATTTGAACCTAATATATCTAATATGTAGTAGTTCTTCTGTTGTCTGAAATAACACCATTATCGTCACTACCTCTTTTTCTTTATTTAATGAAGATGAAAATCACTCAAACTATTTTAATGATTCCATTATTTTTGTTTAATTAAGCAAAATTCTCGATGATTCTAAATAAAAAATAATTTGCTTCTAACTTTATAATTGATGCAATTATTTCCTGTTCCAATATCGTTTCATTTTTTATAATTGTAATAAAGGTGCTCCATTTTATAATTGCCAAATGCCCGGCAAAGATAACGGAATAATTATTGCTAAACGTGAAGCGCTTTTTAATGTGGCACTAATTGGAATAACTACGCCGTTCTTATTTTTCTAATAAAGAAAGAAAGGGCACTGTTTTAAACAGTCATTACTTATTTTTAATCATGACAATATGAATTATAACACACTCATATGTATGAAAGAAACTAGCACTTATTCATACAAATTATGATATACTCAATTGTTATAATCTAATAATATAAAGTATGAATTATGATATACTCATATGAATGAAAGAAACAAGCGCTTATCTAAATACGAATTTTAACATGCTCTTTGTTATATTCAAATAATATAAAACTAGCTTACTCGGTGAACTTGAGGGTCAGGTTAGCTCAGTGGTTATCATCCTCGCCTCTGAACTGATAGGACCGAGGTTCGATCTCCACCTGGCCCTCGATTTATTCACCTTCGATTTATTCACGCAGGAGGTGAATAAATCTGAGCATGTCGACCCTCGTAGAAGGACGTTAAACCGTCGGTTCCGAGCCTGTATGATGTCAGATACTCGTTAAATATCCCTACTCTAAATACATTTGAGTTAGGCAAAATTTAGGACTCACACTGTAGGACCAATCTTCATTGTGTGGTATCACAAAGGGCCAATGCTCAGCCCACGTGTGTTCACTTGTGGGACTACCACTGCAACCTAACCTAACCAACTCGGTGAACTTCTCTAACCTGTTTTGATCTATTGCCGTGTACCTGGATTTTTTCAAATCATACCACGGAACTTCTCTAACCGTCAGAGAATGTCGTGTTACCTTTAGTTAAACTTAATTTGGCATTTAATTACTAACATAATAGCTAATCTGAGAGACGCTGTCCTCCCTTAGCTATAAATATTCAATTCCAACAGGAATAGAAATTAAGATAGAAAATCTGGAGTGGGCTGCACTCAACTTTACTATAAGTAACATAATAAACTCGTCAACAACCAACTTATGTTTTGTTTGGTTAGTCAAACACTGGTTCAACAACCATCCATAGCACCATGGAATGGATCAGATAATACATGTTTGATTAGGGTTAACTTTTTACATTTAACAATTTTATTCTTTTAACATATTATCTTAATTCAATAGAAAAGTTAAAATTTGTTTTAATAAACCTCTAAATAACAATTTTATTTCACTTAAAACATTTCAAAGTAATGTAAAAACTGAAATTTTGCTTTGGAATAATGAGTCACCTTCCCTACTGGTCTGATTTGTTTGCATTTATTACTATATTGCCAGATGCAACAAACGGAATTTTATGACGGTTTCCTTGTCGGGTATTGCCAGGAAATATGACCCCAACCCCACATACCCTGAGCAAGACGTCTTGCTAAGGGATCTGATGAACAGATTTTTCCACATCCTACGACGAAAAAAAAAACGGAATTTTATGATTTCTTTTAAACAATTTCTAATCTTAGGTTAAATTATTTAACAAAATTTTATTGTTGTCCGATTAGCGTTAAAAAAACATTTTCTGAATTCGTAAAAAGGTATTATAACTCCCTTTCTTATTAATGTATTTTTTAAACAAATTACTGAACTCATTCTTATATAATGTATTATTTTTAGTTATATAAAGTAACAGTATGTACATGAAATAGACAGTTTAACTTATGCTCTATTAAATGCTAATTAGAGAATATAATGTTGTCTAATTACGAAGACTGTGATTTGTAATTTAATTAGAGCAATTAAATATGCCCAATTATTAAGACAATGCGTGACACACGTTGTTACTAACGTATTAATATATAGGATATGAATTATAACATACTCATATGAATGAAAGAAACAGGAACATATAAAAGTAATAATACATACATTTTTTATAACATTTATATTCTAGGACGTGATATATCTTTTTAAATATTTTTAGTACCTTAAAAATGAAATAAAGTTGAAAAGAGTTAGTGTTTGTTATTAGTCTTAGCGTTAAGAATGTACTTTGAAATGCTATTTTTGTTACTAACTGTTATCTCATCTAAGCATCGTTTATTTTTATCTTAATCCAAAATAAACTTAATCTACCTTGATAACCATTGTAAACTGTTATCTTAAACCTGTATTTAAACAAGAAAATGTTTAAATTTTCATTCCATGATAGTAGTGAGAAACAAAACTGTTCACCATTTTACAGGTGAAGGAATTTGACTGAGAAAATTTTGGTGAAATGAAGAAGTTACTTTTTTTTTCAAGTTATGATCTATTGCAGAGATGGGCAAACCACTGCCCGCGGGCCATATCCGCGGTAAGTCTTCTCAATGCGGCCCGGCCCGTTTATTCTTCAATACTAAGTGTATAAGAAATGTTTTATACAAAAAATGGTCGACCTATGGGTTGAGATCCATAGAATCTCAAATTCTATGGATACTCCGGCCCGCATAATAAATTTTTTGAAGTCAATGTGGCCAGCGAGCCAATATTTTTCCACCCCTGGTTTGGGGTAAGAAGAATATATACTATCGTCTCATAGGCAAAAGACGCGAGCTAATTTTTTTTTACCATTTTTGAATACCCAGAGAACAAATTATACGTTAAACTGACTTAATCCTGTGTTTTTCATAATTAAAATACTATCTTACTTCTAAAAAATGTAAATAACAAATGAAGTTAACTGTAGATGAGGTTCTCTAGCTATATATACTTGTTTAAAATAGTGAAGATATTGATCCAAAAAATATTAAAATTTGTGTGTATTAGTAACTCGATTTAAGTTACCTATGAGGTCATGAAACAAAATGAGAAAATTGTTCAAAAGTCCTTGAATACTCTCAAGGCCCTTGCCAAGGTTCAATACGAGTTTCTCGAGTCACTCGGAAAAGAATAGTGTTATTAAGTTCACTGGAGGTTAATTTTGCCAAAAAAAAAATATCACATTGGACATTGTTATAATGGGGTGTGGATTTTCAGAACAGTAGAAAGAACACATGAGTGAATAATCATGTTGAGTCCTGTTTAAGATGAAAATAACATAAAAAAATAACTATCCAAAAATGTGAAGCAGGTTCAATAATTCTATCAGATTAATGGAAAGAATATTGGGTATGTGAACTTTTTGTCAAACATCTAACAGTGTATCATTATCAAAGTATGCTTTCGTACTAATACTACCAAAGAATATTGGAGCGAAATAAAATCAAAACATCAATATTATGATAAAATAGAAGATGATATTTTTGCCTTGGTTCATATAAAATTAAAATAAATAGGTCTTTTAAAGAATTTAATTTTAAGTTACTCTGTTTTTTATTTTTTATATTTATTGAAAAAAAGGAGGACAAAATATAAAAAATGGTTTATACAAAAAATGGTCAACCTATGGGTTCAGATTCATAGAATCTTTCACTCCGGTCCGCCTAATAAATTTTTGAAGTCAATGTGGCTAGCAAGCCAATATTTTTCCACCCTTGGTTTGGGTTAAGAAGAATATGTGATGAAAAAAAATAAAAGATACCGAAAAATAAATAGGATACAGAAATCCACCAGCTCTCTATCACAAGAGTAGAAGCTGCCGAACATCTTGTTTTATTCTATCCAGAAATACATCTTCCCTATTTCACTAATATAAGTGATGGAACAAATCATAAATTAACCCTTCATCAAGTTTTAAAGTTATCAAGTTAATGTTTCATTTCATTCTAAGTTTATTATTTCTTACGATGCACATACTGGTTGATTGTGAAACTTGAAGTCATTTATGATAGTTTTAATTTATATTTTGTCATGAAATGACAAAAGTCCGCACATAGTTTGAATTGTATTACATAATAAACATTGTATTGATGAGACGGTAAGATATTTATTTATTCTTCTCATGAATAATAATAAAAAAACTTGAATAGTTTTGACTCATCAATAACTGAAATAGATACTAATTAACATGTAGTAAAATTTTTCGAACTTGAGCAGTGCTGGAGAGAAAAAGTGAAGATGTTAAAAAATATTGCAGAAACAATAGGAGGAATGTCACCAATACAAGATTTTCATTTTGAAAACTTATTTCGAAGAGAAAACTTTGTTTTTTCCACCAAAAGTTTGAATAAAGGGAACAAGTTTGGAATGACTGTAACCATATTTGGAATTCATGAATATTAACTTCAATTTAAATTTGCTAACAATATGATGAATGTATAACTATAATTTGGTTAAATATATATTACATTTTCCTAATTGTGGTTATCCATGCAGTATTTAATTGTTTATTAAAAAAAATGTAGTTATTTGTGTTGGTAGAATACTTCCTTCTTTCTCACTAGAAAGACAGGCGTTAAGGAGAAGAAAAAAAGGAAGTTATAGACCAAAAGCCCCCAGACTATTACGCTAACGAAGTGACTTTCCATTCCGGGGAACCTGCCCAAGAACTCAGAGTCCCAAGAAAGCAGCTAAAGCTGCTGTTGCGCCACCACAATAAAAAGAAGTTTTTCTCGGACAAGGTCGAAGAGACGAACAATCGCACCAGAGTGTGGTAGAGAGGACCTGCCTCCCGCGGACCTTGACCCAGAGCACAACAAACCCCACAGAGCACCGCAAGAGAAGGTCTTGGAAAAGACCACTGCTGCAGGTCGCTAACCCCATAGAGACACACAAGGACGGATTGCTACCAAGCAAACGCGCGATCGAGTGGAATAGCACGCCCTCGGACGCAGACCAGAGAAACCATCTGCCCAGTTGTACCTTTCTTAGTTCTTGCCATGAGAGTAGATTTAGTGAATAAAATAATTTTATATAAATCCAGAGAACCTATTCCCCTGGGGCATATTCACCTGTCAAAATCGGGATGCATAATCCCGGCGTTTGGAACAAAACTAAACATAAAAATAAAGATAATTCTCAACACTGCTTATGAGTTTATCAGTAAAATTTATATCAGTAGAAAACAGTTAAAAGGGTAGTAATTTGATGCAGAAGAGCACTGAAAATTTATGTAGTCTCTAAGTTTTACTGTTTGATAAAAAAAGTTTTACACATCCGTGTCCAAAAACAGTGCCATCAAACATATTCAAAACTTCAGTTATTGTGAATAGCAGCTTGACACCAAAGGCAAGGTGACGACCTTGAACCACGTTGCTGTCGTGTTTTAGTTCAGTTTCAAATTACTGTATCAATCGATATTTTACTTTATTAGTTTTATTTATTAACAATGACTTATGTTTATTACAACATTTATATTTTAGCTATTATGAGCCATTAATATAATATTTCTGAGTTTCATTTTGAACCAGAGAAATATGCATATTTGAAACCGAAGTCGGACAGTTCTGTGACCAGGTTACATTTGTTAGTACCACTTTATTAAACTGCTTAATGAGTTATTCCACCGTTATATCAAAGGTTTACCACGGAACATGGCCTGTGTTAAGTGTTTCACTGCCAATCCTACACTGATTAATGCACTAGCGAACTCTTTGTAATGCCCAATACTCTATTGGACTATCTAACTAAGTTGTTGTGGCAATTCAGAATTCCATACAGTTTGGGAAGGTTAACAGGCTAGCGTTTGAATTACTGACCCATGACGTGGGCGATAACACCTGATTATTGGTGCTAATGAGGTAAAGTAGGTGTTATAGGCCTTTATTTCATTTTGACCTCATACAACGCACACACGTCCTATTCATCTTGAATATATTATTTCACAAATTTAAATATAGAATACAAAGTGTTACTGTAAAAAAAAAGCGATGGTCAAATCGGATCAGATAACTGATGTTTTTATATACTTGGGATGATGTCTGGGGAGAGAGTTACCTTCATCGTCTTCCCCGCCATCGTGGAAGCGTTTATACCATACGAACCCGCCATCCTGGGCTCTCATTGCCATTTTTTAAACAAATATAATTTCTAATAACAGTTTTCTATAATAAATAAAAACATATTATAAAAAGTCATTGTTCTATCAATATAATTATTATTTTTACAGTAACAGAAAACAATATTTTGTTATACAAACGAAGTTGAGGGCCACAAAAATAAATCTGAAGATATGTATGAGATGTTGACCGAAGGAGAAGAGGTTATACTACTGCTCATGTAACTTAAGCAGATGAGCAGTTCGTCTTAGTAGCATCGGTTTCATTACTTTGTTGCTACACCTTATTAGTTATGCTAAATGGAAAGTAGTGTCAGTTGTGTGACTCATGAGACGTTAGTTTTCTACTGATTACTGCTGAAACACTAATGCCCAGCATGTTGCTTAGTTCAGTGTGGACAGGTATGTCACTCACTTAAAGTGACTGGGAAAGTTAC